>JAACJT020000001.1:8690923-8757853 GCA_009936485.2 Gymnarchus niloticus | reverse complement strand
TTTAAGGAAATTTCTTTAAAAAAAGCAAATTTTCCTCTTTAGCCCTCCCCCCCACCCCCCCCCCCAAAAAAAAAAAAAATTGTTCCTCCTGGAGAGAAAAATGGTGTTTGTAAAAACCAATGAATATGTACATTGAACAAAAATGAAAATAATGTATTATTGGAAATGGATTTGAGTGGACATTTTAAAACATACGAATATTTGTTAGCTTTGATTTTGAGTTTTGAAAGCATTCCACAGCAATGTATACAGTGAAATAAAATGCCAGACCAAAACTGATTCTGAGTTTAATTATCAGGTAGGAGTTATCTTCAGCAAATGTCTCAATTAAGTACTGTAAACACTTTCATTTAGATAAGCTATGAGGAGATGATCATATTATAAACAACATATAAATTATAAACTATCACTGAAAGGCAGATTCCATTTCTTCTCACAATATTCAATTAAACACAGATATACAACTGAGTCAAGGATTACTAAAGCCTGAATGGGGATTTTAGAAGAAAAGCCTTATACTCTGAATTATGTAAAATACATTAACCACTAAAACAGTATTCCTGAGAGAGAACCAGGGGTGGCCATGTTAGCTATCTGCATGATGTATTTATTTATTTGGAATATATTAGCAATAAAGCTTTTCATGCATAGCTCAATATAAGTATTGTTTCAGTTTGGTTATTGCGCCTGACTCCACAGTCTTTACCATACAATCTTTATGTACTGTTTTTCATGCTAAACATGAGTGATGCCCAACAAGTCTTGTCACTTTTATTTCCTCTCTGTTAGTTGCAGTGCAAAAGTACATCTTAGTTTCTTTAGAACACAGCTCTGCACACCTTTAGGCACTTTATACAATCAGAGATAAAATAAAAACTTCTCCTTGTGTTATTCCTTTGTCACCATTTTCAGTCTTTGCCAAACCAGGTCATTCGAGCTCAAAGAGCCCCGTGGAGATTCACTGGCCACTACCAGCAGCGTCAAACATTTTCTTCCTGCCCTCCATACCAGACATGGCCTCCACATTCTTACGCCAATCCCCGACCTCGGTAGTGAGCACCTGCAAGAGAAGTTACACGCAAAAGTCAGAACTAGCAAACACTCTTTGAGGTGTGGGTGTGTGTGTGTGTGTGTGTGTGTGTGTGTGTATATAAAATCCTTCTGAGAGAAGCTCACTTGCTTGAAACCCATGAAATGGCTTTGGAACAGTACCTTCTCCTGCTTGATGTCTTCCTTCTTCACAGACTTGAGATTGGCACGGAGGTCCATGGAGCCCTTGTGTTTGGAACCCAGCAGAGCACGCATCATCTCGTCTGCTGATACACGTACTTTGCGCAGTGCTGGCTTCTTAAACTTCCCACCCAGGTCCTGGACCTTCAGTTTCAGCTCATGAATCTGGGCCAGGCAAGAACCATGTTGCGGTGAATCACACCCTGCAGATAACGATCTGAGGCAGGGTAGAAGCTGAAAGGCTGTGTTGCAATATGGGAATTTCACTTATTTCCACAAAACCTCATGAGGAACAACTTTGAGGAATTAAACTATCAGTGAGAAATTGGTGTATTTCTCTTTTAGTGTGGGATTATGTTTCAATAGTACAATAATATGTTATGAAGGCTAAAATATATAGTCTAACACCTGTGGGCTAATACCTCAACAAAAAGCATGTTAAGTCAATACATGATGGAACAAGTTAGAAAAGTACATACATCTCTATTGTTTTTGATGACTTTCGCCTCACAGTCATACCGCTCTTCATCCACAACGTCAATTTTTGCATAAAGCTGCTTGCAAAGGTTCTGTGTGAAGAGAAAACACAAACATTGGGCTACTTTTGTTTGTGGTGTGGTGGAATCTGTCTGTTTGTACTGTACAGTTTGTACTCACCTGCAGTTCCTCCATTGACAGCCCTGAAAATTGAAGTGGGGGCATCTTCTCACCTAAATATCTCACTTTCTCTTCATCCCTTTCCATCTTCTCCTTCTCCAGGTCCTCCATGGCCCTGGTCAGGAGCAACATCTTTGTGGAAAATAATGATTACTTATTACTGTAGAAACCCGCAAGGAAACATTAAAAAAAAGCAAGCTAGTTTGTAACTAACTTGAAAACCTAGAAGGGTGAGTGTCCCTGATGAGGTAGTCAGTTGATTCATTCATAAAGATTTTACTGGAACGTTTTTTAGCAAATATGCTTTCTTAGGCGTGACTGGGGTTGCCTGGTCATTTACCTTCAGGGAAAGCCTACGGGAGGCTGATATCTTCGACTTTGGCTGTCAGAAAAAATGGTAACTAGGGTTAGCTCACAGTGTTATTGATATTATTTTAACATGTTACAAAACAAATGCTTGGAAGATAACAGTATTTTAGGTAGCCATACATTTGAAATTACAGTAAACAATTTTGGACAATATTCACAAAGTTGACGACACCACATAACATAACTGGATGGCCATAAAACTACCTGTTCACTACTTTTTTATGTCTTTAAATGTGTCGAGTCTGTATTTTAAATGGTGTGGAGTACCTTAGCCTCCGCTTTGGGATGAAGCGGCCTCGGGATACTGCGCGTCTGTTAAGGCAAGAAACTAGTGAGTAACGTTGATCTTGGACAGAGAATGATTCACCCAGGGACACATAAAATTCAACCCAACATTGGTCCATTTAAATAAATCAATGATATTAAGCAGTCCAGGTTCAGTGTCTATGGAGTTGGGTGGTCTGCCCACATTTACATGGGATTCCTACCACAGTTAGGTTAACTGGTGTCCCTGTGATTCACGGAATAAACTCCGGGTTCACCACAATTTTGTACTGGATAACAGTTATAGAACATGGGGGGGCACACAGTATCTTTTCTCATTTTCCAATTTTCCTCTATGTGAGTTAACATTGAAATAGTGGTGAATTAGCAGAACTACAATGTGACGACTTCAAGTTAAGTGTTTAGAATGTGCAGATGAACCAAAAGGAACTTCTCCAGCAGGCAGTAGAAATACTTTGGTTCAGTTACTCCCCACTTGTGGTTGAAATGGTGTTGAACTTTTCATCAGAAAAAAATGTAACGTCTCAGAAATCTTATTTATACTACAACACATATTAACATTTCCATCCAAGTGATTGACTGTAGATATACAAAATATGTTTGGGCTCTTTTCAAATAGCTAAATGTCTTCTATAAATGTGCCAAAGTGTTTGTGTTACATGTGGGTTACTTATGTGTTTGAATTTATGAGAACAAAAGAATGAAGTATACTCATCATGCTTTACTCTGTTGAATATAAACTTACCTCACTGCCATTTCAATTTTGAAGCCATAGATAATGGGATTGGACAAATGACACATACATACATAGCAGAAATAGGGCAAGGTCAGTGCATCTGCAGGTCTAAATAGAACTCGCTTGTGTTAATTACACAAGTAAATGTACAATTACCAAAGTACAAAATCAAAGCAATGGGAAGATGCATCATGCCTGCAGTACAATATCATAAAACATCCAAATTAAATGAAGCAGGAAATTCTAAATTTACTACACTTTGTAATCATAAAATTCATTTTAAAAAGCTGTAAATATGTTGCTGTATGCAAGGTGTACTTACCCAGACATTGTGACACCTTTTGGAAGAAAACAACAGATTAAATATCAAAGAATCCTTACATGCACTGTTAGAATGAAAACAATGAGACCATATACTATCATTTAAAGCCTTTTACAATTAGAAAGTATTTATCCAAACAGTCTTTCAAAAATCCAGCAGAGCCAAACATGAACTTGAAAAAACAATAGATGTAGAAACTTGTTACCTGTTAGTGTGAAAGAACAGCACTGACAGCAGCAAAACGAGGCTGGAATACTGGGTATCTTTACATCTGAAAACCTATTGGGCAGTAAATATAGCACAATACCAATGGAATGGAATGGCCTTTTGGCAAACAATAAACAATACTCAAATGATGGTGTATCCAGATGGAAAAACATTGTAATAAATCATGACACCCATCTTACTGAATCACTGGAAAACTTAATCTTATTGGCTTAAAGAACATTGAAGACAATCCATGTCCTAAGAATGCGAAGAGCAACTAGATGCAAAACAAAATTCTTGGTTAGCCAGAATATTATTTTTAGCTTAATCCTAATTTCCCTCCAGTACAATCTATCTACATATGTTACATAACGAAGAGGCAGTTAAAACAACATTGCTGTAATACAATGAGAAACCAGTAGATAAAAAAGACTAATTGGTTAATATTGTCCTGGTCTTTAATATTTTAACTAAAGAACTAATTGTCACTTTGCTGATTTTTAATATGTTACTCATTTTTTATTATTAATTGTATGAGTATTAATTGTCCTCATGCCATATTTGAAATGGCACAATAGTCACTTTGCCACTGTCACAGAATCACACAATGAAGAATATGAACCTCAAATGTAATGTGAAAAATAGAATTAAATGCAAAATGCCTCCCCTTAAAATACAACCTTTACTAATGACACTGAGCAAAATATTCAGTCAGCAAAACATAGCAGAATTCTGTACGTTTTCCAGTTCATATCCAGGTACCATTGTTCCCACACAGAATCTGAGAGTACAAAAAGCCTCAGTGAAAGAGACTCCAGCCTCCCCACTGAAAGGTCAGATAAAAGAATCCCTGACAAATGTTTTGTGATCACACTTGTGGGAGACAGCAGCAGATGCTCATACCATTAGTCAGTAATCTTTACACAGCCCTTTGTAATTTGAGGACAATGCATGCTGGCTACCACTATAACTTTTATGCACCTACACTGTGTTCCGTGTCAATGAACTGGACAACAAAGATCAGCCAAACTGAATCCAAGGCAACAAAATAGACAAAACTAAACGCTCCTGAAAACATATTTATTACGGGACCACTATTGAAATTTGGCATTTTAAAGATGGCAATTTTTACATGTAGCATACAACACAAGTAAAAACATGCATTACTATTTTGGAGGTGACTTTTGTAATGAAGATAGAAAATAGAACCAGTATCAGTTGCATTTTAACTACTGGATAGTGCAAAGTATGTAATGAAGGCCGGTAAAGAAACCTAGTGGTAATGAAAGGGTCATCTTCCCCGTTTATTTGTTTTATTGGACGTTAAATCCTTTTCGTGTATTTAGTCACCAACATAGTCATGCAGCCTGGCCCATGACCTTCTTTTGGCCTGCTGGAACTTTGGCACAAAGGGCACAGATGGGTTCTGGGAATGGCAAAAATACCTGGTGTGAACAGCCTCATGCACTAAATATATCCACCTATATTAGTATATCTCTAACTCTCGCAGACAGTCTAAGGCATTGACATTCAGTTTAGACATATCTGATTCAGTTAAAAAGGCCATATCATTATCTTAATCTGTAAACAGGATGGAATTTCACTAATGGGGAACAATTCCAACAAGTAATGCATTTCTGACGTCAATGAAAATTGGTATGCAAATTAATTTTGAACAATTAACTCAGATGAAGAAACTAGATAATTGATAATGAGATAGAATTAGCTGTAAAATAAATACATTTTGGTGACATTATATAAAAAATATATAAATATGTACACAAAACATTTAGAGAAAAATAATTGCAGACTTTATATAATGTACATGCATACAGGACTACTGGGCACCTTAATCATAACAGCAGCATATGATATAGAGTGATTTTTGCTGTTATATAACTGTGTAATTGTTTTATTCTATTGAAGGCTAACCTTTAAATGATCTCGCCAGTTATTAAGTGTACTTTTAACAAATTAAGGCTTCTGTTTCTGGAGCCATTTGTCAAATAGCTTTTATATTTAGATTTTTTTGTTCCTTAACATTCATCTCCTGTTTGAGAGCAATGTCGATTGGTAGACGTAATAGAGTGAAACGAATAAATAAATGTTTAAACTGAATATACAGAATATTTTTGGAATGGTATTGAAACATGATTGTATGTGCAATTAATTGCTAAGTTTTGCAAATAATCGTGATAAAAAATTAATCGTTTGACAGCCCTAATTTATAATCCATATATTTCTCATTAATTTTTTTTTAGAGGTTGATAAAGACTTAAAAATATTACCTTTATTTTTTTAACTATGAACTGTACTTCTGCTGAGCAAAGTTATAGCATTAATGCCACCTGCTACTGGCATATGAGGAAAAAAACAAATTATACATAACAGCAATCTTTATACTCTTGTATGCATCACGCATATGAGGCATATAGGCATGTGATTAGATTTTGTATACATGCCAGTCAAAAGTCTGGACTCACCTACTGCAATCTGTTTTTTAACAGGGCGATGACATAAAACACTATCGACTGCGACTCTACCTACATGAATGCTGTATATATAACATAGTCTAAAACAGTGTTTCCTAAATTTTGGGTCGTGAATGTTTTTTGCCATAGGTCATTCCATGTGTCTATCGTCATTGCGTTAATTCTCTTCTTTGGTCTTAATATGGCACCAAATTTGTATTTTGGGTCCCCAGACCGAAAAGTTTAATTAAAGAGCCCTGTTCTAAAACGCACTACCACGCCATACTCAGCCAAACGCACAACCATCCCTAGTAGGCGGAAGTAGTTACCATGACCCGGAAGTAACATATTTGACAGCTTCCCGTATAGTATCTCCGTGCTAATACTCTTTGACCGCATTTCTTTTTCGAAGAATTCATATATCCGCTTGAAAGACCATTTTAAAGCTATAACAGTGCACAGGTATAACATGACTAAACACAGTTTAGGCAAAAGCACTTAAAAACGGCCACGTACATCCATGTTATGGGAAAGAAGACGAAATCGAGCTGGTCGTGTATCAGTAATGTCAGATTGAAGCGCGGCTTGTGGCAGCTAAAATATACATAACGCAGTCCTCCCAGGTAAGAGTTTTGTGGGGAGTTGCCAGTTTCCGTACTGTGGTGACATGCATGCATGTTCTGTGTTATTAGCTGCAACATGAAATGTATCGGCGCTGTTGCTAGCCGCTAGGTTAGCTCGCCTGACTGCTAAATCGGGTCTGCCTAATCCAGCTCACTTGCCAGCAGTAAACAAGCAATAATCTCGGCCTGCTGTCTTATTGCTGCAGTACTTTATCGGGATTTTTTACGTGCAAGATGGCACAGTGGTATGCATTTTAATTGGGTTTGTTCATTCAGAAATCCCAAATGTTGTACGGACACCTTTTAAAAAGCAGCCACATTGCACGTCATTACAGACTTTGCTCACTTATGCCTTGACTGTAAGGCGTATTATATAAGTAGCGAGTTTACTACTTACTTCGTGTTGCTTTACATAGGCTGCTTAACTGCATCTCTACCTGTTTCCCTAAACATTCCGTAATTTGTTTTCTGGTGACCGACTGTCAGTAACATCTGACGTCTACTTACGTGTTTCCACGTTGTGCGCCATACGCATGATTTAGGTGTTTGGAACCTTACGCACAGACCGACTATGCTATAACAAGACTGTTTTGTGTATATTTTAGGTGTAGGCATGCCTGGAAAGCTGAAGGCCAAAATTGTAGCAGGACGCCACTTGCCTGTTATGGACAGGGCTAGTGATCTTACGGATGCTTTCGTCGAGGTGGGTACAACTTTGGCTGATTAGTCTTTAAAGTCTTCAAGAGTTTTGTACGTATTAATGTGGTGGGGAAAATGTAATCCGCAGGTGAAGTTTGGAAATACAACATTCAAAACTGATGTGTGTCCCAAGTCCCTGAACCCCCAGTGGAACTCGGAGTGGTTTAAATTTGAGGTAATTTTTTCAGGTGAATTTTCCGGAGGTGCATGTTTCAGCAGGTCTCAGGGCACTAACAAAGCCATCTGCTAAACATGCCACTTGCTAGCTTCTCTCAGAATGTGGATTTAGAGTGAGCATAAAAGCTGTTGATTTTGTCTAGTGCTGTGCACTTTTGAATATTCCACTAAAGGATTTGAGTGTCTGAAGTAAATTGAGGGAATAGATTAACATTTAAAGATTATTTGTCTCTTGCTGAAATTTCAAATTCAGGTGGATGATGAAGATTTGCAGGATGAGCCTTTGCAAATTACAGTATTGGACCATGACACCTACAGTGCCAATGATGCCATCGGCAAAGTGTACATTGACATCGATCCCCTTTTGTCATGTGAAGCTGCTACTGTCATCTCTGGCTGGTTTCCTATCTATGACACAATTCATGGTAAGTCCATCTTTGCTTAAAATTTTTAATGTAAAACTGAAATGTATTTTTAATTTCATCAAGAGCTTTGCTATGATTTATGATTGTTTGTGATATCATTTGTAATGACGTCTACAATCATGTTCTGTTTTGTTCATAGGTATTCGTGGGGAAATCAACGTTCTTGTAAAAGTGGACCTCTTCAATGACTTAAATCGTTTCAGGCAGTCGTCTTGTGGAGTAAAATTTTTTTGCAGTAAGAATGGCATTACATACTATTATAACATTACATAGATCTATGTATTTCTGTTAATTTCAGATCTCGGCGAGAAAATAAAGGTGAAATTTTGACCAGGCACGGTCATTTTGCAGTCACCACAGAATGTTATATCTGTATTTCTCCCCACAGCTACCTCCATCCCGAAGTGTTACCGGGTGGTGATGGTGCATGGCTTTGTGGAGGAGCTGGTGGTGAACGAAGACCCGGAGTACCAGTGGATCGACCGCATTCGGACCCCTCGGGCATCCAACGAAGCACGCCAGAGGCTTATCTCACTGATGTCTGGTACGGAAGCTCTCCAGCGCACAGCCAGACATGCCCATTGGGCGGTGGTGGTGCTGTTATACCTGAGACATGTGAGGTGTACCATGAAGAGAATTTTACCTAACCAGAGTTAACTCAATTATGGCAGCTTTAATAGCCCCTAATCAGCAGTAAATGGCACTATGATTGTGAGCTATGGGGTGACAGTGTGACTGGAAAAGTGAGACTGACCTGAGTGTAGTCAGGCATGTGAGAATAGACTTTTTGTTTGTGCATGGCTGCCACTGCTGTGGTGAAGTTATTGTGTCATGTAGATCTTTGTATATTAAATGGGAAGCCTCTGGAAAAGGTCCTAACTGGGGTTAGCAGGGTCTACCATGATCTGTTTTGCACGTTTCTGATCCTGAAGGGGTGGAAGGTTGCAGCCAGAGATTTGTCTCAGCCATATGGATAATCTGCTGCAGATCCCCCCTGACCTGAGCTGAAGATGCACCAAACACTTATGGCTGATGTGAGAATAGGTTTAATTATTGCTGACTAAAGTGAAATCATGATTATATGTGCGAGTCGGTATTTCTTCAGACTATTTGGGAAGAAAAGACATTTGCTTTCTTTATAATGAAAGAGCAGTTGCCCTCCAATTTTAGTTCCCACGACAGGAGAAGCCCAAGCAATTTTAATGATTTAGTTGAACCTTTTTTTTTTTTTCTCTTCCCAGCGGGTGATGGGATGGCACTTTCTTCCTAAAGTCCATGACTAACTCGGGTTGTCTGTGCGTTGAGCTCAAGGTTATTTTATTTGCATCATTTGGACAGGAGCATCAATTCCGGTTGATAAATGGACTCATCACTGTAAGACATGAGACTGGTCAGTGTTGGGTCATCTGCATATTTGATGAGCTTCACAGATGTATTGCCAGAATACACACCCTTGGCATGGACGAGGACCCTAAGATGTCAAACCGGCTGTAGAATTGGTTCAGCTGGTTGGCCAAGTGGAGGTTGTTTTCACAGATGGATTTTTGTAATTGGCTAGCTGTTGTAGTCCTTTCCACATAGAAGAACCGGGTTGGTTTTTGAGCTTTGAGTATGATCTTTTTGCTGCTTTAATACCTTTTTGGAGGTGTGGTGATTAGGGTACCGCACCCCCTGATCACACAATCGTCACTGCCAGAGCCTGCATTTCACAGAACCTGGATGGAATGTGGGAGGAGCCACAGCTAGTGCCTCTTGGCAGTTAGCTGCTTTGGGATACAAAGGAGCAGGAGTAAGCCAGGGCGGAGAGAAGTCAACTTCTGGGCCCATCGCAGGACAAACCATGGGGTGGGATGGGCAGCGGCATCAACAAGGGAGACCGCCACCTGCCATGAAGAATGGCCATCTCTCAGGGCCTTGCCCCATCACCTGCCCTCGCCCTTCTCCATCTGCCCTATATATGGTGTTTAGTCCTGCTACAACATTTAATTAATGCTAATCCCTTTGAGCATTGCAACCACAACTCTGGTGGTCCACGTCAGTCCCCGGAGAGAGCGCATACTCTGTTCGCCTCCCTGGAGATGAATTCTTTGAGAATAATATACCTGTTATTAGTAGTACCTAGATAAAGTTAACAGTCATAGCTGGCAAGCAAACTTGAATTAGTAGCTATGTTTGAACTGGATAACGTTTTATTGTATTAAGGAATGATATTAACTAGTGTTTACTACTTACTCCGACTAAATTGCTTGCTTATAACACTGGCACATAGCTGTTCATAGGCTGCTTAGGACAGAGGCTCTGTTAGTTATGCATATTAAGCTTAGTGTCATGTACAGTATTTGTTTTTCATGTCTGGAAATGCAAGGCTACAGGTTTGCAGTGTTGTGTTGTACTTTGCTATTGGATAGAAGATAAGTCCACTTTTAGTAATGTTAGAATGGCAGGTGGTCGCATTTCCATTCAGTGGCATTTGTCCCTTGTATTTTGTTGCACTGGGACCATACGTGGGCTGTGCGATTCTGAGTTACTTTCTATTAACCCCTGCGTGTCGATTATTTCGTCATTTTATTTCACATCCAAATCAGGCACTCCCTGCCATTGCAGTAATTCAATGAGACTAGAATTGCTGACTCATATCCACTAGCAGATTTGCTCCCGACTTCAATCATGAAATTTAAATCTTGAAATACTATGACTCTGAAACACATGTGGGAGTCCAGAGACTAGAGTTTGTCCTCATCATACACTACGTGATTGTTTGCGCCAAATAACAATTCTGTGCGAAAATCAGCAGACTAGGACCGACTGGTGCAGACTAGCTATGATTGTGAATTGGAGCTAAAATTGGCATAAAAATCGTGTGGTGTAACCCCAGCCTGAGTCGCGGCAGATTTGAAGGTGTCCCTGTCTGTAATGTCGAAACAGTCCTGCAGCTTCTCCACAGCCTGACTGGCCCAAGTTTTTATTGTGGATTTCACAGGGATTCTCATTTTCAGTCTTTGCCTGTATGCTGGAATGAGATGAATCTTTGCGTGATCTGATTTCCCCACGGCAGCCCGGGGGACAGTATGGCAGGCATCCGTGATCATAGTATAGCAGTCATCTAATGTTTATGCTTCTTTTGTGGGGCATCTTAGGTGTTGATGGTTTTCCAGTAATTCCCGGTGTAGACCTGCATGGTTAAAGTCACAAAGGCATATTACTTGGGGTCCTGAAGATCCCTCACAACTGCAGTTACGTGTTCAGCTAATTGTTGCTGTGCTTCTCAGGCTCTGTTTTGTGGTGCAATGTAAACACCCGAGAGAATTGTCGAGGTAAACTCCAGTGGCGAATAGAGTGGCTTGTAGTTAAATATTAACAGTTCTAGATATGGAGTGCCGGACTTAGACGGAACAACCAGGTCATTGCACCAACCTTGGTTGATGTAGCCTGTATCCCACACCACCACCTTTTGTTATTAGGATTGATAAGGGTTATCTTGCCAAAAGGCAGTAGCAGTGTTTCTTCGGGTTAACTCGCTGAATGGCAGTGCCAGACGTTTCTGACCGTAGCAGTGTTTGTTAGCACCACGCAGACTGGCGTGTTTCACCTTCATCAGTGGGTCCCTGTTCACCTATGCAGTGGTCTCGTTTCAGGCGAGCTCCAGCGGAAGATTGGCCTGAAAGTGCTGGAGATGGGGGGCAATGCAGTGGTGGGCTACCTGCAATGCTTCGACCTAGAGGGGGAGTCTGGCCTTGTTGTGCGTGCCATTGGGACAGCCTGCACACTGGATAAACTAAGTAGCCTCCCCACAGCTGCTATACCTGCATGCAATTCCCCATCCAGAGAAATCAAAGAGTAAGTATAAAAAACATAGAGTCATTTGCTCCTGCATGAAAGACCAGTAATGTATGCCCTCGGTGTGCACATTTAGATCAACCATGCCAAAAGAGCTCAAATCTTATACATGTATACAGCTAATATACCTGTATATACAGCTGTTATTTTGGACGATAGATGATTCATCATCTCAGCATTTATATTACTCAGTAGCAATAGTCATTTTTTTCAGAGATCTATCTTCCCCCAATTTCCTGATGCCTTCAGTTTCATGATTTGTATGTAGAAGATGAATCCTTTTTTATTTCTTTTTCTTATGTGCCACACAAACATACTGGTTGCAGACATGAACATCCTTGCAGCTTTCTCTTGCATGCACCCCCCACCCTCCGTGCTCCTGCATGTGAAGTGAATTTCACGTACGAGATAAAATGATCGCTGCACTGCGTACATGAGGAGAATGTGAGGCGTCCGCTCACAGGACTGATCCCGACTTTCTGGTACCATCGTCATAAGAACACCTCTGAAAATAAAGAGGATGTCAAATGGAATATTTAAATACTGACATTAAAAAGAAAAAATAGCATTTAATGTCAGGGATTACCATTCATTGGAAAGCATTGCCTTTAATTAAGTGTGTGTCTGATTAAACATCAGGAGGTGGTCTGGGCCAGTCCCTCATGACAGATGAACACTTCAGGAATGTCAGGCTAACGAGCACCAGTAGAAATTACAGCACTTGCCTAACGCTCTCCAGTTTTTCTTGTGCTTCTACCCTAAAAGAGCAGTGGGGGGGGGTCTGATCTGTGCCTGCGTGTGGGGCTATGCACCCCATGGGCCTCCAGAGAAATCACAAAGGCAGGCCGAGATGAAGTGCTTACTTCCCCGCCCTGGTTGCTGCTGTTTCCAGGCTTGCTGCTACAGCCTGTGCAGTCTGCTGCTCTCACTGCCTCACTCTGTTCTGGCTCCGCCAAAGCGTGTGCTGGGGGTTAGGGGGGCGCCGTGAGGCTAATGGAGGGGTGCTCTTGCCTCTTAGTCTACCTTGTTCTGCAATTTCCTGGAGGAGAACTTGGTTGCAAGCTGGGGGGGTCAGTTGGGGTGTTGGGTGGCACAAAGGAAAGGTCACTTCTCCTTTATTTTCCCCTCCTCTTTCTCTTCTCCCTTTTCCCCTTTCTGCCTCCTCTGTCGCTGCAATTTGTTGTCTGTGTCTCTGTTCTTTCTTTCTCCCTCTACGGTTGCCGACTGCCTCAGGTCTCCGGTGGCCCAGGCGCCCAGCCACGGATGCCGCTCGTCCCACAACAGCCCCGTTCACACAGCCGCCAGCTCGCGACTCTCTCAGGGCTTCTCTGTGTCTGTTCCTACCCTCATCTTCACTGGTATGAGACTGCATAGGCACAGGAGCTTGGGAGAGACGGGCCGTGAGCACACGGCTCAGACTGTATTGCCAGGCAGGCAGTGTAGGCAGGTACCCCGCTTCTCCCCCCCCCCCCCCCCCACTTCCCACAATGCCCTTCACCTCTTTATCCATGTGCCCTGCCCACCTTCTCACCATTGGGTGGGGAGAGAGCTGTGACATCACCAGCTTGACAGCCTTCAGCTTCCAAAACATTCTCAGGCACAGTCTGTATGCTTAAGTCATTTTGCGGGGGGAAAGAAAGATTGACCCACCAAGTGTATCCTGAAGCCAACACCATTTTCAATTCCATTTGCAGTCATTGGTATTTTGTTTTTATGTCTTTTCGGCTTTCCTTTTCTTTACAACTAAATGATGAAAGCAAGAGAACAGGTCGATTCGAAGATCTCATGTTCACTGCTTCAGAATATGTTGCTTCGCTTAGCTGAAACAAATGCACCGCATTTCACTTTCTCTGTCTGCTTTCCATTTGGCTTCTCATTTTCCATCCATCATGTGTCATTTTTATTTTCTTTTAATATTTATTTGCTCTTCCAGAGGCAACTTTCCATAGCTTCATTTCCAAAACGTCTTTTAGTCCTCATTCCTGACTCTGAGCATCCTGGCAGCAGGCAGGCAAATCCCAGATGGCCCGCACACACCCTCTCACACACCACATACACCCACGCACACACACACAGCTCCTTGGGGCCTCCCTGTCCTCGAGTAGCCTGCTGCCCCCTTCCCTGTGGTGGGCCAACCCCATGTCGCCGGGCATGCTGTCCTAGGGGGTTACTTAATGTGTTTCCACCTTCTTCTGGCAGGCCAGGCTTCAGTGAAGAGCCCAACCCCAATATTCATTCATCCGGACCCTCCACCCCACTGAAAAACCAAACCTATTCCTTTTCACCCTCCAAGTCCTACAGTCGACAGTCTTCCTCTTCTGACACAGATTTGAGTTTGACACCTAAAACTGGTAAGGCCCCTTCACTATCCTCGTCCTCCTTTTTATTGTTGTTTTTATTTTTTTTTATTTATTTCCATGGTTTCTTTCAAAGTTTAAAGCAATCTTTCTTTTCTCACTTACATCCTGGTCTTTTCTTAGTTGTTCCCCTTGTCTGCCACATTTAGGTGTTTATCAGCGTCAGCCTTCGCTTCTATTTTTGCAAACGTCAAATGCAGAGAGCTTTTTGAATTCCGAATACAGAAATGAGCTTTCCATTGATTGTTACGAAACAGTGTGACCAGTTAACACAGGTTTTGTTTAATTGTATGGTTTAGAATAGGCATGGGCCAGTATGAGATACTGACAGTATGATAACCTTAATAAGCAAAAATATCACAGTTTCGTGGTATTGCGATTACAGCTATAAAATGAACAGCTTTTTCCCCATTGAACACAGTCTATTTTATATTTGAGCAACACATAGAATATTTGGAACATTAGTAAATGTGTATGTTAAGTTAAGATGATAAAATAATCAAATTCTTCTAAATAAAGTTAAATGCAATCCTTTAAGGGAGCCTAAACCTGCAGCTTGACAAGCTCAGAACGTAAATAATTGAATTCTTTTCTGTTAAAAAAAAGTAAAACAGAAGTATAGACGTGATAGCAGGTAACTTTAATTATAGTACTAAAGTTAAAGTATTAATTTCACAGAACATCAGTATTTCTCTGCTCTGCTGTTAGCTAGTTGATTAGCCATGTTATCTGCCTCAGTAGCTATTTATTTCACCAATGCTAGAGACGCTAACTCTCATAGCTGGTTCCAAACGTTCATTTCAAGACAGCGTCACGAAGAGTGATGGGTGCTGTTCCCATACATGTAAAATCATATTTGAAGTAGTGCCTCCTCTGGCAGCCACTCTTCAGATTACCTTCCCCCTCCAATCCGTGGCCATCTGTGTTTTTTCGGCACCTGAAAAATTCCCATACAGCCGGCTTTGTATTTTTCGACAGGGGAGTTCGGGGGGGTTCACCTCCTTCGGCTATCATACACAGCTGACTGACTGCTTGCACCAACCGGAGGGGTTACTCTATGCTGCACACGACCTGAGGGATTCCTGCACTTTCTGTCTTTGATGAGTCATTAAAAAACAGCTCATACCGCAGGGATGGTATGATGGAAAATTTTTGTGATTTTTGAATACGTGACTTTTTCAAATCGTGGTATACCTCGAAACTGGAAACTGGCCCATGCCTAGTTTAGGGGATTGTACATCCAGTTGCTCAGCCTTGGTTTTCCATTTTTCTCTTACATCACTGTTTATTGATTATTAGCTTCCTTAGTCTACCAGGTGAATGGGTAGCAGAATGGTTAATGAATTGCTTTTGAAAGGTGGACTTCAGCTGGATTTTGCTAGCTTGTCTTGACTTTAAGCCTTCAGTTCATTTGGCCCTGCCCTGGATTAGTCATATATCCAGTGTCAAAGGGCATGTCTGGGTCTGTAAAGCCCACCTTTTTAAAAGTATGCAAGTTGTTGCTCTGTGGTATGAACCTCCATTAAAAAATTGCAGTGCTGCTTAACTTATTTGCTGCCTTGGGGTCTTTTGGTAGATGTATTTGAGCTTTCTGTTTATCAGAGGCTTTTCCTGTTTTACCAGCCTTACGAAAGCATACTGTTGCTGCATAGGCCACAAGGGTAACACTTTTTGGACTAGTGTGTATCCGGTCATAAAGGATCGTAGAATAACACATGTACCCTCGTCAGTCAGGTTTGGAGCCCCCCATCTGCGTTATTTATGATGTACCGTTACCCTTTGTCCTTTCAATTTTATTCATTTTCCTGAATGTTAAGCTAATTTCCTGTTGTGTTTGCTTTTCTCTTTCCTCGTCTTTTTCCCAATCATGTTCTTTCCTTCCAGTTTGCTTGTCATACTCATGATCTTGTGACACTCTCATCTTATCTTCTCTACACGCTTCTGTGTGCTCCAGCAGCGTCGTCCCACGTGGGGCCCAGGGTCTCCTTGTGTCCTAGCTCCCCTGCCCTCTCCTCAAGTCCCCTGCCCAAATCAAACTCTTTCCACCTTCCCCTGGGGCCCCGCACCGCCCATGGGTCCACAACTCCTCCTCCGCTGCTCTCGGCCCAGTCAAATCCTGCCATGCTGAGAAAAAGTGTGTCTTTCAGTGAGGACTTGCTACTGGCGGCCTCTGGTAGGACAGATCCCCTCAAACGAGTTTCCCAGCCCCCTAACAAACTCCCACCAGAGACTTGCAGTAAAGACCCCCTGCCAACAGAAACACTAAACTGATCTCCTACATTGCTTCATTATGTTGTCTTCTGTTTGGATGTGGTTTCTTTGAGCTGTTTGCCAGCTGCTAACCCACTTTATAAGCTATACTAACTCTTTCCATTTGTTATCATTTATATGGTTGTATTTTGCTACCAGTGCTGTGTACTGGGTCAGTATGCCTGTGAATGGAATTGGATGCCACTTAAACTACTTTCCCAAACCCCAGTTTAATATCTCCCCCACCTCCACCATAGGTTTGTCATACTTGTAGTATATGCTTTTTTTTTTTTATTTAACAGTTAGCACTCATAACCTCTGCAAAATAGCTTTTCGGTAAAGCCTGCCATTAGATTGTTTGTTTAATTGAGTTAGCAAAGGTTGCCCCCCTGTTCCCTGCCACTGTTTGTTCTCTGTCATCTACCCCCTCCCTCGTTTGACACCCATGTCATACATGGCCACTCACTTTGACTCTGTCATTATCTGGTGAAGGTCTGAGCTGGTGGAAAAACAGAAAAAATAAAGTAGCATGCTGGTGATATTATCAGAATGACTTCCGCGGGAGCTGTACACAGACGTCAGCATGTCTCAACATTTCTCTCCATTAGCTGGATTTTATCTGTCCTACTACTCTGGGCCAGAACCACCATCAGAATTTAAAATGGAGCTGCTATTGCCATTAATTATTCATATGGTTTGAATGTATTACCTTTCAATTTGCTACAGATTACTGTTTATTTTGATATTTATTACAAGACAGTTCATTGGCTAGAAGCAGACAGAGGAGATAGTCTTAATGCTGTATCTCTGCTGCCGGCCCACGTGGGTGTCTGCGGCCATGACCAGGCCTGTCTGCCTGCCTTGCAGGAATGGGCAGCGGGGGCAGTGCTGGGAAGGAGGGAGGCCCCCTGAAAACCCTGCTGAGGCAACAGACACAGTCGGCACTGGAGCAACGGGTACGAACTCGGTGACGCATTTACATGCTCACTGTTGTCTGTAACTGTACTACACTCTTGGTTGTTGTCACTGCTCACCCTGCTGTCCTCGGGGATTGTACTATACTATACGATAAGCCTGTTCATCTCTCACTCCACTGTACTCAGTGCCTATACTACACTCCCTGGCTGTGCTCGATTGGTTTGTTCTACTCTCCCTCCACTCATCCAGCTGTACTCAGTGACTGAACTACACTCCCTGGCCATGCTAAATTGATCTGTTCTGCTCTCCCTCAGCTCACCTTGCAATACTTGTTGACTGTACTATAGTTCCCGGTTGTGTTCAGTCGGTCTGTTCTATGCTCCCTCAGCTCACCTTGCGCTACTCATTGACTGTACTACACTTCCTAGCCATGCTCAGTTGATCTGTTCTACTCTCACTTCACTCACCCTTGCTATACTTGGTGACTGTGCTACACTCCCTGGTCGTGTTCAGTCAGCCTTTTCTACTCTCCCTTTGCTCACCTTGCAGTACTCGTTGACTGTACTACACGCCCTGGCCATCCTCAGTCGGTCTGTTCTTCTCTCATTCCCTCTATATTCAGTTGCACACCTTAAATCACTCAACTTACACCACTCAGTCATTGTACATTCAGTCAAGCATTCCCACTACACACTGACACTAATCACATTAGCCGATTTCTCTTGCTCCCTTCCTACTGCACTCACTCTCCGGCTGTCATTCACTCACTCACTCTCCTACACACCCACCGTTGAGGTGCAGCATCATAGCCAGCACTGTTGCCCACCGTTCTCATGCCACCTGTCCAGACAGGTCGGCAGCAGGAAGCCTCAGACCCCAGCATATGCCTGCTGGCTCGCATGCTGAGGTCTGGCGTGGCATGTCTGAACTCGGTCCAGGTGTGTCTGCGAGGCTGATTAACGTGTTTCTCCATCCTCTCGTTCTCTCTGAGGCTCAGGGATCGTCGTCTTCTCGTGTGTTTGTTAGGACAATGGTATGTTGTGAAATCCACCGTGTGGCCTTCTGTGTCAATCAGTATTTCATGGAAATGACCCTTATTCTTTTTTTCTATATTGTGTGTTTGTTTGTGGTGCCCTACATCTGAGATGGTTGCTGTTAAACAATAAAAACCCGTGAGAACTTCCTCTCACTTATAGGAAAAAGCCCCTCCATCTGTATGCCTCATTGAATCTGTTTCCTCATCTGGTTTCTTCTTGCTGTATTCATGCTGCACACTTGGCCGCCTCCTTTTTAACACCGGCTCGAAACTTAATTTCAGCAACAGAAGCCATGTTGCTTGACGTGAATATCAGTTTACTATTGTTTGTAGTTAGTAGGTAGTATAGGCTTTATTTGCCATCCCAAAAGAAAAGATAACTTGATTGTTCCTCCACAGTGGAAATGCGGTATTGCCAAAATTAACTCCTAGCACAATAGCCTCCTGTCAAAGGAATTGAATGGTGAATAGCTATATAAGTTATGGAAATGTGTACAGTGTGATGCAGGTGTTACAAGTAAGGTAGAAAGATTTCATGTTTACACACATCTTCCTAACTCGTTTCATCTGTTTGAGGTTTTAGAAAGTCTTTCAGTTTGTGCTGTGCTAAATAGCAGCAACATGCATAAGGCCCACTTATACATCACTTTTCCATGCTACGTCACTGACCACGGACAATGTGAGTGATGTTAATTTTGTCATCAGCGTGTCTGTGCATATGCAGCCCAGATTTTGTAGCTAGCGGACAGTTTGCGCGTCGGTCCACATTGACTGTGGATAGGTCCGGAATAAATTAGTGCACTGCTGGTAATTTCCAGAAGATGGCGGCAAATTTAAAAGGTCGGATAGTGATGAAGAAGGAGTAGATGGAGTAAACCAGGAAAGTATTTTATCATGGACACCTTTGGCGAGCTACTGTGTGAAAAGGTGCAGAGGTATCTGCACATTTACAATTAGCCTTTGTAGGAGCACAAGGATGCATTCCGGTGTACAAAAAAGCTTGCACTTCTACTTAGTTTCATTCATTCCCTGAGAAGAACATGTGCCCTCTGCTGGTCTGGTGGAATATCATCGCAACTGTCCACAAACGTACATGGACACAGACAAATGTGGTACAAAGTTCCACGTACTTGACTGTCCATGGACTGTGACAGAGCACGGAAAAGTGAAGTATGAATAGGCCTTTAGTGTAAATGATTTAGCAAATAAATCGTGTAATTCCTCGAGCAGTTATAATTCTTAGGACTGCTGTCACAGAAGTTGCTGTAGTAAATACTGATATTCTGGCATTTGAGGCGATCTTAAAGGAAAGCATATTAGAGCTGCCCCCTTCAGTCACTGAGGAATTGAGCTTGTGTGTCTGAATGAAGACCTCAGTAGACAGTCTTTTTTTTTTTTTTTTTTTTTATTATTTGTTTGTTTCCTGTTGTTAATATTTGACTGATGCAGTTGTACTAAAGCAGAAATATCAGTCTGGGTTGTGTTAGCACAGGTACGTGGGGAATTAAACAGTCCGTTACTTGGCCTGTTAAGGCAGTGCCATACTTTGTCCACCGTGGCAATTCCGTGCGCCGTACACATGACTTGGGCTGTCCTTCTGCAGGGCTGCCTCAGACTGCCTGTCCTGCAACCCCACGCCTTCCATCTCCACCCCCTCCGCCCGAGCGGGTGCAGCAGCTGCATGGGGAATGACTCTCCCTTCATCCTCCTCTCTGCATGATGCCTCTGAAGGATTGAGCTGAGCTCATCCTTCCCTGTTGGCAGCATCCCCTATTTCGTGGTTGGATTTGAGAGCAAAAACCTGCATTAGAATTTTTTGATTGAATCTGTTGGATTTCTTTTTTTGCATACTAATGCATCCAAAGGATTTTGGATATGTTTTGGTTTATTTCATTGGAACTGGATGCACATGTCTCTATACAAGAAACCGTGGCTTCACTAACTCTTCTCCTACCCACACAGGAGTTCCCGTTTTTCACCCTTACCTGCTTCCCTCCTGGCTTCCTAGTACATGTGGGGGGTGTGGTCAGCGCACGGTCAGTCAAGCTTCTGGATCGTATCCACAACCCCGGTAGGTCCCCTCCAGACAGGAGTCGCCCTGCTGAGGATGCATGCAGCTCATACATTACACTCATGCCTTAGCCAGTTCACCCACCGGGGAGCTAGCCACAGTCAGGGGTCACATGCAGGAACATGCCCCAGGCGTCTTTTCCTCACTTGCAGGGGGAGATTCATTCCTGCCGTTTCACTGATGGAGGTTTCATTTGACAGCTGTTTTCCAGGGGAAATTCAAATGGTTGGCCTACTTTGAGAGGAAAGTGAAAAACGAAATAAAATGAAGCTCATGCCAAATCAATAGCAGAGCACAGAAGTGCTCCACGGAAGTTGTAGAGTACATGTGACAACCAGCAGCTGACACACTGTAGCTGTCATGGGGGCGTTGCTGGGGGCAGGATGGTCGAAGCGGCTTCACTGTGGAAGATAGTCAGATACTGTGATCAGGATCAGCCTTTTCATTCGATGATTACAGGCATCTTTCTGGCAAAATTTTTCATTTGTTTCCCAATCCCAACAGAACCAAGTATGTTGTTAATATAAAGCTTCCCTATAAATGGAACTGAAAGTCCGAACCAGGCCGAGGTGTAATTATGCAGAGCCACAGGTCCAGCCTTGAAGAGGGAACAGTACCTTACGTGGATTATACACCCATGGACTGAATCTCCTCCTGCTCTGAGTCTGAAGCAAATCTACTGCTCAGAACGTCCTTATTGTCCATTGAGGCACAGTTTTGGTGAGGTAGTGATTAGAGCCCGACCAATCACAAATATTTGTTGTATTTTTTTTTTTCTTTTGTGAGACTACACTGCCTATTGACTTGACAAGCAAGTTTTCCTTAAAGTTCTGAAACATGCTGAATTTTCTATAATTGAGTCAAATTTACAGAGCAACAGTCTTATAGATCTGCTGTGCACTAAATAAACATTTTAATTTTTATCAGTTACATATATCACAAAATTGTCAGTAGCCTGAGATGGATGAAACACTTGCAATATTAATTTTCAGTGTGGAATACAAAATGTGTTCAGCCATTTCTGTTTTCTCTGCCATGGATTAAATTCTGGTTCATATAAAAGTGTGACAGTGTAAGTGATATTGGAAGATAGGTAAGATTTTGCATGAATGAAATGAATTTTTTTTGTTAAATGCCGCAGTTTTTTTTCTAAAATCCTTAACTTCAAATCAAATTTCTTTTTTAAAATTCAGATTACCATAAAAACGGATGTCACATCAAAACATGCACACAAAATGGCATTTCTTGCTTGCTTGTAATTTGTTTTACTTTTAAATGGGCTGACAATATTGTATGGACTTTGTGTTTAATCTGTATACTGATTGGTCAATAACAACCACAGGTACTGATGCTATAACGAAACAGCAGAGCGTCTGGGATCGAACCTTTAAACTGAAGGATAGGTCGGGCTCTAGTTAGTAACTGCGCAGTGAGAAAAAAAGCTCTTTAGTACTGTGCCTGCATGTATACTGTCGTGTGTTAGTATAAGGCTGAGAGATTCTTCAAGCTACCCAGTGAATTTGTAATATTCCTGCAAGAATTGCTAATTTAGTGCATAGATCTGCTGTTTTTCATGGGCCTACTGAGCTTAAGGCCAAATGTTAGACTGCTACTGCATGCTTCTCTCTGTCTCTCCCACCCTTATTGTTTTAATCCTCTCTCCCTCTGTCTCCTGACTTTTTCCCCTCTATCTCACCCCCTTTGCCCCCCTTCTCCATTCTTCTATCCCTTTCTCCCTGTTTCTCTCCCTGCACTTTAAGTAAGCCTCTTATTAACTCTGTTGTCTGTGTCTTTGCAGTTCCTGTGGAGTGTTTTTGTTCTCTGTGCCCTTCTCTGTTTGTAGTGCTCTGTCTATATCTTCTTTTTCTACTCTGCTCTTTGGTCTTTCTTCCCCTTTAACTGATCGACTAATTTGCTGTTTTGAACTCAGCCTTGGGTAACACAAGATCATACAAACTGCTAGACTGGAATAGTTTCACTGCAGGTATTTTCTCACTCTTTTGGTATTGCGCATACCCACAAACTATGGCAGCTCAGTGAAGTTCCAGCACTTAGGAATGGACAAAGACAGGGACAGGGCACTCCCTGCTTTGCTTTTAAATTGGCGATGGGCATTTACCTCTTCTGACACCTGCTAAGCCTTCTTGTGGATCCAGGTACTAGCTTGGCGCCACGCCGTGGGCACATTCCCATCGCGAGGCTTGCAGCGGGGAAGAATGTTACCCACAATGGGTTCAGGAGTCTCAGCTCAAGCTGACTTGGATCTGTAGACCCACAGGGGAGACCCTGTCCAGTCAAGTACAGCTATTTTTTGAGCACTCCTTCAGAAAGCAGGTCGCTTCAGTTCAGCAGTTTACCAAGTACACTAGCTCAGGAAACAGCATATTGTGTCTAATCCTGGGCAAAACCCATGCATTTTCATATGGAATGTGTCCTTAATGACTTTGGCATTTCCAAGTGTGTCTACTTTGAGGCAGTATGTTACTGGACAGCAGCACGTGAAATTTGACAGATTATTTTTTATGACGTATTAATTGCCCATCACCAATTTTCAAAAGTTTGACAGTTTACGTGAATATTAGTGGTATTGACTTGTGATGATAGAATTGAACAGTCAAGAACATACTCTTAATTTCATTACCTGAGGTGATTAAAAAAAAAGCAAGCCTAACAGATGCCTCCAATGTTGTGTTATTTTGGACTGGCTTGGTCCATAACAGTGACGCATTCATGACGGTCACAGGAATGTAACACCAGTCACACCAGGCCTGACCTTTCTTGTGTGTAACTGAAACATCTGTCGCTGCTTCCTTTCCTATCCACATTTTCCATTTTGCAATGTGTACCTGCTTTATGGTATTTTTTTCCTTTAAATTTACCAGCCACTGGTATTCTTTGACATCCTTTTTTCCCCCCCAGGGAGAGTTTTATTTTTTTTTTATCCTCCTTTTTGAAGGAGTGTCCTCGCAAAGGGGAGAGAATTTTTTTTTTTTTTTTTATAAATGCAGTATATATAAGGGATTCTCATTGTGTTATGTCTTACTACCAGCCATTGGCCATCTTAACGAAGAAAAATGTTACACAAATATGGATACAGTCAAGTCCTTTGGTATTTCACTGGGACGCAAGGTGAAAACATGCCTCAAAGTTGCCCTGTTTCATTATGTAATAAAGAATTTTTAATTTTATAAAAATATATATCTGACAGTTGTGAACTGTTTTGTAGTTTTTTGCTGATCATGCCTCAAAAAATCTTGCTATTTTTGTAAAGCTAACATATTAGTAAATTAACCCCAGTCAACTAAATCAGTTGATTATAAATGAACAATTGATATTTCTGTCATCTGTAAGTATCTGCTCATCATGTCAAATCATAGTGATGGAGCTTGATTTGTAATTCCTACCCTACCTCAGACTTTAGCTCTACATGACACACGTTTCTGTTCTTGCCTTTTTGTACAGGTTTAGAGCCATAACTTCTCTGACCATTTCAGTGAGCTGCCATACTCCTTCCCCCCTCCGCCCCACTCTGTTCTGTCACGTGACTCAAGCATGCGCCAAGGTGAACCCAACCATTTCTGGCTAATCTCTGCTGAATCTGCTTCTGGCATTCCTTTGCACTTGCAAGCTTGACGCTTTCTTTAAAGAGCATCTTGAAGAAACCAGCCATAATAGGGGGGAAGAGAAAGAGGTGGAGAACCTGGGGCATGAACGTCCTTGCCTCCCAAGGGCCGTATTCATAGCACTGTGGGTAGCTTGTTTTTGAACAAGTTTCCTCCTTGCAAATCCAAATTCCGTCAGATAAGGGTTTGTCCTTACCAGGGTTTTACTCATATACTCCGAGTAGGGCTTGTAAGCTAAATCTAAATTTGTGGTTGCCATTACAACCTAATTTTGTCACTGATTAAGTTAATGGTGTCACTAGCAAGAATAGTGTCAAGAGTTAAGAATGAAACACCATATGGTGCTGCTGTGCAGTCAGTAATGGCTGGATAAGGATCCTTTGATTTCAATTCAGACTTCTCATTTCCTTTGGGTTGTTACCAATTGTTGACTTCCAAAGATCCACTCCAAACTGGATCTGTTAGACAATTAGTTTAGGAGCGGATGTGATCATCAGTGTCGTAGACCCTGTTTGGTTGACAAAATATCTGATGTATCTCTGGCATGTCCCCCAAGCTCCACCCATGGTGCCTTACCTCGGATATGAGTCTGGCAGTGAGATGAATGAATATGGCCCTTAAACCCCCACCCACACCGCCCATCCTGCACACCCCACTCCCTTGCCAAGGTTTGCTAAGGTCCTTCTGAAACTGTCCTTGTGAGATCGGTGGCTGTTTTGTATGAGGACTCTGCTGTCATGGATCTATCTTGTCTCTTATTAGAGGTTCTGCAGAACTTCCAGTGAACTCCATCCACGTCTCTTCTGTTTTGTCCCTGACTTGTTTTTTTCTTTTCCCTGTTTAACATGGAAATAATACCCATCCGTTGACCACTAATGCACAAGGAAGATCCTAATGTATTTTTTTTTTTATAGCATTTGCAAAGTGTTGAAATTTGGTTTAAAACGGCGTATGGACAATGAATGTTTTTCATTAAGTAGCGATGACTGCAGTACTTAATGAAATTGGTGGATTCAGCTCTTGTTGCTCGTCCCCTCTGAGTCACTGGCTAACCTCAAAGCGATGAGCATCATGGGTATACAGATGTCTCTTAGATAAGCAAAGTCCTTCCCATCAGCAGCGGGCCATTGCTGTATGTCGTCGATAGTTTATGGATGGACGAGTGCCTTGCTCCCGTTATGTAATTGACCATTTCACTGATAAATGGCTTCAATGAGACCCCCCCCCCACCCTCACATCCAGTCAGTGTGTTCTCCAGCATGTGATTCCCACCCATCTCACTCCCTCCCCAAAACATACCTCGTTTTGTTTCAGATGAGCCAGAGACGCGTGATGCATGGTGGGAGGAGATCCGGCAGGAGATCAAGTCCCATGCCAAAGCTCTGGGCTGCCATGCTGTGGTGGGCTACAGCGAGTCCACCAGCATCTGGTATGCAGCATCCTGCAGTGGGGCGGGCAGGACTGAGGGTTTTCAGTACCCCCTCCGACTCTGGTGGTGACTTGTATATCATGTAGTTGCTCATTAGTATCTTGATGTAATGGTAGCTGATTAATAACTATCTTAGTCTCTCAGTGAGATGTGGTCTCATCCCTCTCTCTGTCCTTTCTCCACCTCCCATGCAGCGAGGAGGTGTGCATCCTGTCTGCGTCGGGCACAGCAGCGATACTCAACCCCAAGTTCATGCAGGAGGGCTGCCTGGATAGCTACAGCGAACACAGGTTGTCTTGACAGCCGACCTTCTTTCCTGCTGGGTCAGAGTAGTGCCCATTTGATATTTCCCTTCCCAGCAAGGATAGTTCTGCCTCCTTGGGGTAGGTTGCAGAAGTTGAATTGTGGGACACGGGCCTGACCTTGGCTTAAATTTACTAATGTGCTTTTGGTATGTTAACCTCTTTGTGATTCTCATAAGGATGTTCAGTGTATAAAGGAAAGAAATGGTGTTTCTCGGTGACCGTGTAAGTCTTGTTAATTGTGCTCTGATCTTTGGTTATAGATTAATATTTTTATCGAAATTTGTGCGGTACATTTTAATCAAATCACGATGTCTAACAGAAAATGTTAATTCTTAGATTACTTCCATGCATCTGTTACATTTCTGTGTGTGATTGCTTAATCTTCTGTCATTGAGTACTTAGAAGTGATTGTTTGTCTCGATGTAAGAACATGTATGTTTGTGTGTGCATGTTTGATGTGTTAAACTTGAGTGTCGTGCAGTGTACTCATCTTCAATTGTGTACATTGACTGTATAGCACTGTTGTAATGTCCCTGCATCGTTTGCCTCTCAGGTTAGAGGAGCCGTCACCCCCTAGCTGTGGATTCTGTCACATTCCCTACGACGAGCTCAACATGCCCTTCCCAGCTCACCTCACGTACTGCTACAATTGTCGTCGGCAGAAGGTCCCAGATGTGCTCTTCACCACCATAGACCTGCCCATGGAGGCAGCAGTGACGGGGAAGGGTGGCCTCATTCAGGCCAGGTACCTCTTGAGAAGGACTCATCCTCACCTATCAGTGCTGCTTAAGGATTGAGGTTTTAACTTGATATTTAGGACCCTTTGAAGAGTACACTCAGAGTGTACAGTGGTATAGCTTTTGCTGCTTTTCACTTTTTTTTTTTGTTCTTTTTGATGAATGCTGCTAAAATGAAATGTTAGAATGCTCATTCTGTACAACGTGGTATTTGCCCAAAAAGTCATTCTCCCCATCGTGAGCCACCAATCTGCCACCAGCGTGACCCTAGATGCGCCGAAGTGATGGAGCTGAGCTCTAGGCTGCTTTGTCATCCTGTCCCCACCCCATTCAGGCTGTGCCGGCTGAAGAAGAAGGCCCAGGGCGAGGTGAACGCCACAGCCATAAGCAACCTGCTGCCCTTCATGGAGTACGAGCTGCACACCCAGTTGATGAACAAGCTGAAACTGCGGGGCATGAATGCGCTCTTTGGCCTGCGCGTCCAGATCAGCGTGGGCGAGAACATGCTGGTGGGCCTAGCGGTGAGGAGGCCTTTCTGCTTGTGTAAACTCGTTATTCTTGTTTTTTTTTTTTTAACATTTATATTTATTCATGTAACAGATTGCCATTATCAGGCAGCAGAGGCATGAACAGCTGATGTTCTTACCGTATTGAAGTGTCAGTAGCAGATACACTCGCAGCTCAGTAATAAAATTCAGTTTGTTAAAATGGGATTATACTGAACAGGATGACTGTTCATTATGAGGTGAAGATTATCTATGTGTTAATAAAAAGCTGAAGCTGGAAACATGCTGTGAAAAGAGGAGGCGTACCTCATTCTCTGTTTTATGAGGCATCCATCCTGTGCCTCATCTCCTCTGGGCATGCTTAGTTTAATGACAGTGAACAGAAGTCTGGCCATACCTTATTCACTATTGTCCGGAGAGAGTGCAGCGAGCAGTTGATGACCAATGGGTCTTGTGCTTAGTCTGCCACAGGGGTGTATCTGACGGCCCTGCCTGCTCCAGGGGGCATCCAGATAGCGGGGAAGACCCCTAATGACATCAGCTACGAGCAGCACATCTCTAACATGCAGAAGAAGATCAACGACACCATTGCCAAAAATAAAGAACACTACGAGATCCACCCGCCGGTGAGTGGACATGTCACCCATAGGTCAGGAAAACGAAGGCTCGCCGATTACAGTTTGTAATCTTTCTTGGCGAAGTAGACATTCCAGAATATGAAATGTACATGAGGTGACAGCTGCTTTGTGTGCTAACCGCTGTAGCTCAGCATCAAACGATGTGCATTACGTTTTGTGATTTGGATGAACTTCCGTTTGTTAGTTCTTGGGGGATTCTTTCATTCTGAAGAATTTCTTGACGTTTAAAAGGCTGTGCCCCCCACCCCCCTCCAAAAAAAAAAAGTTGTTTGGACTCCACCCTAACCAGTCAGTGTTACAGTACATGAAGATTCAATATATTCTGGCACTGGAAGCATGCTAACAGAGTTCATTAAATGAAGTTGTCACAAATTGATACAATATATACATAATCGTTGTTCCGTTAACAGTAACTGAGGTGAATAATCTCACCTTTACAGATTGTCTGGTTGTATTGTGTACTATTAGAAATGATTTTTTTATTTCACCGTCACTAAAACTTAATCTTTCACCTCTTTTCTGGGGCATCCTGTTAGATACTTTCTAAAAAGGTTACTAAAATGAAAATGACATCCTATGCATTATTCAAAACAGTCATCTTTCTGATTTCGCATGACTGTAGTGAGGCGTATAATGACTTCCAGAATGCTTCTGAATCAATGTTCCAAATCAACATCACATGACATTTGTGTGTATCATCAGGTGCTGACCTGCTGTATTAAACTGGCATGTGTACGGTGCATTTATAAAATTGTGGCCTGTGTAAATAGTCACACCACAATATCACAGTCCATAATAAGTTGAAGGCATATTACTGCTTTTTTCACTGGTTGGGCACTCACATCATATGAATCTGTTATGACTAGTTCTGAAGTGTAGTGATATATTTTGGGAAAAGTAGCCCAATAAAAAGGTGTGTGTGTGTGTGTGTGTGTGTGTGTGTGTGTGTGTGTGTGTGTGTGTACGTACAGTATATATATATATATATATATATATATAAAATATAAAAATATGCATAGTCACTAACAGCAGTCATTGTAGAAAGTAAAATACATCCCAAAAGGAGACCCCTGGAATTTATTTGGTGGTTGTTCCAGGTTCCTGCCTTTTAGACCCCAGTGTGTCTCAGGAGCCACCATAGCCATTACCTGTGACAGGCACTGCCCCACTGCAGCACCACACAGGACAGTTGCATCCACATTTGTTTATTGCGATCGACAACATGCTCCATCCAAACAAAGGCATGTATTGTGGATCATCACTGCTGCCATTTACCTTCTTCCCCGTTTCGGTTTTGTGGTAGGAGATCATCGAGGAGGTGATCGGGTCGCCTATCCCAGAGTCCCGTCAGCGTTCCCGGCTTTTCAGGTCCCACTCGGAAAGCTCCGATGAGGTGTCAGAGCTGGACTTGTCACATGGAAAGAAGGACGCCTTTGTCCTTGAAGTAAGTCTTGCTGCTGTCACTTTAAAGCCAGCAGCAGTTTACATATTCATTTAAGCATTGATGTCTGTCGGGCTGTGTCTCATGATTTAATACTATTCTAAGGCCTATGGAATTGAAGTCTTTTGAATGTAGTTCTTATAATTATGTGATTTGAGCTACTTTTAAATGGCAGTGTTTTGGTAGTCTTAATGTAATCTTTTTAGTCAGTGTTGGTCTTGTAGTCTTTTCATTTTGTGTAAAATTCTTTTTATTGCTGTCTATGTTGGCCAGGTGTCTATTTATAAAAGAGATGTAAATCTCAGTGGGACTAACCTGGTTAAGTAAAGGTTTGCAAATAATAAAAATAACAAAGATAATTTGATTATATAAAGAAACTGAAAGTTTGTACTGTGTTTACCATGAATGAGGCCGTCATACCCTTCGAAATGGCTGTGTCACATGACATGATGTTCTTGACAAATACACAAGAGGCAGCTAATCTCTTGTTCTTGTAGATTGATGACACGGACGCTGTGGAGGACATTCACTCCCTCCTCACAGATGCACCCATACCAGCAGGTACCAAATTTGCAACCACCTGGAGCTCCTGGGAGTGGGTGATTTCTATAGCAGTCTCTGAAGCCCTTCCCACCAACACCCGACCTCCACACTCACACCTAAGTGTAGCGCTAACTTGAGGTAGTATGATTCCGGGGGCCTTGATCGTCCTCCAACTGGTGGGTCTGTCCGAGAGCATCATGACCCCTTTAGCATTCCAACGAGTCAGCAGTTAAAGCTTGTTAAATGGCTTTGGATAACAAAAGTGCTAAGAAGTCATTTTTTTGAACACGAGACATCATGTTGCCTACCTTTTAATCAGCGGACATACACTTCCTGTTTGTCTTTTTTAGACAACTTTACGTTTCCCAAGTCTAGTAGCTAATCATTATGTTTGTTTCTTTTTCGCATGTCAGAAGATGAGTCTTGTGTAGAACTGTGATTTTTGAGTCATGTGACTTCATGACGTGGTTACCACATAATGAAACTGTACAGATCTTCATTTGTCACGTGCTTTTTGTCTGTATTACCAGTGTTTGTTTTTCTCTTAACTCATTTGTCTGCTTTCTGTTCTAGGTTTTTATAGCTGCAATACAGAGACTATGCCTGGGATTTATAACTGGACGCCAAGTTTACAGGTAAAGACTTCATATTTCCTTCCTATACAAATTACAGCAGGTGAGAACTTGGCACCAGAAAAACTGTCATTTACCCCAGAATTACCTTCAGGCCCGATTCACAACATTGTATTTCAGATGTTCACTTCGGTAAGAGTATTCAGACTGAACAATGTTAACCTGACCAACCAAGGACTTAACAAGATTTTTAATGACCTCTGCGAGAATCTGCTCAAGGTAAGACTGGTGCCATTGAACTTTACTGACAGTGTGCATCCTCAGAGGTGTATGTTTGAAGTGGTGCATTTTGGGATGTGTGTAGGTTAGCTGTCTTGAAGTGTATAAAAGCATCTGGCAGGTGATGCTCTGTAAGTAAACATAAAAATTTATTGTTAATGTTTGCTTTTAAGGAACATGATTTAAAGTGTTTTTCTCACTTTATAAGCTGGTTGTTTTCCTGCAGTGTCTATGCTGAGGTATGCTCTCAAGGCTGTGCTTTTGTCTTCCAGAGTCTGTACTTCAAGCTGCGCTCCATGGTTCCCTGCTGCCTCTGCCATTTAAACTTCACTGTGGCCGTACCAGAGGAGGAGCTCATTCAGGTGAGTCTGATGCTGAAGGTAGCCAACCCTGGCTCTGTTCTGAGATGGTTTCCTCTTAAATTAGATTTGGAACACCTAAAATTCAAAGTATTTAAATGTGTGAAGAGGGTTCATGCAGAAGCTTGTGAGGTCTTCTACAGTATGAACTGACATAACCTGCTATAAATTCACTACAGGCATACCATCATTATCCATATTTAGTTGATGGGGAATTAATTTAATGTCATTCATTTAATCTTTACAGTTCAGAGACACTTCCTAAACCACCCTTGTTAGCTAGCAATTCTTTTAACTAATGTCATTCTTGCGTTTTCTCCAAGGGTTTTTTTTTGCTGATGTAACTAGCTGTGTAATTTTGAGGGAATCATGTAAACTCACCATGTATCACTAGCCTCTTTTATTCAGTACTTGTGGACTAGCTTCTGTTTTCCCTGAAGAGGTACCATAAACAATTCTTATCTCCACTAGGTGGCGGTCACTGCTGTAGCCATGACCTTTGACAAGGAACAGGCCCAGGATAACTGGAAACCAAATGTAGAGAAGACACTTGTGAAAGGTGGTTGTATTTTTATTTCCATTAAAACATACAGAACAGATTAGGAAATGAATGCTTTCTTCCACAACTTTCCTTAGTTACAGGTCGATGGGTAAATGATGAACTGTAAAGTGAAGCCATTGCCTCCTTATGCTGGTCTCTTCTCTTTTGAAGTAATAACAGAGAACGAGGAACAGCTCCAGTTTCCTCTGGAGTTGTGTACTGAGACCCCGTCTCCACAGACCTTCTCCCCCAGCAAAAGCACAGGTATTATGGATTACTTATACTCTCCAGGTGCTGCTATCAGTTCCTCTATTCCCCATGTGTCCATTCTTGGTCCTGGCACCCAGCTTTTCCAGCTCTCTTTTAAGAGTGAACCATTTCTGTGTTAAGACGATACATCATATTGTCTCAAGCTCTAAAATTATGAGGAAAAAAGTACTAAAGGACTCTAGGTGAAAGCCTACACATGCTGTGGTCCTCCAGGACTGGGAGTGAAGGCCTCAACATTGTCTTGTCCCACCAGCCTTGACCTTCTCGAATGTCGGTGGGGAGCACTTGCATGTGCAGACTGAAATTAATGCTAGACATTGTGAACTTTAGTCACGTAGACTTTATCGTGAGCCGGCGGTGAACTGCACTATGTCATCTTTGCGGAGATGCTGACTGGACTTCCCCTCCTGTCCACAGGACAGCGCGATGGCGGCAGCATCCACACCACCGCCAGAGGTACGTGGCCCCCGGCCCAGCCCATGCATCAACTGGCATGGCAACCAGGACATTCTTTTAAATTCCTTTTTCTTTTGTCTCTCAGACAGATAGTGCTTTCCTGACGAAGCAATTTGAGGCAAATACCCAATGTCATCCATGATTTTTTTTTGTTTTTTATTTTTCTTCTGTTTTTGTCTGTCTGTGTACTTTCAGCCACCTCAGTTGATTACAGTTCCTTTGCAGACAGATGCAGCACCTGGATAGAGCTCATTAGACTGAAAGCTCAGGCCATAAGACGTGGATCAATTAAGACAAGTAGGAGGACACTGTTTCTAGCACACTCTGGTGACAAATCCCAGCGGTACTCTGTAATTTACCTCTGCCATGGCGGTGGTGGGCGGAGCCTTGCTGCCCAGAAATGGCATTTCCGATCGAGCAATGCTGATTGACAGAGTGTGAAAGCTGAGGACACACCCCTACGTGGGCTTGTCCTGCTCCTATTTGAACATATTTCAGTTGGGCTGTCATTTAATCTACAGTCACCACTTACCAAGACAATATATTTTTTTTTCTTTTGTACAGCTTTATAAATTAGTCACTTGTTTTTCTCAATTTGGAATCCCGCACCACGCAATTTACATTTTGTGTAGGCTTTTGTAATTGGCTAACTGGTGGCTTGTGAACACGTATAAGCAAAATAGTCAAGTTACATTTTAAGAAATGTAACATCTTTCACACTCTCGCTCCAAAACAATACTCCATCCACAGACGACTCGTTTGTGTTCTCCTTACCCTTTTCTCTGATCATTGCTAAGCCATAGCCATTTGATCGCCCTCCTCTTCGTTTTCTTTTGTCCCCCCATCTGTCTGTCTGTTTCCGTTCGCGTATGGCATGTGATGCATGAGTACGGTTTCCTCCATGGCAGGCCATGCTTGAAGTTACATCGTTGAGGCTTCAGATGGTTTCTGAATGCTGTCACACAACCAGTTCACCACACTGAAGCTGATGGCTGTCTCTCTCTGTCTGTCTCTCTCTCACTGTACATGCTTCCATGACTCTTCACTAACATCTAATCACCATTCTCTTGGCATCCTCTGATAGCTGCCTGCTGCCTTTCTCGCCCCTCCAGCATCAGTCTCCTCCCACGAGAAACCCAGCCCACTGCCCGAGGGGCGGTCCCGGTCCCTGCGCTCAACACGGTCAGTCCCCGGCAGCACAGTCTCAGTGGTCAAAATGACCCCACTGTCCTTCATCCCTGGCACTAGGATTATTAAGTACCTGGGCATCATCAACATGTTCTTTATCCGGGAAACTACGTCACTGCGGGAGGTGAGAGCCATGACCAGACGCCCCCATTCCAGGGAGACACTGCAGCTGTCCTGTTAGAATAAGCTTCTTCCTTTTGGTTTGTGTTAATTGGGTCACATTTTTCAATATTCCAAAGATTCCTGTGCAACATCTATACTGCAGTTCTTCACTGTTAGCCGTGCTTGTGGCAATGAGTTAAAAGTGTAGATGTGTATATATGGAAAAGTAATTTGGGATGAACACTGCCCGAGTAAATCAAAGTCTCCTTCTTTCATGTATTTTCACTTTGATTATGAGCTTAAATGGGATGTTTTAGTTAATTCACTTGTTTTTGTCAACCCTTTAATTTAAATAGCAAATGTTTGCTTATTTAATTTAGACAAACCACTCGTTGCATTATGGTCATATCTGTAAAATGCTTCTTAGAGCATGGAACGATTCAATGAAGCATGAAGTTGGTTTTTTTTTTTTTTTTGGCTGGGAAAGATGTGTGTTTGTCTGTGTTTTTGTACATCCACCACAGGAGGGGGGCGTGAGTGGGTTCCTTCATTGTTTCATCGCTGAGGTCTTTGCCATGGTCCGGGCACATGTGGCAGCCCTGGGGGGGAATGCTGTAGTCTCCTTCAGCATGAAGGAGTGTGTCTTCATGGAGAACCCCAACAAAAACCAGGTGGGCCCCCCAACCCCCCGTCCAATGTCCCTCAGAGGCTGCCCAGTGCCCACCAACACTGCTGACGCTGCATTTCTCTTCACCCAGGCTCAGTGCCTTATCAACGTGAGCGGCGACGCCGTCATCTTCGTGCGGGAGTCAGAGGTGGAGGCTACCCCTAGCCTGCCACAGGCCTCTGCCGTGCAGAACTCCAGCGGCTCGGCAGAGGCCAGTGCATAGCTAGAGCATGGACTATCCAAGCTAACCCTTGACTCATGGCTGCCTTCGGTCTTCGGCACTAAAGCTCAAAGTTCAACCTTATAACCATCTTCTCATTAATACGGGGGGATGGGGGGGAGACCACAGTGGATTCTGTGAAAGCTGCATGGACATTTTTATTTCTGTAATCACAGTTGCGCTGAATGCCCAGACGTCTGTCTCATGGTCAGGGACTCCACAGGCCCAACACCTTGATAAACCATCCATCCTTTCAGAGTCCACACTCCGGTGCCAAGTTCCCTGCTCAGCACCCGAGAGAACACTCGTGCCAAGTCCGTAAGCAGCTCTGCAGACATTCCTTAACATGAGGCTGACGCTGCCCTGCGTCCGGTTCCGCTTCGCTCCTCGTTTCATTCATCTCCCATTTGCCCCTGCGCAGTCAAAACTGTGGGTGCTTTGTGTCACTTGCACTCAGCTATTTCATATTTATTTTTCAGTGTATTTTTTAAAGTTGTTCGCTTAAATTTCTTTACTGATGCAGGCAGGAAGTATTTATTTTTTCGTCAAAGTACCATGTTGGAGAAGCAACTCATACTAAAAATGCATAGTGAAATTTGTATTGTAAATTTATCAGTTCACTGCTGTTTTGATGTTAGATTGTCAGCTGCAGATTTTACTTCATTTTTACTTGTGTACTACTGAACTTTGATTTTTTTTAATCCTGTCTAATGCTGGAAAATTGCAGTTTTTTAGTATAGGTGCCACAAGAAAACTTTTATTTGTGTAAATGTGTATGAAAAATCAAATGGGTATTTTTCTAAAAACAAAGTGAGAGAATAGTAAACTGTTTAGATTGCATGAGCCATTTGAAGTGTTGGTTTTAAATCTGTGACCTATGATCCTAGTGAAGTGCTGACAGTTTTGGTCAATGTAAGACTTGAATGTACAAGGGGGAGTGGTGTTGCTTTGTTTAATTAGCAGCATGCTAACATTTTCCATGAACACAGTTCCCTGTTATTTGTCCTGATCATTCCTAATCTTGCACAATAAAGATCTGTTTAAAAAAAAAAAAAAAAAAAAAAGTCAGCATCCTACAACAGTAATGCTTAAATCATCAAATGGCCAAGTATTTTTTTTTTTTTTTTTTTTAAGTGTTTAAACAAATGTACTATTAGATTTGAAAAGTTTTCCTCTGTCTGTTTTTCAATGTATTTTTAGTTTATACCACTAGTTATGAGGTGTCTCAGGCAGTGCAGCAGACTTCTTGCTCTGAAGGACCTGGGGTGTTCATATCACCCATCCACCATTTAAATCCATTTTCCGCCAGACAGTACTATTGAAATGCATGTAAAACTTTTTGTTACAGCCCTTCTGAAATTTAGTTATGAGTAAAGCTCCATTTTACAGACTGTTGTGCATGGTGTACACTTTAGTGGGAGTCTCAAAACCAGTTTAAAGGAAACTTCCTTTAACAGCTACTAGGAGTTATGGTAGGGTCAAAACTTAAATCCCACAGTAGCTGAAACTATTGTATACTGTCAATTACTGCCTGATTAAACCCAAATGGAATAAAGTTACCAGCTGGTCAGTGAGAATCCCATTCGCCATACTGCCTTGTGTCCTAGCTTACCATCACCTTGTGCTGAATAAGCAATTATGGAAGACAGACGAATGGATGAATTTACCAGTCTGTGACTTAAAATCACACCCATCAGGAGTTTCTCCCCTTCAAATTAAAACCAGCGGCCCTTTACGAAAACTTAATGTCAATTTAAAAGGAACGCTGTAATGTTCCTCATCAGAGAAATTAATGTATCAAAATAACGAAGGGGCGCTCTTTCTATCAGGATAAAGTTAAATAGCTAAATCAAGTGTATTGATTTGCCTTTTAAGTGGTTTTGAATAAAACTCGGCTCCTGTTTTTTTTTTTTTTCTTCTTCTTCTAACTTATCGCAGGATATAATGTGACAGGTCCAAACCTAAATGACACATCCTCTCATTACTTAGCCATCAAACAAGAGACCAGTAACCGAGAAACCGCAATAGGAGTCCAACTGGGCGAAACTGAGAGGATCCGTTATTGCTGTTATCGTGTTTACAATAAAGAAACATTTGATTTTAAGACGAAGCGAAGGGGAAGATATGGAATATTGTCTGATAGCTCATAAAATTGCCAGCGTGATAGAAATATTTCGGATTACATGTGCAGAGAGAGAGCCACACCGTTTCAGAACCGCGCCGTTGACTCGCAGTGTGCGCAACTCCTGGTTTTGTCTCATGAACTCGGAGTAGCCCAGCGGTCACGGAGCCGCAATTTCTTGGTCATAGCCACTACGTCTGCGCAGGAATGCCCAGCTGAGGGCAGCAGCCGGCCGTCGGCGCTCCGTCGGTTTCCCATGAGCGGTTCTGGGGCAGAAACAGGGCATGCATGCAGGGAGGAGAATCGCTGCTTTGTTCTGTCTGCCCGTAGGAGAGAGAGAGAGAGCACCGGGCGACAGGGGGTAGAAGAAGGGCGGCTGGCTTTACGAAGGATGTGCAAACGCGGTGACTGCTGTCGAGGGCGCTGATGGTCGGGGTGCTCATTCTCTGGGGGTCTTGGCACAGGAGCAAAGGGCTTGTGGTGGATTTGATTTTTTTTTTTTTCTTCGGGTTCGGGGATGCAGCAAAACAAGGCGCAGAATCTTACCATCGTGGATCCCTCTTGCTGTACTGGCTGCATAGATTTCCCGATGATGGCGTGTTTTTGTTTAGTCAACTAAAATCCCGTGCTTTTGGTCAAAACCGACGTGAGCTGCTTTGCAAAGCCTAAGATTTTTGTCAGTGCCGACGAAAATAATTCCTGGACTCAAATTACGATTCCCATTTTTCATAGGAAAAAAAAAAAAAAAACAACAACAAAATCACTCCTCAATGAAATTGCCGTAACGGAGTTTGTTCTTCATGACGACTGCATTCCGCGATACTTTTTTCAATGAGATCGAATGTATAATCTCATAATTTCAACCTCTTCGGTAATAATGTTCATAAAATGGCATAGAAGCAAGTTGTCCGTATCTGCAGCACTGTGTGTCGTCGTGTTATGCTGGATGTACATATATCCGGTGTACAGGTTCCCGAGCGATAAGGAGATCGTAAATAAAGTCTTACAACAGGGACAGGCATGGAAGAAAAACGAAACAAGCATCCACATATTCAGGTATCTTCCCTACCCACACAAAGTGCGCCTCACTGAAAGCAGAGAAGTTATGTAACAACGGTGTACCTCGTCTGCAATGTATCTCGGTGGTAGCAGATTGATGAATTGCGTCTCATTTTAATTAATATTCCGTCACTTTACTTCTATTTCGTGTATTTGAAGACCGGCGCCGATAACCACAGTGAAATATTTATAAGCCTTTTATCTTGTGAAAACGGCATCATCATTCAGCGAGCCTTCTTTGTACTATTTATACGGGCTATAGGAATATGATTCATTGGGACAGCAGCTGAGTCACAACACGATATGGCAAACGCGTTTTAGTGTTTGGCGATGCTTTCGTCTGTTAAAGTGCAGCTCCGCTGGAAAGTTGAATGCCTGTTTGTAAATCGTGTCCCGTTTATTCATCCGTGCGTTTGAAGCAGCAGGACAGTGTCTGTGTAATTTAATATATAAATGACGACGAAACTAAGTTACTGCCCACAGTGACTGTTTCGTGTTGTGTTAGAAATTCCAAATATATTAAAAAATAAAAGAAGACGGTGTTTTAGTCGGAATGGGACCTGAACCATATTAATGCACATTGATTTGTGCTCAGAGCTCACGTTATACTGTATCTTTGGCGTGTTCAGGTAGCCGAAAAATGCTTGTTTCTGGAACTATTGCTCGCCGGAAAATATAGTGTATATTTTCGTAGGACCTTTATCCAAAATGATGTAGTCAGTCTGAAAAGTGAGATGCGAAAATGTTTTTAGTAGTGTCTGGAACATGGACTTCGTGTTTGAGTGCTGGACTTGAGAACTGTCGCTTTCTTGTAAGCCTGTTCAGTCATAAAATAATAATGGTACCCAGTTGTTGTAAAACGGCGCTAAACCCAAAATTGTATTTTGCGTACGTTGTTTATGTCGAGTGAGTTTCGCTTGTTTAAATTTCACCCACATTTTCGTAGGATGTGCGGCTCTGGGTATCCCCAAAATAGTCCAAACATGCCTCAGCTTCCGCATTGCCTTTAATTTCCCATTTTTGTCAGTTTTTGCAAGTTGTGGTCTCGGCAGGGTAAAATTTAAACATGCTTGTAAAATTAGGACTAGCAGTAGGTTTAGTCTCCTTCTTGAAACACAGCGAATAAATGTAATTGATTACTAGAAGCCATTCCTTCATAACAGAGCGACTAAACTTTGGTAGTCATGAGGTAGATATATCAGAAACAAACTACTGCATGCTTTTTATAAAAAATGTACTTAAATTAATGTTTAAAGGTTTTTTTGAAAATTGCAGTACTCTGTGTGTGTGTGTGTGTGTGTGTGTGTTCTACATGACTTAAGGAAACAAGTCACTGTCTAATTCTGTGATTGCCAGCAGTTTGACTCTACGTAGTCAAGTTTAAGATTCATTTGAAATAAAACACTGTTCTGCTGTAATTTTAGACCTTTCACTCCATAGCCAAAAACTCCTTGGATTGGCAAATATTTATGTAAGGAAGCAAAACTACTATGAGGCCCAGAACTAAATTCTGCCATGGTTTAAAACTCAGTATTTCTGACATGACCACTTAACAGATGCATTTTTTAAAAAAACACAAGGTTGCTGATTCTGTTCTTGTGGCAATATTTTTTCTTTCATTAATTTATTCAGTGTCTTCTGTTTCATTTAGAAATTCATCTTGATTGAATGACATTGTAATTCTAGTGTTCTATTAAACCATCATTTAAACTTAAAAAATGTACTGAAAATAATGTGTGAACAATTGGGGGGGAGATGGTGATTGAGTATGAATTCGTTTTACAGGGTGTGTTAAAGACAGCTTCTGCCATGTGAGGAGATGTTGTTTTTTATTTTGAGGTTTGTTTAGTAAACATTAATAATGTGTGAACGTAGTCTGCGTACGTGTAGAGAACTTGTATAGATTATTGTTGCAGTAACCAAATAAGGTCAAAAGTATCACTTCAGTTATTGACCATGTTGTTTATTGGCACGTTTTAGTTGCTGAAGATTTAATCTTGAGTATTTTCTGATGGATGAGGAAAGTAATGCTTTTGCATTAAATGTAATTTTGTCCTGGTACTTAGATTAATTTGTGTGGTGGTAACACAACTCCATGGTAACAAGTTTAAAACCCCATATACATAGCCTGTAATGGTAGTCATCCTGATGGTTTGACAATCTGATATTTTTTTCTTTCCCTTTGGTCCATAGAAAGCTGCTAAGAGAGTGCTGTGACCCTAGGAACATGTTTGCCTTGACGAAGGAGAACTCGCCTCTTGGCAAAGTGCTGTGGTATGATGGGGAATTCTACCACTTCCACCGAGTGAACAATGACACTTACTCCCTTTTTGTACAAGTAAGCAAGAATTCCAGTCATCATTAATATGTTTATTTGATTGTCATGGTCCTTGGATTATTAGAGAGCTAAGAGATTTTTATTTGCAATTTGCCCAAATACATTGCAATATACTTTTCACATATCCCAACTTGCACTCCTTGAGATGCACAGACACACATATACAGGTGAGAGTGAAGCTAGGGGTCAGAGTGAAGGGTCAGCCATTTATGCATCACCCCTGGAGCAGTTTTTGGGGTTAAGGGCCTTTCTCAAGGGATTTGACAATTATCAGCCACGGGATTCAAACCGATGGCCTTCTCGACACAGGTGTAGACTCATAAGGTTAGGGGGCTAACATAATGGGTAAAGGGGAATATTTACAGGAAAAAATAATATACTACTCCAGGTACACTCAGTAAGCAAAGAGAAACATACAAAGAAAAAATTAAATAAAAATAACACGAAACTAACTTCTCACTTGAAAACAAAGTTATAGCGAAACCTAAATCTTTAATATACTAACTCCTAACAGCATTCTTATTCTAAAAACAAAACTCAAAAGGGAATGAAGACCAAAGAAACATCATATAAAATGCACAGAAGTAAAAACAAAGAAAAAAGGGCTCAAGTGGAAAATCAACAACAAAGAAAACAAACCAGTGCAAAACAAAAAGTACGCAATCTGTCCAAGTAGTTCTATACAAATCCAACCCATCCATCCATCCATCCATCCATCTTCTAAACCGCTTATCCGTCAGGGTCGCGGGGAAGCTGGAGCCGATCCCAAAATCCAACCATCACCCAAAATACTTCCACCAGGGTCATGACTTACATTGACTTTTGTTCCTCTCTCTTTTCCTGCTTGTCTTAACTCTTCTGATGGGGATAGGTTATTAAATGGCAGTGTTTCCTGCCTTCCGTGTAACGGGCAATAGGGAACAGAGAATTCAGTTCAAGATTCAGTTCAGACACCTTAACCAATTATGGTGGTTGCAATCACACATACTAATGCAAATCAACCAATAATAAGTATTTTAAACCACAGCACCAGGGACAGTGATCTTTAAGTAAACACAGTAAACCTAGAACAAGTTTGTCCGATGGCTTAATGAGTAGGTTACATTCTTGCTTCAAATTGCCTATGTGGAGTTAGCATGTTTGTATAGATTTCCTGCAGGTACTTTAGTTACTTCCTGCAGTTCTAAAACATGCAGTTAGGTGAATTTGTGTCTTTAAAATGTGTATAGTTTGTGAGTGTATGCCCTGTGCTAGACTGGCATCCCATTTGGGGTGCTGCTGTCCTTTGTGTTTTGGTATAAGCCCCAGGTTCATTGTGGACAGGCAGTTGATGGATGGATGGATGGATGGATGGATGGATGGATGGATGGATGGATGGAAACCTATAAAGCAGGGGTTCTCGCCACAAATATAAATTAAGCCAAATAATATGTCTAAGTGGTCTTTCTATGGCTGTGAGACCTTCCTTAAGGACCAACTGGAGCAAACTCCTCATGTTAAACACTTTATTATGAATACAAAGTGCTTGTCAACAATAGCACTTAGAATTTCTGAGCATAAACAGAACATTAGGCCACACTTTGAACATTGCAAGTTTTTTTCTTTTTTTGACGAATTTTACCCTTGAAAAACACCCTTCCCATGAGAACCACTGCTATACAGATGTGTTGTGTTAAATTAGCCCACAATCCAAAGTTGCACTGAAAGCTACTGCAGCAAAATAACATTGAAAGCTACTGCAACAACCTTTACACTACGTTATTCCGACATTGTTATGTAATATACTTATGTGAAACCTGTTAAGGTGTTTCTTTTTAAATAATCGGTTATGTTTCTTTATATAAATATGCTGAGTCTTTGATGCAAATGGTCTTATGACAGTTTCACATTTCATTCCTTACCACAATGGGAAGGGTAGATGAATATTAACACCTTCCTGTAATCTGCTGCATTGTCGTGATATCAGAAACAACATATTCAGACCACTACTTGTTTTTAATAACTATTGGTCTCTCTCAATTGATTTGGGTGGCTGTTCAGGGTACAAATAGTTACACACTGGTGAACAGACACATTGTTGTAAACAATTTAGTACACTTCATGTGTCTGATGCAGTCAAACTGTTCACTTTTATTTCTCATTTTTGGAGTTTTTTTCTGAAAGAATAATAGAGAGTGGAAATGTGAAATAGCTTGTGTTCATTCAAGCATTTCAGTAAACTGTCATTTGTAGTAAATATGAATCTTGTATGGTAGATTTAATTTCTTCATGCACACCAAAATGCAGCTGTACTCTATATTTGTGATATTCAGTGGTTCAGTGGCATGGAGTTAATCCTATATGTTCTTTTTTGTAAGGTTAGCATATCAGCATTGACACACAAAGCAATTAGGATCGTAACTCTTAAAAATAACTTCTCTTGATGTCGTACTGGTTCTGACAGTAACAAATTATACATTTAATTTAAAGCAGACATCAGTCTTCACCTTACTCTCGCTGTTAAATAGTTTACTGCTAGGTGAATTAAGCATAAAAGGCATTTAAAGAAGAACAGCGGGCAGGATCTAAGTTCAGAAAGGCAGGTTTAGTTTGGAGGGACATTGGCAGAATCAAGGGTCAGATACCAGGTGAATAGTGAAACCAGGGAATCCAAACTGGAATCTGGCCAAAACATAAACTAGGAAGCGAAGTCAGTAAACAGGAAGGAAGTTCAGGAATCCGGGGAAGTCAAGCAGCGAGAGCAAGCAAATCCAGACACACTATTCAAGAGACAAATTGGAGTCAGAGATGCTAGCACTGGGTTATAGACGGGAGTAAAATACCGGATGCAATGGAAATATTCAGCGCAAAAATCACAATATCTGGCAATGAGAAAAGGGACCCTGGGGTAATTTAAAGAGAGTGACGAGGTGATTAACAGCTGTTCAATATTCGGGGCATATTCATGCGCTGGTCATGACTGGTTAGGTGTGGACGTGACAAGGCAGCTGACCTAGTGATTACTGGTTGCTGGCACCTAGATGGAGGTTTGTTTTTCTCTGCTGCCGACTTCCTCCCCTAATCATTTCCCAGTTTAAAACAACAGAAGTTTTCTTTTTCTGTCCAGTTGTTGTGGGTCATGAGGTGTCTGATCAAATTATTAGTCATGTTGGTCATTCAGAATCCTTAAAGCTGATCTCAGATCTGGGGTACGTTTCCCGATAACGATCAGTCCTGGTAAATAAGAAACAAGATAGCAAATGGCATAGGTAATGAACGAGTGAGTTTTGCAAGCGTTCCCTGAAAACCTTTCTTATCTGACATTTAACAAACGTGTTTAGCATGCTATTTTATTAGCTCCTTCCCAGCGTCCACGTGAGAAAAACACAGACTGTCAATAACAAGAACATCGATCCCATGTATTTCAGTTGTAAAATACATGTTATATTGTCACACCAGACATGTGCAAATGTAAAAAAGAAAAACGTAATAAAAATCAAGTAAAATGGATGAAAGCACTCAAAATAAGTACCAAATTAATTTAATTTTTTTTAGAAGAAAATATATGAATGGGCTCAAAACGTGACGTGACTTCCATGCAAAAAGAACAATGGAGAGTGGCGATATGGAAATGAAGAAACACTTCACAAAAGAGGAGTTTAAACAAGTTATAAAGAAGGTGGCAAAATAAATCTTTCACAAGGAAACATTAATTTATCAACAAAGAGGAGATTAAAAGAATGGGACAAGGTTGCAGAGAGAATAAGTGCCTGTAGTTCCTGTAGAAGATCTGGGATTGAAGTCAGGAAAAATGGCATGACTTTTCCAGTGCTGCTAAAAGAAAACGTGCTAAGGTGGTTCAACACTGGTGGCAGGCAATAACAGACAGTTCCTCTCACCCCAGAGGAAGAGCAGGTCCTGGGTATACTAGGGCCAATGATGACTGAGGGAATATCTGGAGGGGTGGATGTGTGTTTAAATGAGCTTCCATCTCGTCAAACCCAACTTGCCTTTGTAGTGCATCCTTCTCCTTGCTCCAACACTGGCCCATCTTCAAGGCCCTCTTTTGTTATACCTGTCCTTAGCCAGTATTTGGGGATTCAACACTGCAGTTATAGCAGGTGTTAGTGAAGAGGATGCCCACTGTCACCCAGTAACCAGCCACCACCAAATGGACCATCCTTTGCCATCTGCACTCTAGAGTTAGACATATATAACTTACACATTATGTCTACTCTCAGGCCACTTGGCTGCAGCATCTGTAAAAAGTTCTTGATGGTTGCATTTCACCAAGACATTTAACACAGAGAGCCCTTTTCGACCAATAGAGATTGGATTCCAGAAGCTGGGAGTATGAACAGGGATGATCGTTCAGTCCGCTGCATCTTTAATGCCAGGTATGCCTGCAATAGCATGAAACCAATTTTAATGTCGTGCAAGCCAACCCCTCCTGCTGGAAATTGTACAGTGCCCTCCATAATTATTGGCACCCCTTGTAAAGATTAGTAAAAAGGGTTAGAAAAAATCTACACTGTGGTGAAGTAGCTTCATTTCACACAAAAAAAGGAGAAAAATCCTACTTTTAATTGAAGTAAATTTATTCAGGGAAAAACAAATCCCTCATCAAGAAATAATTCTTGTCAACAAAACCACATGTGCCACAATTATTGGCGCTCCTGCATTTAATACTTTATACAGCCTCCCTTTGCCAATAAACCAGCACTGAGTCTTCTCCTATAATATTTGATAAGGTTGGACAATAAAGAGCTGAGACCATTCCTCTTTGCAAAATCTCTCCAGATCATCTATCTGATGGTGGTTTTGGAGACTTGATAACCCCAAAATTGAACTTTTTCTTGTAATTCACCAACAGTGATCCTGGGGGATTTTTTTGCTTCTCATACCATCCTCCTCACTGTACGTGGGGGCAAAATAAACTTGGGTCCTCTTCCAGGCAAGTTTGTAACAGTTCCAGTTGATGTCTACTTTATCATTATTGCCTTAACAGTAGTAATGGGCATTTTCAGGCGAGTAGCTATTTTTTATAATCATTCCCTGAGTTATGAAGGTCAACACACTTTGGTTCCTCATTTGGTAATCTTTCCCATATTGATGGATGACTAAGGGAATTTGGCCTCTGTATCACTTCATATTTGTACCTCAGTTAAGTTTCAGTGTGAGATGAAGCTACTTCACCAAAGGGTGGATTTATTCTAACCCTTTTTACTAATCTTTACAAGGGGTGCCAATAATTGTGGAGGGCACTGTATGTAGTTGCATGCATGGGGCAATAGTAATCTGGTCACTGCATGCACAGATTTAGACGCAGCAGCTTTGCTGAGGCCATGTGCATCACGGATGCTTTGCAGGAATCCACCTGTGCTGTAGAAATGGGTAACAATCAGAAGCTGCACCCTGGAACTAAGGGCAAAATTATGGCATGTTCCTCATTCCGAACCGTTCTGCACCTGAACAAAAACGGTCATTTTTTCACCCCTGTGCAGCCTGTATTTCTCTTAATTACTGATTACTGAGATGGTCCAAGGGGTTCAAGTCCACCTACAAAACAGTATTTAGGTCAGTGACTGGGCTTCTTGGGTGGCACTGCTTCAATCGGGGTCTCCGGTTGAGTAGCACAATTATCTGGATAGTTGTCATTGTCATTGCAGGTACTAAGGCGTGATGGTGATTCACCTTCCCACTTTAAAGGATGTGACTGATGTTATTATGTTGTAAAAATAAGTGCGTCAGTGTGTTTTTGGTACTCTGCTTAGGGCAACCTCTCTCTCTCTGTAAAGGAATCACAGGCAGAAGTACAAATAACGAACGACGCTGAAAATTACGAGTCAGATCACTCGTTAATTTTCTTAACGAGATTACGTATTACTTTAGATATGAAGGGTTTTAGGAAGCATGTCCTAATTCAGGAATGATCCTAAGAATGAGATAATCCAATACGTAGCATTATAAAGCTTTCGGGAGATGCACCCCTGATCTGAGAAGAGGAGCTGCACTGAACCACTCCTGATTCTGTCAACTCAGCAGGCACGCCAGAGCTTGTGTTCTTGAACGCTTCAGTGCTTCTGTTATGTTGTCGGTTTTGTGCTAATTTTAGCTTTATAAGGGTATTCCCATTATCTCTGTAAAATATCATTTGAATTTGCTGCTTCATAGATATTAATATGCCCAGTGATGCATTGGTATCCAGTTCAGGATGTCCCCTGCCTCACAACCCAGTACTGAACCAATAGCTAAGGAAGATCAACAGATGTATATTAGATATTAATACTCAGTTCAGGTGTAGAAACATCTTCAGTGGACCAGCTTACTTGGACAGTTGGGTCCTAGGCTCCCTTAGACATTCCACAAATACAGAGATAAATTCACTCTGCCTGCTACAAAGCCCCAGCATGACACTTCGCAACAGAATGAAATGTGATGATATGAACAGCATGCATTGTCCAGTGTTTCCTGTCCATTGATCGTGAACCCGTTGAAGTGTAACAGAAGGAGCATTATGGGCATCAGGAGTTTACTGGCAGCCAGAAATAAAGCAGATGGTAGAGATGCTAGGCATCCTGGGAATCTGCCCGTCTCCCGTGTTCAGAGTGATCCACTGCCTGCCAGTTAGTGACACTATGGGGGCTACTGGAAAGTTCATCAGGCAGCTAGCTGGGGTCACATGTGCATGCAGAACACCTCCACTGGCTTGGTCCCTTTTCTCAGTAGGGACAGCAAAAAGTTCCATGTGTGTTGAGCTGGGTGTACCATACCCCGTTATTGCCCGATCCTACAGCTTCCCTAAAATGAAGCCCGCATTCGGGAGGGAGCCACAGCTGGAGCCGGTCAGCAATCAGCTGCTTCATGCAATAAAGAAGTGGGAGTAAGCCAGAGTGGGGGAGAAGGCAACTTTAGACCCATGCAAGACAACCTACTGGGGCAGGCTGGACGGTGGCATCGATGAGGAACGGCCGTCTCCTAGGACTGTGTGACACCACCTGACCACGCTCTGATGTCCACCTGCCCTGTATGTGGTGTTTGTACTCTTGTGATGTCTAATAAATGCCACTCCCTTGGGGAGTTGCAACCGCAACTGTGGTGGTCTGTGTCCATCCCATCACACATGGGACAGGGATTGGAGGAATGAAGAAGGCATTTATTGGGGGTTATGAGTTTAACAACATGTGAGATATGGGCGAAAACCACGTCGAACCAGTTGTGGAACACAGGGCCGATTTTGAGGCTCAGGAAAGTTCTGGGTTGGTAAAATATAAGTGCTGAATTTGGGTTTCCCTGGGATGGAGGGACATGAGAGTTGTATAATTTATGAATGATTGAGGGCAAACAGCAACTGATCACCTGACATTGCTCCACCCCTAAAGTATCCACTCCATCCTACTGTAAACGTTATATTCATCTTTGCAGTTTACCTGCTACTTTAGTAGTTACTGAACAGCCCCCCCGCATGTGTTACTCAAGCAGTTGTGGTTAACTTTAATATATTACTTGGGCTGTATATTTCAGGCTCCTCAACACCGCTACCAGACCCAAACAGTGAATCACATATTGTGCAAAAACGGAATATTCCTTATAATTGTCATCGGTTCCATATTTAACCTTCACTTGAGTTGATCCAAGTTATGCTTGAATAGGTCCAAGTTAAAATACCACTGACTATGTTCCTCAGTTTCCTGTGTAGTTTACTCCATTTGAACTTGCGGTGTGGTCGTTAATGGTGCAGTGGCCTGCACCCAGGCATGTACAGAAAACGTTTAGTGGCCCGTGTGTGCGTGTGCACTCTTGTGTTGCTAGGAGACGCCACTGCGACTCCCGCTGAAGAAATGCTCCGTTGTTGGCAACAGCGGAGTCCTGAAGAAGAGCAACTGTGGCGGAGAGATCGACCAGGGTGACTTCATCATGAGGTCAGATGGATGCATGGGTGATTATGGACATCATTAGATTGGTTCCACCAAGAAGCTGTTGTCTGTGTATATAATGAAAAATTAGCCATTATTTCGTATTTAACCTTTAAATTTAGACACTTTTTGTGTATCTTTATTGTACATAAAGCTATGGATATATTAGCCTAAACTTTTAATAGTTAAAGAGGTACGTTTATTCTGTTTATTCGCTCAGAGGACAGCTATACATTTTACTTTGCTTTGTAAGGAAGATTAAAGATTGAGAATGCTTTTGCTGGAAGTAATTTGTCTTGTTCATGAAGGCATTAAGAAATACACCTGGTGGCCCCTTCATTAGGCATGCTGACTTTTTTATTGGAAACAGCCCACTCCTACTAACAGCAAATCATGTAACTGAATGCATACAGCATGCGGACGGGGCCTAGTAGCACAGTTAGTGTGTCACTATGCCGTGGTATGGCTAAGACCCCAGATCTGACTGACTTCACACATGGTATGATTGTCATATGTGGTGATTCCAGCATCTCTGAAACGGCAACCCACTTGTGATTTTCAAGCACTGCAGTGTGTACAGTTTATAGAGAATGGTGAGATGAACAAAACACATCCATGCAGTGGCATTTCTGTGGCAAAAATACCTTGTTAATTAGAGAGGTCAGGGGAGAATTGCTAGCCTCTATACTAGTAACAGGAAGGTGAGAAGAGCCAAAATAACAGCTCAGTACAACCTTGGTGTGCAAAATGGCATTATAAAATGACTAGGCTGCCTTAGAAAGAGCTACTACTTTTCTGTTCTATGTTATTTGTTTGTAGGTGTAATCTTCCACCCCTGTCCAAGGTCTACATAGCAGACGTGGGGAGCAGGACACACTTGGTAACAGCAAATCCCAGCATCATTGAGAAAAGGTGCGTTATGCCCCATACCTCAAACCAGTGCCCTCCATCCCCAGGAGACCGGAAGCAAGCCTCGTGCAATGCTTTACTGCAAGGGCTTGCCTCACTTCCATGTCTCTGACATCACAAGGAAGGATTCTGTTGGGGGAGTGTAGCAGAATAAGTGGTGCAGGCTCCACTTAAATTACTTGGTCTCACAAACTGTAATAAGGCAAAAGTACACAGCCCTAACTCAATGTTAATTTGAAATAGCACAACAATCCACAGTGTTGAGCATATGGGTCGTCCATTCATTTGAAAATAGGGAAGTACGAAACAGCAAGAAGATGCATTTATAATGTGTATGTGTGTAATTGGTTATGTATTGTTTTCAAGGAGGCACAGTGGTTAGCACTGCTGCCTGACACCTCAAGGGCTGGGAATTTGAATCCTGCGTCTGCACTGTGTGGCTGGAGTGTGCGTGTTCTCCCCATGCTTTGTATGCTTCCTCTGGGTTCCGAGGATTCCTCCCATAGTCTAAAGACAAGTGGTTAGGTTGATTGCCTGTTGTGTTATTACACAGAAGAGAGGCCTGATAATCTCCTTCCATATCCTGTCATGAGAACTCTGTGGATGATGAGTGCAGTCTGTGGATGTTCCATGAGTCAGTCTTAAGTTGATGGCATGTGATGTGACGTTGTTTCCAAATTATACTTTTCTAAGTTTGTCTTTGGAATATCAACAGTAGGTGCCTTGTCTGCAGAATGCAGGGAAAATTGCAGCTGTCTCAGCATCATCTGATCTATGATTCAGCTGGTTTGGTAGGCCTGACAGAGATTCACTACAAGATCGAAACTTGAAATTACGAGGCTCATGCAGCAGAACGGTGGAATGGGCATTCCTCATTAGAGTCACTGAAGTGGGATCAAGGGGATCGACCACCTAAGAAAAATTGTATTTGTCAAATTGCAGAATGTAGAGCACCTGAACAGTCATCAAGACCCCCATCCATAGAATCATATAAATAATCATAACAAATGAACGTTTATTGTTTGTCTTTCAATTTCCAGAAATATTACTCAGTTCAGTGAAGATGATATTTATTCTGGAGGTGTGCGACTTGAATAAATGCCAGCCTTGTTTTCTCATCTTTCCAGAGTGTTTCCCAATCTACCCAGTCCTCTGTATAGCACCATGTGGCACATTGGCATAGTCTGTACGTTTATTTTAATTATAAATGCCACAATATATAGCACAGTGGTCCAAACAGAAAGTTTTGCACCCTTTGTTGAATTTTTGTGTGATTCATCCAGTTTGATAGTGAACATTACGGTCAGCGACTTCATTTTATAAGAGCATTAGATGCCGTGTTTTAGCACTTTCATTTTAAAGGTCCTGTTGTTATTACGTAGTGGGAAACTCTGGTGGTCTTTTGTATGATATGCCTTTTTCTTGACATGATGTCTTATGATGTCACACTTTGACAGCATAGCTGTGATTGATGCTGTGTCCCTTGCCTTTCTCTAAAATGTATTCTTAATTACTTCTGAAAGTTCCTGCATAGTGCTGTAGGATTACAGTGCCTTCGGGTGCCAAAAGAAGTCATGAGAAAGCCTGTGAGGCAGGACAGTGTAACCCAGCTTTGTTGACTGTGGCCAGTTATTTAATTTAATAAATTGGGAAAGAAATCATTAGTTTGCTGATTTAAATTAACACTGTCTAAAATGATTTATCGATGGCATGTCATGTATGTAAAATGGATGCTTGCTGCCTCCATCACCCAGATTTCAGAACCTGCTGTGGTCGCGGAAGTCCTTCGTGGACAGCATGAAGGCTTACGGCTCGAGCTTCATCTACATGCCAGCCTTCTCCATGAAGCCGGGCACAGATCCGTCACTGCGGGCCTACTACGCCCTCGCAGACAGCAGCTCCAACCAGACGGTGCTTTTCGCCAACCCGGACTTCCTGAAGAGCGTAGGCCGGTTCTGGAAGGGTCGCGGCGTCCACGCCAAGCGCCTCTCTACCGGCCTCTTTCTGGTCAGCCTGGCACTGGGGCTCTGCGAGGAGGTCACTATCTATGGCTTCTGGCCCTTCTCCGTGGGCCTGAAAGACGATTTTGTCAGTCACCACTACTACGACAACGTGCTGCCCTTCACCGGTTTCCATGCCATGCCAGAGGAGTTCCTGCAGCTATGGCAGCTGCACAGGAGCGGCACACTGCGAATGCGCGTGGGCAAGTGTGGCATGCAGGTCCCACCCGCGAAAGGAAGCAAGTGATCAGACTTTTTTCTGCACAACCCAGCAGCAAGAAGTGACCCTAATAAATCTGCATGGGGTGCCTGCCTTCATTTTTTCTCTGCCCCTTTTTGGTTACAGGCTTGGGTTCTGTTTCACTGTTAATGCAATAACTGGCAGGCATGACTTATGCCACTAACCTGTGGTGAAACAGGAGCAATGTAGCAGCAGACATGGAGGATTTCAAAAGGGCCAAAACCAGTAGCAATAGCTAAAATACGGAACAATAAAGATTAAACCCACGTCAGTGCTTGATGGCGAGCAGTCCTTTGATAATGACCGCAGTCAGTCAGTCTGGAAGGTGGGAGGGAATAACTGATGATATAAAAAAATTCTGTAGTAAATACGTTCAGTTACAATGCAGCCATTTTTAGCTAGTGATGATTACACTTTATGTATGAAACCCCTAAGGTTTCCAGTTGTAAGATAAATTGATGTTTGATGAAATATTTTATACCTTACAGGAGACCCAAGTGCCCAAAGTATTTTCAGAAAATGTACAAAACTTAAGGGAGGCAGTTTGGCTCAGTGGTTAGCACTTTTGCCTCTCATCTCCAGGTTTGGGCTTTGAATCCCACCTCGGCTCTGTGTGCTTGGAGTTTGCATGTTCTCCCCGTGCTTCGTGGGTTGCCTCCTGCAATCCAAGCACATATGATTTAGGCTGATTGGAATTTCTAAACTGTGTGTGATTGTGCCCTGTGATGGGTTAGCACGCCATCCAGGGTGTGCCCTATGCTGTCTGGTGTAGGCTCCCATGACCTTCCATAGAGTAAGCGGTTTGGATGATATCTGAATACAAATGTAAAAAGCATGATGAGTATAGCTGATATATCTAGAGCCTTACTGGTGATGGTATCTATCATGGTGGGTCAAAGCTACTGTCTTCTGGGCTCATGAAGAGGGCCGTCAGGCAGCAGTGGTCTGTGCTTGGCTGAGGTGTTTACGAGTAGAAGAGTTTCAAAGACCATGCCAAACGACGTGACCAGGAAAAGGATCACAATGCGACTGCTCGCCATGCTGAGGCATGGGACACCTGTCCACACAATGTGAACACGTAATGACCACACAGAATGTGAAAACATTTGATTCCACTGGAATCAGAATGCATGTCTGTATGCCTTTGGGTGTTTGTCTTTTTTTGCTGTAATATTGTTGTACGTTTAGAAAAATGTTAGCATTATACTTCCTCTCATGTTTTTTTGGGTCACTGAAGTTTAGGAGTGAGGGGTTTGTGACATTTCCCTAGTGGGAAAACACATTCAAAGTATCTTCAGCTGTATTGTCTTCATTCATTAGAGGGATTTCGGAACATGGGCTGCTCCAGGTTAGAAAACCATTCAGCAGGGACCTTCCAGTACGAGTAGGTTTCCGAGTCACACAAATATCATCAAAGTAATCATTAAGAAAGCAAAATAAAACAAAAACACATACTCAATTGGTCTAATAAACCTTTTTGCCTATTTTAGATGTTGCGGTACTGTACATGATTTCATCTAATGAGGCCTTTGCTGTGTGCTGAGAGAGAAATTCACTTCAACAGTTTGAATCTTGCTCAGTAGTTAATTTTGAGTCCAGGGTTTTACAATGCTAATGGATTAGCTTTCTTCCTGGAGGAGTAAACTACCCTGCCTGCTTCCCATAGTGACAGACCTCTGACCTTTCTGAGGATGACTATACCAAGGCCCCTCTGAGCCAGAAATAGCCTTCAGCATTGTACCAGCAGTGGCACTTCTGGAGATCAGGAATCACACCCATCAATGACAGTGTGGAGGTGAGCATTCATGGGTTACGGGTAAAAACCGTAATTTCTCCTCTTTTCTGGACCTGCAGCAGCACCAGACTCCTGTCAAGGCATGTCAAAGGCATTTCATCATTCCTCCTCACCTGTTTGTCTTTTTAGAGTATTAAAAATGGGTTGAGTGCCTTCGCTTTGTCAAGATCTAAGACTTTATAGAGGCAAAAGTCTATTTTATAGATGTCCTGAAGGTGTATGTGATTCAAATGGAGAGTTTTCTCACTTGATGTTAGCTGGTACCTCCATACACTTGATTTTTGAGCCATATTTAGCAAAACCTCCTTGAAAGTGTATTGACCAGTAGCTACTGGTTTGTACTGTTATATTTTAGGGTACTTATTTAAGAAATTGAGAAGACTCATTTTTGTGCCAACTGTAAAGCAACTTTTACCAAAAAGCCTAACAGTATATTTCACATCAAAGCCAATAAGGAAGAAATAGTGGAATAATTGCTTAGTTTCTATTGTGATAAGTTGGTAAAATAATACAATCCTTTTGTGAGTCATTCTAGTTGTGTCTGCTACGCAGGTAGGTTAAAGCAGACAATAGTGCTTCTGCCATGATGGTTTACAGTAGGATGCTGTGAATGTATATTTCAGTTGCATGTCAGTGATTGTTGTGAGCCGGTCAGCTTTCCATTGGGATGGGGGGTGCAGTGTGTACAAGAAAACTGTAAAAAAAAAAAAAAAAGGTTGGGAATCTTTTCTGAATGTCACCAGAATTGTCCAAAAATAAAAATAATGCATTCAGGATACTAGCATTGAACTGGAGTGTTTTTTTGTCTTTGTGAATTTGTGAACTTCTGAATTTTTGGAGATGAGCAATGCAGGTACAGTATATTACTGTAGGCAAATGTGTGCATCAACATTTATATTATCTACATTGTAATATTGTTATATTTTTTAAGACAGCCCTTCTGTCATACTATTGTGTCATAGTATTCTGTGTCATACAGAATACTAACCCTGCAGTTATTTATTGAGAAATGAAGCTGATTATTAGGAAATTTTATTCTCCTTTGAAGGGATGTTGACTGATGATATGACTCAGTACAATCAGCCTCCTACAACTTAGGGCCTGTAGTTAAAACAGCCAAAAGAAGATAGGAGGATAAAGTGGAAGCCCAGTTACATGATCATGACCCTAGATTTTTGGCAGGGACTGTGAACAATCACAGATTACAGAGACAGATCTCACACCTTAGGTAATGTTGATCCTTCACTGGTAAATGACTTGAATAATTTCTATTCTTGATTTGATTCTGACAGCACAAGTACAAGCACTAACAGCACAGAGATCATTAGTAACAATGCCACGACCAGCGAGGACTGCCCATTCACAGTGTCAATGCACTCTCTATTCTCACAGAGCTCTGAAACAGGTGAAGAGTAGGAAGGCTCCAGGACCGGATGGCATACCTGGCCGTATCCTAAAGTCCTGCGCTGACCACTTTGCCCCAGTGTTCACCACTATTTTCAACATGTCATCGACCCAGTCAACTGTTCCTGCATGCTTCAAGAGATCCATCATTGTCCATTTGCCCAAGAAAAACAATCCAACATGCTTAAACAACTACCGCCAAGTAGCACTGACATCCCTGGTGATAAAGTGCTTTGAGAGACTTATTAAAGATTACGTTTGTTTAGCTCTGCCCCATTCATTAGATCCCCTTCAGTTCATTTACAGATCCAATAGAAGTACAGGCGACGCAGTCTCACGTCCTGCATTCCACTCTCTCCCATCTGGATATTGGTAAGGGGAATTTATGCAAGGCTTCTGTTCATTGACTATAGTTCAGCCTTTAATACTACAGTCCCCCATAGACTGGACACTAAGCTCAGAGATCTTGGTCTGAGCCCCTTTCTCTGTGACTGGGTCTTAGACTTCCTGATGGGCAAACCACAGGTGGTGAGAATTGGCAGCAATACCTCCCACATCCACATCCTTAACATGTGTGTCCTGAGTCCCCTGCTGTATTCATTGTACACCCATGATTGCACATCCAAGCACAGCTCTAATGCCATCGCAAAATTTGCATATGACACAGTGGTAGTGGGCTTGATCTCAAATGAGGATGAGTCTGCTTACATAGATGAGGTGGAGACATTGTCACGGTGGTATCAGTCCAACAAACTGGATCTGAATGTCTCCATTTCAGGCGAAAGCAGCAGAGGAACTACATTTCACTCAGGATCTATGGTTCTCCAGTGGAAAGGGTCAGCTCTTACAGGTACCTCGGTGTGCATATTTCTGAGGACCTGACATAGACTAATTATACCTGCACTCTGGTACAGAAAGAAAGGCAGCTTTTGTACCCCCTCAGGAAACTGAGGAAATTCAAGATCTCCTCTGCCATACTGAAAACATTCTATAGCACCACTGTAGGGTCTGCACTCACTGGGTCCATCACTGCCTGGTTTGGCAGCTGCAGCTCTCAGGAGTACAAAGCTCTGCAAAGCATGATACGGTGTACAGAGTGTATCATTAAGTCACCATTGCCTAGCCTATAGGACATCTACACTCAACGATGCAGGTCCAGGGCGAAACCAATCATGGCAGACACTTCTCACCCAAGCCATTGACTGTTCCAGTGACTAAATTCAAGGAAACACCTCCGCAGCCACAAAGCCAGAACCGAGAGGCTGAGGAGGAGCTTCTTCCCTCAGTCTGTAAGAATTTTAAACTGTTTAATCACTGTCTTTCATCTGTTGTCATCTAGTCTGCTCTGTATTACTCAGGTTTACAGACCTTCATTCTGTCAATTATATCACTTACTGGTCACTTACTTCATTTGGACTCTCAGTGTATTATTCAGGTTTCCAGACATTATTATGTCAATTCTTGTCACTTCACTTGCCGCTTGTCACTTTACTGAATTTGCACTTTACTTTTTCAGTATTTTTTACTATATTGTGAATAATAATGTTGCATATGTCTTTGCTCACTCATCTCAATATCAGGACACTCAGTCTCACCTGTAAAATCTCTCACATTTGATTTGATTCATTGTCATTCTTATATTTTATTTTGTTTATTGTAGTTTATATTTTTCCTTTCTCCATTGTGTTATTTATCTTAAATTCTCTCATTTTTGTTATATTTAGTTTATGCACAAGTACTGAGCTGTCTCTCTGTCAAAGCTGTCAGAGATTTTTTGACACGTTAACATTTCACTGCCATTGAACTGTACAATAGTGCATGTGACAAGTAAAGTCTTATGGAAATCCTATAGAGTCTTCTGAATGCATCCATCCAGTTTCCTCATACTCCTTGTCCAAAGTGAGATTGTTGCAATCCTGGATATTCCAAGAAGCAAAGGACAGGGGGTAGAGTTGGTGTCATTGACACAGGGCACAGGCCAGGGTTGGTGTCAATGACACAGGGCACAGGCCAGGGTTGGTGTCAATGACACAGGGCAATGAAAAAATGTAAAAAAAAAAAAATTAAAAACTGCAGCAAATTTTGCAGAGTGTCATGCTGGCTCTGGTAATTGAGAGTCTAAGGAACAGGGCATGCTGGCCTATTTTTCACAGAACAGTTGTGCTTTATCCTTGTCCTGTTCCCTGATATCAACCTGACCGAGGACTTCCTTGCAGCCAAGTCACAGATTTTGTACAGCATAATAAAGTGGCACCCTGATGTTTAAAGACACATCACTTAGATATGTATGTGTACGTGACTGTGTGTGCACGTGACTTGACTCAATCTCGCTTTAGTCTGGTCGTAAAGTTTTGCAGCAAGCTGGAATAATTAGGCACACACAAAAATCACTGAAAGATCAATTAACCTAAATTTGCTCTGTTCAAAGATGTTAATGACTCGTCTATAAAATAGAACCCTGTCACTGGTTGGATCTCTATCCCAGGGTCTTTTTATAACTAGCACAATTTTTTAGACCTAATTCATATTTTTGACTGCGAGAAAGTGTTGGGGAGAGAAGGAAACCATTGCTGTCATTAAAGCAGGCACAAGGAACAGGCTACATCATGTCCTCTGATATTGAACGCCCATATTGACTGGGTCTATGATATCCCAATACTGCCTACTTGTCATTTTAAGGCTGCCCCCAGTATACTTGATGATGGTACATTTTTAGCAGAGATGCTACATCAGGGAGGCACATGGTCACCCTGCGGGTTGTCTCTGTTGGTACAAAAACCTCATCTATCAGCCTTCCTGTATGTAGCTTCTATTTGGTTTTCTCTCCAAGCAAGCGTATAACCGCATGAGATACTCGGGGAGATTGCACTCCAGTTATGAAGATTCAGAGGGGTGCCTGGAGCCTCCCAGATATGCGAGGCCTTCACACCTGAGTAATGTGCTGTGGATTGCAGATTGTCCTTTGGACAGTGACATATGAGTATTACTGAAGATATATGGGGGAGAGAGTTCTCAAGGATGAAAATAAAATTGAAATGTTAATCTTTTGACAGCTAATAGTCATTGAATTGCTTTTGTTTTCTGAGCATGAAATAATATGAATATATTACATGCTGAAAAATTATGTGTGATTCCTGTGCTCACCCTATGAGAGAGTGAGAGTGTTCAGCCTTTTTGTTTTACGTGTTGCACGTCTTAGCAACTGTGCAGTGTCGCAGGTTGGCTTCTGAGACAAAACCATTGACGCTGAACCTCTTCTCCCTGTTTCCTGGTTCCCGAAGTTGCCACCCTGTATACCAGCCAGCACCTGTCATCTGTGAGCCGCACTGCAGTCCTCTGCCACAGCCATGGCTCCCAGCAACGCTGCTGTGTGCCATATGGGTTAGCAGGTGTGCCATGGCATTGTTTTGCTTCTGTCTTTGAAAATTCACAGAGCCCAGAATTCTGCTTCTTGCTATGTCATGTTAAAGGACCTCTGCACATTACACTCTATAAGTAGTCTTGGGTACCAAGGAAACTCACAGAGCCTCACAGATCTCTGGGAAACACACTGAGCATTAAAGACAGGGAGGGGGTGTAAAAAAACCAAACATTAAAAGGAGTTTTCAGAATCGCTGAGAAATTTGTGTAAAACAGGAACTCCAGTTGTTTTGATAGGATATATTTTATTTTGCCATTATTAAGACATGTAGAAACTCTTTGGCTTTGACCAGCCACCATGTAGAACCCCTGGAGGACCTTGGAAGGGTGATGGGATCTTGCTATAAGCTACAGAATTCAAAATTCTGCCCTTCTAGGCATGAGCACAGAGTCCTAACACACTAAGCTACCCCCTTCTGCAGTGCATTGCTTGATCTCTTGGCAGCTATGAGCAAAAAGACACAGCTTTTCTGCTCCTGGGGAACACCAAATCACCGAGCCAGCAGTGAAGACTGCACATTGAGTTTCATCTCCACTGGAATAATCGCTGGTGTCCTCTTCATGACCCGAAGTTTCCTTTCCAAGTCACTAAACCCACCAAACAGTCTATTTCCAACCACAGTGCCTGCTAGTATGCTTGAAATGCGAACCCGTGGTCGATGCAATCTTTCGCCCGACACCTGATGATGGAATTCAGGATTATGTTGAGATTTGCCATGCTATTTACACTCGCTGTTGTGAGACCACATGCTGCTAGGTTTCTGAAGCAGCTTCCCACCTTTTAAGTGGTCCTCGCTCCTGCTGTCATGCAGCCTTGGTGATACTATGGTGACAAAAACTGTTTGGGCGGGCTCTTTCTCTGCACTGGGAGGCTGAGAGAAGAGACAGGAAATGAGCTTAAATGAAAATTCAAACCATTCTAAAGCAAAGCCAGAGATTCACAGCTGCATCATTAATGCAGAACCTGTCCTTAATGTGGCATTTTTTCACAAAAGCAAATGCTGAGAAAACAGGTTACGTTTATATGCAGCGTGCCGAGCAATAGAGTTAGTGAGCCGTCACATTATACAGGGTCTGTGAGTGCTAATCCAAGCACTAAGGGATATGGAGATATTTCAAGATTACATCTGGCGAATGTAGCTTATATTTGATGCATCCATTTAACCATGGAACACACAGTCATGAATATTGGAAGCTGAACAGGCTTCCCTTATAAATTTATAATTTCATGCTTGAGTATGCCGCCATGGTGGCTCAGGGGCTAACATCATTATCTCATAGGATCAGGGGTTTGTTTCTTGCCACTGCTCTATGTTTGAGGAGTTTGCATGTTTTCCCTGTGTGGTGTTCGTTTCCTTTAGGTGATGTTATTTCCTCCCACATTCTAAAGATATGCAGTTAGGCTAACTGGTGTCTCTAACATTGCCTGTATAGTGTGAGCGGGTGCATTTATGTGGCCTGTGATGGATATACATCAGTTTTTGGGTGTTCCCCATTATTGTGCCTTATGCTACTTCGTAGAGGCTTCAGTTCCCCCTGTGACCTGGGCCACTGTAAGTAGTCATTGGGTGGCTCTCCAGGTTAGAAGTTCCTTCCTGTGCCTGGAAGGGCACTCATTTAAATCCCACAGCCAGCAGAGTAGCCATAATCCTTCTGTATCCTTGAGCATGGCCTGTAACCTCAAACTATTCAATGAGTTAATAGGGGCTCTGTGCTCTCACCTCAAGCTTTGCTCTGTGTGTGTTGGTCTCATGGAGAGTGAAAAGCGGTATGTGAAGACTAAAGAATTCTTATAAACTTGCACAATGACCAATAGCATGTTGTTTAAACAGCTGGAAGATGGGTTTTAACAATTCTGCCATGTTTGTAAACAGTAACGTGTAGTACAAATTTCCTTTAATTCCGAAATACATCTGTAATGTGACAACATTGTAGTTCATAAAAGCTAAACACTTACTCCAAAAACATAATAACAGAAGTGTACAAAAGGTTCATCAGGCAGACATAATTAAAAACGTACGTTCCACATGAGCGTTTTCTGCAAGAAAGAATCCAGATTCTGGCACAGAAAATTTTTACTTGCTGGTGATCAGGCTGTCACTTACTGAACAATAAACAACTGATTATTCTAGGAGAAATGGAACACCAATAATGTAAATATACACTATATAGACAACAGTATTGGGCCACCAGTTAATAGGGGGGGTTCAAATAGTTTTGGACTTGGGCAATTAAGCCATAGTCATTGCTGAGACAGGTATATAATTAAACACATAGCCATGTAATCTCCAGCAACAAACACTGGTGGCAGAATGGATCATACTGAAGAGATTAGTGACTGTCAATGTGGCACCATCATAAGATGCCACCTTCCCAACAAGTCGGTATCAAATTTCTGCCTTGATTACCTGCAAGTGAAGTGATTGTTATATGGAAACTTCTATAAACAACAAGAGTTCAGTTGTGATGTCACAGGTCACACAAACAGAAAGGGACCCGATGACCCAACATCAAAACTCAACCTCACTGATGCTGTTATGGCTCAATGGGAGCAAATTCCACCAACAATATTCAAACATTTAGTGTAAAGCCTTTCCCAAAGAGTGGAGGCAGAGGAGGACCAACTTCTTATTTATACCCTTGGTTTTGGAATGAGATATTGCACAGGCAGGTGTCCCAATACTTTTGTCCATATAGTGTAATCTATGGCCAAGGAGTGGAGGAATTAATGCATTCCTTTACTTTGTAGTCCATTGAAGTTGACTGGGGTTTGGAGGCTCCTTAGCTATACCACTGGAGCCACCTATCTCACAGCTCCATTGCTGTGACAAACCGCTCATTCGTTTTATCACTGAGACTGGAAGTCGTACAGCTGGTACTATTTGTGAAGGAATTCTTAGTTCAATAACCACTAAGACAGTTCACAGTGGTCTCCAGAGACATTTTCATTTCTCATTCTATTTGAGCTGCCATTTTGTCTTTTACCCAAATATATAACTACAGAAAATATAAAACATGATCTTACAGTTACACAGGGATTCTTTTTGCAATGGTAAGCAAACTGAACATCTGTGAGGCAAAAATACATGCAATATGTGTGGAGCAGCAAGAAAATTCAGCTTGTTCATTTTCTTGTGTATCAAACCAGTTTGTGATGGTTCCTGTTGAATTAGTCCATGAGATCCTGTAACGCTGTGTTTAGCATTGTCGACATCGAGATCATCCCACTGTGCCATAGATTATATAGACTGACTGTGCACTTTGGTATTCAAGTCTAGATCTGAGGCTTTCAATTAGCTCAGTTCTGAAAGATGATTTCCGAATGCTTTGAAAATGCAGTACTATAAGTGCTATATTGTATTTGATTCATTTTTCATGAGAAAAATGAAATTTTTTTAATTGAGGATTTTTTATGTTTTTTTCTCAAGGATTGTTGTGCGTGCTAAACTGCAGACTACTTTTAGGACTGTTATAAAAATGATACTAGCTAGTCTTTATGTTGAGGTCAGAAGACAGGAAAGGTTGGAACTTTTGAAATTTTCCTTCACAAAATTCTTAGTGTCAATTTTATAAGTCATTCCTTTGTGATACATGGTTTTTTTTGGACATTATTGGACCAGGACCCACTCTTGGGGCTAGGCTTGGAGACGGGGTTTGCTGGTAAGCACCTGGCAGGTGGTCACCCACGTTTCTAGGCTCAGCCTGAAATGGCAACATGGAGCCATCGTGTCGGCACAACACCAGCATGATATGAGGTAGGGGTTAGGTGCAGTGACATTTAGTTATGGGGAATGAGTGGGACAGGCCCAGATGTATTAGACTTTGTCAGTGGAGAATGACTTTGGGAAGGAGCCTGAGCTAGTGCAAGATATGGAAAGATATAGTCAATAGGTATGGTCAGCCTTACCACCACATACAGTTTAGGTTCTGGGATCAGACCTCTTGATCAGTTGTAGAGCATCTCCTACTCCGGAGCTTCCCACGGTTAATAACCTCAGGTGGGTGGGGGTACTCTCAGCCGGAGAGCTGTCCAGCTGGAGTTTTCCTGGTGAACAAAGTGTTGCCTCACAACAACTGCAATTTGCAGTGAGAAAAACTGTTTTTTGCATATGCTCCAAACAGCAGTTCAGAGTACCTAGCCTTTTTGAAGTGGGTGAGGTATTCAAAAGGATATTGCCTACAGACTCTGTGGTCCTAATGAGACTTCAATGATTACATGGGGAATGATGCAGATACCTAGAAGGGCAGAATTAGGAAAAATGACCTCCCAGATCCCGAGTAGTGAATTGTTACTGGACTTCTGTGCAAGAGACATGAATACCATGTTCATGAGTGTGCACAGTATCAGAGCACCCTAGGCCAAAGTTCAATTTTGCAATCGCGTCATTGGACTTGAAGCTGTGTATTTAGGACTCTCAGGTAAGGATAAGGGGAAAGCTATCACCTCATCGTCATCATGGTGAGTTGGATTCAGCACATAGGGAGGAGGTTAGGTGGACCGGGACTACCCAGTTGAGGAATCAGGAATTACTGGGATTTAGCTGAATCTTCTGTGCAAAGTAAATTCAACTCTGCTAAGAGTTCTCTAGCATGCCAAGTAAGGTTGGAACATTGAATATGCGAGGTCCATGTTCAAGGCCTCTATCGTTGCATCAACCACATCCAACCAGAATTTCAATCAAGCTGTGTGCTCAAGCATCAGCCTGATTGTTGCATTCTTTAAGAAGTTGTTTTGTTAACAGTTTGGGCATTCTTTTTTGTATTTTTATTGCATTTTTTATTGCATCTATGTTTTGTTGCTCATGATGTAGCTAATTCCGTTTGATGTAGAATGAGAGTCTGACCTCCCAGGCTCCCTCCTCCCTGTCCCCAGGCCCATTGCTGCCTAAGACTAAGACAGCAGCTGGGCTTCATGCCTACTAAACAAAAGCTGATGCAGCTTCTGAACACCCCCCCCCCCCCCCCCTTTTTTTTTCTAACCACTGAATGCAGCCTTAATTAAATCTCATTCAATTAAATGGACTATCCCCCCATTAGGTGGATGGAGGTTTTGGAGTGCTTTTGTCACTACAGTTGCCCATGGAGCTGAAAGGATCTGAATTACAAATGTCACCTTCACCATGAAGCAAAGACGTGTTGTGTTCTTACTCTGGTCACATGGGTTGAGTTTCTAACTTTCCCCATGACTTTGTACAGACAGATAAAGCTAGTTGGAAACACAGTGTGGCACTAAAGCAAAGTACACATCCGGATGGGAGCATTAAGCTGCTCTCTGTCCAGCCCCCTCATTGTCTTACTACAGTACACTATAAAAACATTTGATGGTTGGAAAAAACCTCCAGACCAGTCCATTATTCCCTACTGCTATGTGACTCAGCAAGACATAAAAAAGGGAGGTTTCTATTCAGAATCATCTAAAGATTAATAGTACTTCTGATGCCTGCTTGCTGGAGTATATCCACTTACTTTCATAAGAATATTTAAATGTCCAGAATATAGAAATGTTGTTTATGCAGTACAATCAAAAGATATTTTAGTTAACGCTCTCCTGTAGGGAAAAGACAGATTTAGATACGCAGAAATGCATGATATCCTCAGTGGAAATAAAACTGTTAGTCTCAAGAAGAGCTTTTACTATATGTTGGACAAAAAACAGGCCAGAACACTAAACTGATTTTACCTGAGGCTAGGAGCCCAAGTAGAGGGCAATGTCAGTAAGCAGGCTGTGGTAACATTATGCAGTCCATGTCCTTACTGCTGTTCCATCCACATACGTACTTCTGGCAGTACCTCCTTCTACCTAAATTATTATTAGGATTTTTTTATACCCATGTAGTTAAACATGGCATGCTGCCTCCCATTCAAAATGTTCTGATATGTCGATTCATCATTTTCATTTAATTAAAAATATATATGATTGGAATGCCTTCTAGGGTGTAGTCCAGCTCTGTGCATTGTGCTGCATGGGATAAATTCCAGCCATCCCCACTACTGCCATGACCAGGAAAAGTGTCTGGAAGAAAGATCGATGGAACGGAAATGAAATGCAATTATTTGAGGCTGGCATAACGCTAAACCCACAGTAATAGTGATAAGTATTGCTCTTGAGTACAACATCTGCAAGACAAATTTCTCTCTTTAAGTATGCTTTTAGTGAATATGTCAGTTTTTTTTGTTGCTGCTTATGGAAGTTCCTTATAATGTTCAACATTGTGATGACAATAATCTGGACCGTGGCCTGGGACTGAACTTAACTGGTGTGAGAAAAGCAGGCGTTCCAGCAGAGGAAGCCCAGAATAGGTTGGTAGTTTTAGCATTCTCTGTGTCAAGCTGCGCAGGGCAGAACCACCCCACATGATGCTGAGATCAGTGACAATCATGGGTAAGCGAGACGTAATTACAGGGGAGCTGTTCCTGTTGACCAGGCACATGCCTATGTTTCTATGACTACTTCCAGATTATTGAAAATGCTTTTTTTCTCACAAATGCATTTCCCAGTCAGCACATTTGCTATTCTTGCAGGCTCCAAAGACATTGCTGGTACGGCATCTCCTCTATTTACATTTCAGAATGATTCAATGGAGAGGAAGTGATTCAGACCAGATCTGGCGTCCTTTGAAAGCGAAAAAGAGAAGATCACCGTGCATCCTCTGGCAGGGTGGGCCAGGCAGCTGGGTGTCCAGACTGGACGTAAGCTGGAGCGGAAGCGGCCGAGAAGGGGGGACTTCGTCAATAATTCAGAAGGAAAGCCATCTGCACTGGCTTTTCTACATCCCTCCCCAGGAGAATAACAAGTGCTTTGTGACTAGACATTCCATCTGCGTGCTGGCAATTAATAGACCCATCCACTGTGGAGCAGAATCCGTTTGGCTACTACATTGTTTACTGCCCGTTCTTGAGCACAGACAGGCAGGAGCCAATATATTACGTCACTGTCTGCTGTTGCGGCTTAAGTGCATGTTAGCAGGATCAACTTGATTGCTGCGTTGCCTGTTGCCCATGCTTTAGACGGTTTTCGTAGACAATAATACCTCTACATGGGATTTGACTGTGTATTACATTGATTAAGGCTTCTGTCTGGGTATTTGCTGGTGTCCGGGCTTTATTTATGCCCCAGATCACAGAGTTCAGCTTATGCCCGTTTGCATCATCTGAAGCATGAGATTCTAAGGAATACTATTGATACTGGGCTCAGGGGAAGAGGGCTGCAGAAGGAACGGGAGGGAGGCCCTTCAAGATACATGGCCACCCTGAAAAGCATTGAGGAGTTGGCCCGAATCTGTCAGGGATTCCTTTTCAATTCAACAGGAGTCTGAACAAAGTGGGAAACTCAGTGTTGTGGCTGAGGCTGAGGGTGGTGGCATTAAGTCATCTACATAATGAAGTTGCACCATTGTTCCATGTTAGAGGGAGAAATTGAGATGGTTAAACTCAATTTCCTGAGATCTTGGCTGAACTTCTGCAGTGCTTCCATAGACACATGCAGCCACTGCTATTTATCTTTATTCAATTGTGAGCTGGAAATAAGGCCACAGCACAGCCGGGGTGGGGGAATTTTTATTCCCCTTTCTCAAAACCACCTTGTTGCCAACTGAGGTGGTAGGATGGAGTGGGCACTGATTTACCACTTCTCTGTGACCTAAAGCACTTAAGAAATTGAAGTCTTACCATCTTAATCAGAGTGAAGTCAATTTAGCCTAGATGTTTAAGTGGAAAGTGATCTTACTAATATACAGAAAAATAAATGAGAAAAAGACCAGATGCCAGCTAATCAATTTCTTTGCCTGCTACAGTTCTTTTTGGCCCCAGCCATTTCCTGCAGAAGCTCAAGTGTGAAGCCAGTATGAGCAGATATTCCAGGGTAAGAAAAAGCCTTTCCCACGTTGACTGTTTTTTTAAGAGAGCCTAATATTATCACTGTTTTCTTGATTAAGTACCATGTTTACAATGAAGTAAAAATGAAATTTGGAAGTAATTTTTAGCCTTATTTATTCTGATGACATAACACAATGAAAATGAATTTCAAAATAAGAAGTCCATGGTACACAACTGGGCTTTAGTGGTAGCAGAGATATAATCTTAAAGAGGACAGTAATTGAACCCTAAGAAAAGGCCTGAATTCTTTAGTATTCAGTAGTTCCAGCTGATTCTTTCAAGCCGTGTAAAATGTATGAAATTATAAATTTCTTAAATCAGATATGATGAACAGATATGTCATTTTCTTACATAACAAATGTTTTATTTATTTGTTATGGCAAATAAATACAAGTATCTGTTATGTAAGTAAATAACAGAGAATCTCAAATAGATTGCTGCTGGCAGGTGTTGCAGCAGATTCAGCAAGTCAGACTTCATGAGAAGATGAACTCTGTGATTTGTATTTCTGCAAATTTCAGATCACTGCATGCAGCGGAGAACAGTGGCGATGGAGACATGGATGTAAGAGATGTAATGGTTTGCACAGGCAATACCAAGGCTGTGAGGGAGAAGTCAGCTCCAGTGGCATCATTAGAAACAGCACTAGGAGCAACAATGGTACATGTATCTGGGTGAACCTCCAATCCAGACTGACCTTCCTTACCTGGTTGTTGGCACTAATTCTAATCCATGACTCAGCAGGTGAAAAAGCCCCATTCACACTTTAATTATTTTAATGTGACAAGCGTAATAACACAAGGCCTTTGGAGAGCTTTCCTGCATAATCCACCCCCATCCAGACCACAAAAGACCTGCAGAGGTCCAAAGAAGGTCCATTCAATCCTGGGTGTTTTCTGTCTTCCTGGAATGGACTCATTCTGACTCTGTGTTAGGTAAGAGAAAGATGGATGGATGGATCGATGGATTTATGGTTAGATGGATTCCTCATTGAGCATCTATTAACTGCCTGTATTGTATTATTGTATGTGTGAGTGTGTGCCTTGAGCTGTTTGTGCTTCCTGAGACAGACTGTAGCCTCACTATGACACTGCACTGGATAACCAGTCATGGATATGGATGGATATCTGAGTGGAGGTCAGTTCTTCCACTCCCCGTGAATATGTGAATGGTGTGGACACATCTCTAGTCTCTATAATGTCGCTGCCTGTGAACACATTTCCAGTCTCTATAATATTACTGCCTATGAACACATCTCTAGTCTCTATAATGTCGCTGCCTGTGAACACATTTCCAGTCTCTATAATATTACTGCCTATGAACACA
>JAACJT020000001.1:8678484-8690620 GCA_009936485.2 Gymnarchus niloticus | reverse complement strand
TCTCTATAATGTCACTGCTTGTGAACACATTTCCAGTCTCTATAATATTACTGCCTATGAACACATCTCTAGTCTCTGTAATGTCACTGCCTGTGAACAAGGGTGAGAGATGCAGTATTACAACACTGTTGATTAAATCTTCACAAAAATGGCATTGATTAACTGTGCTCTAGCATTAAATGTTTCAGCAGCATTTTTAACATTCTTAGATTCTTCCATTTTCCTAACTGCTTTATCCTATTCAGAGTCATGGGGGTTGCTGGAGTCTGTCCCAGGCAGCCTAGGGCACAAGGTGTGAGACACCCTGGATGGAGTGCCAACCCATCACAGGGCACAATCATGCATGCGCTCACATACTATGGGCAATTTAGACACACTGATTAGCCAATGTTGTATGTCTTTGGACTGTGGGAAGAAACCAGAGTGCCTGGAGGAAACCTGCAAAGCACTGGGAGAACATGGAAACTCCACACACACAGAGTGGAGGTGGGATATAAACCACCAACCCTGGAGCTGTGAGGTAACAGTGCCTACCACTGAGCCACCATGATCCCCACATTCTCAGCTAGGAAATCAGAAAGATGTGTAAACTTGATGTTTTTGGACATGTGTGCCAATTAAATAGCTGACAGTCACGTGACAATCAATGTTTAATTACCAGCTCAGATACTGAGTGTTTAGCTCTTTAAATATTCTGAAATAGGCAAAGAAGGAATGCTTATCTACCTGGGATTGTGTGCTGTATTTCATGTTGCTTATGACAGTCTTACAATGGATGTCTGGGATTGTGTATATTGAATTTCATGTTGTTTATGACAGGCTTATGATGTGTGACTGGGATTGTGTGTATTGAATTTCATGTTGTTTATGACAGGCTTACGAGGTGTGACTGGGATTTTGTGTGTTGTATTTCAAGTTGCTTATGACAGGCTTACGATGTGTGGTATTATTATCTCCGTTCCTGCATTTTTAAGAAGCAGTTTTAAACAACACGTTTTCCTTCAACAAATGCAAATCACTCTGACTTTTACTCAAATTTATTTCAGGCAAAGTTCTGCAGACTTGGTTTTTCTCCTTCGCAATCACAAAGCTGTCATTGTGTGTGTTATGGTAACACAAACTTAAAAAATACCTTAGTGGATGAAACCCAGGCTCTTAACACATTGTACATCATTCAAAACTCTTAAAATACCCAGCTGCAGACTTTTGATTACCAGCTCCAGCCTACTCTACTCTACTTTTTCTGAAAGGAAATTGAAATAAAAAAGCATCTTTACTTCCCAGCAGTGCCTCAACCAACAGTTTACTGTCTGAATTCAGAATCTGTTGAATCCCCAAATCTTAGTGAGATTTGGCTTTGTTAAGCCGGTTTCAGGCTTTGTTAAGCCAGGTTTCTGGAAAAGACACCAGGTTAGGTTGATCACCCTATTTTGGATTCAAACAGAGTCAGCTGGTTGAGGGACTGACAGGTTTCTGCAATGTAGACTGGTGCAGTGGTTTTATGGCTTCTGGTGGATGTGGCTATTTGTTACTTTTCCTGAATTAGTATTCTTTGATACTAAAATCATCCATTTTCGGTCTCATGTAAAATGTCTATTTGATTTAGCTTTTCTCTCTTTTAAGATTTTCCTATTATTGTGGCAGACCACCATTTTATGCTTTTATCCACAGTGCAAGTGTATGTGTGATATATTATTGAATGTCCCTTGTGCACACACAACACACAACATTAGCATTCTGTTACCATATTTAGGCAATGGAGGAAAGTAGAGTACTAAGCAACATTCATGTTGGGAAGAATCTGAGGCCCACTATGTTACCCCTTTCTGCAAAGTGGGTCTAGATTAAAGAAAACAAAAGGACTTGTGATATTGCATACATCTGCCATGATCTATTTATAGACCCCATTAAATATGCCCAGTCATAGGCTGGATTTGCAGTGTGAGCTGTAACTGCATATTCAGGGTATGCAAAGGCCACATTTACGCATATGACCATCTGTGAGAGTGAGGATTACAAATTGGCTTATAAAATGCCTTTACTTTGTCCCTTTAAAGAGTACTTGTCTCGTCTGGTCTCGTCTTTGTTCCTTGCAACTGAAGCCTCCTTCACTAAGACATAAGCACTCTGCACACAGACAAGTGGTACACAGCTTATTTCCCACGAGGATTTTGGTAATTTTCCTTCCTCCTGTTTTTTCTCAGGTCATTCCCATTTTTAATGTGTTGTAATTTTAGAACAGACTGATTGAGTGTAGGCCACTTTCATTTCTATTTTTATATCAGGTAGACATGTGATTCCGTTTGAGCTGGACATGGATAATTACTCATTGAAATCCACTGTCTTTGCTTGCCCCTCACCTCAAGTCCTCCTTCCACAGCAGATAAGAACAGGTGTTGACCCAGAAGATGCTGGAAGTGCCTGTGGTCCCATCCAGCCATGGCTGTTTATGCCAGGAGTCAAAAGTAGGAGACTCTCAGACAAAACAATCTGATTTCGCCATTCTGACTGAAATGGACTGGCCTTGGTCATTGGCTGTCTCTTTAGACTATTATTTGAGCCTCTGAGGCTCAGATAAAATGTGGATTTTTAAAGCACCGCTAAACCTGATCACTAAAATGTTGAGTGTAAAAAAGTGATTTACAGCCGTTTTATGAACCTCTCTTACATCGTGCACAAAATACTTAAGGTATTACGGAACACATTAAACCAGAATGTGCTGAAAACTACATTACTGCAAAATTGTAAATATTGCTACTTACTGCCACATAGCATGCTAACGTATCATAACAGTGTATTTGTTCTTCTGATTATTTTCTTACCTGAGTGAAGTGAATGAGTTTATGAGAAATTGTGAAGTGAAATGTTAAGCACAGCTTCACTGAGACCTTGTAGTCTCATGGAAACAATGAGTTTTCCATAATCCATTTAGTTTAGCCGTTAGCAGTATGAGACAAATGCATTCATTTAATGTAATGGAGAGCGGCCAGCGCACCAGAATACTGTGAGAGGTCTCTGTCTGCATTAGTCCTTTCCTGCACTTTTATACTCTTAATAAAGCATGCTCAGCATGTGATACCTTACTCTCAACCAATGATATTAACTTATACAGTGTTGTACCCAACCAGAAAAGGGGAAACCTGAGTGGCCATCATGTGACAACCCGGGCCTGGAGCTGCATGAAAGAGCTCCAGGACTAGGTGGATGCATTTCTGGAAGCTGGGTGGATGTTTACAGATGCAATACCAAGGTAACTAGTACATTGACGATTCCCAGACCTCATCGTGACTCCCTTAATCTAAAACACTGCCAAACATCAACATCATAGAATCATTAAAAAACAAGGTTGAAGAATAAAACATAACATGCAGGGAGGCTTTGATGACCCTTGAAACAGATTCTTCACACAATCAGGTCATCTGGGCCCAAGGAGTACACCCTAACCCTGCAGCTGAATTTATTCAGAATGGCCTACAATTAGCGGGACACAGTGGCTCAGTGGTTAGTCCTGTAGCTTCATTCTTCTACTGTTGGGGGTTTGAAACCTGCCTCTACTTTGTGTGCATGGAGTTTATATGTGCTTTGCGTGTTTCCCCATTGTGCTTCAGTGTCCCCCTGCAATCCAAAGACATGTGGTCTAAGTTGATTGGTGTTTCTAAAGTGTCCATCAGGTGTGTGAGTGCATGTGAAACTGTGCCTTTCAATGGGTGGGCACTCTGTCCAGGGTGTACCCCAACTTGTTCCTTAAGCTGCCTGGGATAGGCTGCAAACCCCACCCCCCTGCTTAGGGTAACCAGTTTGGAAAAGGAAGGATGAAGTACAGCCTAATTAAGATGAATAATGGTTTAAGACAGAGATTACTGATAATTATGAATGCTTACTAATCACAGACAATCAAACAGCTTACTCAGTAAGAAATCTCAAACTCATAACTGATTATATAATCATTCACTTGACTATTAAGATTCCACTACTGATCACAGGTTAGGGCTTTCTATGCAGTCATGCCAATTGTATTTATTATTATTATTATTATTATTATTATTATTATTATTATAGCATCCTGTCTCCTGCGTATTGTCATGCCCTGCCTACCTGCCCCTTCTATTTTTCCCCAGCATGGCCCTAATGAAACACACCTGGTATGCTTTGGCCCCTCATTAGTCTTGCATAAAAGTGTTTCCCAGACCTGCTTGCTCTCTTCTGGTCATTGATGTTGCTACCCTGTGGTGTCTGTGGCCCTGCTTGTGCAGGCTTTCTGGTTTGATCCCTTGATTGTGTTTAATTCTAGCTGTTATTTTGTTAGAATAAACCTGTTTTATTTGCTCTATGCCTGCCTCTAAGTTCTTCCACTCTCCCAATGTGACAGAATGACTGGACTCTACAACAACCCTAGCGGCTTACACTTTCGGTCCAGCCTGTGCACCTCCCTGCATCCGGCCGATCGGCTACCCCGAGTACCTTGGCTTTGGGACTTAAATGGGTCGCCAAGAATTGTTGAAAAGGTAAGACACTGAGTCAAGATGGCAAAGCCAATACATTCTGGAAAATTTTCCTGTCTCTTAGTTTACTTATTAGGGCAAGCATTATGAGGCTTGATGTAAAATGGTGTTCTGTAGACTTCATGTTGAAAAACGTTAGTAATCAAATGCTAGTAGTCAAATGTGATTGAGTGTGCATAATTCCCCAATTGTCGCAGTGACATCCCATTAGCTGGAAGGGGGAGTAATAAGAGCCAAAGATCCTGGGGTGTTTCTTCCCCATCGACATGTACAGCATGCTTGTTTCATACACTGGACATCCCATAAATCTCCAGGATGAAGGTACGTATTTACTTACAAACTTGTAAGTTCAGGAGTGATGTAGTGATGTAGCATTCAGTTAATCACACAACTAAGTAGCTTATGTAATCACTGGGGCAGTTTGTCTCATTCCCTTTTTTTACTGTTCCTACTCTTTCACCTTGTGTAGCCGCTCTAGCTCCTCCCCATCAAGCACATCTGCAAATTGGTTTGCTCTTTATCTTAGGAGGTGGTTTGTTGCTCCGTTGGTTTAGGTGTCTGCCTGTGACCAGGAGGAAACCAATTCTGATTTCTACAGCCAGCAAAGTGCCTATATCACCATTGGGCCATTGAGCAAGGCTCTTAACCACAAACTCCTCCAGCACTGCTGGATATATGGCTGACCCTGTGCTCTGACCTCAAGCTTTGCTCTCACCTCTGTGTGCCTCATGGAGGTCAGGATGAGGTATGCAAAAACCACATTTCCATGTACTTGTGCACATGGCAGAGTTTCATTCATTAATTACTACACTTTAAACTCTAATTTTTGCTATAATTTCTGGCAAAAATACACCTTAAAACATTAAGTGTGCATTTTATTTCCCATCACACCTATTTTACGTACTCCTAATGTACCTTGTAACATAAGCAACACATCTGACTAATGTTCCCAATGACCATCATCAAACTCAGGCAGCAAGATCAGGTAACAGTCAAGTCAAAATGCTGATGAAACAAGTTATACAGTTAGCGCGAAGTGTTATCTGTTAACGCTCACACAGGCCTGGAGCCGTTCAGGCAAAGACGATCAAAGTCAGCTCAGGATCAACAGTTATTGCAAAAATAAAGGGTTTTGTTTTCGAACAGAGTAGTTTGACTATATATCTAAGCAAGAGTGATCCCTGCTGCCGCAGCTGGTGATGGCTACTGCCACTCTGCCAGTCCTTAGAGGTGTTTAATGACAAAACTGAATGCTAGGCTGTATGTGCCACCATGAGTTTGCTATCACCTGTTAGCACAGTGTGGAGAAACTGAGTGGTCCGATGAGTGGAGGGATAACTCTTCAAAGTGAGGCTACACCTCTGCTGCTGTGCTTTTATTACTGATTTTTTTTCCTGATCTAACCTTTAATGACATGTCGCCGTTTCCCGTTCACCCTAGATGACTTGTTCGCTGCCGCTCCGCTTTAACTATTTTCCTTTACTGCTCATATTAGGTGTTTGACGTGTTGAGTTGAGCATGTTCGTGTTTCTTTATTTTCGGAAATATGTGACTGCACCCATGTAGAGAACTATGCTAATAAGCCCCTAGAGCCAGGGGGGCATGGTGGTATTAGACTGGGTTGTTCATTTTTAAATTAAATTTGTAATTATACTGTATATATTAAGGTTGTCCATTGAAATATTTCCTTGTTGACGTTAATAGTATGGAATGTATATGCCACTATAATTTGAATCTGAAATGTTTTATATTTGTAATTAAGTTTTGAATTTGAATTACATTGAGTTTAATTTTGAGTTCTGTAATATGAGTGTCTGCTATGCTTTAATCAATTCGACACAATTTAAATTCAGTTTTTTGTGGCACATTCATATCGTTGTACTGTATACAGATCTGAATTTCTGCAATAGAACATCGGGGACGTGGGAAAACCAAACGATCACAGATGGACTCCATCCAATCAGCAGTCACTGCAGCCTTGCTCACATAGTTTAGAGCAAGAGAGGAGTAACATTAGCAGTGTGCTTTTCTGGGGCAATTGGTTTTAATTTAGGGAAATCTGAGGTAAGGCAACTGTTGGTACCGTAAGTATTGCAGTATTTTCTATGTTGCATTTAAAACTTAGTGACTATTATATCCAGTCCATAACATGCATTGCTGTAGTGCACACTACCTCAGTGTGAAACATAGCTGAATGACCAAGAAAGTGAATTTCTCCAGTAATTAACCTTGAGACAAAACTTTGACCTTCCTGCAAGTAGTCTAATTGATGCGTATTATTCTGTCCTGTATATTCTGAGCACAACACCTTTAGTCTTACCTGTCCTAGGAGTAGATTCAATAGGGGTATAACTCAGAACTCACTGAGTTAGCGGTCTGATGGCCCACATTGAAAGGACTAGCAGTGAGAAATTAGTTTGATTGCATGACTGTTAAGTATTTTGGGACATTAAACTTCAGCCATTACCCGAGTGTTGCTAGAATGTGTCAAGCTGATGATTTAAACTAACACCCCATTTGGCACTCTTTGTGAAGTTTACCTACGATTATACAACTAAACCATTTCACACAGGCTAGCAATCACCAATGTTTGGTATAAATAACCAAGTTTGGGACACTGCAACATGTGAAGACTACATAGCAGCAAGATGTTCAGAATGATTTTAGAGAAACTGCATTATAAAACAACATTGAGATTACATGTCAAGAGGATATAGTTAAGTAACGCTTCGTAGTTAACACTAAAAACAAAAAACTTCCAGTTCTACCCTCCACTCTTTCATCTGGCAGCAGCACTGGTGCTGTTGAGCTTAAGTGTCTTTATTCGCTAAATCAAATTCAAGCTGTTGTTAGTGAACATTAGCGTACACACAACATACATAATGGACTGGATATGCTATTTACTACATGAATTTAAATGCATCCTTAGAGTGCCTCAACCGATTCCATAAAATTGCCCTAAATTAAAATGAAATCCAACAGCTGGAGTTACATTTCTTTTTTTCTTGCTTGAAACTATGAGGGCAAGGCTGTGATTACTGATATTATCTGTGACATCCACATGATGCATTCCAGCAACCCATAAATGAGAGGCTTGTGTCAAAACAAATACAATCGCTACCATTCAAACCCTTCATATCTGTGATGGGGAGTCATGAAAATAAATGAGTGAGTCTTTTCTTACCCGTTTTGTTTTTGCAGCTTTAAACTAAATGGAGAAATGTTGATGTGTGTTTACATACACTATATGTACAAAAGTATTGGGCCACCGGTTAATAGGGGGGGTTCACATAATTTTGGACTTGGTTAATTAAGCCATAGTCATTGCTGAGACAAGTATATAATTAAACACATAGCCATGCAATCTCCAGCAAGAAACACTGGTGCAGAATGGGTCATACTGAAGAGATTAGTGACTTTCAACATGGCACTATCATAAGATGCCACCTTCCCAACAAGTCGGTATCAAATTTCTGCCCTGGTCAACTGCAAGTGAAATAACTGATGTAGAAACTTCTATAAACAACAAGAGTTCAGCTGTGATGTCTTAGGCCACACAAACAGAAAAGGACCAACAACAATGCCAACCTCACTGATGCTGTTATGGCTGAATGTCAGCAAATCCCGCCAATGATATTCAAACATTTAGCATAAAGCTTTTCCCAAAGAGCAGAGGTGAAGGAGCACCAACTTCTTATTTATACCCTTGGTTTTGGAATGAGATATTACACAGGCAGGCGTCCCAATTGTTTTGTCTGTATAGTGTATTTTATGATTATTTCATGATATATGTATTATAGTGTCACATGTTCAGTGCTGTTGCGTATTCTTGATTTGGAGTATGTCACATTTTCCCTCAAATAAAATAAGGAATCTAAATGGATCGAAAAAGATTTTAGAGGCAAAGACAATAGGTTTCATGCAGCAATGGTGCTGTTAAGTCAACACATTCCACTAAGTCGTGATAAAGGAGCACGTAGCTTTCCAGTTCTGTCAATGTGATTCTTAAAATCAAGTCATAATACAAATATTTTATACAGTGCAACTATCTGGTCACAAGCAAATTAAAAATAGATCTTGCTACAAAGGTAACGCTCATTGTAAATTTAAAAACATAGCTCATAACCTAGAGAGTGGAATACAAAGCTTTATTTTTTCACATTAAGCATGTGCAATAAAGGGAAAAATTATATGGAAAGATGGTTTGCAGCTTGTGTCTTGATGAAAGATATTTCCCTGCCAGTGATACATGCATAAGAGGTGAAATTCAATGCCATAGTCCTTACTTAATGAGCCATAATGTTTTGTGGATAGTGTCTGGTGTTTTGTGAAGCACATACATAATCTTGATAGCAGTGCAGCAAATCAGTTTAGGACATCACTAAACAGGTGAGACACCAATGACTAACTTCATTAAAGGTTGGAAGCTGGAAAATTAGTCTGTGATTAGTCAGAGACCCTGATGGTGTTGACATTTAAATTCATATACACTCCGTGGGGTTTTGCCATCATCTGTGAATGCGACTGATGTTTACTTCTTATGGAACAGTGGCTGTTTTGTTTAGAGAGGTGTAGAGCAAAGGACTGTGTACAACAAAGACACTGGGTGGATGTCCGGGGAGAAGTTAATCGATGAGGACATTTTTTCATTTCACCTGCTTCTTATTATTGACCATATAAAGCTTGTTTTTCTTTTTTCTCTAACAAACCCCCCCCACCACCACCTCCACGGGATATTGTCTTAGTCACTGCAGGTCTTTCTTTGACTTTATGCCTGTTTTCTTTTCCTGTGTGCTTATTTCATCCTGACTCCAAAAAGCCTTAAAACATATTTTTTTACTCAGGCCTTTTTATTTAGTATTTTTGAGTATTAATGGGTTTTTTTCTTTGGGGTGTTTTATTTTTCATTTTATTTCATTTTTTTGTATTTACTATGTTTTGTTTTGTTGGTATGAATTGTACAGCACTTTGGGGAACATGAAGTGTTCTTGAAATGTGCTCTATAAGTAAAAATGTATTTACTTACTTTTGTTTTCATTCTCCTCTCCCTCGTAGCTATGCTGCCATATGTAGTTATGCTTGCTATTTTATTTGCAATTATTCTGCCACCTTAACTTACTGCTCTGCTCATACGCATTCTCTTTCCCCCACACCCCCCTCTTTAGGGTGCTTCTTTCAGAAGTTTGGATTCAAGAGATCCCCGTATCGTCTGCTGGCCTACCACGCCCTCCCTCCACTTCAGCTGTCCACACTGACCACAAGCTGCCCCCTGAGCCACCGAACCTGCTCTTCAATCCTGATCACCTAACTACCTCCTCAGAAACCCTGCTGTCCTCCTAACTGTTATACGACATCATTGTTTTCAATTGTACTGATGAATTTGTCCTGCCTGGTGTCGGCCAGAGGACGGGTTTCCCCCTTGAGTCTGGTTCCCTTCAAGGTTTCTTCCTGTCAATGGACTTCTGAAGTCTCTGGCTCATCCACCCTCCCTAAAGGAGCTGTGTCCTGGGTCCCATTAGAAAGCTCAACTGCTGTCTTTCATGCCCCTAAAAACAACCCGCATGAAACAGGTTAGTTAGAGTCAGCCTTTGTTGCATCATATAGCAGTGAGAACCACATGACACAAAACATGCCCTGTTTGCAGAGGAAGTTACACAGCAATTCGTAGGTGAAGATATGGAAAATCTGCTGACATTCACTAGGTGAGTAAAGTCTGTAAGTGAGTCAACAAATATTGCTGAGGAAGGTCTTCTGGAGGATAGTGACATTTTCAAGCATGTAATAATCCCCTGAAATCCTCACCATGAAAATGTGGTGATTTATGAAGTTCCCACCCCTACTCACCGAGGCCTCTTTGCTAATCTTGTCAGCTCTTTACTACCACAATCCCTGTCCCGGTAATAATGGCACTGAAGGAGTTCTCCAGCTAGACAGTAATGGTGACAATAATGCCTATTGGTGTAGGAGCTACCACACAGCATGAAAATCCCAAACCCATACAACAAAGAAACCAATACCCAAACACTCACACACAAATGTGCTCAAACAGACATGATCTTATTGAGCTCTGTTTCCTTCCACATTCATCCTATTCTAAGCTTCCCTCCTCCTCACTCATTTATTCTAAATATTCTTCATTAATTCTATATGCATCCCTCCCAATGCATTAGTGGCCCCTTGACCTGCAGCCCATTTAGTTTGAACAGGTCCAATCGGTTGCAGAAGGCGCTCCATTGCTTGATAAATGTGAACCTCCCTCATCTACACCATGCTTTTAAACGGAGAGTCATAGCCTCACTTAGCTTTCATAGGCACGCATGTCTTATGATTAGAGGATCTCAAAGAACAACTGTGATCATATTTCTCCTAAGCTAACATGGCAGTTCCCCAAATTAATATGGACCTTTTGTCTTGACTTTTGTCTTAAATTCCAATGGGGTGTGTAATAATTCATTCCTGCCCAGTTCTGGCTAGAATTATGTCCATTAAGATTTCTTGTGTTGCCACCAGACAAGCAAAATGTTCTTTAGAGCTCTTTAAAGTGTCTGTATCCTTGAACAGACATTCCTGTGTGATAGTTTAGCTGAATGGTAGCTGAGTTTGAGAGAAAGCAGATTCTGGTGCTGAGGGTAGAACAGAATAGGATGAAATGCTTCCTGTTGTGTGCCATTAAGTTGCAGTTAAGACAAGATCACACAGGGCCTGAGGAAAATGTATAACCATTTGAATTGCACTTGTACCCTCATTCGAAGTCTGCTTTCAAGTAATGTAGCACAATGTAGTCGCCTCGATAAACAGAACTGCTCAGTTTCTTGTGGAACATTCAAACACGTCTGACATGTACCAAACCAAGCTCTGCCTTTCATGAGAACCGATGTGTTTATGCAATCTGTTTTCAAATGACATTGCTTCAGAGGATTCCAGAAAACTTGCTATCAGGTGTAGACCTGTATTACAAATTAATACACTGCCACGTGTATGTTTAGCCTAAGGATTGCGACTTGTTTTGCTGTGGTCACTCCATTCCCTATGCTGTGTCAGTTGGGGCAAATTGGGCTGTTGGACTAATTCAACCTCAATCAGGCTCCTTACAATCTGATTTCTCAAAGTCCCTGCATTATTTGGCAGCATTAACATGATGACCTGATGCCATCTTCATTTTATCTCTTCCTTCATCTCACTCCCTTTTTTGCCCTGGACCTTTAGATAGCTTCTTTACAAAAAAGTAGTCATTGTTGGGGGCAAAAGTGGGTAGTAATGCACTACATTTACTCTGTTACATATACTCACCTAACTTTTTGAATAAAATGCATTTGTTAGAGCCATTTTTAGGAGGCACTCTTTCACTCCATTACATTCAACTATATACTGGCCACTACTGCATTATATTTAAAATGTGGATCAGTCTCAAAAACTCAAGCCATAGCATTCATCCTATCATCACAAGATCGAGAGTTCAAATCCTGGTAGTGCCATAGCCATCCATGGCCAGGAGCCCAAGAGAGCAAAATTGGTCAGTGCTCTCAGGGAGTGAGGATGGCTTACTCTCCCAGTCGCTTACTGTGGTGGAAAAACAGTCAACTCGGAGTCTAGAGACAGCAAATACCTTTATTACCTAGGTTATTCAGTGCACA
>JAACJT020000001.1:8656069-8678384 GCA_009936485.2 Gymnarchus niloticus | reverse complement strand
TGCTGTTTAGTCTGTTTGTCCTTGTTTTAATGCTTCTGTATCTTTTGCCTGATGGCAGCAGTTGGAAGAGATCATGGGCCGGGTGTGAGAATTCATTTAAAAGCAAAAAAATAAATTTATAATGTATATGAAAACCAATCCTTTATCTTTGGAAGATCATTCTATGTATAGGTTGCATATTAATTTTATACATTTTAAGACATTTTTAACTAGTCTTCAGAAAGTTTAATTAGCTGAGGCTGATAACATTTTCAGCAATGCAATATAATGGTATCCTTAAGTGCATCTAGCAGAATGAAAGGTTCAACAATGCTTAATGGTTTCTTTATTGTGTGAATCAAAAAACAATATCTAAAAGAAAAAAAAATCATCATTTGGTAGACTTTTGGTACCAATAAAGTACAGCATATTTTTTGAAGTCTAATGTAGAGAAGATGACCGAGACTCAGATAGGAATTAAAATCCAAAACTTTAAGTTGGATTTAGGAATCTATTCAACAATAATATTCTTTGGACTCAAGTGACAATACGTCAAGTAACAACAGTCCCCTTTAGCATAGGTGTGCAGCAGTTGACTCACCACGAGCACAGGAGCTGTGGAATTTGAACCTCCCAATGAGAACGGTTGTGCCCAATAGTCAGAGACGTGTCTCCTTTCACGTCTAAGCTCAGGTGCCAAGTGATGAGCATGTTAAATGTGTAGATTGACACAGGATATAGCTTGGCATTCCTATCCACAAGGTTTCACTGTTTGGTTTCTAAAGAACTGAAAGTTAAACCTGTCATACCTACATATTGACTCAAATAGACACTGTAGACAACCAATTCACCCAAGAAGATGGCTGCTGTGCAATTAATGTTAAGCTCAATTAGCTGATTTAAACCTTTTGTTTTATGAACTTGTCCTTCCAAATGTAGGTTAATGGAGGATGGGCTTCTCCCATGATTTCTTCATTCTAAGAAAGCATTACCTTGCCTCCATTGCTCTAGGGTTACTCTGTGTAGCTGAGGTCTGGGTTTTTGTAAAGTGCTTTACGACTATGCTACTAGTTAAAAATTCTACAGTATATACTGTAAATATAACTGACTTGGACTGAAACTCAAATGTCCCTTTAAGTTAATGGTTTGCTGGAGTTTTAGTCTACTTCTGTAGGACAAAATAAGGTCACATTCACCTCACAGCACTGAGAAAAATTTTAAAAGTTCCCTCTGTCATGGGTGGAACCCTCAATCACCATTCTTGCGAAGGCAGCCACACAGGGGCTGCCAGAGATGATTTTTAGCAAGTTTATTTCAGTGTTCTTCAGACCCTGCAATTTCAAGACTTCGGGACCTCATTTGATCTGATGTAGTGGCTCATTGGACCAGACTTTAGAAGGCCAGGTCTCCACAGAGTCCATAAAGCACTGGTTTCTAGAATAGGGCTGTTGGAGGCACGTCAGCCACAGAGAGGATGTGCCCTCGGCTTTGCCCGCCAGCCAGTCGACGCCGGAGCAGCCCCCCAAAACTGAAAAGAGTTCCCCCTTGAAAATTCTTCCCAGGTTACCTCTCAGCATGGAGCCACTCAGCATGCTGTTTTTCTGCCCCGCGCCCAGACTTCCAAAAGACTGAATGCAAAACGCCAGGAGGTGAAATCAGCCGACCAGAACCCACCACAGAAGTGATTCTCCCCACCGTGCTTGGAAAAAAATAACCCGTCTCAACCTTGAGGACCCTGCAAGACGGCCTCGTGGATGCCTGTTGTTTGGTGCCCCGTTAAAGTTACACAGCTTTCAGGAATAGGGAGAAGAGCTTGCAGTGAGGGCACAGATCTCTGATAGCACATAAACTACTATTGATTTATATATTCGACTCAAATGGCCTTCATTATAACTAGCACTTAAACTGGAAAACTTAGTGGGATATAGGGTGTAACATCATTTTTACAGTTCATTAATCAATCTGCGACAAATTATAATTAAGAACTGATTAACGTTTTCATTGCAGTGTCATTTCCAAAACAATACATTATTTATAAAGGGTAGATAAATACAGGCAATCGAATGACTGAATTCAGTATTGGTGGACAATATATTTGTCAATCACTTGTATCCAAAGCTGCTCACATAGTATCTTCATCCACCTTTAACATAGCCACACGTATTACATTATCTCACTGATGCAAAGCACCTTACTCAAAACTTCAAGAGCAGCGGCTCCCTGCACCATAGATAAATATAGATTTTACTGAAAAAAGACCGAAAATCGTTTTTTTTTTCAAAACAATTTTGTTTGCCCACAGCATTACTAGCAAATAATGAAGAACGCCACTAAAGCTCATTCGTCCTTAGGGTTCCTGATTCTCCTTTCTTCACGACACCGTGCTTTACAGGGGCTTATTAACTTTGAAATGTTATAGTGATTTGACTTGACATTAATGATTGTTAGGAGCAAAACGATCCAGTTGTGATATAAAACAGAAGTTAATCTGCGAGCACCAACAACCAGGAGAGGGCATTGAAACACCGCCGCTCCGTTATCGGCTACTAGAATAATAAGCACCTCCTTTGAGCGCTTTTTGCAATCAGATCATCAGACCCTGTCTTTATTTCATCGATGGACAAAATGCAGTATGAAGCTCGGCTGTCTGTGTTTAAGGGCTTAACTCAATATTAGAAAGGCAAATTTATATGTAAGCATTTTAAATATTATTGAAGTTGGATATAGTTTTCAAAAACTGAAACTTTGTATTTTATTTGATACCGCATCAAATATCCGATTACTATATTATAAGGGGTGTAAAGAAAGGCTCATTTCAGTTAAGGTGTGCTCTTTGTCCGCAGCTTCCCGAATCCTTCTAAGATGAAACTGAAAGCAGAAATCAAAGCCGACTACTTAGTCGGATTCTTTTATTTAAAAAAAAACATTCCTGCCACTAACTGCAGCCATATAACTGTCAAGTAAGCCTGAAATCCTGCACCTATTATTCTCCTCTGCCTAGGCCTGTTTGCACAATGTATCCTAACACGCAATTGTGTAGCCAAGCAGTACTGCACTGTTATTAGGTATTCTTTCTAATTATTTATAGGCTATATATCTTGATATGCACACGCCAGCCAAACATTTAAGGATATTGGGGGAGTTCCTTCCACGACGTGGAGCTGATGCAACAACTAACCGTGCCAAATACCCCTCCTCCTGCTTTTAATTTCTCGTATGACTAGGCATATTTAAGGAAGAAAAAGCATTAATTGGGCAATTAGTTTGACTCTTTTAATACTGTCCTGCCACATATGGTCATCTGATTATTAAGTATACGAGAGTAGAGGAGTATATAATAAGAGATTGCCTTAAAGCTCGGGTTGAAAACTTAAGTCATTCCAACTTTCCAGCTGTTTCTCCCGTGCCGCGCCATGCCGGTATAATCCAGCCAGTCTCCACAGCGGTGTGCGCACCACTGCACGTCCGTCTTGCAGTGACCTAGTAATTTTTCCGACACAGCACAGTCCCAATAAAGTCACTTTGTCCGCTACGACAGCTCTGTGATGTCTTCGCAGAAAGGGAAAACACAACAGACTGCAACTTCAGTATCCACCCCAGTATCTTACTGCGGTCAGATTCATATTTCCAATGACCAGGCGCTCAAAATAGCCCATCCCTCCAAATATTAAAAACCCACGTACAAAATACTACAATGTAAAGCGATATTATGTTCCCTTGCTCCAGCAAAACAAGTTAAACATTTAAGAATAAACTTTTTACAACCTCTTTTCTTTACACTGTTGGATCTGATTATTCCAGTCACAGTTCTATTCGCTTTTTAAGCGATTCTTTAGTTCAGAATTCTTCAGTTCATTTTCCTTCGTCCGGCGAGCATCGGCCTACTCTCGCCCAATGAATGAAGTTGTAGTGCGAGAAAATCGAGCGATTTCTTACCTGTTGTCCCCCTCAAACCGGATTGCGACTGGTAAAGCCAGAAGCCGCTCCACGGAGAACAGGCTGATGCAACACACAATAGCCAGGAAAATGGATCGCATTGCGGAATAAGTTCTCACACCCCCGGGAAGGAGGGATCGTATAAACCACCTGGAAAAGGTACAAATTCCCCAAAAAGTCCAAAAATTTCGGAAAAAGATATCCAGGTAAATAGTGCACGTTGAAATCTGGACACACCTATCAAAAAGCAAATTTTAAAGATATTAACGTGTGCACATCAATAAATGACGTACAATATACAATTTAAAAAGTAATGACTTTAAGCAAGCATATCTAAAAATGATGCAAATGCTTCAAAGACATATCAGAACAAAGTTTATGCATTGTTTTGTATAGGGCAAAAATATTATGGTTGCACAGCATATGAATATATATATAAGAATGAACACCATTTTCCTACTCTTAATAAAACCAAGACACACATTGACAGAAAAAACTGAAAGATACCTTTTGCTTTAATGACAACTGTAGATACACAATTAGGTTCAGGAAGGTTTTCTCACGGTCTTCCACGCTTTGGGCACGATCACAGGACCCTCTGAAGTAAGAGTGGCGCTCACATTGGACATTTAAATGCTCAGTGGGTGGAGCCTGATGTCTTCATCATTTGTAGTTTGTTATATTTGAACCATGATTTTTATTTTTATTATTAATATGAATCGACTGTGCTAAAAGTTAAGCTTACGGACAACCCGTGGTATGTGAAGATTGGCGTTCATCCTACTCTTATCCGTTTGTAGGAGCCAGATTAACCTTTAAATTAACACTAATGGGGAAGCAAAATTTAAAAGCTTTTCCAGCATAAAACAAATATGCCTCATCGTTTAAATAATCCAGGGCATGTTTTTTAATACTAATACACCTGTCTTTAATATACAATAATTTTGTATTGAAACCCATTTCATTCTCTAAAGAATTCAGCCATTCTATACTTGCTATGCATGTTTCAAAGGATGCCCGCAATTTTTTTTATCTGAAAGTGAGCCGAACAGCATTATCGAACAAACAAAAAAGGAGAGTATTGAAACACATTAACAGACTAACAATGGTCAAGTTAAGTTTTTACCCACCCTTTTCTCTGCTGTTGTATCACTGTCATGTCAAGCGTTTAAACAGTATAAAACGGTGCCAAGTCAACACTAAAATCTTGTGAAACAGACATATTACGTCATGCTAATTTCAAAGTTACAGCCAGGTACATAGCCAGTGTGATGAAAGGTGTTGATGATACTGGGGACCAACAGTTAGAGGGGGCCCTGCAATATCAGTCATACCTTATATTGCACACAGTTGTATATATTTAAGGGCCCAGAATTCCTAGCAATGGCCCTGCTAACAGCATATGCCATATAATTTTTTACCAATGCTAAGTTCACCATGCCGACTTGCACAATTTTTTTTGTGGTATTTCCCTTTTCTCTTTAGCTGCAAGTTCACACAGAGTTATGCTTTCACACTGTGAGTTCCCAGTGATTTGTGGACATTTATCTTACCAATATACAAATAATGCTCAAGTCAGCCACCTTACAACCGCTGTTGCCAAGATGTTTTGAATAGGGCTGTCAGATTCAATTAAATGAAATAAGAGTTAGCATAGATCATTGGCTGCCTTGCTATTGTGTGTAGGAATTGGGAAATGTGAGATCATTTTGAGAATACATTACTGGTTTACAGTGGCTCTTTGGGCATCTCTTGCACATCTCATTTTGTTGACTCAGACAGAATCATGCATAAATTTAATAGCATTGTCTTAATACGACTGTAGGTTTACAAATTAGTGATGTTCGCTGAATGAAAATTTAAATCTTCCCAAGTGTGCTAAGGGGAATTTTGCTTTGCCATCCCTATTTTTGCACACAACTGGGTCCTGGATAACCTGTCTGGAAGATGGATGGATGGATGGATGGATGGATGGATGGATGGATGGATGGATGGATCATTATTTCTCCTGCCATTCTGATCAAAACATAAGCAGTGCGTCTGCTTTCCCTTTTAGTACCACAAAATGCAATGTATGAGGGAGCCTTTGGCCCAGGTTATAATATATGCAGGCATTTGATGATGGATTATTTTCTGATTAGTTCTCTGAAATGAAATTCTACATAATTCATATAATGATACCATGGTAGTCACACTGAATTGAGGATAGTATAGTGTTTTTTTTCAAGTACTTTAGCTTATTCACTTGTGAAATTGGTCTTTGATACAGTCAATATTATACAGTGTCAGGGTTCTTCCTCTGTTATTCTAACTGCGATCTGGGCCCTTAGTGACATAAAGCCCTTGAAGTTCTCAGCGAGCAGCCATCCAACCAAAAAAACAAGTGTCTCTGACAAAGAGGTAATTACATACTGTTCATCCACCTAATCAGATCAAAAGTTCCTAGTCTGATCTCCTCTTTCCTGAGGGAAATGTTGATGTTATGCTTTATGAAAAGAAATCGCAGAGGAATGAAGATCTGAGACACTTCTCTCATGTGTCAATCAGGTGCCTAATTTCCATGGACAGCATGGTGAGCAACTTTGGAACAATCTAGTAAAGTCACCAGCTAGAAATGGTATTACCATTTTTTAAAATCGTGTTGGTGCTTTCAAGTTTTTCCATTTTGGGGGTTTTCCATCGACTGATTTTTAAATAGGCATATGTGGATGAAGTTACATTAAAACTAAAATCATTGTTTTGACAATGATTTTGACAATTTATTTTCAAAGAAACCTATGACGGGGCAAGAGAATGTTGCTCCTTTTTTGATTTGCTGATTCCCAGCTGCTCTGTAAAAGGTGATGGTAAAATGACACTGCTCTCTGAGGAGACTCCTCAGCAGCTTAGCAGCCAGCTGGGAGGTCTTTTGTGTTTGCATTCATTATGAGTCAGATATGCTTTGGATACATCAATCATATGTACCGTGGCTTTTAATTTTTACTTAATTAATTAATTTACTTAATTCCATGCTTTTTTCATTTATCAGAATCTATTGAGGTCACTTGACTTTTTTGATAGTGAATCTTCTGTTGATTGTGCCATTGATTTTTACTTTCTGGAAAGTAACAGACCCTTCTGCTGTGCGAGTGTGGAGTTTGCAACTTCTGCTCATCCTTCGCTGGTTTTCTCTGAGTACTCTGATTTTGTCACGTTCTCAAAAGACATGTCCAAAGACATCAGTTGATTGGTATCTCTAAATTGCCCAAAGTCTGTGATTGCATATGTGAGTCTGTGTGTACTTGGGCCCGGTGATGGACTGGCATCTCATCCAGGGTGAACCCCAGCCTTGTACCCTTTGCTGCCTGGGATCAGCTCCAGGCCCCCATGACCCTAATCAGGATGTGGGAGATGGATGGATGTTCTCCATCTGTCTCGAGGAAAATGGATGAGTGAAAAGTAACAGAAACATACCAAATGGTGATGTTACGGTTAGGGAACCCTAACCCTGATATTAAGTATATCATCCAGTAAAAAATATGATTGTGTGGCACCTTGAGTTGATGAATGTGTCATCAGTGGCTTTAATGACTGGAGGTGATCCATGCTGATATTAGGAGACATTTCTTGCGATTGACATGTTTAGTGCACAAGAAGACTCAGTGAATGTGTCACATTGTGAGTGACTCATGCATTAAACCTCTCATACATCATGCTTAAAACAGAAGAATGTTGGTTTTTGAAGGCATCTGGCCATCTTTTCACACCTGAGTATTCTTAGAAGTAAATATTTGTGATGACAAATTTATGGAGGCCTCTAAAAATGGAGGTTCCCGCAGAGCAAAGTTAAACACATTAATGCCTGTAAACTGTTTATTTTTGTAGCGCATTTTCTCTGTGCACCCAAGGCAAAGCTAGTTCCCCTCAATTTTTAAAGATGCAACGGACAAACCATTGTACTGGAGTGCTTTCCCTTCAGGTGACATTAACATAAATGGCTCAAACCAATGGCACAGGGTTGGGGGGGACACAAGTACATGAGAAACTAATTTTGAAATTACAGTCTTATTTTATGGGGGCGGGGGTCAAAAATAGCTCACAGAAATATTGGGAGGAGGGATACGTCCCCCCATCCCCTCCATTCCCTACAGCTCTGCTCAAGTGAAATACAGATTTTGTAGCACTATAAAATGAGTAATTTATGCATTAGCTAATCACTAAAGTAACTTGCCTTGCTGTGTTGTGTCTTCTTTCTTCATAGCTTAGTGGAACAGTTTACAACACAGTGTTTATTTTTTATTATTGCTGCCATCTAGTGAACTTTAAGACAGCATGTTTTCAATACTGCAGCATAAATCCACAGATCCATTAAAGAATAAAGTCATCGCTCAGCTAGGCTTGAGTAACCAGTGTGATTGTTTGCAATATTGTAACACATTATGTCACCTTAATTGCTCATCCAATGTTACATGTAAAAGCCTAATGACTAAGATCGTAAGAAAAAGGAGGGCATTTGCTTTATAAACATTTGTATTTCCCAATTTCTTTCCAGCTGTGTATGGTTTTCTGGATATTTACTCAGTTGTTAAGTTTTCACTTCATAGGGGGACAAAGGAAAAGAGATCCCTCTGTGAAGATTGTACTGTAGGTGCAAACAATTGGGCTGATTCCAGAGCAAACTGAACTTTAACAAGAATCTGATCCCCACTCCTGTTGTTGTCTATTCTAAAATTCATTTGGAACTGGATTGCTTCACATCAATCAGCCATTGCGTAGTGCGAACATGACAGCGTGAGGTGTACTGTCTGATGTTTTGTTCTTGAAAGCACATATTAGCATATGAGTATTAGTTCGTACCGTCCTGATTGATTGATTCTCAGTAGTCAAATCACCTGCTGATGCTGTGGTGGCATCATTATTGTACAGTATGAGGTAAAACATTGATCTGTTCTGAGCTACTCTGGAAAAAGGACAGACAAACATGACAGACAAACCTACAGAGGGGTGAGAATCCCTGTGCCCACTGACGGAGACCTGTAGGGTGTACTATGTACTGACTTAGTAAGGTTTCTTGTGGCTTACATCTGAATTTTAGGTACAAAGAATCCTAGCTCACAATCGCAGTGCTATTTATCACTGATTGTGACAATCAGGGTTAGTTAACCCTGTTTAATCAACTCTGGCTACATAACACTCGGTTTGTAGTACACTGGTGGTTACATTCTGAATATTTCAGTTAATGTAGCTCTCAAGTACATGTTTAATTTTCATTAAAAACTAGGGTTGAAAAGGTCAGGAGAGGATTTTACAGGTATTATAGTATGTCTGGCATTAAAAACTTATTATGGGGTAATTTGAGAAGCATTAGTGTATGTGGGGAACAGTGTCATGTGGTTTTGGCAGGGATAGGTAAGTTTGTTGTGGGTAGAAGTTTTTCTTCTCAATTTAGGTTCAATGGTGGTGGAGCAGGGCAGGGAGCAGCCCTACTGAAAATAAAGGCCTGGTCGTAGCACATTTGACAAGAACAAAAAAAATGGACCGTGGGCAGAGTCATCTGGGACAGGTGACACTAATGTGCGCCACAGCAGTCTTTGAACTACAGTGTGTGTCTACCTTACACAGGAAATGGGAGACAGGTGAAATTAATCAGTGACACAAACTCCAGACGGCCAAGTCTCCCTCCAGAGACACACATAAACGGCATCCCTACCCGGCAGTTAATTTTAAGAGCATTTAACGATGATAATACAACAATTGGCCCACTAGAATATATCAGTAGTGAACAGTTGTTGCCATAATATGGAGAAAGTTCTTGTTAACATTGCATCAGATATACCGTAGTTCTTTCCACACATTTTCACCATGACAGAGAAAAAGCTGTACACGCCCTCAGGGCATTACAGTCAATAATGTATACATTAATATATGATTACTAACGCAGTAGAGAAGGTTTTAAGCTACACAACCACTTGTCAAGGGCTACTGGCCTGTGATTGTTCAATACTGCCTATTGCCTTGGTTATTTCAGGAAATCATGTGACGGTCAAATCCGGTTAAACAATCATCCATCCATCTTCCAACTGCTCATCCTGTTAAACAATTGAGTTCTTTGTATTTTTTGTGAACATGAAGTTAGTAGATAGTAGATAACATTCTGCAAACAGAGAGTTTGTCTTGTTATTTTTATTATTTCTTTTGTTGTTGTTGTTGTTCACCTATGGAATTTATTTATTTGTGTCATTGTATGAGTAATATGTATACACAATGCTTAATACACATATAATGAAAATGTAAAATGTCTACTATTTCAGCTTTGGAAGTATGGTGCTAAATAATCTTTATATAATCAGTACAAAAAATGTTAACATTTTTCATTTTGGACATTAGTTATGAAAAAAGTATAAATCTGGTAAAGTTCATATTTGACATTATGTAGTTTTATAGAAGGAGTGTACATGTTCTCCCCGTGCTTTGCCTGTTTCCTCTGGGTACCCCCGCAGTCCAAAGACATGCGTTATAGGCTGATTGGCATAGCTAAATTGTCCATAGTGTGTGATTGCGTGTGAGAGTGTGTGCATGACTGCACCCTGTGATGGGTGCAGTCATGGGGAGGGTTAGGAGAGGGCTACCAGATCTCTGTGAAGGAACAGTCAGGTACTGGTGATGATCTGCTTTGGTTTGTCTTCCAAACACTCCAGAAGTGAAAAATTGTTTGGTTGTGTCACCTGATATGATGCACAGACTCCATCGATGACATGACCTAAATCATTTGCACGAATTTATGCCTACACTGCTGTGTTCAGACACCGCAAACCGGCTACCTGACATCTAGCAGAGAACGTTGCACAACTGCTGAGTCATTAGCCGACGGCAGTCATCTTACTCAATGATTACAACTTCCGGCTGGTCATGGCCCACTTGGATTCAGAATACAAACTGTGAAGATAAACTGGAATTTGCTGGCGTTCCCCATCTGGGTGGGTGATATCCATGGGATGGGCTACTGCTCTAGGCGGACCGACAACATGAGCAGACCTGTCGGAGAACGACCTGCGGGAGCAGGCTAAAGTGAATGCATGCTGACTGCGGAGCAGTGCCGCTTGGCAAAGCAGATGGCTTTATGTTTTATTTACCTGTTGCATAGCAAGCAGTTGCCATGTGCTTCAGAATTCATGTGCACATTGCCACGCAGGTATGCATCGCCATGACACTACGTGTTCACCACACTTAGCTCGCTGACACCCCTGCGCCCACGTGACTGCAGTCACGCCTATGAAGCCGTTGGAACCGGACACAGGACGCCCCCTGGTGCCCAAGTTCAGCCAAGCAGGCTGCGTGTGGTGTAGAGTGTGGGCAAAGTGCACAGGTGCAGGAGATTATGGTGCGATCTGCTTCGACCTCATTGGCAAATCTGTTTTTCAAAGGATTGTATATCCAGGCCAGCACAGCTGCAACGAGGCTCTAATCAGCACTAACAATGTTTCCTAAGGCACTCGGAGAAACCTGATAACCTGGCATTGTGAGGCAAGGAGGACCACAGTCTCCTTTTCATCCATATGCTTGATTAAAAAAATCTCAAGGTTCCCCCGGCTAGAAGAGGAAATGAATTCAGTTGTCTTGGGACTGCTCACCTCATTTGTGCATGAAGGTAACTGTTGATTGTTTCTCACCCAGACAAACTTGTCTAGTTTGGGATATTTTCTCACTATCCAGCTACAGGAAAAGGATTTGATAAGAGTTGGTTCAAACTACCACTAAGCAGGTAGCAAAAACTAAACTAAATAATATTGGAACATGTTGATTTGTTTAATAAAGATATGACTGTAAAATGTTGTAAAGGTCTGTTAAATAACATTTTATTTTTGAATTCTGTTGTAGATCAAATCTTAGGAAACATGCAGAAATCCAAATAATCACAACGGATTTGCAAGCTTTTTTAGTAATGTATCACAAATTATTTTATAGTAGGAAAATAATTTGCATATCAGGTTCAAAATTTTGCTTCTCACCATCAAAGCCCTCCATGACCTTGCTCCAGCTAACCTCAGTGAACTGCTAATTTCTACTCCCCCCCTCGCTCTCTCTGGTCCTACAGCAGTAATCAACTCTGTCCTTTGCATCAGGCTTGCCAATACAGGAGGCAGGACCTTCAGTGCCAAGGCCCCCAAACTCTGGAATCATCTTCTTCAATCTCTCTGTGATTACTCTTCCTTTTCTACATTTAGATCTGAATTAAAGACTCCTCTTTCAAGAACATTATTATTATTATTATTGTCATTGTTATATGGTGAATGCACACATTTAACACAACTATACAAAATATTCTCTGCCAGGACTTAACAGACACAGTTGATAGGTGCTGGAAACTTCAGGTCCAACAGTCATAAATGAGTTCTAGTTCATCATTTTCTGACTAAGCATTTGATCGCAGCTTCATTGGATGTGGCGTGAATATGATAAATAAAAAAGTAATAACTGCTCGGCGACAAAACTCCCAAAGCAGTGACAAGCTGTTGCTGAATGTTCCATAGAGGGCATGATCACAACAAGATAACAGGCATAACGATGACAGCTATGACATGGGCCACTGACTGGCTGTTTCCTTTATGGACACCGGCCTAACATGCTGTTGACATTTGCAATTGAAATCCACTCTCTGTTACTACTGCTGATCTGTGATTTGGATTAAAACCATGTTTTGGCAGTCAGCATTTTTTCTTTCAGATTTGAAAGCTCTTGTGAATTTTATGTGACATGACATAGTTTTTGCTAGATAAAAATAGGTGATATTATATATGCAATGTATGCACATAATCATCCCAAGAAATGTACTGTCAGAGTAGTATACTTATTGTAAGTTTTTTTTCTAACATCAAAATTTACACCTATATGAACCAATATGAGTGAATAGAAACTATTATTTTTAAAGAAATGTATCTAATTGTCTAAAGTAATCGATAACAAAAAAACATGCCTGAGAATCTTCTTTTTCTGATTAACTACTTAAGTTCAAATTGGTCAGCACAGGAAATGTTACAGCTTTTTTCACTGCTACTCCAAATGTAAAATATAGAGCCATTAAACTGTAAAAGACAGAAAGTACTGTAGGTTTAGAAGACATTTCTGCAGTGTTGTGCAAGTTCAGCAAAAAAGAAATAAAGTGTTATGGGAGTATCTTAGCAAATTCATTCCATTATCCCTAGAATGGCAAGTATTAATTAAAAACTAGGTATGACTCCATTTTTAGGCCATACTGGAGAGTTTTCATGTGAACATTGGTGAACTTAGCTATTGCATCTGTTCCCAGATATCAATGCAAGTTTAAAATGGAGAAAGAGGGCATGAGCACAATAAAATGCAGAGATTCCAATAATACAAATGTATACAAAAAATGTGAAATTTATCTTAAAATAATAATAATAATGTGTCATGTTTCTTCACACTGTAAAATTGTTTTTACTTGCTGTCTGTATATTGTACTGTACTCCTGATGGAATGATATATATCATATATATAAATATACAGTGTATGTATACTAATTATGTATTTTTGTGTATGGACTGTATGACAATAAAGCCCACTTGACACGTGTTTATGTTATTGCTGCATCATGTATCTCTTGGTAAGTAATTTACATATCAAACTTAATGTACTGTTATAAATTTATATTTATGTTGACCAGCATACATTGGTCATTATTGCACAGGTTATCATGCCTAAGTAGTAGCCCCACTGCTTATGTGCTTTCGTTTACGATTATTTATTCGAAAATACATGAAGTATGGCATAATTACACGAATTAAACTATAACATATAGAGGTCATGTATGTTTGACAATCGCAACTATTTAATCAACCGAGCCAAGCTTGGGCCGTTCTACTGTGTACGAAGTAGCAGGTAAATCACGGACGTGGATGAGGCGGGGCACAGGGCAAACTTTAACTTCATCACCAATAGCGGACAGACGCTTGTGATTCAACACTCAAACGGCCAAAGGTGTTTTTTTTTAACACACGATCGCTCCTCTCCCACATCCCATTCAAACCTGAGCGCTGGAACTGAAACTAGTGTTACTTTACAAAGAATAGGGAACTCTTCTAAGAGGTTATATTTTCTGAAAATAAGTTCTATATAAAAATGTAAGGCACGAGACGTCACACAAAGACGAGTCGAGAGTATAATGTTTTAAAAACTGCTTGAAATGAATTCGTTGTTCACGTCAACACAAAACACAAAGACACGTGTGTTCCCAGGTAGGTAGGTACATAAGATAGGACGGTTCATAGGCTCTTCCGTGTTTGGTCGTTCAAATCCACAGGCATTTTAAACACACTTGCCCTTGGTTCGAACATGACTCTATTCCGTATTCTTTTCATGATTTCATGATTTCATGATTCACTGAGCAGCACCTTCGTACCCGAGCATTAATTGACGCGCGCGCCCGCTCGTCCTCGCGCGCCACTGCGCAGACTCCGTTCGCCTGTCAGGCTGAGGGAACGTTGACAGTATGGCGGCGGGCTTCTTCTGGGAGGATGCTGCCGTCGCTGGCCATGTTTCCCCCGCCGTCGGAATGTGAACCAGTTGTACTAAGCCACCAAAGGATAGGAAGCGAAAGGGCGTCGGCGCCGTGATTTCCCGCAGCATCGACATGGCCAGGCTCGCCGACTACTTCGTTGTGGTTGGTTACGACCTCGATAAGAGAGGTGAGCTTACCGGGGAGGGGGGCTGTTTGTCGAAGTGGGCTTAGTGCGCCTGATAGTAAACAGGAGGTGCGTGAAAGGGGGGCACGGGGCGAGCCGGGTAGGTCCGGTCCGGTCCGGGACACAACCGAACGTTCAGCGGACACCCAGCCCGGCTCGACTGCTCAGGTATCTAGCGCGGAAATCCGGGGCCTCAGCAGAGGGGAGTAAATCCTGTTCCTTTGTTTAAATAGCCCCGAAACCTTGACGGAATAGCGGTGTTCTGTCATTTAATCCATTCTGGCGCCGTTGTCATGCTCTGGCCGTTGTGTGTTCTGTCATGCTTCGTGGACCGGGCTGCTAGCCGCGTTAGCCAGCTCGTCACACACCGAGGAGGCATCGCTGTTGCTCCATTGCGGGGCCACGGTGTGTCGGTGTGGCCGGGGTGTCAGAGTTGCACTTGGCAGTATTTTAGTCAAGGTGATGTACAGTAGTAAGCTGTTTATTTTTTTTTTTGGCGGGGGCGGGGTTGGAAATTACCTGTAGAACCAATTTTAGTGGCTGTCATTCAGCCCTTTCCATATCAAGTTAGGTGCGAAATCGATACGTTGAACCCGACAAGTGAACGCAGATGCTGAAATGAGTTCTCCTGCTCTGTGATGTGCTAAGCTGACATCGTTTTGTGATGCTCCTCACGCCTGTGGCCTAGATTCATAGCCAAGAGTGGCTTGTCACAATAGGGGAAAAAAAGTCATGCTGCTTTCGGACTGTGGTTCATAAAAACGTCTCCAACCAGCCCATTGAATCTCAAGTTTGGGCCAGTAGTTCTGCATGCGTGTTGCATACTGTCTCTCTAAAGGAATTGTGTTTCTGCTCCGAAATTTGTATAGGGAAAAAGACAGTGGCCCATCTACTAACTGCATACGCAGTGGAATTTTTAATGGAGGCATATTGGTTGTGTAGTTTTGCGTGTTTAAATATCAAATAAGTTTGACATAAATATATTAATATAAGGCTTTTATTCACATTGACTCTAAATGTACACATTCACATATTATAAAGTGCATATCTTATGCCCATTTAACATATACTGTAGATTTGATTCCTTCCTGTTACATATTATGTGTCTAGGAGTTTTAGTTCCCTTACTACATACATGGAAGCACTGCAAGTTCTAGTGGGTTGAAATCATTGCCTGATGTCTGACACCTCTTCAACACTTTTTAGCTCCTACCATAGTTTTTGCAGAATAAAGTTAAAGGAAAACTTTTCACTTGCTGTCACAAATATCATCCTACAAGCAATTTAGTAAATTCACTATGAATTAAAGCCTGATTCTTTGGCCTAAAGCTTTTTGGCTGGGTGGATTGCTCTTGCCGATGCTATTGTAATCTTCAGTGACTATGTGATATCCTTTGTTTTCCTCTAATTACAGAACTCTTATCATTAGGCAGAAAAGCCCAGAATGCTGTGTGAAGCATTGGAATTACACTGTGGCTGTTGGGCGTGGCATTGCCTCTATCCTTATTGCGTTAAGGGAACAAATCGGAGTCTCTATCCGAGAGGCTCTTCAAGCAAACAGGAAGTGCAAAGCGGACCCAGGGGGGAAAAGAGTGTTTACAGTGCGAGTCCAAGATTCTCATTTGCGTCTGGTCTTTGAATGCCGTCAGGGGTGACAATACAGCAGTTATTCCCAGAGGTCCTGTCTCTCTGTCCGCCTGCCACTTTGCGAGACTGGCCTGCTCAGTTGGCCTGGGCCAAGCGCTTGTCGTAGGGCACAGAAAGAGGGCATTCATTATGGACAGACAGTTCTCAGCAGCGTACCGCTGAGCTGGAATGATTTCCCGTGGTCTTGCTCGCAAGTCATGTCTCATGTCAGTTCTGCCAACTGTTAGGGGACAGGCAGCCGTTTAATCAACGTGAAGCTGCCCAGTCCCTGTGACTTTGCTCCATTAACCTGTTCACTCGTGCTGGACTGAGCACTTTGTGCAATGAGCATGTGGGCTTGGACTTTGTTTGCATTTAAGCTTCCTCTTAAACAGGCTGCTGAAGCTGTGGTCAGAAATAGCCTGTGTTCTCAGATCCTCTGTGGGGTGTCTTGGTCTTCCGTTCAGCACTGGGGGAAGCGCTGGCGGCTGCTGGGTCTGCTGTGTTGAATGTTAGTTGAAACTTAGTGGGGAAATGAGCGGATCATTGAGGAATGGCTGCATGGTCACATGTCTGAGGTCTGTGGAAAGGACAAAGGCCATGCTCTTGTCCTCTCTGGCCGTCTGGGTTTCCCCTGGGACTTGATGGCACATCCACTGGTTGTGTCTAAACTATGGGTGTGTGTGTTTTAACTGTTCTGCCTGTGAAATTGTGTGCATTGTGTAAATTGGATGTACCTTTAAGAGGTTTGATTTGTGTGTTGTGTGGAGTATAATGGTTTGAGTTATCTGAGAATAAGCAAGGTTCTTTGGGTCTATATATCATTGCTGCTCAACAAAGCTTAGTTCTGACAGTTTTAGGTTCCATGTGGATATCAAAATCCTTTACAATGCCCTCCCTACTTTTATGCGTCTGCTTGAATGTCCCAGTGTTTGACCCCCTCTGAGTGTTTTGCACTGCGAATATTGAGCACTGAGCTGGTTTGGCTGTTAGGCAGGGTAGGCACAGCAGTCCAGTCTTTACCCCTCTTCTGTCCGAGATTCGATGACCCCAGGGTGCCAGTGGGCCAGCTCCCTGTGTGTGGCCGAGCTCTTCTTCACCAAAAAGAGTCAGCATTGGCATGTTCCATCTGCCCTGGGATTTTTGGTGGTGCTGTGTAGTAGCAGTTGCCTTGGGGGCTGTCTGTGGGGGGATATTGTCACGCTCAAGCTGCACAGTTCAGTGGTCTTCCTTGGAATGTGGAGAATGCTGCATCTCTAGAGGAAGTTGTTTTCCATAGTCTGCTGTAAGCCTTGGGAATAATTCATGCTGCTTCTGTTCCTCTGGAATATTTTCATCTAGCATTTTAGGAGCCACTTTGCCAGCACATTCCGGCACATTATGTGACAGGTGCTGCCATTGACCGGACTTCTTCCCTAAAAGGTGTACATTTTCATTAATTTAATATTTTTGTATCTCGTAGATCACCTCTTTTGGTTTTGAACTGCAGAATATGACTCCCAAAGTCACGCACTCTATTAAACTGTAAACCGTTAATGTCATCTCGCTGCGTTTCTGAGGACATTTGTCACAGGGCTCGTTCTTTCACATGTGGAGGCAGGGATGAAAATTGAAAAGGTCATGACGAGCTGTGTGACAGTGCGACTGTGGTGGGCGCTGCGTAGATTCCCTGAGAGCATGTCCTTAGTGGCCACCCGGAAGCCTCAAATTCGGTTCACTCTGAGATGAGGGAGGTTCTAATGTGTCTGCCCTACAGTGTCACGTTCAATTTAACGATTCCCAGCATTTGGTCTTTGAATCTGCTCTGGAGACAAGTTTTGCTCATGTTTGTCAGTAGTAGCTGTCTTTAGATGTCAGCAGCTATATGTGTTGGGTGATCTGTGGGGGGGGTTCAGCAGAAAGCTACACACAGACGCTGACAGGTGGAGGCGGCGGCCGGAAGTTGAAGCCGTCCCACACAGCATGTCACGCTGTCCGTGAGGTCGTCATACTCCCCGCTTCTAAGGTGCTCGCACAGACAACTGAATCAAATGGAAAAAAATATATCAAGGTGGGGGAATTCCTCAAGCTATTGTTGTGATCAGAGGAGGAGGTTTTTTTTTTTTTTCTTTTCTTAAGCTTGGCTGGTTTTCTCTTCTATGTTTGCGGTGTATTTAGACCCCAGTGTCCTGGCTTGTAGCTGTGTGATGTGTGGCGGGGTCAGAAATGGATGATGTGGTAGATGGAACCTGCACCAGTTGGGAGTCTGCGTCTCTTGCACCTGGAGCAATGCGTGTGGCATGATCTCACTGGTCAGAATGACGAGGCTAGCTATATGTGGGTAAATTAACACACTGTATGATTCTGAATCACAGACCAGGACAGAGAGTCTGTAAAATTCCTCTTGTGAATTTTTTCTATATCACTCTGTGAATTTGAAGTGCTACTGCTTTAAGACATGTTAAAAGATGGGTCTTTGGGTGTGGTGTGCATGAAAGTGTATTTCATAGGCATTTGGCTGGAGATGTCAAAGCCTAAATGGACATGCTTGTACAATGTGACCCCCTTCTGTTGTATAGGTTGGGTGATTCGGGTCGGGGTAGGCATTGACAAGTCTTAAGTAGCAAAAAAACAGAACTTCTGCAGCCAGCTTTTGGGTCAGACTGTTAATCCTCGTATAGTGATCAGAAGCTGCCAGCTGCTGTATTGGTAAAGCATTAAAGCCCTGAAGCATGAGGATGATCACAGTGGGTGAACAAGGATCAGTGGGATTATGCTGACTGCTTGAGGTACACTGTGAGACCTGCCAGTTAAACTCCAGACTCATCTTTACAGCTGGGTGTTATTATGGTCGGAGGGATTCCCTTAGTCTGAGACATTTAGTATGAACAAAGCTGACAACATTCTCAATTCCCATTTTGTATTGGTAATTGTTTCAGTTTTGTGTTGGTTACTTGTACTAAAGTTTGTTTGTTCTTGTGTTCTGGGTGTTAGTGTGTCAGGTCAGGGAACTTGATTGGCATGTGTGTTAGCTACTGTCAGAATCAGGGATGATTGATTTTAGACTATTTTGGTCTCTTTATTTGAGTATCCAGTTAGCTTTTTAATCCAGAGCTTTTGGTTCTCTGCAGAGGACAGTGAATTCACTCCTTTTTCAGAGTTGCTTTCTTGGCTCATGCTCTGGGGGGACAGTTGTGTTTGGAGTAGTTGAAGTTCCTCACATGACCGATGTTCGATAGATACGTTCTAGGTCACGGGTTCTGTTGTGTCCATTCTGCTGATGCCATCATGCCCACACTTCTTGGACCACATGAGAGGAGAATAAACATGACATCCATGTTTTCATTTAGCCTCCTCCTGTCATGATTGGACTGGAGAACCTTGCTGTTAAGGCCAGTTCATACCTCACACACAGACGGTACCCCCCTCATTAGCTGCCTCATGCATGTAGGTGATTGATTGGAGGAGGGGGACTGCAGACTGGGTTGTGGAAAAAGCAGAATAAGCTTTAAATGTATAATTTTAGAAACTAAGCCTATACTCTCTGAGGTAGAAATGGGGTAACCTGGAAATACTTTAGCCTTCCTATAGCTTGTGGTTGCCTTGTCTATGATCTACTGCATTATTTTTTTTTTTTTTTATGTATTTTATCAGGGAGTCAACATTTTGTTGCCACTCCACCTTCTATACCACTTATCTCGTACAGAATCAAACCCCTAGCCTTGGAGGTGTGAGTCTACAGTGCTGTCTGCTATGCCAGTCTGGGTGTCACGAAAAGTTGGTTCAGGTCAGGCATGACTTTCAGGTTCTATTGAAACTACTTATGTGTTATAACGGGGCCTGTGGCCCTGTCCTGCCCTGTCCTGCCCTGCCCTGCCCTACCCTACCCTGCTCTGTCTAACTGCTACTTGAACGCTTGCTCCCTGAGGCGGCTGAGCATTCAGACACATGTTCACACCTCCATGCTGAATGCTCTGATTTATGCCACTGAGGATGTGGGTGCCAAGGGGCTGGAACGCCACGCTCTGTATGTTGATGTAAAGCTGCTATGCAATGAGGGGGGGATTGCTTAGCAGAGTGGTGTAATAGGAGATTAGCATTAAGTGCAGGGGTCCGTTCATAGGGGGTTTAACCATACAAGTTCAGGTGGATCTCCAAATGTTTGCTGCTGATCATTTACAGAATCGTGTAGAAGTTGATTCCTTTCAGGATGGAGCACACTGGAGATGTGACTGGCTATCTGTATCCTCTTAAACCGTGGCTTTTCTTGACATTCCTTTCTGATTTAATCCATTTTCACCTGGCATATGTCCAGTGGCAGGAAAGGAAGAATAAGTCTGCAACCCAGCTGACACTGATGTGTGTGACTGCTTTCCAGTATTAATCCTCAAGGTTTGACTGAATCTCAGTCCGTGTGGGGAGCTAAGCAAGGGTAGTGGGGCAGCTCTGGCCATGCTCTGGTGTGGCAGGGCCTGCCCCAGTTCTTGCTGAAGAACACAGTGGTGAGCCGCCCCCTCCCCGTGGCATCATCAGTTCTGTGCTGCACAGCCTTGTGCAGTGTGCACCTGCCCCCACCTGAAAAAGCTTTTTCAAATCATGAAAGTGGCAGTTTGCCTGTCACAAATGCTGCCCCTCTTCCCAGATCTTCTGCCAAGCTCCCCGATTCATAATAATTTGTTTAACCATTCCACTGAATTACTGCATTGACTGGGGGATGGCTTTATTTTAGCCTGTCCTTCAAAAATGATTTACAGTTTTATTTTGTTGGTAAATTTGATGTTTTAAAGTGGACCCTGAATGAAATCTCATTCAGCTTTTTGCCCTAAATGATTGTAGAATGAACTGTTGGTGATTTTTGGCTTGCCTTCTCTTATGTACCCAATGTCGCCATTCGTTTGCTTCTCAGCAAACGTCATCATTTACTCTGCTCTGTGTTTCTGTGGATCATGCTGCCCACCCTCCATATTCCAGGCTGCTGCTTTCTCTGCTGGTCAGTGGCTTCCCAAAGGTAGGGTGCCAAATACTCTTGCTGATTTTTGCTTGTATCTGGGTAGCTGCGAGAATGTAGATTAGGCCAGTGTACCTCCCCACCTACATCAAATGGTCCTGATGGCCCCTGGTTGCTGGTCACAGTCTCTCTCACAAACTTCCACGTCTTTTCTGGAGGAATGATTAAACTCTTGACCCACACAGAGATGTAGGGTTTATGCTTGATTACCTAAAGGAAGGTCTAAATGCCACATCATAGAAACAAGGGTGATTTTCCTTTTCACTGGTCATATGCTCTGTTCACAGTTTGAATTTAAAGCAGAGGAAGCTGCAGAATTTGTGTATTTTAGAAGTTTTAATTTGTCTGATTCATTGCTTATTTAAATCTTGCCATGGTAGTTGCTCAGTGTCTTGATAGACCCTAACTGCTGTTCATGTGGCTTTGACACTCTGAGGCCCCTACACTAGTGTCTGTGTGAGCCTACATGAATATAGGGCCCTGAAGTCCAATTGTAGCTATATGGAGTTCTGCTGTGTAACTGTCCCTGAGCATAGTGTCATAAATGCTGATTTTGGTGCAGCCAGTGAGGTGAGGCCCAAGAAAATGTCTAGTAGGGGTGTGCTGTCTGACATGTCTGATGGACATGTCTGATGCCCCGTTTTCCAGCTTGCCTGCTCCAGACTGGGTTTCTGTTGAGTTTGAGGTAAGTCTTCCTATCACGCATCATGTGCACAGTTTGCCACAAGCTAGCAGGCCTTCTTGCACGGGCCCGTGTGACATCATGGCATTGCTGTACCTGTGAAAATCTGATGCATATATTGAAATCGTCCAGTGGAGCAGCTGGGAAGGAGTTTTTGCTGGATATCCCCATGCCAAAATGCCAACACTGTTTGTGAAAGCAAATTTCCCTGCAACTGGTGCTGTAATTTGCTGTATGCAGCCTAGTATTCCAGAAGCCCGTTATATGACTCAGGTGACCAATCAGATGCAGCCTGAGATTCCAGAGTGGTTGCTCTTCTCTCTCTACAGGGCACACGGGGGGGGGGGGGGGGGCCGCTTCCGAGTGGCATTCCCCCCCCCCGCGGGGCGTCTCCCCCCCGGACCCCGCCGGGCCGCAACCCCGCCG
>JAACJT020000001.1:8621601-8656059 GCA_009936485.2 Gymnarchus niloticus | reverse complement strand
GAGCTGCATTGCATAAGGTACTAGCGGTCGGGGGGGGGGGGGGTGGGCGGGGGTGGGGGGCGGGGGGGGGGGGGGGGGGGGGGGGGGGGGGGGGGGTACTCTTACGAGTAGCATTCCTCCCCCAGCTGTGAGTCTTTCCCACGGTACCCTGCAGGGCGGCAAACCGGCTGAGGAGAAATCATTCAGTTCAGCCCTCTGGCATAGGACGCCAGATGTTTTGCGGTAAACGGCATGCCTCAGCCCAATGGAGCTGCTGTTGCTTCAGGGCCCCCCCCCCCCCCCTCTTCACTCACAGCTGGGCCCATCCAACAACATGCTGGTGGTCTTTAAGTTCAGTGTGATGTTTTGGCAGAAAAAAAGGGAAGTCAAAAGGCATCCTTTATAAATGGGAAATCGAAGCCATCATTCTGTTTACTTTCATTACCTGTGTGGTTACTAGATGGGTCACTGGTACTAAGGCAGGTGTGACTTGGCTCTGTGTCAGAATTAGTGCTGCCCTTTAGATTTAAAGAGAGGTGACATTGTTTCATCTGTACAGTGCTGAATGGACCATGGCGGCATGGAGGACAATCATGTGGCCACCTCCCCTTTCAGCTAATGCCACGCTTCCTTCAGAGCAGGAGGCTACACCCGGAATTCCTATAGCCGAGGTTTGCTCTGGACCTTTGCCACAGCCCACTGCTGAGCTGCCACATGATGGAATGGTGATAATGAAATTCAGGGCGTCAGTACGATGTCTGCTTGGAATCGTGCCAGCAGTATTCAGGTGTCCTGTAGCTGTGCAGGTCAGGGGGGCTACAGTGGCTGGGTCATATGTTAGCAGCTTTCTAGATATTGGTGTCACACACCCTGTAGCAAGATTGCTCTGCACCAGCATGGTTTAATTTTAACACACCACTTCCGCCCCTCAAAAGCTCACTTGCTGAATCGTGACTCCAGATAAAATCCCATCCAGAGCTGCCTTTATTGGAGGGTAATCTAATTCATGTGTTTCAGCAGTGACCCCTCCCCTGCCTCCCCCTGTTGCCTGCTGAAGGGTGGGGGGTGGCACTGCCCCCGGTTACAGCTTGCTTTTTGTCCCGTCTCGCTTCATTTGCATGAAGCATGTGACACTGGAAATTCTCCTGCCACTTCTTCTGCTTAGAGAACTGAGGCCACAGAGCAAAGAAGTTGGCCTCCAACTGCGGGTGAGGACCCAAACAAGCATTTGCTTAGATTTGTTTGTTTTTATTTTGCTCACCTACTCAAAAAAGTAAGATGAGCTCTTGGTAGTTTGCGTGCCAGCAAAAATTACCCCATTTTAGACTACACTTCTCAGTTACTCTCATGCTCTCCTCTCTGAAAGTATCAATGGATTCTATATGATCAATGATGCCCCTTTTCCGCCGATTTGGTTCTGGTACCGTGCCAGTTCCCCAACTAATTTGTGCTCTTTTCCACTGAACAGGAACTGATTCCTGTGCCAAAAAATAGCTTTTGGTGCCAGTTCCCGAACCTATCTGGTTCGGAACCAGGAACCTGTGACGTAGAGTGCTGAGGGGTGGGACAAACAGCACAAACGCAGTTTAGTAAACACTGCTAGTGTCGCAGTCTTTAATGTTTAAAAGTTTGATCTGAGTTTCTGGCAATGTGTTTGAACTGAGTAAAGACAATGAGTTACGTCTTTGCATTAGGATGGCTCAATGCCACGTTTGCATCTCCAGAAAAAAAATTTAAAAAATCTTACTTATCCATCTTTTTTTCTGATTAAACAACTTTTTAGCCATTTGTATGCGATATATGTTATGTAGCCATCCAAAAAAGTGCTCACACCGTGTGATACTCTAATCCCTTAAAGGAATCATTATGAAATGTTGGTTTGGCTGCGTGAAGCGAAGCTTGTACGTGTATCGTTTTGGATTATAAAATTTTTTTCTGATAACCAGTGTAGTGTTTTGGGCAGAATATTAGCTCAGCACATTCCTGTGTAGAAATATACTGCCAGTTATACTACATATAGGAGTAATGCTTGGAAATCACGGATGTAGTTCACTGTTTCTCTTGTGTTGCTGCTGGAGCAGGTCAGGGACGTAGTTGTGACATTGTCATGCCAAAGTTGGCCCTGAAAGGGGTGGAAGCACTGGCCGGTTCACAATAGGTTACGTTCTAGCACCGGCTGGACACTGGCACCGTTTTGGTGGGAAAAAAAAGCATGTGTGAGTCAGAATGTGACATTGTCTGGGTGTTGATGATCTGATCTCACCTCTCCACTCGATGTTCTCTTTGTTGTCACCTTGTCACAGTGTGGTTAGTGTCACTATGACAAGTCTGAGAAAAGTAACACTGTGGTAATGGGGCCAGAATCAGGCTTTGCCCTCTAGCGCTTAGGTCTTGTTTAGTTGTCAAAGGTAGGGTTTCTAGAAAAGTTGCTTGACTTGAATAAGCTTCCATGCACAGTATGGAGAAGCCGAAGGTTTCAAACTGGTTGGGATTGGTCGATAACTTTTTGGATGGTCCTTAAATGAGCAAAAAGCATTTTATATAGGCAATTTTTATTCTTTCATGGTGCACCTCTGTCTTGTTCATAGCAGAACTTCATGGATGAATAATCTCTTTATAGTGACTAGAATATATGTAGTGTAACACAAAAGATGCTGAAATGCCCTCCGGAGAGGGTAGACAGACCATAGTCATCAGCCACGAAGAGGCCATCTGTTTTCTAAATATTAGCAAGAAAAGCAGCTTTTGGCGCTGAGCAGCTTCATGGTTAGCATAGTGAAGTCCGCCGCAGCTCCCATTCCATGAAAAAATACTTTTTGCCTCCCTGTCTTGCCCATTTGGTCCTGTAATTAGTTTCTACAATGTTTTGAGAAAAACTTTCAGTATTGATGAAGATATATTTTCAGTGCATTCTCCACATTTTAATGAAAGTCCAGGCTTGTAAAAGAAGTGCATTTTCTGCTAATCACTTTTACAGGACAAGTGTCACTAATTTCCTGCATAGTGGAACACTGTTTGAAAACTCCACCTCGGTTGCTGATGGACTGACACTCGGGGAGGATTACAGTGCCACTGATTTTCTTACTTAAGCTAGTGTCTTGCACTTCTAATGCCAGGCACATGGTTGGTAGTATCAGTGGCTTCTGTATTGACTGCTGGGAAGAGGCTCTCTTGGAAGACAGGAATGTAAACCGCCATTGGCCATGGAGTGTGTTTTTATTCTATATATAATTTTATGTTTGTGTGTTTTCTTATTTTTGGTCTTTTTGTTGGGGGAATCTTGTAGTATTTTGCAAAGTTAATATTGATTCACCCATTAGAGGTTAGCAGGTAAGCTGCTGACCTGATGGGAATCTTTCCAAAGTGCCCCTGGAAAAAAAAATGTATGGAATCACTACTCTTGGATGATGATCATTCAGCTGTTTTACTTTACAACTAGCAAAAAACAAATCACAGATATGACACAAAACTATTTAATTTAACAGCTGAACATTCTGGCTTTGTAAAACATACATCTCCTATGACTGGAAATTTGCTTGTTTTCTTCAGGTGGTCACCTTTATACATTTCGCTGGAACAGCACCAAACAAGTTCCAGCATCATCTCCTTGGCCAATGCAGATTTGTAATTCATCACTGAATATCATATTTTCATCCACAGTCCATGACTGCTTCTCTTTAGCACACCGTAACCTTGTTTTCTTCTGTTTAGGTGTTTTACAATTGGTTTGGTTTTATGGTGGTTTACGTTTGGCTTTTCTGTATGTAAATCCCATTTCCTTCAGCTGATTTCTTAGTTTGGTCACAAACATGGGCAGAAACCGGAGTTAATTTGTTTCTCATTTCTTTTGTTGTGCATTTTCTATTTTCAAGGCGTATTGCTTTGAGTTTTCTATCTTAACACTTTGACGTCTACCTGTATGTTTCCCTTTTAAAACCTTTCCATTTTGTTTGTACTTGCTCCAAATTTTAGACACAGCTGACTGGGAACAACCAATATCTTTTGCCACACCGTGTGTTGAAACACCATCTTAAAGGAGTTTTATAATCCTTCTCATCGTTTGGGTGGCTAAGTGGTTAGCGCATCTGCCTCACAGCAGGAAGGTTCCAGGTTCAATTCTTGGCTGGGGCATTTCTGTATGGAGTTTGCATGTTCTCACCGTGCCTGTATCGGTTTTCTCCCACAGTCCAAAGATGTGCTCTCAGCTAATTGGCTGCACTGCAAAAATTGCCCATTTTTTGTGAGAGTGAGCATCGGGCTAGCGACCCATCCTCATAAAACAACCGCTTTGGAAACAACAAGCACTCAAGGAGAGTGCTTGCTGCCCTATATGCCATTTGTGACATGGGAGGATCTAAGTCTGTCTTCCATTGTTTTAACTGACAGCTCTCTTGTTGGGGCCATGTTTCCTGTCAATCAGCCAGGTGCAACAGCTTGTTAAGGTCTGCAAGAACTCTTTCAACTGCAGTCTAATATGTATATTGAGACCTGTGCAGGTATTTGTTTTAGAAATGCTAGTGACAAGGTGATTCCATAATTTATTCCTCCTCAAGTGATTCCACAATTTTTTCCTTTAATTGATCCGAGAGGGAAAAAAAGTGCCATGAATCACAACAATTTCATTCAGTTTTTTTGCAGTATTTTTTTTACAAAGCCAGAATGTTCAGCTGTTAAGTAAAATAGTCTTGTGTCACATCTGTGGTTTATGTTTTTGCTACAAAGTAAAACAGCTGAATGAATATCCTCCAAGAGTAGTGATTCCATATTTTTGGCCAGGGTTATTTCCATTGCCGGATGGCATTGCAGACCAGGCACATATGGGGGCTGAAGACGCTATCCTGTTTCAGCTTCACCGAGCCTATCACAGTAGGGATGAGCCTTGAGATGAATTTTGATATCCGCATGATTGCTATCACAAATGTTTTGTTAACCGTAAAAAAAGGTATTTTTGGCACACGTTATCTGAGACATAGACTGCATTTACATGCACTTAGTAATCACTTTTTTTGAGGATAAAGTGATTATGGCAATAACCTAAGGTGTTAACGTGTTTTTTAATAACCTGATTACTGCCTTTACAATACTAGCTCTATAACCGAGTTATTGGAAGAAGTTTCTTTTAGGCTGCCTCACAAAATAACATTGTCAGGAAGGGGTCGATTTAAAATCACTTATGTGTAGAAAGGTATACTTAATGTGAAGTGTTTTACATTTGTTTAAATTCTCAAATAAACAATGTACTTAACTAATGTACATAAATTTTACTCAGTGTCAGGATGGGCTGAGGCCACATTCAGGCGAAAGAGTTTGCATTCACTTCCTATATATATATATATATATATATATATCTAATTTTTTTTTTTCCTGCCTGGACTGAATCACATTTTCGAAGTACTCAGTAATAACCAGTATGTTTCTTACACTCATCTCTTGATTCAAGAAACTTTGTAGAGTGCTTTAGTGTTATGATTAAGCTTCATACATAATTATGAAAATAAAGTTTAGTTTGCAGTATCTGCAATACAACTGTCTATTTCAAAATACTGATGAACCTGAATTTCTCAACAACAATCTAAATTCTTTCTTGCATCCTGACATATGACATGAATAAAATGCCCATATGGTAATTTCAGTATTTGAATACCCCCCCCCCCCAGTTAATTGTTTTACTACCTGTGCACATCCCAAACTCACACCTAGACAGCAACATCATGAGGATCCTCGTCTTTCACTTCTCCAGTCTAACACCATCAGGGGTTCCTAGCTAGTTCTTAGGAAGTTCAAGGTGATGCAGGTTATGGATACCGTGGTTGCCTTGACCTCGTATGATCTCAACAAACAAATCTGATTTGGTTCTGAACAGCACAGCAGTCCCCCAAGGAACTGGACTGTCATCATTCCTGTTTTCTCTGTGTACACAGGACCAACTCTGGTTCATGCCATTTTCAGAATTTCCCTGATTCTATGATTGTAGGATGTATCAGTGAAGGAAGAGAAGTGGAGATTGAGATTTATGTTAAGTGGTATAAGAAGCACCTGCAGCGTAATGGCAGAAAGACAAAGCATCTGTAGGACTTCAGTAGGACCAGAGAGGCACTGACACCATCTAAGGAGTATGTGTGAAAATGGTACAGTGCTATTTATAGCACCATAACACCTAAATCACTGACAGGCTGGACTGGCCTGACAACATGGGGTAGCCTACAAGGATATGTGAGGTAGAATGCTGTACTTGAGACTAGAGTCTTGTAGTCAATACCAGTCTGTCATAGCAATTGTTACATTTTTTGCTATTTGCTGGGGTAGCTGGGGCAATAGGAACATGAAATAGGCTAGTAAGCTGAACAAATTTTTGAGGAAAGCTAGTTCTGTCCATTCCCTGAAAGTAAAGACGGAGGAGTTAATGGTGTCCCGACTATTTTCCAATTTGAATAATAAGGCTCATCCTCTCAGGAGTGAGCTGGTATGGTTGAGGAGCACCTTCAGCCACAGGATCTTTTTCATTTCTTTGGAGAGGGTTTTGTGCTAGCAATTATTTTTGTAATGCTGCTGGACAACAATTTCCTCCCTGGGGAACAATGAAATGCTATGCTGTCTTACCTTTTGGCTTGTTTACTTTTATCACGACAAGAAGGGGAATATTTTTAGTATTATACACCATATGGTCTCCTGCCTCTGGCTAGCTGAGACTCATTGGTGATGGTACTGAAGGAGTGTATCTAGCCTGGTGAAGCAATAGAAAGTGCAGTAAAGCTCTAGCTATTTGTTACTAGGGGATTTTATATGCATTTAGCATGGATAAAAAATAGGGACTAGAGCATTTTGTGCCCACTAAGGTCAATGGTCAACATATTCTCCTAGTGCATCCAGATTACAGGGAAATCACTGGAGGTCTTGGTCTACCTTTTTCTGCTTGTCAGTGTTTCGGTGAGGTTTTGTCCTTTCTCACATTGATTAAGGCAGCTAAAATGTGAGGTAGACATTACCCATAATAAAGCAGAACATGAAAATCAGGCTGTGCCATAGCTGTTCTTTGCCAGTTGTGTCCTGTCAGTACATCATTGGATCAGGGTGTGTGGTTAGTTTTCCCATTTCCACAGTATAGCCGTTCAGAATACCCACTGTCCTCATCTTAGCAAGTCCTTAACATTCAGTCATTTTTCTGATTAAAATGCTCCAGCGTTAACGGACTTGATGACATTGGCTCACTTATGGGGAGTTTCTGTGGGTTTTCTGGTTGTGTGATTTATGAGCTCCCCCCGCCTTCCAGAGCAGCCCTCTAACTGTAATACTTTTTTTATTGAGCAGTGAGCAGTCAACATGGCATTTCTCCCAGAAGCCTGTATTCATCACTTTTTGTGATCCTTTCTGTCCTTCTGCTAAACATGGAACCTAGTGTATTTCACTGTAATCACATGGTGCTAACCTAGACTTTCGACCCTTGAATTAAGGAGCAGCCACTCTCTGAATTGTTGTATTGCCATTTTGTAGTAACCTTGTCATGTCCTGTAGTCTCTGTCCAAATAGCCATGAGAGTAGCTGTCAGCATACTGGAATTGAGAATGCACTTCACTACTTCAAATGGGGAGCATACAGAATGTGACAAGGTATGCATGATACAGGGGGAACGTATAGAACACCCCACGATATGCCCATTACCAGAAGACTGTGGGACATGCCATGCTACATCACAGTTTTGATTCCCTGGGTCAGCCCGTATCCTAATTGGCTGAATTATGACACTGATGTTGTGTAGCAAGAACGTGACAGTGTTCCCACTGCTCAGCTGCTGGTTGAACGTAGAAGTACAGTCAGTGTTTCCTGGGGTTGAAGCCTTAGATAAAAATCTTACTGAAGCATCGTGGTGATAAGCTGCAGGAAACTGACCTTGATATTCATCCATATGGTTTTATGAGTGTGTGGTTTTTTTTGTTTTTTTTTTTGGGGGGGGGGGGGGTCAGGTCTACACCCAGAATGAGAGACACACTGATGATTTTCTGAAGCACAGAGACTGTGACAAATTAGGATGGAGAGGAGGGATTGATCCAATCAATGATTATTATTCCTTTTTGCAAAGGAGAAAAACACCCTCTAAAACTCAAAGAAACGCAAAAAAGATGCTGGGGGCTTTAACAAGGTGAAAAGTAAAGGCAATTAGTCCATATAATTTCATTGCTATGGTAACCAGGTATACCTTGGGCTGTGATCGATTACCTTGGAAATACCAAATCCATGGCTGTGCTCTTGCTGTGCCTTCCGTTGGGTCAGTCATAGCCATATTCAGTATAGAAATGACTGGCTGTATTGGGCACCATAGCACCAGTATCATGGGTTTTAGCTTGGCACAAATGGGTAATGGTACTAATGGATGCTGATATATCTTGTTTTTTTTAATCCTATAAATTGGAAATTCCATTATTGGCAAGGTGTCAAATATTTCATTCTCATGGGGTAACAGCATGTTCATCAGTTTGCTAGATAAAAATGAAGGGGGGAGCCATCTATTCAGTTCTCATGTTAACCGGGGAATTTACTGGAACACAGTTGCAGCACTTCTGTCCATTTCACAATCAAATTCCCAGATATTGTACCAAATATCATAAATGCCAAAACAGCTTTTTGTAATTTGCGAGTGCTTAAACCATTTTGACTAATTCCTTAAGACTAACTAAACTCAAGGTAGTGAACTAAAGAAGCCACTGTGAAATTTTTAAAACGGAGAAATTCTCTGTCGAGCTGTGGTTAACTTTCCCTTGTATGTCAATAGCCTAAATACTCAGGTGCTAATATATTTAAAGCTGCCTCCTAGTCAAAAGCTTTAATTTGCCCTGCTTCTGTTCTGGTCTTCTTCCTTGTTCCACAGAGGGCAGTGAGGGCCAGGGCCGGATTCTTCAGCGCTTTCCTGAGAAGGACTGGGAGGACAACCCCTTTCCCCAGGGTATTGAGCTGGTAAGCTCTTACCAAGCTGAATCTGAGGGCAGTGTGTTAATTTCTGGTTATTCTGTATGGTTTCCTTACGCTTGTTTACACACGCATATGTTTGGCAAAGCAGGCTTTTTTAAAATCCTTAATTGTCTTTACTGTAACTCTGGTCTTTAGATAATAGCTAATCACTTTCACTTCCTTGAAATAAATTTATCCCTTGTTTGTGTTTGATTATTTTCATTAAAATTTGGTCCGTAGAAATGTGACTTCTAGGAAAGCTCTTAGTAACACATGGTTAGCTGAACTGCTTGTCGGAGGAATAACCCAGACCCAAACTGTCTTCTCTTTCAGTTTTGTCAGCCCAGTGGTTGGCAGTTAGTCTCTAAAAGGCTTCCACCATCGTTTTTTGTGGTGGCTCTCACCGACATTAACTCTGAACGCCATTATTGTGCCTGTTTCACGTTTTGGGAGGAGGTCGATGGCACTCAGGTATGTTCAGTGGAGTCTACTTTCACATGAGCCCTCGTCGTGTTATGAAAGCACTGAGTTCATTGCTCTCCCCCAACACGATAGAAGAGCCTGCCCAGTGAAGCCGATGAGGACGAGGACCCCAGGGTCGTCCAGTCTGCTCAGCTTTTTGCGCCCAAGAGTTTGGTGGTGGTGTCCCGTCTGGACCATACTGAGGCCTTCAGGGTATGGAGGCTGGTCTCACATCTGCTGCCGGTCAGGCATGTCACTGCATCAACCATAGTGCTTGCTGGTTCTTGTGCTGGGTAGCCCATGCTTTTAACCTCTTTTAAAGCCATGGTTCCTTGAATAGCTCACCATTCATAGCAAACCTCAGGAGGTTTTGCTTCAGTGTGGAGAGTACTGGCAGTCGGGGCATTGGGGCTCTGTGCAAGGTTAACAGTCATCCTTTTGTTCCCCTGCTCAGAACTGCTTGGGCCTCATCTACACTGTGCATGTGGATGGTCTCAGCGTACCCCTGGAGACACTGATTGGAAACCTGCTGACCTGCATTATCCCTGTAGCGGGGGGCTCCCAGGTGAGAGTGGCCGAGTGAGACCTGGTGCCACACCCCTTCATGTGCCTATCATTCTCACCGAGGGGCCCATAGCCATATTCGCTCACTACATCTGGGCCACTCCCCACACCTTCTACCCGTGCTCTAGTGCAAGGGACATATTTGATGGTGTTTGTAGCAGGACCTATGCCTGCCCGGAGTCACGGTCTTAAATGCGTATTTGTAATGCAACTACACTTGAATTAGTTTTTTCTATTTTACCAGAGTGCTTTTTGATGGAGGGGAATTCCTCTCCTGTATTCTCATACAACTTACTGGAAAAGTATAGTAGCATGCCAAGTTATCCTTGTGAAACTAAAATTAAAAAAACTAACTTGTGCATGGACAGTTATTGTTTCATGCAGATGATTTCTTGGTAAATTTACACCAATTTTTCCCTGGAAAACCATTTTTGTATGATTTGATATGAAATAACTATCATTGTTTAATCTCTCTGACCCTAATAGGATGTTTATGTATGCACGACATGTTTACATGTATTTTGACAGAGGAAAAAAATGTTTTCGTGTCAGCTAAGAATTCATGTGACTAATTATTTTCCATTGTCAAGATGCTCATTAGTGGGCCAGTCACCTTGTGCTCAGTCTGTTTGTCTGTCTGAGAATTTCTTGTACTTGCCCAAGAGGGCACGTTGATGCCGGGGGTTTCAGCCTCTTTCTGTAGATCTTATGAGGAAGCTGCCCCACTGACCAGTGGGTTCTTTCTGCCTTTTTCTTTAAAATGAAAAAGAAAGGTGCTGCTGTATTTTGAGGTTTTCTGAAAACCGCTGTTTTCATATACCTATCCTTTTGTCCTTCTCAGCCTCAGTATCATTTGCCAGATATGTCTATTTCCAGCTGTTGCAGGGATGCTGGGAATTGTGGTTGAAACCTCCCAGAGAATAGCAGACTGTGGTGGAGCAGATTCTTCACACTTGGGCCTCCATGTGCATTGACTTTCATGTTTTAAGGGCTGTCGGGGGCTCTTGGGTGCTGGAATGATGAGCCTTTGGTTTATATGCATTTGCATATCTGCTCCTGTGTGTTGCAGATGTGCGACCCCCCTGTATGTAGTTTTAACTTGGTCCCCCAGAATCTTGCCTGTGACTGGCTTCTGGGCTGCTTTCAGGTAACTATTTTTCAGCAGCTTCTCCCAATCAACCCATTGCAATTTTGATCTAGCTTTAGATTTCCTTTCATTTTAATTTCATTTCAGCATCTAAAATCATGGCGAATCATGGCACTCAATCTTTTGTGCTTGGCTTTGAGATTTGTGGCTACCTTGGAGCTTCTGTCATCCTTAATACGTTAAACCGAATAGCTGTTTTTGATTTAATATGCTTTTTGATTTTGATTTCTTGGTCATCTGTTGCATTTTATAGGCCTTGTATAGATCTCTTTTTTGACCTAATCGAGTTGTGTTTATATGGGGCTGCTTCATTCTAACTTCAAATGATGGGATTAGTGCTGGCCACCCTTCTCTGGGAGGCATGTGGGCAGCATATGGCCTCAGTGGGGTCACAGGATGGGGGCTGGGCTCTGGGCCTTGGGGTCTTGAGAAGATCATTGCAAAGCAGAGTGGCGATGCGTGTGGGTGACCTTTTCCTTTATGACTATACCTGACTTTAGTGTGAATCGAAACTGATGGACATTCATGTCTCTTAGGGGAATTTTTGCTGTAGTTTGTGGGGTACCTGTTGCTTCTGATGCCAGCGTTTTAGCCTGTCTGTTGTTAGCTGATAAATGATTTCTGCATTCAGCATTAGAATGCTGGCTATGTTATAAGTATATTTGAGTGCGAGTATGTATCCATGCAGAATGACCTCTCAGACCAAAATGTTGCAGCTGATACACATCATCTACCTGACTTCAGCCCCAAATGATAGCTGTGCCTACTTTGAGCCTACAATACATTCAGTGTAGATGTTACCCCTTCAGCTTTTAGCCTTTATAGGTCAAGTGCCCTAAATAAACATTTTACATAAACACGGTGATTGTGGCTGCTCTCCATGGAAACCTAGCCCTTGTGTGTATGCATGGTGAGGGTTAATAGTGGGGGAGAGGTCTTTTTAGGAATGTGGGCCATCCTGTCAATCGTGTTCTCATGCTCATTCATGTTGAGGTCAGTGACATATACCTACAACTTTCATGATACTGAAATTCTCCCAATTCCACGCCCAGCCCATCTATGTTCATTTACAGTTACTGTTTGCTTTAATGTACCAACTCTTAAGTTTATACTTTTTTCTTCCCTCCTCTCAATAATAGGAAAGTAATGGAATAAAAGCAGCCTCTTTCTTTAAATGTGATCTGTTATATTTGCTGACCCCCCCTTTTGATAATTGGTTTGATTTTACTGAAGACAAATATCTTCCAAGAGGTTCATTTTGACTTAATCGTTTGAGAGTAGTGTCTGGCATCAGGGCAAACAGGGCAGTGTGTCCATTTTCATCATTCATCATTTTGTAGAGGGTATTTTAAACTGATCTTTGTTGTGTATTAATAGAAATCTATTTGAACAGTAAACAGGTGTAGAATGAGTCTTATTGTCAGGGATTGTCTATGTTGTGCATGTGTGTTTTATGTAGTAAACAGTGTAGGAAGAGAAGCAATGAATATTTAAAGGAGTGGCAGTGTTCAAACTTTCATAAACGTGAAAGATTTTATTAGAAATGAGTGGTAGTAGGACCAACACAGCAGCAGTATGCAGAAGTCTGATTTTATTGTGAAGAATCGCTACTGTTGCACTTGGCCTGAGTGGCTTTGAACGTTTCCATCAAACAGCCATGTTTTAGACAGCTTACAGAGGCCCACCATGATCGCACACTGTGGGGATCCTTGACCGGTCATTGCAGTGATGAGAACCTGTTTTGAGGGTGTTTGGTGTGGTGTGTTTAGGCCTGCCTCTAATCCGTTTCCATCTCCTGTGGTGTCTGTTACTTAACTAGCCTGGCCCGGACGAGGAGGAAAAGAGCATGGTACGGCCTGCCTTTTTCTAGTCCTCACCCCTAGCTTCAGGTGGTGTCCCTGTGCTCTCCTCCTTCCCCAGGAGCTTCCTCCTCATGTCAAAAGACCAGCCCTCACTGGGAACTCATCATAATGTGTATGATTAGACCAACCTTTGGCTAGGTTTCTTCACCAGCCCAAAACCCTATTGTGTTTTGGAAATGCTGTTTGGAACTGAAAGTTGATGTCAAGTCACAGTACTGAGATTACTTTTACTAAAGGAAATGAAAACAACAGAAAGGAATCGGCATAGACTCCAAATGGGGCTGATGCCTGGTCACAGTACTGGTCTAATCAAGGCCTACATTCAGCTTGTGCCACTGCTTAGTATTCATTTTGTGATTTTTAAAATCTTATACATGCACTTCTTTCTTTTCTGCTCCAGGTTCTTAAAAAGCAGGGGTGGGTAGCTCCAGTCATCAAGGGGCAAGTTTGATGTCAGTCAGTTGCTAATTTAATGCCACTTGAAACACTAGGCATGTGACTTTAAGACAAAGTAGGAGGAGAATAGCACCATGTGATGGCCTAGTGGGACTGTAGTTGCTCACCCCATGCAGTCACGCAACATTCATTCATTTGTTTTGTGCTCCGACTTGCCTGATGGCTGAGCTTCTGTGAAACCATACAGCCACGCTGCATGTCTCTCCACAGACCAGTTGTAATGTGGCTCACCCTGCCACTGCGGCTGTGCAACCAAGATGTGTTCGTGCTTCTTAAACTCTTGTTCTGAAATCATGCACCATATTCACAGTAGTGGACTGTGTTCTGCTTTTGCAAAAAAGAAAAAAATTTTGAATGACACTGTCAGATCGAGTGGAGTATGGAGAGCAGAAAACTGTCACTTCGTGAATGAGAAGAATCGACGCCAAATAATGCATCAACAGAAAAGCTGATTCCTCACCCCGTCGGTTTCTCGGAATGCATGTGATCACTGGCTGGGATAATTAACCAATGATTACTAAATACTACCAGCGATTCCCTTCCACTGTGCTCTACCTGTGCACAGTAAGGCTTGAAGGGTGTATCTTTTAATGACCGTCTAACTAACTAACCTTCGGATTGCTAGGGATGCTTGTGGTCAGCAGACTCCATTGCCATGGAATGGCTTGTTAAGTGGTGAGAGTGAGCAGTGTGATCAGTCTATATTCGGCATAGTCACTTGTTCGTTTGTCCTTGTGTAGAGAACCATCACACTGGGTGCTGGCGACCGTCAGGTGATCCAGACTCCCATCAATGACTCGCTGCCCGTCAGTGGCTGCAGTGTTGCCCAGCTCTTCAGGCAGTTGGGTAAGGACCATCAGCATCTTGGGGCTCAGCATCAGGGGAGCTGTTATGTTTACAGTGCTGACTCCACCTCTGACATGTTGACAGTTTATATGATTATTTTTTGGTGTTTTTCGGAAATTAACTGAAGTCCAGCTGTACTTTTCATAAAAAACCATAGTAGATCCATACATGAATGCAGTGTTCGACCTACATGAAATGCAGATTTATTTTTATAGTGCCTTTCACAACACAGTTGCCCAAAAGCGCTAATTCAGCAGTGTATGGTAATGTCAGTGTACATCGATAGAAAAAGGAAAGGGCCAGAAGACAACAGAGGAGAGGAACCAAAAACTCCATAGCAAGGAGAAAAAAACCGCCGGAGGTCCAAGGTCACCTGGCCTTCCACCTCATTGTGCATGTAACCATTACACAGAGCAGGGAAAGATGTATGAACAATAAGTATTCATAGAGTAAATTGTAGTCAGGTCCATCATCTGTGAGGTGGTTCATCATTCTGATGTTTGCAGGAAGGGTGATGGTCATTCCTCTTTAACTTCACACCCCTTCCAGGCATCATCAACGTTCTCTGCCTGTTCTGTGCCGCTCTGACAGAGCACAAGATCCTCTTCCTATCCAGGAGCTACAATCGCCTGAGTGACGCCTGCCGGGCCCTCCTGGCGGTCATGTTTCCTCTGAAGTACAGGTGTGTGGGAACTATCTCATGGTTGGCGTGAGCTACCGGCCCTCTTCTGTCTTCCTGCTTTTTTTTTTTTAATGCCTTTGTTTTCATGCATACCTTGTGAGTTGCAATGTTCCTTTTCGTATGGCATATTCAGAAAGGTTTGTTGAATTTATAAAGTAAAACATCTGTGGAGCTTCCTGATTTGTGAGCGGTGACTATGTCTTCCCAGGGCCATTGTCTCCACCAACTGGTTTTCATTAATGTTGTAAAATCCCTGCAACTGCTGTTGATTTCAAGTAGATCCCCATGTGAGCTTGAGAACCAGAGTTTGACAGCAGCCAATGTAAGATCAGCGTATGGTCATTGTACGGTTTGCTTCCCCTCTACGTCCAGCTTCACTTACGTGCCGATCCTGCCAGGGAAGCTGCTGGAGGTCCTCAGCACTCCTACACCCTTCATCATTGGGGTCAACTCTGCCTTCCGCTCTGAGACGCAGGAGCTGGTCAGTGCCCAGCTTCCACAGCCCTCTTCACTCATCCTTTAGACTCTGAAAATTACATTTGTACAAAAATTGAGTGAAATTCCCTTTTTGTAGGTCATTTCTTAGGACATATCCTGTTCTAGCTTTACAAATTTACATTTTCTCTCTCAACATGCTTTTATAAACTGAAACCCTTGTGGTGAAGCTGCTGTCATGCTGGGATGAGTTCCTCTGCAGGGATCTCTGCTCAGAGGGGGTCTGATAAGACTTCAGGGGCCTCTGAAAGATGCTCAGTGATGGAATGTGTTAACAGTGGTGGTGATGATGATGAAGTGGGCTTGGATACTTAGTGAAGTTGTCTCTTTCCCTAAGCTCGATGTGATCATCGCTGACCTTGACGGGGGCACAGTGACAATTCCGGAGTGTGTCCATGTCTCCCTGCTTCCCGAACCCCTGCTGCAGCAGACGCAGATGGCCCTCTCCATGGTAAGTGCTGCATCTCCATGTGCCTCCAGGCTTCGAGCATTATACTCTAACGCGGAGTTCGGACAAATTTCTATGATGTGGAAGGCCGTTTCTTGACCAGTATATTCAAAGTCTTATCCAATCACAGGCACCTGCCAGTTTCCAATGACACAGATGTTCTTTATTACTGTTATTCTTTATTTAAGATGGGAAATGGGAAACTTTGCAACACTTAAAAACAAAGGCAGGCCAGATGTTTTTATTGCTTTCACAGGAGAGTGGTGAATATACCTATAGCCTCCATGTATTGCATCCATTTCAGTTCACTTATGATCTGTCCTCCTATACAGATCATAAGGTGGAGTGGTAGTTAGAGCAAGTGTACTGACAGTGTGACTAAGGGTCATGTGGTAGGAATGGACTTCATTAGACTGTTTGTGTTGGGTGCTCCAGTGAAATCCCGCCACTTCAGTGCTGTGAGAGTTCACATGATCACATGATAGTTCAGGCTTCTATGTGCAAGCAATGATGTTAGATATTATGCTCTTATTCCGTATTACTGTAAGGTGGCAGCCAAAAATTTCTATTTTTTTATAATGAAAAATGTTGTGGGATCCACTTTTTTGCATTAGAAAATCCTAAGAAGCATTTTGGCAATGAGCCATTTTCATCAAGGATTAGAGAAGTGTGTACCAGCGTATTTAATTCCTTCAGGGAGATGTGAGGCATCACTTACATCTGTACACTGCTGAAATTATACATGCCAATACAGATTTTCTGAGCATGATTAGATTCATATTCCTAGCCCTGTTGTACCTAGTTTTATGTCTCTGGCTGAAAGCTTCTTAGCAGGGTGCTGCCTTACCTCTGAGGTATGTTGCCATTTTTTTTTTCTCCTTTAATGACTTTTTCAATGACGCAAGCCTCCAAAGCTGTAAATAATAGAAGAGCTTTTTTTTTTTTTCCCCTCGCCGGTAGATCACATCACACTGGTATTGAACATGTGAGCCAGTTTGTTTCTTAGCGTGGACCATTTGCGACGGAGATGCAGCAGTCACATCTTGCAGTGGTTTCGTTAGTCCGGTGCTCTTGGGTTGCACATCCATCTTGAAACCCAGTTCCTGTCTTCCTGTCTTGGTCAGTCTGTCTGGTGGCAAGGAGCACAGTTTCTCCTTGTGGTGGGAGTCCAGGGTCCAGGCCCAGAAGCAGCCCACTGGTGCCCCATGTTAACCTCTTTGCTGAGTCGCTTGCCTACTTTCAGGAGCTCTCAGGGCCCTGACTTCTCCCCTATGCCTGCTTCATTCCAGGCTGCACAGGAGGTCTATGCAAAGTGAGTCTCAGGCACATCATCAGGTCGCAGGTCCATAAGTGCAAATGAAAACCTATATAAAGCTTTTTCCTAAGATGGGCCGTTAGTTTGGTTTTGAGCTCCTTCTTCGTAGGTTTGGGTGGCCTCACTGCATGTTAGTGCGAGTGGCCAAATGCAAAACGAAAGAAGGAGCTGGGTTTCGCTCGAGCGGTTTGCAGGCATCTCGTGAAGCAGCGAGTGGGCATGGTTTTAAGGTGTTTCTACTATGTTTGAAGGTCCTGGATCCTGAGCTGGACGTGGCTGATCATGCTTTCCCCCCAGCTTCCATGCAGCCCTCTTCAATGAAGATCCAGGTATCCCCCCATCTGCCCTGCAAACCCAAGATAGCATGTTTCCCTCCTGGTTTTCATCACTGTTCTGCTTTGTATGAAAAATTCAGGGATATAAATATCTGCTAAACATCAACTGGATGGGAGGTGCATTTTGGCAGTCTAAGGGTCAGTTTCGACGTGACTGTGTATAACACTTCTCCTCCCAGTAGAACCACTTCCTGGTTTTTATCTCTCAGTTGCCAGGTAGTAAATTGATCTAGTGGCCTGTAGGAACTATGAAAGTTGGCTCCATTGCACATCAGTGGTTCTGGATGTGCTGTAGCAGACTGGCAACTCGATACCCGCCGTGACGTTTTCTTGTCTCGCAGGACAAGGAGATCCGCGCCGTTTTCCTGTGGCTGTTCGCACAGTTGCTTCAAGGCTACCGCTGGTGTCTGCACCTCATCCGCATCAACCCCGAGCCTGTCATCCGCTTCCACAAGGTGCTGCTGAGAGAGCCCAGCTGCGTCATATTATAACCCTATTATAACCCATCTAAACTACCAGATGGACTTGTAGGACTGTCAGGCTCTTGTGTTCTTCTGTGCACCTCATCATGTGATGTCAGTCAGCACCCCAGTGCTCCATGCTGTTGCATACCGCTTTGCGGATCAGTCCACTCAACGATGAAATTTTTACTTGCTTCCTCGGCATTCCTTACTGACTTGGTTTTCAGTTCCCTTATTTCTAATTAGCTTTTGCTCCCCTAAGTGACAGACATCATGTTGATCTTAAGGAAGGAGCTCTAGACTAATGACAGTGGTGCCATGGCTGCCTTTTGATCAGAGGTCTTTGGTTTCCTCTGGATGTCCCAACAGACCCCCTAGCTGAGGAGCATGGTAGTGCAGTGTTGAACGCAAACTGATGCCTAACTCTTGTCTTCAGGCTGCTTTCCTAGGCCAGCGAGCACTAACAGAAGACGACTTCCTCATGAAAGTGCTGGATGGCATGGCCTTTGCCGGCTTTGTGTCAGAGAGAGGACCCCCATACAGGCCCACGGACCTCTTTGATGAGGTATGAACACAATTGTCCTGAAACAGAGCCCTCAGAGATTTCAATGTTTCCCGTGTTTACACTTGCAGCCTTTCATGGTTAAATTTTATAATGAGAAGCAGTGGGCTCTGTGTACAGAGTTAAAGCACTCTAATTCCTGTTTGTCCTTCGTAGCTTGTCGCCAGTGGAGTAGACAGTGTTTGCTTAGAGGAGGGTGACCCCCACAAAGTGATGAGCCACATCAAGGAGCTCGCCGAACAGCTCTACAAAAATGTATGTGGTGACCTCGCCATCACACAGTTAGCCTTTTATTAGCTACCTGCAGAGTGCCCACCATAGAAAATGCAAGAAGCTAGCTGAGCTGTAGCCTAATTGCTTGGCTATCATCCATCATTTACATGGGGAAACACTTGCAGTGCTCCATTTCAGTTTGGACTGAACGGTCATCCACAAGGCACTGTCAGATAGCCTGAAAGGCCAAACCAGACTACATTGCAACCTACTTGATGTGTTGGATATTTTCACCCATCCCTGATAGCGCTTCCAGGCTTTGGCAGGCTTTATTTTTAGTTTGTGATTTCTGTGACTTACAATAACAGCAATGAGCAAGTGAAGTGCTCGACAGCAAAGCAACGGCTAAACAAAGACGCAACACTTGTCCTAGAGTGGGCTGACTGCACTGTCAGTGCTACACATGACTGGCTGGTGACTAGATGGTCACCCAGTTGGTAGCTGTGGATAGGCAATTCAGCAGATCTGCTATGAGAGGTGTTTTGGGAATCTCACAGGAATTGGCGCTGGCCAGTCAGTTTTGAACTTCACGTTCTAAATTAGAGGTGATTGCTGTTTCTATTGCTGTTCTCTAGGAGAACCCGTACCCAGCTGTGGCCATGCAGAGGCCCCCTGAGGGCTCCCAGGTGTGCCTCCCCCGGGCGACTTTCCCCCACCTTGATGAGGTCACCGTGCAGCTCTTCATTGACCATGCTGCTGCCAAGCTCAGGACTGCTCCGCCTGCCGTCAAGGTGGAGCAGAAGCACATGGTGCCGTCAGGGCCCCCCCTGGGTGCGTACTGGGTGGTCGCTGTCATTTCCATCACCCCCGTCACTTTGGCATCTCCGTTCATTTGAAACCTGCCGGTACCAGCAGGTTAAAATCATATGTGTGAATTCACAGATGCATGGTACTTTGTTGTTTAGGTTACGCTAGTAGTTTTGGTATGTTTGTTTTTGACTGAAAATGAGGCTGATAGATGTTTGCCAAGTGAACCCCTGAAAAACGGTGCCAGTTTCTCTTCCAGGCGACACTGTGGATCGGAACGGAAGCTCCCTTGCCAACAGTGCCCGCAGGCTGGAGGTGGTCAGGAACTGCATCAACTACATCTTCGAGAACAAGATGCTGGAGGCCAAGAAGGTGAGTGGGCCGACAGTGGTGCTCGCTGTGGTCACTGAGTCATAGCCTGGTGGCATCGTGCCCTGTGGAGAAATTCCTGGGTGACACTTGGCAGAGTGGAACAAGTCCTGCCTCTTTCCCTAAATTATTGATGGGAGAATTGTTGGGAATATCCTAAATATTATCCGGATGGTGTAAGGCATAAGAGGTACCATGTTCCTGTTTTTTGTTGTTTGAAATGAAAGTGCTGCCGCTGTTTCTTGGGCAAGTGAAACAGATGAATGCTGTAGGTTTTGAATATGCAGAGACACTGGCCCGTATTCACGGTGAAACTTTAAGGCTTTCTTGAAAGTCATGACTAAGCCCCTCATGCAATCTCAGTCATGGATGATTGCGACATGCTGGAAATCACATCTGTATCTCACTATCCATCCCCAGCTGCTACCAGCGGTGCTTCGGGCTCTGAAGGGCCGGGCAGCCCGGTTGTGCCTAACCCAGGAGTTGAACCTGCATGTCCTTCAGAACCGGGCCGTGTTAGATGACCAGCAATTTGACTACATTGTGCGCATGATGAACTGCACGCTACAGGTGAGCTGGGTGGAGGGAGTTTCAATGCTGCTACCCACATCCCCCCTTGATGGCCATTCTGCAGCAATCTTCTAAGGAGGTTGCTAGCTAGTTAGGGTACAGCTGTGGGAGGTAGCTGACCTGGAATCCTCGTGGTAGGCCTGTGCATTGGTTGTGAAGTGTTAGACAAATACTGCATGGCACCAACCAGCAAAGCCCTATGTGGATTAAATTGGAGTGATAGAAACTCTCAAGTGAACCCTGTGTGATTCCTGCAGAGCTTTAGCATGCGTGTGAAGCCTCTCATTGTCCCAGAGAAAGGGTACTGTGTTTCATGTGCTGTCTGTCTGCCTAGGATTGCTCAGTCATAGACGAACATGGGATTGCTGCTGGACTCCTGCCTCTGGTCACGGCATTCTGCAGAGTATGTCCACCTTTGCTGTTTACGGAAGAACAACTCAGTTAACAGCACCACCCTGTCCTTCTGTAAATGAGCTCTTAATTTTTAATGTGTTTCTTCTAGAAACTAGGAGCAGGCGTCACCCAGTTTGCCTACAGCTGTGTGCAGGACCACATGGTCTGGACCAACATGCAGTTTTGGGAAGCCATGTTCTACAGTGATGTCCAGAACCACATCCGAGTGCTCTATCTGGATGTGGGTGAACACAAGCCCAATTGTTCTGTAAGAACATGATGACTTCAGAGATGCCATTTAAAAGTTAATCATGAGACCTGTGCCTCTCTGTATGTTGTTTTCAGTGTATTTTTCGTTAATAGTTTTTTTTGGGTTGTTCTGTTGTGGTTGTTTTGTCTTCTCCAAAATTACTAGACAGAGTAGTATGGTTGAAGACCTCAGTGTTGAATTACTTGTCCTGGTTAATTCTGCGATTTGTTTACCCCTTTGAATCAAAAATCACTTTTTAGTTTCTCAGTACTGGAAGAGTGGTACTGAGTGTTTTCCGTTCTCTCATATGTCCCAGGATCAGACTCCAGCCACGCAGGACAGCCGCCCGGTGCTGGAGATTGCCTCGGAGCAGAGGCGCCTGTGGTCCACGCTCTCCAAGGAGAAGCAGCAGGAGCTGGTGCAGAAGGAGGAGAGCACCGTGTTTAGCCAGGCTATCCATTACGCCAACCGCATGAGCTACCTTCTGCTGCCCCTGGACACCAGCAAGAACCGGCTACTGCGCAGCTCCGGCCTCGGTGACGTGGAGAGTGTCAGCAACAGCTATGTCACCAACAGGTGGGGAGGCCGGGGTCACTTTGGCTTTAGGCCAATGCTCCCTGCTGCACGCTTGAGGTTCTTGGTCCGTCCCACAGCATTGCAGGTAGCATGGCTGAGAGCTACGACACAGAGAGTGGCTTTGAGGACTCGGAGAACTCGGACGTGGCCAGCTCAGTGGTGCGCTTCATCACACGCTTCGTCGATAAAGTGTGCAATGAGAGCGGGGTGACCAACGATCACCTGAAGGCCCTTCACACCATGATTCCAGGTAGGCGAGTGCGAGTGGAGAGCCTCTCATGCATGTGATGCGATGGCCATCACATACGTTTTGATGGGTTTTCACATTGGAGGAAATAGTTCTTTTGGGTTCCTCCTCCTAGTTACTTCTGGATGACCTAAAATAACCTCTTGGGTGTAAATGTGTATGATTGTACATGTGGGTTCATTGGTGTGGTTTTATCTGTCAATGAGATTACTTTTTTCCCCTCCCTTTTTGTAGATATTGTTCAGATGCACATTGAAACTTTGGATGCCGTCCACAGAGAAAGTAAGAGACTGCCCCCTATACAAAAGGTAACCAACTCATATTTTTACGTAAAACTGGACAGAGGCACATAGAACGTGAGGTCCCCTTCCCCCCATCTTCTCAGAGTCAAGTAGGTAGTCAGGTATGTCCATAAGACAAGCATGGTGTGACTGATTGAGCAGTGCATGCTGGGCATTCACCTTGAATGTTTACTACTGATTGTTCTTCCAGAATGGCCCTTTATTCTGAGGAGTTCTCTACTCACTGTTGGACAGTGCTGACGGTAGAGTTCTTATTCATTGGGGAGGGAACCTATCAAAGCTAGAAAATCCAGTCAAACATTTGAGAAAATTAGCATAATATCTCTACCTGTTTCCACCATAGATTTTACATTGTCGATTAAGAAAGGATATATTGATTTCTGGTACATCCAGGAAATAGCTCAGTTTCACCTCCATGAAGCTTATACAAAAATTTTTAATTATACTTCAAGCCAGACCATGTAGACATGCCTTCCAAGAGAAGGGATGAATACTCATCTGCCTCAGAGTTAAACAGGGTATCAAGGGGACTTGTTGACCTTGAAAATGACATGGTGCACATCTTTAAACTAGCACCACTGAGCCCATGACAGCCCATCATCTTACCTGTTGGCGGTCTTACCGTGGGGCTCACCAGTCTTGAATACTAAAAGGAGTTTGCAGGAGCCTGCAGACTGACATCAAAGCCCACCAATGACATAATCACATAATTAGCTCCAGCACCACCCAACATGTGCGTTTAGCAAGAACTCACTGCTTGATGTGCATCAGCCTCTAGTCAGTTTCTGTGTATGTGTATTCCAAATCAAATCCAACTGAATCATCCTTTCACAAGGGAGTAGGATTTCCCTTACCATGTGATGGATGTCTCGTCTTTAGCTTGTGTCTCATAGACTTCCCTTCTCAGCACTGAAATGCTGAGCATAAGGTTTGCTGGAGGGGCCATATTGCATTGATATTTTACTAGTTATGTTAGCATTCATGTTTCGAGTAGCTTTGAATTTGTCCAATAAAGGTTTTTTAATTTTAAAAATGCTTTCAAATATTCAACTTTTCAATGCAATAGTCATTTAAAAAAAGCTGTTGTATCCTTTGCCTGTTTGTTGATGCAAAGATGAAATCACGATTAATTATTCATCAACATTTGATGCCAATACACTTTTTGTAATGGTATCAACAAGGTCAAGGAAATGCCTCACGTGTTTTTTCCATGGTTGCCATTGGGTTTTTTCCGGATTTTCATTGTCTCTTGTTGTAACATAATGACTTTTTGGGGGGTTTCCTTGATTGCACTGTTTGCCGTGTTTGTTCCCCATCGACCATCAGTGGGCACTAACATGCACCATTCTTCCCCCAGCCCAAGCTGCTGAGGCCCGTACTGCTCCCGGGTGAGGAGCTGATTATGGAGGGCATGAGGGTTCATCTGATCCCTGATAGCAGGGAGGAGGCAACTGGGGTCATGGGGGGGCCAGTCCTCCTCCCTGCTGAAGGAGCCGTCTTTCTCACCACCTACCGACTCATCTTCAAAGGCACCCCCAGCGACCCCCTTGGTGAGTCCTGGCAAATGCAGCTTGAATGTCACTGTGCCTCCACACTATAGTTATACTGTGGGACTCACTGGGTGCGCTGTGCTCCCTCCTGAAGCTGGAGAACAGGTGGTGACGCGGTCCTTCCCCATCGCCTCCCTCACCAAGGAGAAGAAGATTTCTGTCAGTGTGCCTATGGACCAGTTTACACAGGAGGGTTTACAGCTTCGCTCTTGCACCTTTCAGGTAGCTTTAAATCTCTTGAAGTAGCTGTCCCTTTAAATAATTGTGAACAGTGTTAGTATACTTCGCCAGTTGGAGGTGATGGCCAGCTCCAGTTTTAATTCTTGTTAATTAAATCGGGTCGTTTTAATAAAACCTGCAGATGCTTCAAACCCCTACACACTATATGTGGCCTAGGATTTTGAAGTTTATCTGGTATAGCGACCCTCTGTAGCTGGTCTTCCTCATAGCTTCACTGCAGGTCTACTTCAGTGGTGTCTCCACGGTCTCCATGACTTGTGACCTTAGTGCCTAATTAATAAATCAGAAGCCTGTGACACAGTGCTGTTCTGGGGAACCATTCAGGTACTTTCTAGTCCTCGTTTAGCATCTCGGTGAAAGATGGCTTTCTGCTGCTCCCTCCTCCCCACGTGCAGCTGCTGAAGATCGCCTTTGATGAGGAGGTGGCCTCGGACCAGGCGGAAGTCTTCCGTAAGCACCTGCACAAGCTCCGCTACCCACAGCACGTCCACGGCACCTTCGCCTTCACTGTGGGCCAGACGGGCAAGATGGCGGCGGAACACAAGCATAAGGACAAGAATCAGTCTTTGAAGTAAGATCGAGAGGCCTTGGGGGGGTCACCATGATTCAGTCCCTATGCTGGCAGGGTCCCCGGCTGTTTGGGTCTCAGTCGGTTACACTTGCTGTCCTGATTTGTTTCAGAGGAGGTGTGAGACAGTCCTTTGTTTAAATGTGTGACCTGCCAAAATGTTGTATGTTTAGTATGAATGTCTAGCATAATTAACCCCACTTCCAGCAGCTTTCTTATGACCTAACAGTGTGTTAAAATTTTACATGCATCTAACGATTTTTCTCATTTGTCTACTCGGCTATTCTTTTCATTTGTGCACATTTTAAATTTTTGAGACAAAAGGAACTGCTTTTACCCAGGGAGCATGTGAGTTGTCTGACTGAGAGGCTGTGGGGCCTTCACATCCCTCTCTAGCTGGGCTGTCACGGAAAGAGCACCAGCACTGACAGTGAATTATTCATGGCAGGAAAATGTGACCGCTTGTCTAGTATCTTTTTTTTTTCCGTTCTCCTGTGTACCAAGAGTCAAAATGCGGCACAGCCATATGAAGCCACGAGAAAAGAAAACCCAAATTAATTACCTATAGAACTTGACAGCAATTGCAGAGGTGTAACTTTTTAGATTACTGGTCCTTTCGGAAACAAAATCACTGTGGATTGATCCAATGCTGTCTTTTCTGGAAAGGCTGACCTAAGCCATACCATTAGCGGTTATTTAAGTGCTCCCATTTCTGAAGCTGCTTTTATGTCTGGCTGCTGCATTAAAACAATTATTGCAGAGTGCAGGCTGCTGAATGCCTCTCTATGCAGCCAAGATGGCACAGTTCTTAGCACTCGTTGATTTTCTTCATTATATTAGCCAGTTGGTGAACATTTTATAATTATTAACAGAATGACATAACAGCTGCTGCCCAGTATCTGGGGACTAGATTAGCTGCAGTCCTGGGCCTCCATCCATGCTGGTACTTGTGCTCTAACACAGTGCTGTTGACAGTTTCATTCTCTGCGGCCTCCACAGGGACCTGACGTGTCTGTCTGCCTCACCACCAGACCTCCTGTCTTCCCAGAGCTGAACTCAGAACAGCCGCTGGTCCTGCTACTCTATAATGTCCCTGCAGGCTCTATTTTTGTTAGCAAACAGGACGTGTTAGGGGTCCTCTGGGTGCAAGTGTTGCGTATCAAGGAACCACAGTGTCCCCGTCCTCCTTACAGACAGCCTACCAAGTTATTTCCTCCCTGACCTCTGCCTGCAGGGTGCTTGCTCAAGCAGGTCACTTTTCTGTCCCACAGAACCCTGTCCAAGAGCCTGGTGAAGAGCGCCAAGAAGACCATTGGTCGGCAGTACATGACACGCAAGAAGTACCAGCCCCCGACGTGGGAGGTCAGGGGGAGCCTGCAGCCTCAAGTGGATGAGGATGACATCTCTGGTATGCATCATCATGGCTGCTTGGTGCTCGTCATTCAAGCAGGAACATCAGACAATCCTCCGTGATGCCTTGTCTTGTTTATTCTCCTCTGTTTTGGTACAATCCAAACTACTTCAAGAACCTGAAAATGAAACTCTACAGTTATTAATGCTTGTTTCTCTTTGTCTTGCACGCCCTTCCTCCAACCACCCTAAAGTTTCAGAGTTAGAGCAGAGCTCACTCACGCTGTCATCCACCATCAAGTCATCGGATCGGCAGACCATGAGCAGCGTGGTGGAAAGGGCCTGTTGCCGGGACTACCAGCGCCTGGGTCTGGGCACCCTCAGCAACAGCCTGACTCGCTCCAAGAATGAGCCGTTCCGCATCTCCACCGTCAACCGCATGTACACCGTGTGCCGGAGGTGAGCCCACCCATGACCACTGTCTTTATTTCCTTTCTTTCTGATGTATCATCAGAGTACCTGACATCGTGGTCTGTGTCAGTAGGTAAGGAGGTTTGCACACTGCATGACAGCCTGTCTTTGCTCTTTCACTTCAGCTACCCAGGCCTGCTGATTGTGCCACAGAGCATCCAGGACTCCACCCTGCAGCGCATCTCACGGTGCTACCGGCAGTGCCGCTTCCCTGTGGTCTGCTGGAGGAGCTCCCGCACCAAGGCCGTGCTTCTACGTTCAGCTGGTCTCCACGCCAAGGGTGTGGTGGGCTTCTTCAAGTCCCCCAATACTCCCAGTGCAGGTGAGCCCTCAACAGGGGAACGCTCGGGAATGCTTTGGGCTTGACTCAAATGAGTGAGATTGATAAGTAGTTTTGCTCTTTAGAGTGTTAAAAAATATGCCAGCTAACACTTTTATTGTGGTAGTTGTCTGCCCCCCCGTGGCACCATTTTTCAACACTGTTCCTCTATAGGCCCCTCCCAGACAGACTCCACCAGCCTGGAACAGGAGAAGTACCTGCAAGCTATCGTGAGCTCCATGCCCTCCTACTCTGATGTCAGCGGCAGGAACACACTCAGTGGCTTTACCTCGGTCCACATGAGCAGCTCCGGTCAGCACCAGCATCACCTCTAACACTGTGCCTGAAAACAGCAGCATTTAGTGAAACAATTTGCCGTGAAATAGCTCCTAATGACCCATGTATCAGGGACAGCCAGGTACATTCCCCGGGTTTCTGTGTTAAGTGCTAATGGGCGTCCTTGCTGGCTGATTCTAGACTTATCGGACAAGGTGAGGCAGCCCAAGATTGGGGCCCTGATGAAGCAGGTGATGGGTGGCAGGGAGGATGTGCCTGGGACCTTCAGCCGGGGAGGTAAGGACGGCCCACATTCTGTGCTACTAAAGGAACCTCTGTACATTCCCACATGCAGCCCAGTGTCTCCAAGCCGAAGAAGAAAGCTAGGAGTGTCAGTGGTGCTGTTTCATACAGCCTTATTGGAACATTTTGGCTAGTTAACTTCCTTTCTTTCATTGACCTTGTCAACTTTTTGTTTTTTGAGAAACCAAACATGAACCACAACATAATGCTTCTCAAATCCCAGTTTTTCAACAGTACATTTTTTCAGAGTAGCTTCTAAGTGCTGAAGTATTTTATACACTAGACATAAAGTTCACTTCTGTGGGCATTACTCATGTCAATTCTATTTGGTGAGAAAGCTGTATATAAATTTGTCTAATTTTTGTATTTGCCTAAATGTAATAAGTAGCTTGATCTCCACAGTTGTAAGATGGAGCATGGAGGATGGGTTGTATTTTTTACCTCTAAAAGTGAGTGTTAAGGGTGAAGAGGCCAGCTCCTGTTCACCCAGCAGGGCTGCGACAGAGTGTTTCCTGTTGGTAATGGGAGTCTCCATCCTATTTAGCATCAGCGCTAGGTCCAAGAGCGAGGGTAGTTTCCCTCTCTCAGCCGAGAGCTTCAGGGAAGACCCGAAACTCTCCCAGAGGTATTGTAGATCAAGCAGGCCACCGTGGCATAGAGTGAAATCTAACCAATCAGCGCTCTAACTGCAGTTTCAGCCCATTTCAGCTGGCGCCACAGTTCTGTGAATCATTGTTTGCCACTTTCAGGACTAACCTGCCGTCGTCCATGTTTGTCTAGAGTTCACCTGAATTACCTTTGAATGTGTCGTGCTGAATTGGCAGCCAGGAGCTGCCAACGTCAGACCTCTTTCCTTGTTTCTGGTTTGTCTTCAGTCTGGTGATTATGGCTTTTAGCAGCCTTTTTGTGCAATGGAAGGTTTTGGTTTCTCAGGAGGGTGGGGGCTGGCGCTTATCAACAATTTCAAGTGTTGAATGGCTGGCAGAGTCTTCGGTGTCCTGTCCTTGTGAGGATTAAATAAGGCGGTCATGAAAAGTGAACAACATGGCCCAACAAGATGTGCACCAAAAGTGAAAGTTCACTTAAGAGAAAGCACATCTGTCGGACACATTTGTGGAACCACTTATCTGCGTATAGACTTTCACTGTGACCCATTTCTAAGGAACGTGGCCTTCTGACAATCTACTGATAAGGAGTTGATTGTACACTGCCTGCATTTAGCCCCAAGGACAGCCACAGACAATACAGCACTCTGACAGCTGTTCAGACATCACAGTGGGAGGCTGTTTGGGTAAACAGAGCCATCACAAGGTCTGCTACCCTGTCTGAGAAACACCAAAAACCGCTTAAGGTGCTGCTGCTCTGTGGAGAGTGTACATCCAAGAGGACGGTGTGCTTTCTCTAACTGGTGTCTTCTCTGGGCGTGTGGCCCTCACAGGGAAGTGGGGCAGCATTCGGAGCAGCAACCGCCTGAGTACCTACAACCCCAACGTGGGCACCAGGCTGGGGGTTAAGGAATCGCCTCAGGCTAACGGTGGCCCAGCTGACACGCATTTTCTGCGACAGCAGAGAGCTTACCTCTACATCATCGGAGACAAGGCTCAGTTGAAGGTGAGTGTTAGGTGTTTAGGGGCTTGGTTCATGGAAAGTGAAACCACCATAGCAGCACGCTTCTCAGAATTGGTCCTGACAAAAAACAAAACCACGAATGACATCTTTTAACAGTATTCTTAAATTTTACAAAGTATTCGATCTACGATTTTAGTTTTGCATTTAGCTTTAGACCAATAGTTTCTTCTGTCCGACATGCTAATCAAATGGAAAGTTCGAAAAATCATCACGGAACATACTCTAAACCATTATTAAAAACAAATGCATGAGAGTGGCTTAGCACCACCATGAACATGTCACGGTGCGAGTCTTAGCAGGAGACTAGTGCTGTGTGGGCCTGCCAGTCCAGACTCCTCAATATTGTGGTCTGTGCAGGGCACCAAGCAGGACTCCTTCCAGCAGTGGGAGGTGGTGCCCATTGAGGTGTTCGACGTGCGTCAGGTGAAGACGAGCTTCCGGAAGCTGATGAAGGCCTGTGTGCCCAGCTCCACATCCTCTGACCCTAACATGACCTTCTACCGGTGCCTGGAGGAGTCCGAGTGGATGTGTCTGGTAATACCACGCTCAATTCCCATCGAACCGGCTGGGGAGGGTGGGGAAAGACCCAGAACAATGCAGAGTAATGAGAACGACTGTCTCAACATGTCTTCGTTGCACTGATTTCTTTTGGCACTCCTCATACTTCCAAGGCTTCAGCCTTTTAAACCAGAAGGCTCGTCAGTTTATTATTATGAGTACTGTTTACTATTATGGACTCTGCTAACATCAGAATTCCAGACCACTAAAGGTCATTTACAGCCCACCTTTGGGCCACAGCCCAGAGAATGGAAAACAGTGAGCTAGAATGTTTGATGGCTTTTTTTTATGGCTCCCCCCACCCTCCCCCAGCTCCACCGAGTCCTCCAAGTATCTGTGCTGGTAGTGGAACTGCTGGACGTGGGCTCCTCAGTCATGGTCAGCTTGGAGGACGGTTGGGACATCACCACACAGGTATGTTTGCTGCTAACTGAGCACCTTGAACATTGTGATTTTGAGTTGCATTCTGTCCTTCAGGTGTGCAGTGGCACTGTTGTTTAACAGTCTTGTAGTTGTTGGTCCTCGTAGTGTTTATTTCACCTCAGCTCAATTTGATTTTTACATGGTGCCTTCTGGGCTGAATAGGAGTGTATTGTGCAGTGTTTTCAGGGAAAGAAAGAAAAAGCCAAAAGGCCAGAAGACAATGCAGGAGAGAAACCAAAACCTCAACAAGGTGAAAGAAAATCTCTGGGTGTCCAAGGTCAACTCGCTGCCCAACTCCCCTGGGCATGCTAGTAGTATATTTTGGAAGCAGACAATTGACTCAATGAATAGTGATAGCCACCACAGGCACCCTGTGAGAGAGGAGAAAACAGCCATATCCCTGAAGTTCTTTGATTTACGTGTGTGTGTGTGTGTGTGTGTGTGTGTGTGTGTGTGTGTGTGTGTTTGGGGGAGTCACTCTGTCTGCAGCAAACCAGCACTGACTGCAAAAACCCACAATTTCTGATTGATCTGATTTCTAATTGCAGAGGCAGTTCATATTTCTCTTAATGGAGCCTTTTCAGTGATGGTTGTCCCATCGCTCTCATCTGGCTCTCCTGTCAGAGACCCCTTTTCAGGGCTCTTTCCATCCCCTTACAGGTGGTGTCACTGGTCCAGCTCCTGTCAGATCCATACTACCGGACTTTTGATGGCTTCCGACTGCTGGTGGAGAAGGAGTGGCTGTCATTTGGCCATCGCTTCAGCCAGCGTAGCGCCCAGACGCTGGCCAGCCAGAGCAGCGGTTTCACACCCGTCTTTCTGCAGTTCCTGGACTGTGTGCACCAGGTGGGGGTGCTCATGAGACTGGTTACCACACAGCCTGCCTTTCCTTATCTACAGTCACTCACCTTTACGTTTATCTTAGAAGCAGCATTTTCTCCCCAGCAGCATGCTAGTTACAATGTTACTGCTGCAGTCAACTTTCAGTTAAACACAAATATATAGCGAATTAAACTCCTCCATATAAGCTGAAAAATATTCCAGGGTTGCAGAAAGCAATAATTAATCTTAACATTACATTTTGTGCCCTCCCAGATCCACCTGCAGTTCCCCATGGAATTTGAGTTCAGCCAGTACTACCTGAAGTTCCTGGCATATCATTATGTTTCCAACCGTTTCCGAACGTTCCTGTTGGACTCCGACTATGAGAGGATTGAGCTAGGTGAGGAGGTCTACTGTTCATGTTATTTTAATTGCATTTTTTCCCCACAAGGACTAGGGGAAATATTTTAAAACTGTGTATTTATGCATAATGGGTAGGTCTGTAGTAAATTGTGTAATGGTGTGTAATACAGGGAGCAGACATCAGTCTAACATCTGCCTGTTTGCCCTGCAGGTGTGATGTATGAAGAAAAGGGTGAGCGAAAAAACCCACAGGTTTACAAGTCGGTGTGGGATTACATTGAGCGACTCAACAAAAAGACTCCTGTTTTTTTTAACTTCATGTATGCCCCTGAAGATGGAGAGGTGAGAGCCTCCTTGCTGTCATCCTCAGCAATCCTGTCGCTCCTATGTGCTCTGCGGCCCTCCGGTGGTGAAGTGGCATTACTGCAGGCTACAGCTCACCATCACCCTCTCACCTTTCTGCTGCGTTCAGGTGCTGAAGCCATACAGCTACATATCCAACCTGAAGGTGTGGAGCTTCTACACAGATGAGACCCTTTCGGAGGGCCCCTCTTATGACTGGGAGTTGGTTCAGGGGAAACCTGAGCCAGCTGAAGAGGGCGAGAAGACAGATAGGGCTGCACCCCGATCCCAGCGCAAGGTGGTCTGGCCTTGCTATGACAATGGCATAAAGGTGGTGCCGGATGCTGTCACCAAGCTCCTCCAGGTCAGACCGCACCTCCTCATCCACATGCTGCAGTTAGACCACTTGATCACCTTGCTGCTTTGTGAAGTTGGCTTTACAATCATCCCCTGCAACAAGGAACTGTTTAGCTCAGTTTTATAACCTTCTTCAGATGCCCATTGTGAAGTAAGGATGATCTTTACAGCAGTGGTTTTGTTCTTCCCCGACATGTTAGTTATATAGTTGAAATTTGCAGGTATTTCAGTCTTTAAAAAATATTTTTGGGGAGTTTTTTTTTTTTTTTTTAATGATTGAGAGGAAAAGAAATATTTTGACGGTTATGTGTTGCTCTCAATATTTCCTGCTGATTTTCTAATGACGTTATCAATTTTTTATTTTTAGCAGTCATAGTTTCTGTTGAAATCACCATTGTTTAGTTGTTATCATTGCAAAGCAGGTTACGCTTGTGTAATCTTTAGTCCCAAAGCAACATAGGCAATGGTGTCAGACTTAACTGTCTCCCTTAGGAACTGCAACACCTCGAGACAGAGCTAGGCCAGGTGTCAGACAAGTGGAAGGACACCTGGGACAAGATAAAGGCGACCCAGCGGACAGAGACCAAGGCCGATGGCAGGGTGAGAGTTGGCCGCTGGACAACTTCTGGTCTCCTGAAGTTCCACTTCTGCAGTCTCCTGAAAAGTCATGCAGCCCCAGCCTTTCATATGGAGATGTCACTTCCTTGCCTCTGTAGTCCTTCACGTCAATGAGGTCTTTCTATGCGTATCCACCCAGGCATCATTCTCCAGCTCGCTGCTGATGTCATCTAACCTAAGCCACCAGAGGCGCTCCCAGGGACTGTATCTGCAGGAGGCTGCTGTGGGCTCCTCCATCAACCTTGGCCTGGATGGGGAGAGTAGCGTCTCCACTTCGCCTGCAGGGTCAATGGCAGGCCGGCCCAGCACCAGCACGCTCTATAGCCAGTTCCAGAGCACCGAAAGCGAGAACAGGTGAGAGCATACCACATTCTGCACAACTCTAATACTGTTGCAAGTCTCTATAGCAGGTTGGCTTACGCAGGGCTCACTAATTAGTGTGTGTGTGTTGTATTCCTAGGTCTTTTGAGGGCATTCTGTTCAAGAAAGGTGCTTTGCTGAAGCCATGGAGGCCTCGCTGGTTTGTGCTGGACAAGACCAAGCACCAGGTATGCTGTGTGCCGTTCAGGAGGCCGATGGTGGTATGGTGGTGCTGCTTAGCAGCCTGTCTCACAGAGGGTTTTCTCGTCACTACCGGTCTGCTGCAGCTGCGATACTACGACAGTCGTCAGGACAAGGAGTGCAAAGGCGTGATCGAGCTGGCTGAGGTGGAGTCAGTCATCCCGGGAACCCCAGCGATGGGTGCACCCAAAAATGTGGAGGAGAAGTCCTTCTTTGACGTGAGTTTGTCAGTAGTTTAACTGTATACTTCTGGGTGCCTTAAGAATTTTCATTTCATAAAATTTATACATGTTGTTTAAAAAATGTTTGTAATACTATTTGAATGAAATCATGACAGGCTAGCCTGATATGACTGGTTTAATTTTGTCTGTGTCATAATTTTACTGATTTCTAACCTTTTTTTTCTCTGCCCACTCAGATCAAGACAACGAAAAGGGTTTACAACTTCTGTGCCCAGGATGCAGCACATGCGCAGCTGTGGATGGACAGTGTGCAGAGCTGCCTGTCGGACGCTTAGGGGCCACCATGTGGGAGGACTTTAGGAAGCCCTGAGTGGACCAAACAGACAGCCAGCCACAAGGCCCTCAGCTGCCGGAGATAAGGGGGGTGGGGCCTGATTTGGGGGATCTCAGTGTTGGTGACTTTGAACTAGTGAAGCACCTTTTGCCACAAATCAGTATTCCCGTTTCCACTCCTATGAAGCTCCATGGAAGGTAACTGTTGTCGCTGGTTACTCTGCCGCCATGCACCACGGTAACTGGCCACTGTTTATCTTGACCTACGGCGTTTGAGGGTCTCTCCTGATGGCAAGGACTGGAGAAGTTAATCCCCCCACCCCAGGCAGTGGCCACTTGGGATGATCTGGTCTGAAATACTGTACACCTGTTGCACTTTAACCCCAGGGGGGTGACAAAATGCCCCTCTCCCCTGCCTCTGTCCTCTGAACCAGCTGCAAATGTGCCCCCTCAGAGTTGAGCATACCCGCCATTCCAGTACCGGACATCGCATAAATGATTCATGAAGGATTCAATGTGAGCCTTGTGTTTGACTAAGGAAAATTTCCGTCTCTTCATGTAGGCAGTTGGTATACTGTGAATATGCGTGTCCCTCGTAATCCATATAGTTAATGTCAAAACACAATTAGCCACGGTCATATTCAGCACATTGTCAGCTTTTAAATATCAAGTTGTTTACAAAGCACCATTCTCTTTTTTTATATAAATGTTTTTAAATAAAACTAAAAGGGAAGTGTCAGGATACAGAGGGACATATAGTCTTGCATTTATTAATTTATATATAGAAAGACAAATTATTCTGATTCAAAAGTGGGGGGGGGGGGGGGGTGGGGGAAACCCAAAGCTATTAGAGAAAAACTGGTTTACACTGGGTGGGAGGGGGGGGCCCCACCCGCTTCGTGGGCAAAC
>JAACJT020000001.1:8611042-8621591 GCA_009936485.2 Gymnarchus niloticus | reverse complement strand
CGTTGTGCGGTGTGGGGTGGGCGGGGGGTGCGGTTTTGGGGAAACCCAGATCTATTAGAGTATAACTAGTTTACACTGTGTGGCAGTGGGAGTCCCCAGCTGCTTGCTGGGCAACTCCTAGAGAACCTGAACAGCACCCTCTGCTGGTCAGGTCCCAAGTAACAAGCAGGGGGTTGCTGAACTGAAGTAGTTGCAGTGAAGGGAAGTCTTGATAGATACTGAAAGAGGAGCAGTAATAATGTGGTTAACCATCCTGACAGGAATGGAGCAGAGGAAGTGACATTTTCTGCAGGATTGCAGTTATATGGCTGGTTCTTTATAACTGCATTGCTTTTGACCATAGCTCATCAAGTGCTGTATGTTTCGTTTTTAATCTGCAGGAGGCTTGGATCAGACCCCATAACCAACATGCATAACCGGTCATGGGAGAACAAGCCAGTGACAGCATATGGAAAAATGTCACCTGTCAGTTGGTAACCAGTGGTAGATTTTTAGGTTAAATAGAATAGGATGTTTTTTGGTGTTGTTTAAAGGATTGCTGAGGGGAAGTGAAAGAAAGAGGGGGCCTGACCCAACCTGGTCTCACGGCATGTGATCCTCCAGATAGGAATAGCTTCATTTTTTAACCTTGATTTTAGTCCTCTGTCCACAGTTGTGGGTAACCAGGATGCACGTCTCTCACCGCCATGCTTTTATTTACAGCCAGTGTCTTAGGTGGATCCAGTTACATTTTCTCTGTTAGGCTTGTAAATAGTTCAGTCTCACGTCTGTATGATGCCAGTGTGCAAAAGCAGTCTTCCTTTAAGCTTCTGGTCACTGGAGTTGCTGTTTGTTGGTTTATCTTCACTCCATTAAGCTGTGTGTGTGTGTGTGTGTGTGTGTGTGTGTGTGTGAGTTGAGTGAAGTGTTGGGTATTCTGTGAGTGACATAACAGAAATCCCTCCTATATAGTTCTGCTCTTTGTCAAATGAGTCTTACTCGTATCTGTCCCCATGGGAATGCTAGGCGCCTGAAGAAAGCATCCATATTCTGAAACATGAAAGGTGAATTTTCTGCATTGACTGTGTTTGTTATACCAACACATCACTAACCTTCTGGTTTTTCCCACAAAAGACATGCCCTACAGTACCACTGTCATCCCATAACATTGTCTCATAAACACCTTGTTTATTAAAAGTCCATTTGAAGGGTGCCGTAGTAATGGAATTTAATTTCCCCAAAGGGGCGTAGACCTTTATATATGCATGTCACTTGACACACGGTAGTTTTTCTACAGGCAAATACAGGATCTGGATAGGAAGCGTTTTGGTCCCTTGTCCTCTGTAAGGAAAAGCATCTCCATGAAGCTGACTATTTGGAAATGACCAGAATAATGCAGTACCTTTGTTTTGCATTGTAGAGAAGACAAAAGCTGCAGGAAACTGTGGCCTCCACAGCGCTCTTCATACCAACCACTTACACAACCACTATAGTGAGAAACATGGTGTCTTGTCAGGCTTCCATACGAAATGTTAATGTTCGTTCTAATAATTGTCACTTGTACATACAAATTTTTATGTAACGTATGATAGTAATTTATTTAACTGTCGTGTAAAAACGAAAATATCAAGTTTGCCCTTTTAAACCGCTTTATTTTTTAATTAGAAGTTGCATATGTGCCATGGTTTACTTCTGTATTAACACCGCTACTTTTTTGTTTTTCTGTGTTTTCCCCCCCCCCTTGGAAAATTTACTGTCAAATTCTATTCAAAAGTAAACCCTTCTTTTGGGGAAAAAATGGTCTCCCATCTTTATTGGCATCTCTGTCCTCAGGAAGTACTGTGCATTTGGGTTTTGATGCTCCATTAGTTTGGATGCTGCAGATCGCTGAACAGATGGCTGACCGCTGTCCAGGAACATGTCAAGTCCCTGCAGTCTGCCTGTGTGTAAATGTCCTCAATACATTGTACAAAACAAAGTTCTCTGGAATCTGAGCTTTCCAGAACCAGTTTTGCTTTCTTTTAAATTTATTGCACCAAAAGTTCCCAGAGTTTCTGTGCCATCATCTTTTTTCTGGAAATAAGACGACATATCTCTCTCTCCAGTAGAACTGACTAACGTGGCTATGGAAGTGTTGCACTAATGTAAAGCTTGGTCTCTCCAGTGGTTTTAGTTGCTTGGCTTTTACAGCTTTCTCAGATCATACAGCGTATCACTTGTACAAACATTTTGTTGTGTTTGCCCAAACTTTAGGCTTTCAAATGGTCTCTAGGAAAAAGTGCATTGCAGCTTGAAAAAATTTGTATAGTGTGTTTGGCTGCTCTAAGACGCATGGTGGCCAGGTCTCTCTATCCTCTAAAGCCCATACTGTTCACTGCAGGAAAGCAGCACTGTACTCGAGTTAACGGGTTAGTACTGAAAGCACCTTCTGGCATTGGTAAGGATATGGTATCTCCCCTGTGAGCAGTTCATCAGCTTATTTTGAATCAGCCTGCCATTTCCTTACCATCATGGTGCCAAGACAGTTGTATCCAATTTAAACCTTAATTCTACTTGTATGCATACGCATATAACAAAGTAATATGCATGCAAGGGCACATGATGTCAGATGGGTTCTCTTCTCAAATCATCCTTAGCAATCTATAGAAATTAATTCTGATTCCAAATGAAATAATTGGTCTTGGAGTGTTTTACGCATTTATGATTACACAACTGAGGTTTTACACTTGGAGAAATCTAAGAGAATGCAACTCACCATTATCAAGTTTAACAAAGCATCAACATGTAAGAACTGCAAAACATTTTCCCCGGATTGTTTATCCATTTAGAAATAGTGTTTCATTCCCACCAGGAGGTGCTATTGAGCATCAAACGAGTCACTATAAGGTGACTCATGCTAGGTTGAAGGTCAATTAGCAGCCAGAGTCCACTGCAAAAGAGGTCTGACAATCAGTCCTTTGATACGGAAGCATTCAAGGCAGCTTGATGTAACTAACACTGCCAAAAAGGCCAAATAGTTAGTGCCCAAATTGCAGGTGCGTTAATCACAAAAACCCCAGAATTATGTGTCAAGGGGAACAGTACCAAAAATCATGACAACATATGACAAAAACAAACTGCTGTCCACTGAATGCAGCAGTTCCAGCTCCTTAGGAGCCCTGACCTTTATGGTAGTCACGAATTATGCTGAGCAATCATGCCTCCCGGTTGAGCCTTTGGGGCTTTGATATTTTTACTTAATTCTAACACTGTCTCCCTTACCCCTTATATTAACATCCATTTAACTGGACAGGGCTGTGTACAAAAGGTTGCACTGTGCTCTTTTTCCTTTCATTGGGCATTGTGCCTGTACCCAATGTAAGTGTTGGCAGGAAATTGAAGGGTCTGGCTGCTATTTTCATATTCTATTTCTGGAATACACTCTTGAGTCTTCATGCCTATGTTTGGGAAAGAATTTTGGTTCCCATTTTACTTAAATGGCCAGAAAATGTTTTTGGAACTTTTTTTTTTTTTTAAACTTACTTGGAACGACTAAATATGAACATGGAGAAGCCATGTTAGACACACATAATGTTTGTGAGTTTATAGATTTGTTGTTTTGGTTGTAGTTAATCTTCCATGACAAGTCATTTAATTTACCAGAGGCTACTATGGGCAATTTAATTTACTGGAGGCTATCAACCTGAAGGTGAACATCTGTTACTGGAAACAATATTGGGGAGGCACATTGTGGAGCGACCATGACCACTTCTGAAACCCGTTATTAAATCACAGCCCCTGCAGATTCACCTCTGACTATGGCCATTGTAGTGGAGGGGGTAGGTGGATACTGTCCATATGAGAATGACCTGAGATCCAAAAAAGCATAATTGTTGCAGAAACCTTAAAACAAGGAAGGAGTACTGTGTAATTTACTGTTAGGCTCAATCATGTTCACATGGATCCACAAATTACTGTGTTGCTTTTTCAATGAAACGCTGAACTAATAAAATCACTACTCAGTGGTTTGCTGTCGAACCCTTGAATTTATTGCAGCTATATTTAATATGCAGTATAATGTTAGGTTTGTTGGAAGAGTGTGACAGGTTGAAGCCTATGCTTGGCATTAGTTTTAGGTTAAATTTTTTAATTGCCCCTTGAAGGTTTATTCATCCCGAAGGGTCCCCTTCACAAAAATGACGTAAACTCTTTGGACAGGTTGTATTGAAAGAGCCCAAAAAAGCAACGTGCTTTCAGGAGGTTCAAAGTGATGAGGTGCAATGGAATTGCCATTAAGGTTTTATACGAGAAGTAATGTACCATGCTTGGTGAGCTGTAACAGCACTGTGCCACAGTTGTTTTATGTGTAAACTTGTTCTCACTCCATGAATCGTTCCCTACCTCTTAAAATTTGATTGCTCTCTAAGAAAATATTATTCTATTCTTTCCATTTGAAGCTCTTGGTCATGTCGCTGTTTTAATAAAATTAAGATAAATTGGTATCTAAGAGGGAATCGTAACTGCAGTCTGTCCCATAGCCGTGTAGTAAATACTTTTCAAATTGGTATGATGCTGAAGTCCAGTTTGAATATTTCCAGTATTTTCAGTTCCTTTGCCCTGCCCAGAGTGGTATTGACCTGTACCAGAGACAACAGCATTGTCAAAGTGATGACTTGGGGTCTCAACATTGTCAGATCAGAGACAATGTTAGTCAATGCAACAGGACTCTTTTGAAGGCTCTGACTTTTTCCAAAGTGATTGTTGGAATCAAAGCTCTAGTCCTGCTTATAAGTTCCAAAGTTTCAAACCAGTTCATTCTGAACAATCAACACAAATTCTGAACCAATTCACATACAACACCAAGTGCAGTCACTTGGGCCTTGGATGCTGACCCTTAATTTACTCTGAAGTTTAGCCCAGATTAGGTATTTGAGTGCTTTATGGTCAAAGATGACATCATGAACTGGGCAGTTAAAGCTATAGTTGACCCATGCCTAATTCACCTATTGAACCATCTAATTGTGTTGATGTATAGGATAAAGTGCCCTCCAAGAGATTATTAAAATAAACACTCAAATGTGAAATGTTTAATAAAAAAAAAAGCCTTTTAATACAGATTCTCTTCAGAAGGAAAGTAAGGTCATTGTCCTCTAGAGTGTCATGATGGGGAAAAAAAACAATGGCTTTATCATCTGATGCAGACTGAATAGGAGAGTTCTGCAAAATAAAAAAAGCTATTGAAAAATAGGCAATTTTATTTTAAGATAAGAGATGAGGAAGAACTTTATTCTTCCTAAGGGGGAATTCTTGTGCGTTTCCCCCTGGGATGAATAATGTTTCTCTCCTTAATTCAACTTCATGACTTCAGTTGCCTTCGACCTTCTCCGAATGTTGGTTTCCTGCTGAATCGTTTTGCTGCGGACTTCCTCTTCGTGGTCATCCTGACCTGGCATGTGGTCCTCTGGGCACTTCCCATTGTAGGTCCTGACATAGTTCTGCACAGTCCAGCCGGCAAATTCAGGCGGAGATTGGCAAACAAGACCTGAGTGGTAGACGCCGGGATGGAGCCTCAGCCAGTAGAGTAGGTAATGAATGTTGTAGTCACACACCCATGGATTATCCCCTAGCACAAGCCTACGGATGAAGTACAGGTCTTCCAGAACACCATACTGTATGTTGTGGAGGCTGTTGTTTGACAAGTCCAGCTCACGGAGGTAGAGGAGGCCATTGAATGCAGCTGGGAGGATGGAGGAGGACATGCATGTCATTCGCTCTTGGAGGATGCAAACAGAAGTCTTTCACTAGATTTCAGGCAAAGCCCTCTGCAAATTAAGGATGCTTTTCAACAGCTTAAGGTCATATATCACTGCAAATGATGCAAAGCTTCACCAGTTTCAAACTTTACGGATTCTGCAATTATTTGTGATAATCTCTGCATCGTTTCCCTGTGTGGCTTTAAAAATTAGATGTTGAATAAAGGCACTATTCAACAAAACCACAGAATCAAACAAGTCATTTGTGTACGTTGTTCAGTGACCTTTTTTTACGTCATAATTAAACTTGAACTTTTTCCCCAGAATAGCTCCAAATTGACTTTATACACTGAGTACAAATTGAATTGATACACTGTTTAAAAAAAAAAAAACCTTTTTATTTTTACAATAACTTTGTTGATCCCCGAACTGATTTTGAAATTTGGCATAAACACACCATAAGAAAATTAACCAAATGTGTATTTTATTTCCCACCTAACGTGTTTTATGTACCCCTACTGTACCTTGTAACACAACAAATTTCACAGTCAGGTAACAGTCAAATCAAGATCTTAAAAAAAAAAAAAAAAAATACAGTTAGAGCTCGTGTTCAAAGTGTCATCTGTTAGTTTTCACACACACACAGCCTGTAAACATTCAGCTAGAAATGATCCAAACTGGCGCAGGAACAACAGTTACTGCCAAAATATTTTTTTTTTTTTTTTTTTTAAATACAGTGTAGAAATAATTTTAAGAAGCCAGAATTCAAAACAGGGAGAATTTCCCTATTTTCATTTGTTTTAAATCTGAAGTAAATAAACATGGAACAGTTGAAATATTGTCCTCTGTTTTTAAAGTCATTGGTAATTGTGCAATTTAGCAGGTACACTGTGACTGCATGCAATTATGGTGTTTTTGTCACTTGTTGAAAAGTGCAGAAAAAGGTGCAAGAGCCAGATTTAACAAGGCCAAAAATGTCTTTTTTCCCCATCAAAGGTCTAGTTAAATAACTAACTTTTAGCCACCATAGTGTGGAGAATTTCAAGACAAGGTGAGCCTGGGTTTGATGCCTGCTGGGTTGTATTAACATCTGTACGGTTCAAGACCCAGCAAATGCAAAATTGACCCATGTTTCACAGGATGATTAGATGGGGTCCTCTTGTTCCTCTCGTCTCGCTACAGGAAAGCTAGCCGTCTGCTGGGAGCTGACAGCACTGCACAGACCTGACAGACTACTGTTGCCTGAAGATGCCCACCATGTCATATGGTTTTAGGTTGGCCATTCCACACTGAAAATAAAGACTAACTTATATTTTAATGCCAAGAGACCTTTTTAGTTATAGCTGCCACTCTTTCAATCATTTATTGTGATTAATTTTATAATGTGTACATTAGAAAGCACAAAGGTGTATCAGTATCCTTCACTCTTTGTCATACACCATGTTTAACCCAACATGATTAGTGAGGTTCAATAAGCTCAATTAGGAGATGTACCCACCTATGTCAATGCCATTCAGGCCATTGCTGCTGAGGTTCAGGAATCTCATGTCCTTGGCAGCGAGAAACTCCCTGGGCCTCAGATGTCTGATATTGTTTCTGGACAGGTCCACCTTGACTATATCAGGGGGTACACCAGCGGGGACATTCTTTAAATCTGGAAAAAAAAAAAGGCAAGGAATACAGAACAAGATTTAGCCCACCAAAACCTAATGGAGTTCTCCCTATTGGTGCTGATGGCATTTCTGCTCTATGGCTACGTGTTTGGCCCTTCGTGGAGTTGACTACTGCCTGGTGTGCATACAATGAGTCACATTTAATATGTTTCCAACATTTTTTCCACCAAGAGACATATATGCAAATGCCAGACCACTTCATGAAAGTTTCACTCAGTGCTGGTGGTCTTCAGAACCGTAAACAAATGGAAAAAAAAACAAAGTTACTACTTCGGAGGGAAACAAGAAATATTGCTGCTTCTTTGTCGTGCTTACGCCTACACTGAAATGTAAAACCTCTCAAATCAAAAGTCATAATGTTGATTTAACAGTCTTATGTTTACAGGTGGCCTCTGAGCAAATGGCTGGACTAAAAGGTTTTGTGTGTCCAGGTGTTTCTAATTCCCCAAGGTAATAACATCCAACTGGCTGTGATACACTCAGTCATGAATGAAGCTTGGATCTGAGAACTCTCTGGCCTGACAGGAGAAGACGGATCGCCAGATAGTGGACATGATTAAATAGCTCCATGCACGCATGAAAAACAAGATTTTTTTCTGGATGATACTGGACCTGCATCTGTTGTGATAGGTAACCATTGGCACAGTAGGTAAATATACAGTTATATTTGTAACTTAAGGGAGGTTTTTCATGGCTGCAGAGTTGTATCTGGTTGTCTGCAGTGGTACAGGCTGTGGGCTACATTAAAAACTCCTGAAAACCAACTGCAATGGATTGGACCTAACGAACTCTTCCTCAACAGAAAGCAACCAAGTAATGCGGACCACATCCAGGAACAATATCTCAACAGCTCTGGGGAACACTGGAGTTCTCTCTTGTGGGCATGCTGGCTCTGTGGAGGCTGGAACTCGCCTCCACTGGTGCCACAGTGGACCAAGAAGACTGAAGAAGCAGCTTTGTCATATAGCCAGTTTAGCTGCTGAGGAAGCCGAATGTTGAAGCAAAAGGTAACATTAAACCTATTACAAGCTTAGATGCTTTTCTGACTCGTTAGAAGTATCGTCTTTGCAGAATTAATGCTCAATTCCCATCATGCCCCTACCCTGATTATGTAATTATTCATCTAATTTTGTCAAAAAGAAGGACAATTCTACTTTTCCGTACCATAAATCCTAAAGGACAGTAACAGTTACTGCCCCATGCATCTGTGAGCAGTAGTGTAATCAGGACCTATATCTCCAATATATGACAAAAAGTATACGGACACCTGCCTGTTCAAAATCTCATTCCAAAACCAAGTGTATAAATGGGATGAAGGTTCTCTGCTTCCTCCTCAAATAGCCTCTACTCTTCTGGGAAGGCTTTCCATTAAATGTTGGAATTTTATTGGTGGGATTTGCTGCCATTCAGCCATAACAACATTTGTAAGGTTTGGTTGCGATGTTTGGTAATCAAGTCCCTTTGTTTGTGTGGCCTACCACTTCATAACTGAGGTCTGGCATCTAGCCAACGTCCAAAATAAATCCTAGTCACGTGACCCCGGCCTCAAAGAGATTTCCCTGAGAAGGTGCAGAAGTACGTGCTGAATTTGATGACATTTTACTGCTGGGATGTGCTGGAATGAATTTGCTGTTGCAGACAGAGAGCTAGCCCCCTAAAGTTCAAACATGGTGACAAAAAAGAGTAGTCTTACCTCTAAAAGCTTTTGCAGGAAAACCCTGCATACAGCAGGATCTGCTCTGCCAACAGCAACTGCTGTGAGAATTGGGATCTGTAGTCCACTGCAGAAGAACTGCCATCGCTAACCACTTAGCATATCGAGTCCATTTGATGACAGCTAGCACAGCCGTTCAGGCTTCCTTTGACTGGAATGGTTTTGCAAATGTGAAAATGCCCAGAAAACAATGTTCTTAACACAACTGACAAAGGCTGCTCCATGAACTGGTAGAAAGACATCAGACTAAAACAAATCTTCCTTCCTTGCTGCTCCTTGTCTCTTCAAATATCATTCTACACTCAGCAGTGACTTTACTAGGAACACCTATACACCTACTCATGCATGCAAATTTCTAATCAGCCATGGCAAAAACAAATGTGAGCTATGTGACTTTGACTGAAGCATGCTTATTGGTGTGGGGTGTTTTGAGTATTTCAGATACTTCTGATCTCCTGGGATTTTCACGTGCAACAGTCCCTAGAGTTTACACAGAATGGTGTGGAAAAACAAAAAACATCCAGTGAGCAGCATTACGGTGGCCAGAAATGCCTTGATGATGTCAGAGCTCAGAGAAGAATGGCCAGACCAGGTCAAGCTTACAAGAAGACTACCGTAACAATATGAATGTGCAGGAGACAAATCTGCATCAATTTTATCTGACAATCATGTAAACATGGATCAGAATATTTCCAGCACCTTGAGATCATGTCGTGAAGAATGTACTGAGCAGAAAGGGGGCTCCTACCCAGTATTAGAATGGTGTTCCTAATAAAGTGGCCGGTGAGTGTATATGTAGAGACTGAATGTCCCGTAGCTACAGTAAAGTCATGAATCGTGTAAATGGTAAATTTCATGACAGACATTAAACTAGAACTAAACGACGGCCAGGGTGTTCCAAACGTGTGCAACCCATAAAGAAACAGAGCTACCAAATGATCACTGGAGGGGAAAAAAAAAACTCATTTCTGGCCAGCTGTCCTGCTAAGTCTTAAAATGTGCTGAGCTTCAAAGGAAGAAAAGCCGCTGGAGAACCAGCGGGAGCCACCTTCACCTCTGAATCACAATTACTCTGTAGCGGTACATACAGTTACTGTATCACACACCATAGTCATACAGACTAGCACATCAGTGTAGCTGTTTGTGCACTTTTCTGGGAGAAGGTGTGTCCATAAGAATTCAGGGGAAAAGAATATTTTAAGAACTTCTCACAGTTGTACATTTTCAGAACATCCTACTCTACTAACAGCTTTTTGGAGAACATCCAATTATTCCTCTGGGTCTTGGTTAATGCTGCTAAGAGTGCCTTTTAGCCAACTACTTTAATGTAATGGTTTTGTAATGGTATGAAATGGTATTATACCATAAAGCAGTTGTTCCCAAACTGGGGGGGGGGGGGGGGTTTTGTGGGGTTTAATTTAATGGGCTGGGGGGGGGGGGGCCAGCCTTGA
>JAACJT020000001.1:8589094-8610942 GCA_009936485.2 Gymnarchus niloticus | reverse complement strand
TGGGCCCGGGACTATGTAAAGCGCTTTGTGACCGCGCTCCGTGTTAAAAGCGCTATATAAATAAAATTGAATTGATTTGAATTCATCGTTACGGGATGCTGATAAATCTGTGAGGGCCAGTTTGTCTATGAAAACAGTATCTCCGGTGTTCAGTGGATATATCTGTCAAATTGTATCCGTGTTCCACTTTTTGCTGATATAGCTGCGATGTTAAACTGAGATGTCAATGATGTTTATGTTGTATGTTGGAGAATTGTAATGCTGGCATGCCACAAATCAGGGTGATGTATCTTTGATGTCCTGGTGGTATGTCAAACATGTAGTTAATGTACAGGAGGGTAATCTTAGATTGGATATGGCTGTTTGCAGTAATGGGTCACACAGAATGCTTTGCTCCTGATGCAGGACGGAGATGGTCTGGGAGGGCGGGGAGGGAGCTCCGATGATGAGGACCTGGAATGCCCTCCACCAAAGCCTCCACGCGTCCGCAGGTGAGATGGAAGCGAGTCTGATGGGAGTAAGGTGGTGAGACCTGTTTGACCTGTTCTCTTCTGTCTCCCCCAAAGCGCATGCAGACACACACCAGTTTCTGTGTGCGTTCCTCCTGCTGTGATTGGTTCTGTCAAGGTCACGTGATTCAGTTGTGTCAGCTGTGGATGTTCTTCACACAGCTCAGTATTGGAACAGAGATTAGGGGGTGTCCTGCTGCTTTTCCCGCCACTCAAACCTGCATCTGCAACGGCTCTTAGCCATGACGAGATGAGCGGGCTGGCTGGAGATCATGGGGCTCTGCGGTCGTACCTGTGGGGCATGCCTTCCAGCTACAGCTCTACAATAACATAGCAGGAAGCAGAAGGGGCTGAGAATGTGTGTTGTCTGGTTTAACACTTTGGAAGCCAGTTGTACGTTTTCTCAGACGAGAGACTCACGTGAGGAGTTCTTTCAAAATTTCATAGCTGCGTTGAGATGAACAAACAACATCTTCCATGATCCCCCCCCCCCCCCTTACCCCACCCACTGGGTGTCCAGCTGCCACGTAAAACCCATAATATCTGTACTTGGGCCATGGTGCTTGAAGACGGGGCCATAGCTAGGAATTCTGGGACAGAATATTGCACTGGGCACCCAAATACATGCAGTTGTTTGTGATATACTGCATAGCAGTAGGGGCCCCTCCAGGTATGGATTTCTAGAATCATCACCACTTGTAACCCCACTGGCTTCAGTCCATTTAGGAGTCCATATAAGTAGCATTTGGACAGCAGTGTTGGGCTGAAGGTCTGCTGGGTCGGTGGGGGGTGGCTGTGTTCCATCTTCACGCCCCCCTGGTGTCGCACCATCTAACTTTATGACTAATGACTGGTGTTGGTCACTTTGTGTTGACATTCAGCACCCCCAGCTAGACTCCATCATATTCAACGGTGTGTCGTAATCCAGAGTTTGGCATGGAGCCACTCCCAGGCGGCCTGGCGTTCCTGAAAGGCCCGGGAGATGTCTGTGCATGCATGACTCTCTGCATGTGCCATTTTAATGGATCCAGAGGTGTGTGGGGGGTTCCGTCACCTCGTCGCTTCTGCCTGCCTGGGCTGCCACAGTGACCACGTCCCTCGTGGGTCCATGGCGTCGGCAGCGTCAACAGGAAACCCTTGATTCTGACGGGAATGGCAAAATCCACAAGACCCCTTTACTGGCAGTCGACTCGCTGTCTGCTGCGACACCGGCAGCATGTGGAATACAGTCTGCCACCCGGTGGTAATATGTGGTATGAACTTTTAGTAAAGAGTTTTCTTATCCATCCATTTTCTTAATTAATGCAATGGATTTAACATTGAATTTCGAAATCCAGCTCATGGGGGCTTAAACAATATGAACCAATACACTTCGCACAGCTTGCAGCTTGACCAGTTTGCTCTAAACTGTGCCGTTATACTGTGCATGCAAGCATAGTTGACCTGCTTCAGGAGTCTTTAGTCTTTGTAAGGTGGTGAGGACTTCTCTGTTGGACATAAAGTGAGGCTGTCTGTCTGTCTGTCCATTCTGCAGTGTCTGTCCAGAGGAGGGAGACGTGAGAGAGGAGATCCTGCAGCCTCCAAAGCCACGGCCGGTACCGCCAATCCTCACCCCCTCGCCCCCGTCTGCCTCCCCCACAGTCACCAATGTGCGACAGGACAATGACCGCTACCACCCCAAGCCCATCCTGCACATGCTGGTGACGGAACAGGTGGCAGGGCTTGAAGAGGACCCCAATGTTCTCCCCGCCCCTGACCATGAGCCCGCCCCCAACCCAGTCCCCACCTCCTCTGAGGGTCTGGAGAGGCGTTTGGACCGCAAGCTCAGCATCGAGATTCAGCGTGTGCCCCTGCAGGAGGGCCCACGGAGCTTCGAAAGCGGCCCACGACTCCAGCGCGGTCAAGCCTTCAAGGCCAAGATGCACCGTAGCTGTTCGCTGGATCGCCAGCCTTGCTTCGCCAGCGGCCCGGCCCGGCCCACCCAGCTGCCCCTTGGGGAGGGCCAGACTGCCAAATCCCACCCCTCTTCTGGGGACCGGCTCGGGGACCCCACCCACACAGTAGCGCTGAGCTTCACCAACCCACTGCATTCAGACAACTCTGACTCTGAGGATGTGGCAGACGGACTCAGCTTGACCGCTCATGAGGCGCGAGTCGCTTTGGGGGGTCCCACGGCAACCAGCCCTGGATGGAGCTCCGCCTCAGGGATGACAGCCAGTACGTCAATCCTCCATGGAGGCGTGCGGGTTTGGGCAGGTTGGCATGATGCTGTGGGTGGCTTTGTGCTGTTAGGAAGGTCAGAGGTCACCAGTGGGAGACTATCGCTGAAATGCTGCTATTTTAAATCATACACACACACACACACACAACAGACTCTTGGGTCTTCCCCAGGATTTTGGTTTACAAGACCTACTGTATTGTTTTTCCTTAATAGCAAACAACAGGAGAATTTAGCAACAAAATGTGACTAAGTAAGAAAAAAAGCACATTTTAAAATAAAATCCCATTTTATCCTGTTCTGTACAAAATGTAGCCGATATTGTACTTATTGCAGTTAAAACATCTCTTCGATAAATTAAAACAGCTTGTCAATATTCTGGGGTTGGCAATGATGCGACATACCGCATCACTGCAGCAGAAGCTGCTGAGCTCGTCACCTGCATGTCACCTGCATGTCACTTGAACGTCACTTGCATGTCCTTTTGGGAGCTTGGTCACTAGTTGGGCGCAATCCGGCCGCGGTGCCACATGTGGTGCGCTGCATGTCCTGCGGCCTGTCGGGGCGTCCCTGTCCATCGTCCGCCTTGGCCGCTCTTTGCTGTCGGGTGCTGTCTCACACACCGGCCCCTTCTGCTCTCTCTGGTTTGACTCAGTAATATGGCTGGCCGCCTGAAGTGTAGACGTTGGAGTAAACAGCAGTAAAAATCCCCTCTGTCGCTATAGTAGCTCTCCTCAAATAAAAGGGAAGAGATTGAACTTTGCTTTGGCTAAAAGGAGGGATTGGACTGAGGCATGCTGCTTGGGTTTTCACACTGGCCTTCTCTTGGAGCTGCCCCTTGCGTGGTTTGTCTACCAGTTTTTCATATTTTGTGACTGCCTTGTCAGTAATGCCTGCTCTTGTTCGATTCAGATTGCGATGCGAATGCCGTCTCCCTTTGCCTCAGACCAAGCAACCCCTTGAATCCATCTGTGTGGCTCCAGGTTTGTTCTGTGTGTAGTCCTCTCTTTTGTCACTAGGGGGAGCCTGAAATGAAAATGACGTGGATTGGTTTTCCCACATGTACGGTATGTCTGTGACCACCGGTAACTGTGGCAGGACTTCCCCATCCCTTTCCCAGGCTTGAATCAGAGCTGAAGATGCAGCCTCAGCATGAAGCTTGGCTCCTGATTTGCTGCTGTAAACAACCAGCAGATTTGATTTTTTTTTTTTTTTTTTTTTTTTTTTTTTAAATGCCAGGGGTTTGATTGGTAGCCTGTAGCTGACTTATTTTGCTTTCATTTGAGAGATGTTCTCCTGTTTGAGATACTGCTCATAGATTGACACCTGTGTGTTTTATTTCATGAAAATATATAATATTACCTAATCATATGGCCACTAGTTGTGATGCATCCTGGGTAATTTTGAATGGTGTGACGTGAGGAGGAGAGCTGACGTGCCAGTGCACTCATGCAGCACTGCAGTGGAGTGCCTGTCCTGAGACTCCTGTGCAGGGATATGGTGTTGGTGGGTTTGAAGGGGAGGTGTAATGGAGCGTGGCGGCCATTATGTCATTTTCAGTAGTGTGCCGGTTGGGTTAAAGTTTTGAGACCCTGGGGTGCCCCGGGAGGGTGCCAGCTGGTCAGGCGTTGTCAAGTAGGGTGTTCCGGACATGTGTTTGGTCACTTCTGGCCACTCCTCGGTCTGGCATTTCATCACTTGAAGCATTTTCATACCGTGGGCAGTTCACTCGTGGAGCACTAGGGGGCGACGATCAGGCAGCCTCGTGAAGTAAGAACGGGTCGGTCTGCTTAAGCGACCTCCTCCACGTTGTTCGCCACAGTCATCAGCCTTGTGCAGCTGGCAGTGATGAAATGCTGCCTTTTCAAGGGTATTAGGGAAGCTCGTGCTTTTCGACGGCATGGCGGTCTTCCTCTGAGTCACACTGTCCTGTCTCCTCCCCCCACCCAGACTCAGCCAGTACCTGTGAGTCAGGAATCCCCACGGACCAATGCCCATTTAAGGAAAGGCCAAGAAGCGGAGCAGAGTTTACTCAGGTGAGGCTGCGTTTTGGTGTTTTGGCCTTGTGCCCACACCCGCTCCCCGGAACGCCTCATTTCCTCTCTGCCATGGTTTGGTGATGCTGTCTTCTCTTTGTGCCTTTGTGCGTCCTCAGAGTCCCGGAGCAAGCCAGCAGGGAGAGAACGGTAGGTGTCTCTCCAGTCTTCCATGCAGCTCTGTCACACTAATGTGTACTCTCACATGCAATTTAGACCTAGGAAATGTGACTAGTAAGGGGGTAAGGTTGTTGGTGGGACTGCAGTGTGCTTGTGGTTGCCTGCGGCTTTCCCATCCCTCCCCATTCTGAGACGCGACCTCTCTGACACCCGAGACTGACCGTGAACGTGAATGATCCATGTTGGTTTAGGTATCTTAAATTAGCCAGTAACAAGCCTAGGAAGATGGAGTAGCGCCTCAATAGCATGTGTTCAGTCACTCATCACTGTAGCAGAGTCATCTGTCAGGCCAGCAGGAATGACCCCTCCCCCACCCCCCACCAAAGAATTATCTTAATAATTCACAAAGCCTACAAACCACAGTGGGCTTACTGGAGATAGTCTAAGTCATACCATTCCTTTTAGTTTTTTTATAAGATGTCAGTCAATTATGGTTAAACAATTTTGGTTAAAATGCAGAGCCGTGCTTCCTGTATAGAGCAATGCATATGCAGTGTATTGGCAGAAGTATAAATGATATTCATAGTGCATTGTTGTCGCATGGATAAGTGAGTTCATATCCAATGGTGCTTCAGTTGGCTTCCTCGAGGTTTGTATCGTAGTGCCAAAAACATACGGGTCAAGAGTGTTGCTAGTTTGTGTGTGTGTGTGTGTGTGTGTGTGTGTGTGTATGCGCGTGCACACGCCCTGAGTAAATGCCCTGGACTTCCTGACACAACACAGTCTGTGGATCAATGCGATCCTAATAGGATAAGTGAGGCTTTAAGAGCCTGACTGGGTACACGTTTTGTTTGGGGCTAAGCTGGATATGAATATAGAAACAGACAGGTGGCTAGAAAGCAGTGCTATGGGTTCCAGGAATGTCAAAGCCAGTAAGCTCTCCGATTCTCCCCGCCGGTCCTCCAGGCCAGCCAGGAGCGTCAGGGAACAAAGTGGTCGCCACCAATCAGGCGGATAGCATGGAGGAAGAAGGGGACCGAGCTGCTTCAGAAGTGGGTGAGTGACCTGTGCTCCGTCTTCTGCCCGAGGTGTGGGTGCACCTGGCTGGGGTACCAGGTGGTCGTAACGATGGGGATGGTGCTGATTATTAAAACACCTCTTCAGTCTTAAAGCCACCTGACTGTGGACGTGCCGATGGTGCCATCCACCTCTGGGCTTTCAGCACTGTTAAATTCCCTTAGGTCCTCTTCTGATGTCCTGCTCATTTTTTTGCTACCATGCTCATGCACTGTATGTAATTTCTCAGTGTCTGCTACTCCCCAGTTATTTTAAAATAGACAAGAAGGAAAAAATAGATAGGCTGTGGTCCCTTCTGTTTCAAGGCTGTTCCTCATCTCAGCGGAAATGAAAAGATGTTGGCTTACATTCAGTGGTCTCAAATCCCTGGAGCTCCAGTCGGATCAGCCTGTGACAAACGATATACTCATTAACAAAGTGAGCTTCACGGCACTGGCCTACGAGCAATCTGTACCTTCTGTGCAGAAATTAATGGGTTTGGCTGAGACTCTCGGTACAGTAAAATAAATCGAGCTGGAGAAGTCCCATTTTGGCCCTGTTAAACACATACTGGTTTTCCGTGATTGAAGCAGCTCTCCCGCACCTCCCACCAAGACAAATCACAGGGACCCTGTAGATGGGTTTAAAAATGCATTACGTGACGTTAAAGAAATTCTGATATTGTCAATTCTGTTATATCTAGTAGTTTAATGTGGTTAATGGCAATTTATAAGGTTGCTAGTGAAAATCTGACACGCTGCCCTACAACTGAAGCAAAATATCCAATAAACCGTAACTGTGAGCCACAATGAAATGATCTGTTCCTTTTCTGAAGTAGCTTGCACTGTACATTAACTATGCCAGTTTGCCTGTCTTCTCACACCTGACTCCATTCCCTGTATTGCAGGATTCAGCAGTTGCTGCACTGAACCCAAGGGGCCGCAAGACCCCCCCGCCGAATGGACATGATGACCACAGACCTCCAGCAGCCCCATCCAACCTGCTGCCTCGTCCCTGAGCTGACCCCCCCCCCCCCCCCCAATCTCTCGCCAGCCCTGGTCCTTTAGTGCCACCGAACATGGAGGGCAAGTTCATAGTATCCAGTCTGACACCACACCCTTTTCCCAAAGACCCCAGCTTCCAGCAAAGTTGGCTGTATCCCACAATGCCGTGGTACATATTTTGCTGTGCTTCAGCTATTTCCCCGCAGTTCCTCATTCTGGTGCTAAATCTTTCTCTTGCTGGGACCATAAAACCTGCCTTATTTCTTTAAAGATTTTCAGATCCTTTTTAATTCCAGAAAAGCATCTTTTTCTGCCTCTTGCAGTAATTTTTAGACATTTTGTTATGTTGAAACGGCAAAGACATGTTGTAGAGAACAGTGTTCTACTGTTTTTTGTTTTTTTTCTTTGCTAACTTCCTGATAGCTGTATATGCATTTTTATAAATGCAGGGGGCAGACTACGTATTTGACAAATTTACTGTCAATAAATATTCATATAGAACAGTTTGGCAGTTTCCACACGGCCTGGAATCCTGTGATGATTTTCCCCCCTCCTCCTGGTAATAATTTGCCCATCTGTTCTTGAGAATATTTCAGGGTTATTTTATTTTTAATAATTTTATTTTAATTTGTCTGTAATTCTTACACAGCTGTAAGCCCCTGAGGTGGCATGAGTTCAAAGACTGTAAAGGTATTTTTTTTCCCTTTTTTGTAAATTGTGTTCTAAAGGTTATTTTTGTACAAGGTTCTCTGCCCTGTGCCCTGCCGATACTGCTGGCCTTGGGCCCTGCCCTGTGCCTTAGGAAACAGCATGGAAGCGTGTGTGTGTGTGCGTGTGTGTGTGCGCGCGTGTGCATGTGTGTGTATGCCCTTGATGGGCAAACGCCATTCCAACGGTGCCTCTGGGATCATCTACTCAACCACCTTCCACACACACCTGTTTTTGTACCTTACGAGAATCGTTAGACTTGTCATTAAGAAATAAAATAAACTGACAGCCTTGCAGAAATTCTTGTTTTTCCATTTCTTTTCATGATATAAATGGCCTCTCACATCCCTTAGATATATTCATGCCCTTGATGGAGCGTGCCCCATGGGTACATTCTGTAGAACCGTCAAAAATGAGCTTCATTTTTATTGCTGTTTGTTTGACAAAGTGCAAATTGTTTACACATTGTCATCCACCTCTACCTGCTGCTTTTGTCTGGCCGTGAATAACAAACACCCACTATAATTACGTCGCACTAGATTATTCAGCTCGATTTGGGCAGACTCGGAAACGACAGCTCTCAGAGCACACTGCGCTACTGAACTGGTGATCTTTTCAGGAGAATAGCAGTGTGTAAGTGACATTGGGGCTAACAGGATGTGGCACAGATTGCTGGTGTTTGCTCTGTTCTGTATTTGGGTTTTGGAAACCTGCCTGTTTTATTTTTGCTGTTGTTACCACGTCGCCTACATCAGCGGTTATGCTGTAACCGGATTGCTTGGCTTTCCTGTTTCAGTGTGCTCTGGCCTCTCTGCTGAATTACTGCCTGTGTGCAGCAGGTTACAGTAGCCTCCTCCAGCAATCTCAGGAGTCGTTTTCCCTCAGTGTAATTGCAGTAGGACCCCCCCCCCCTTCCCCCACCTTCACTCTTCAGGATAAGATCATGGCAGAAGCTTTTTTTGGATGCGGAGACGTCTCTGGAGGCTACAGCTTGTGTACTCAGACCAGCTAATATGATCATTCCACCCCCACGCTGAAACGATGGTCCAGTTTAATCTTGAGAGGTAGCAGACTTCCTGGTATGTTGCAAGAGCTGTAGGTTAACATGCTGATGGGAAAATGAGAAGTAGAAGTGTACCCATGCACATTTTTCTTTTCGATGTGCAAACTGTTATGTTGTGCTTTATTTAAACTAAACAATTCAGTTTCTAATTTTCCATTAAGACTTGTTATTGCTAATCAGATAGCCCTTATCCTTCATTAACTGTTTTTTCGGTACTAGTCTCCCTCTTATTTATGCATACTAAATAAAGGTATAAATGTGAAGTACATAGCTCTTCTGTAGCTCTGTATAAAATGAAGCATCCCTGTTACTGCTCGGGGGGGGGGGGGCATCGATAAACTCTATACAGAAGAGAACAGCCAGCAACCGGGGCAGTTAGGTCTCGAGAAGTCCATTTGGATAGGCACCGAAAGCTTGCCAGGCCCTTAGTTTTGTAATGTCCTTGCACAGGGATCTATTATGGAATTCTACACAGGCCAGATGGGCAAAAGCCCAAGGAATTTTCCTGTTGGATAATTTTTCAGGTTAGACATTTCAAGAGTTGGACCAACTGGCTGGTTAAAATTACCACCACAGTAAGAAACTATATCATCGGTGGTTTAAAATCTGAATATTTTCTATCAGGAAATTCACTGCAGATGTTGATATTACGTAGGTCTTTCTTTGCATAACTTTCAGCTACAATAGAAATGTTACGAACAGCTGTTCCCTCTGAAGTTTCTATAGCTACGAAATCAGCATAAGGCACTGATTCTCACACTGGTCATGGGAGGACTATTAATGTATTCTGTTATGACAAGCTTGTAAATTGAATATGGTAGGGCTGTTACACACTGGATGTGTTGCTATGTTGCTACTAATGTGGTTAATTATTAGGATAGATCAGTCAACATTCCAGATTTATTTCAACAGTATTTACAAGTATTTTCACAAGTACTTTAGTCAATGAATTCACATAAAATTAGTAGATACATATTATAATGAAAAATACAAACCAGTACCAGCAATCTAAGTAGCGGCTATGTTACATGTACATATAAATAAATAAACACATGTTCACCAAGCCTGCCTCAAGAACATTTTAATGGTTTTTAAAATGGTTTGGTGGATCAAATGCTTTCCGTCGGTTATTTTGCACTTTTTCCCGCCTTCTGTTCGGTGTTCCGAGGCCCTTCGCGTCTCGTACACGCGACTTCGTGCTGTCAATCAGACAGAGGTCCCGCCTTTCATGGTCGCGCGCCGAAGCCCCGCCTCTTCGCCGCTCCACACACGAACAGCAGCAGCAGCAGCGAGCCGAGAGTAAATAGAGAGAAGCCCAAGATGGCGGAGTCGGTGAGCTTCATTCACTTCGCAGCAGCTGATAAAACCTCGCTCTCGAAACCCAAGGGCCCTGCAGCAACGACGGAGAGTCGACCTCAGTCTTCCCGGGACCACCACCCTCCGCCAGCCAAGAAAGTGCGAAACGAGGGGAAGAGCCTGAAACCTAAGAAACTGAACGGCGAAGGGGTTGGCGGTGGAGGTGAGAAGCAGCAGCTGAAGCAGAGTTATGGCAGCTCGACGACATGGAGCTTCGGTCCCGTGAAGGCGAACAACCCCACGGCTCCGGCGCATCCGCCGCTACATAAAGTATTCAAGCAAGGCGCCTTCCTCGCCACTCACCCGAAAGTGAAAAAGCCCAAGGAGAAACGAGAGAAGGAGAAAGAAAAGAAGAAACAGACGACGGCCGCCGACGTGAAGAGCCTCGGCAGCGCTGGGCTGAAGAAGGAGAACGGGCAGATGAAGCTGCTCCAGAAAGGTACGGTGTCCATGTGGCGACGCCGACACGTCAGTTGGCTCGTCTTTCTGGAAATCTCTCCGAGTCCCCGGCGGGGCATCGGAGCGACATCGGGGGGGGGTTCCAGCCCCAGCCAGTGTGTCATTTCTACACACTCTGCGTGCTCCGCTCCATGTCTGAGCTGGCGTGTTAGCTGGTGACCGACTTCTGTCACTCTCTCCAGGAACGGCATCACTCGTCCTTTTAGTTTCCCGTGTGTCTCTTAGTTTGGTTGCGTTCGTTTTTTTTTAATTGACGCACGGCAACATTAACAGGAATTTCACCCTGGAATTTCAATATAAACCACCGCATACTGCCAAACTTCATTTAATGATCGCGTAAGATCAAGTTTTGCAAAGCCTCACTGCGCTGAATGTCAGTGTGCTCGTCGTGCGGTCGTACCGCGGCGTTGATTGTTCACACAGCTACGCACTATGTCGCCGCTATTCGGCTGATTAATTACGGGATCGTCGGGAAGGTTTGGGAACAGACGTGGAAAGTTGTTTATAGGCTGCACGCAAAGCGGATTGAGATCATTGACTTGCCCCGGGGATGTAATGGATGTGTTCAGATTGTTTATGACTCTGTCATCGTACAGTCGTCCGCCATTTAATGTCCTCTACCACGCCCCCAACATAAAATCAAAGAGACATGGCAAGCGGATCGCATCCACGAATGCTGCAAGACTGCCAGTTTTAAAGTCTACTCACGATTAAGCTTTTTAATCCCTTTCAACTGGCAGGGCTTTCCATCTTATTCCTGACCAGTCAGACGGCGGAGTAATTGTTATCCTGACGTGTACCTCCTCATAAGAACATGTCACGACAGCGGGATCCCCTTGTTACTCTATCTAAATCGTAAAATAGTTTAGGAGGCCGGTGGCGAACGCTGTGCTGTCATCTATCATTTCAAATTGGATGGAGTGCTGTCTTCATTCTAAACCCACTTTCAGGAAATGATTATAGGTGTCTTTGGAGCCCACGTACCTTTTATTCGACATGCCGGGCAATTTATACGTCTAAGGGAGAGACCTGTATAAGGTTTTAATCCAGGGAATTCACTTTCCCCTTTTACCGAATTTCTGCATGCAGTAATGAAATTTTCTGTGCTGTGCAATGGCTCAAAATGACTTTATGCACATGGGTTAAATGAGGTTGTAGCTGACATGAACAGTTGGCTGGTCTTTAATAGTACCCCTCAAAATTCTGGAGAGTGTGGATTTTAGAATGATGTAGCCTATTGTTTAAACTGTAGACCGGGATTGTTCACTTCATACCAACTCTTTTCAGATACTGATCTGTTTCTGGCCATGTTTCCATACATTGATTACACGGTCAACATTGATTATTTATTTATACCGTCTCTTGTCTTTCTCTTTATTCGATATATAAACCTCCATTTAAATGGAGGTCTTAGAAATTAAAGCTTTAGGACAACAAGTAGCAGAGCAGTTTAAAGCTGTAGCTATCTGCTTTGTGTGTTTATTTGTTGTTACCTGCTCTGGTTGTGGAGCACAGTGAATGAATGTGAATGTGGCTGTTTTGGGGTACAGATGACGTGTGCTTGCTAGCTTAAGTTTAGCCTCCTCCTTTGGGTGAAATATTTATTAAATGGCTTGGTCTTCTAGACTGTGCCATCTGCTAGATGCAAGCCTCCAGGGGAGACTACTGAAAAGGGAATTATCTACAGTTTAGAATCTCTGATTGTTTGCTATCTTCCAGCATCGAGAACTATTGTACAATTTTAACTGAAATCAAGACTCCTTGATGAAACTCATCTTTAATTGCCAGACACTTCCTAAAAGTTTTGTATCAAAAGATTGGATATACAATGTTTGTAAATGTTCATGTTTTTCATCTCAAATCAGTGAATTGGAGTGTTGGTTAATTCTTGGATATAGGTGAAATAGCTTGTTATTAATGTGCTTTCTTCTGCTGCAGATCACAAAGACAAGAAGAAGGAGAGGAGGAAAGATAAAGACAGGGAGAAGGAGAAAAAGAAACACAAAGTCATGAATGAAATCAAAAGGGAGAATGGAGAGGTGAAGCTGCTTCAGAGAGGTATGTGTTCATTATGTTTAAAAACACTTGTGTCGAGGCAAAGTTGGTCCTGCAATGAGTTTGCATGAGTGAGTTTAACGACTTGTATGACGGAATTCACTTTGCTGTTCAGCAGAACCATATCATGCTTAAGTTAGTTTTGGGGCAAATTCTCTGTTTTCCTGTTTGGAGTGCCTTTGTTGTGCTTGTATTTGTTTTTCCACTTTTGGAGGAAAGGTACAGACTGACTCACTTTTGGAGACTGGCAGGTGCTGAATCCCTGAAAGTTTTAAATCGAAAGGGCTATGACAGTTCAGGATATGTGTTTTTGTGAGGCCAGAATGAAATCAAAGCCAGAGAAAATCCAATGATGGTTGTCAACAAATGGGCAAGCCTTGAAACTTGAAATCACATTAGATCATAATAACAAACATTCCCTCTGTGTCAGTCTTTTATGACCTAAACATGCTGAGGCAGATTAAAGATCTGTAGGTCGGTGTCTGCTACCAGACATCAGGAGGAATACATATGATTTTGTGCGAGGCTTAGTGTTTTCCTGCCCCTCCAATAATTGACACACCAAGGATCAATAAGAGAATTTTATTAATAAAGTGATATAAAATTAGCGTGTCCTTGGGACTTTTGATACATTTCCATATTGCAGCCTAAATTAGTCAAATGTTTCAATTAGACTGCTTCATCTGCTGAGTTTTTATACCAGAGTTTCCACATTACTCTTCTTTAGAGAACCATTTGTAAGAGAGAACATTTCCAAGTCAAGAACTGAAACTCCATCAGCAGGTCTGTTATATTGACTTTAAATGAACATATCTTGACACTTCAAGATAATTCAGAATCTGTGAACCATTGAGGTATGCCTTGAAAGATTAACAGGCAAGTTCAAATGAAATCCCCCAAAAATTTGCTCAGATTTCCTCATGTCTGATAAGATTGGCAAGCACCATTTAAGGATAAAGCTTTCATTTTTTAAGTTTTAATGCGAATATGCACATCGCTTCTTAGAGTTGATACATATCACGTCATCACTAATTTGTTGCAACCCAAAATAATCTTAAAATTTACAAAAACTGTACTTAATTGCATAGCTGATAAATGGATATGTGAAGGCGTGTAACCTTTTACCAATTAAGGGTGCCTTGAGGTGAAGTGGGTTTATGCATTTTACATGGGGCTGGTTAAAATCTTATGTTAAAGGGAATCTCCAGTTTGATTATAGAATATCATGCATTTTTTTTAACGGCATATTGGAATCCTAGTAATAAGACTGGAATGTTCTCTTTTGAAAAGGCTTAACATTCTACTTCAGTTCATTGTAATGCTTTTCACTCACAAAATGGAAATGACAGGTAGTTGAATGCTGGTGATAAATGTGTAAAGTTGCCTGTAGGGTCATGTAGCCAGTGTTAGTTACTGGATTGTTCGGCAGTCACGCAGTGTCACGCTGGCTTGCAACTTACACAATGCATCTAGGACAATTTCCAAGCCCAGTACTGTTTAGAGTAGCCTGCCAAAGCTTTAAGAACAGATCATATCTCTACGTAAAGCGTACACTTCACAAAAGCAACTCTGCTTTCTTCATTTGTCAAGTGACAAACATGCCTTGAAAAGCACATTGAGCCTAATTTACGTCATGGTGCTTAAGGTAATCTGATTTTCATGAAAAATCATGCTGATGAAAAACAAAGTCCATACAGGTATGGGTATCTATCTATCTATATCTTCTGGTTCCCTGTGGAATATGAGGCCGTGAATACAGGTATGTGTATAAAGGTTTCAGATGTCTGTAGGGAAAACTTAGTTGTAGAATTCAAGGACCCTGCAGGGTTCAAGGATTTGTGCTGTAAAGTTTTAACTGTGTGTTTATCACATTTTGCTTTGTTAACTAGGAGGACAGCAGGTTAATTAGGAAATATCTAATCAGTAGTCTCTAATGGTAATTTGTGTCTGTGAGAGAGTACTGTCTTACTAGATACATAATGTGTGTGTCCCATCAAGTTGTAAATATGTCTCACCTCATTCTACCAAATTCACCTAAGGCATTGCTTAGATTTCTTCTACTACTGTGTTTAATGCATTTTTTTTTTCCTTTTAACCTTTTAAAACAGTATTTTATTTGCTCTGTGGGTCTTTGCTGAGCCTGATTGCCGATTAATCTTTTTCCTTTGGTGCAAAGCTGAATACAGCCATAGCTCCAGCATCAGCTTATGTTGAGGCATCTAGTTGAGCCTTGCCTCACACTATCCAGACAGCTACAGGGGGTGTTGACGCTGAGTTGAGCTCATAATTCACAGCTTGTTGCCTATGGGATTAGAGTGGAGGCCACCGATTATTCCTGTCGGGAGGTGACTGTAATGCTGTATGCTACACAGTCACATCAGGCTGTGGGTCAGCGTGGACTTGAAGCTGCAGTGTCGATTCAGTGAGCTCAGGTTGATGGTGTGGTACAAAGCAGCAGCAGGGCATTTCTTGCCTAATACACATTTGTCTAAGAGGGCCTTAGTGCATCTGTGTTCTGACAGGCTGATCTGAAGCCGTCTGGCCTTGTTTCACCCTGATGTTGATTTGCTTAATGTGTGCTGGTTCACAGCACACGGTCGTCTTCAGTGCCAGCCGATCGAGCATGCTGCATGGATCAGGATTCTAATCATGTGTTGAAGTCCAAAAGCTAGATCTTAATCAGATGTCTTTTCCTGGTGTTTGAGCCACTTTTCACAGTTGTACCTATTTGATCTCTGTGAAAAGTTGGTGTATGAATGTCTTGGTCTAAATAAAATTATGTATACACTTTGTTTAGCTGTGTTATGATGAGCATTGGAAGTTATTCAAATGTCAAAGCTCTGGTTTTGTTTCTCTCCTGCAGGTCTCCCTCTGGCTAAGCTTTTTAAGCATTAAAGTATTTCTTTCAAGATGGAAACATGCTTTGATATGGCCACTGCTGGTCATGAGTAACCCCTCTGGCTTAAGCTACCACCCATCTGAAGTTCCCCCCGGGTTTAACTTGGCTCACTAGCCAAGAATATCACCCAGAAGTTTAACTAGTTTGAGAATTCATACTGCTTCTCTGTAGTGATTGGCTGTTAATTTTAGAGGTTGCTTTCAAATGTTGATTGTAGTCCTGGCTGAGGATAGGGAGTTGTAGGTATGTCTGTTGTGCTCATGCTGTTATCAGTGTGTACATGGAGGGGGCGCTCGACCTCCTGGGTCTCACTTCTTTTGACATTAAAAGTACACACAGTCTGCAGCCTGTCTATGGCCAGGACATTGAGTGCACAGCCTTGTCGGTGTTGACCCTGCCCTTTAGTGGGGACTGTGAATTACTCAGTCTGGATTGCTTTCCTTTTATTGCGCTTGCTTTTGTTTTACTGTAGGATATGGCTGTGAGTCTGGTGCAGAGGCTGCATGCTCTTTATGCTCTGCGTCATGGGATGATGGTCTCTTTTACATGCGCGACTGTGAAAGAGAATTAGTCAGACATTGTAGTTTACCCTGCATGAACAGGTTATTCTACGTAATGCCAAGATGTGAATACTTCTAGGATGAGATTTAATCTGAAGCAGTATATGGAAAAAGACATTACTGTGAATGCAATTGTTTTATTTTCAGGTTCTGTCACCATAACTCTTTGGATTATTTCTTTAGTTATAAAGAAAGAGACCCCCTCCCCCCCAAATCTGAATAATGACATGTAGGCCTATAACACAATTTAATTGTTCTTTTTTTCTTAACCCAATTTTAGTTTTCCAATGTGAAGTCTGTTACTTGACAGGAAAGAGTAAATAAATCTCAAAACCACCCATCCGAATAACCGTTGTTTACATTGTTGCATTAATTACTGAATAGGGCAAATATTTGTCTTAATTTGTCTGAGCCACAAAAAATGCATGGATGAGCTGCTGTTTCTTTGGTGAGCTGTGGGCATGGGATTTCAGCACATCCTTGAATCTGTTTTCAGTGCACCAGTTAAACGTTTAGTCAGTTCTATACTAATTTTTGATGAGACAATGCTTTTCCCACCAGTGTTTTGTTCTTGTTGTTTGTTGCCAGGTTATGATGGTTGGGTGATTCCCCCCCCCCCCCCCAAAAAAAGTATTGTTTTGTTTGACCCCAGGAGCGTTACATTTTCAGCTGGACTGGCTTTGCTTTCCGTATACTTATTTCAGTCGGATATGAAATAATGAATGTAAACAAGTTTTTTTTTTTTTTTTGGGGGGGGTGCGTCAAGTATTTTGAAATGTAAAATGTAGGGTAATTAGCTGGGCTGGAGTTACCTGGCAGCATATTCATATAAAATTAGTTCTGAAAATCACAGATGTAGGCTGCCTGATATGACCTGTGAAGCCATTTAAGGTATGGTGCTGTCAAGGATGCTTATACATCTCTGTATCTTTCATGAAGTCTTACAGGTGGGAGACGGGACGTGGCATTGTTTGAAGCTGCTTGTCATGCGCAGGCCTGCTTCCTGTTTCAGGTTGAGCTACGCACTGTGTTGGTGGGTTGAAGTGCATTTCTGGTCCTTGTTTTATTCCTTCTAATGTTCACTGCTTTCCTTTACAGAAGACAAGGAGAAACCAAAAATAAACTTGGAGGAGCTGCAGATCAAGAAGGTGAAAAAGAAAAAAAAAAAGAAACACAAAGAGGAGGAAAAACGAAAGCGACCTAAGATGTACCACCGGTCCTGTCAGACAATGTGCTCTGGGGCTCTGCCAGACCTTCCAGGCCTAGCAGCTGAGCTGTGTGGAGATTTTAAGCCCCCTCCACCTTTCCACCCTGGTGGTGTCATGTCAGCTAGGGAGGAGGGGAACTGGAAGCACACAGAGGGCCAGCAAGGCCCACCTGGGACACACGGACTGGAGTTTGGTCGTCTGGTGCATGTGGAGTGCCAGCCCAATGGCGGTGCCATGGTGGTCCACGCCTACAGCAACGAACTGGCACACCTGTCCCCTTCGGAGATGCAGCGCTTTGCCCAGGAGTTTGTCACTCTGGCATTCAGCGAGGATGAGGACAGTGCAGCCCACTATGTCATGGCTGTTGTGCATGGGGCTGCCTCCTACCTTCCGGACTTCCTGGAGTACTTCTGCCTCAAGTTCCCCAACACCCCTGTCAAGATGGAGATCCTGGGGAAGAAGGATATCGAGACAACCACCATGTCGAACTTCCATGCTCAGGTGGGTGATGTAAAATGTGTAAGCTTTACACAATGGCAAAAAAAAAAACTGAACATCTTCACAGTTTGAGGTGTTCTAAGTGCAGTTGTTTCATTTAATTGTGCCACTGTTATCCAGTTATATCTTCCTCGGTGGCTGCATGGAACTGAGAGAAACATGATCAAAAGCTAAGCTGTCAAGTTATCATTCAGCTGCTAATGTAGAGATGAAAGGTGTAATCTCACTGAGGAAATTTCAGCCTACCTCTTGTATGTTTTGACAGTAATGTCTGAGCTATGCTTGGAATGTAATATTATCTGCCTTAACCTGTGCCATCTCAGGAGTGTGTGTGATGTATTTTGTTTGCCATCATTTATTATATAGCCTACACAGAATTCCAAATGATATACCTGTATAATAGAGGCTGAATTTTCCTGGGTGGGCTTTTTGTCTTTGCCCATGGTGTTTCTGGTTAAAGGGCATATCTGAGGGGGTAGATTGCCTGTTAATACAGACTGATGTTTGGGGTCCTCTGCGTCCCCCTACCTAATAATAGAAACCTAACCTCTGTGGAATGCTCCAGTAGAGAGACTGCTTACACACTTTACTGGATCGTCATTTGTAGAGCCATAATTGTCAATCCCTGTCTCCCGCTGGCATTCAGCCTCCCTGGAAGTTACTTTTGCTATTAATGATGAGTGGTGGGAACTGACATGACTGACGGTGATTCTGCTTTCACTCCACTTTTAAAGTCAGATGTCAGAAAGCTGCAGACCTGTTTCTTCTCAGTGGGGAAACAACCAAAGATTTTAAGGTTCAGTTCTCGTTTAATTTGATTGGTTCTTAACAGTGCCAGGATTAAATGGTGCATGGTAGCCTGGCAAACAAGGAATACACAAATATTTTCAACAGCAGTATCCTCAATTTCTTGTCGGAAAGGGTAATACGTTTTCCATGAGAATGAAAAATTAAGTAGCAGCTCAGAAATGCAGAGAGACTATATTGCCACAAAGAATGTTGTTTTGGCATTAAGCGAGGTTAGAAGGCTGATGTTAAAATGTCACTTTTTTTTTTTTTTGGATTGTGTTCTCTTGGGTCTTGTCGTTGAAATTCCTCCACTTTGTTCACTGCTCTTTGTCACATTTTTAATTAGAAACCTTACTGATTTAGTAGCACTTAGTGGCATGTAGAAAAATCCCTACATTTAATACTGCTGTATAAGGCCCAAGTGATATGAAAATTTGACTCTAATACTGATTTTAAGGACTTAAATCAGTTATTAGAATTTCTATCTGGTATGTTACATGGGCAAAAAAACATATCAGTGTAAAATTGCATAGTTCTGCTACATAGAAGCACTGTAGAAATGTTCACACAGTTCTCATTATAATGCAGTATTTCCATTCCCACTCTAAAGCTCCTCTTTGGCTAACCTTACTAAAAGTCCCAGGTTAAGAGTGACTAGTAATAATACCAGAAAAACAATACAGCAAGCTCCTTTTCTCATCGTAAATGTTGAGACACTGGATTTTCTGACGATGCTGAGAAATGCGTGAAATGATATGAACTTTTTCTCTCGTTTTATCAGCCATCACTAGCTTCTGTGTGAGCCACAGTATAGATGCTTTCACTGGGTGGGATGTTCCCTGGCCCACTGCGGTAGGGTAGAGGATTGGGAGGAATGCTGCTATTTTCCTTGGCAACCAGCTGTTCGCACTCGCTTGCATGGTCAAGAATGCGCTGAATGATGAAATCTGGACATGTATGATTAACTGGACACGGGTTCCCTTCCAAGGTGAGCCGCCGTTGCGTCCAGTGTGAATGGAATGGTGGCTGTTAAGCTATGAAAGTAACGCATCTGTCATAGTTTTAAAGGCATCGTGGGTGTCCAAGCATTAGTAGGAAAAATGACAATGTACTGTGCTGTTAACATGTCAACGTTTAATGTCATTTTCTGTGGATGAATCATACTGGACAGTGCTAGTGTGGTGTTTTTTCATTGCGATATTGTGTATGATGAAGACAACAGTATAGCATGATTATTATACACCTTGCTGTATTGTGTAATTGAAATTTAAACGTCCTTTTTTTGGGGGGGTAAGGCCTGAGAACCAGATTGTGAGGTTACCTTTTAAATTGGCAAAATATATATTTTCTAAATCAAGCAAATAATTCAGCATTTAGTCATGGTCCTCCTGCACCCCCCTCCTGCAACGGTATCATTACCTCCCTGGAAATGGCACTAAAGCTTAGCCACGTAAGCATAGTGGTACTTAACGCCAGGTCCTGTTTATTTCCTTATCGCCTTGAATGTTTCTCAGATTCTGCATTCATTCTGTAATCGGCAAATATCAGGGTGGAAGAGGATATTTTCCCAGGCATGAATAGGGTTGGCTGCCAGGCCTCCTCCTCAGCTGTACAGAGAGGAGAAAGTAGGTCTGCGAGGATGCTTGCTGATATCGATCCTCCCCTCCCACAGAGATGAAACCAGTGCCGCAAAAAAGACACCTAAAGCATCCAACCAGGCCCTAACATGAATAATTTAATTTAACAGGATAATGACGACGAGCTGATAAAGCCAAGCTGCATGTTCCAGAACAAACGGCTCTTTTCCATTTAGAGAAGTCCTTGGCAAGCTGAAGTCCTGGTCACATATTTTAAACAGAAGTATGAAGCCTTGGAGTAGAGTTTATGGGTTCCCTTATTCCCTGTGTTTAGGTGGACCCATCATCACCACCTTTGGCGTGTAGTTACAGCTGTCAAAGATTTATTGAAGTTACTTCTCCATGCTGGTATGTCACCTGTGAAGTTGCTCCCCCTATATGGATTTTCAGTTGTTTCAGTTTGACTAGGCATCTTTCAAATGTGGGTTTTTTTTTTTTTTTGTTTCCTCAATATTGCTGATGTAGTTTTGGTTTGATTAAAGACACAGGTCTGTGTGCTTTGAAGCTTTTTCTGGAAGCAGTTTTAGGATGAATTATTAATTTTACCAGATGGCAAAAAGACTGCCCTTGACAACAGCTGGAGTATAAATGCCAAGGTTATTTGCATTAATTGTTTATTAGCGACTATTTTAAACAGCTTGTCATAATATATTAAAATTGATGTCTCTTGTTCATTGGCTGTGCCCAACTGCTCCAGTCCCTTGGACTCTCTAGGTGTCATTGAGCTGTACTGAGAAAGTCGGAGGGGCTCTGTGGATCATCTACAGTTGAGCTCCTCCCTTCCTTCTATCTCTGTGATCCAGCCACAGTGAGTCATCCTCAGTGTCTGGTGAATATGTATGATAGTGGACCTCCTTGCGGAGGAGCAGAGGCGTTCGGCTTGGGCCCTGTAGGAAGGTGGTTTTGGCCGTACTGTGCTGCACTGCACACATTTATGTTTTGCTTGGTAGGTGGAGCTCTAACCAGTCCTTTCAGAAGTGATAGGGCCAGCAGTGGGTTTCTTTTGTGGTAATGTACTTTCCTCTCTCTTGTAAAATCTTACGTGTCTTTTTACACTCCAGAAATCCTTCCCTTTTTCATCCCTCATCCTGTTATGGACAGATGTGCCTTGCATGTTTTTTTTTTTATTTTAGCCGTTGTGCTGTAGGTAACAATATAGCATCCTGTATAAGGCTTAGGCACTTTTTTTGTGTGTGCTACTTTCCGCAGAAACAACACTGATTAAAGGGAAGGGGGGGGGGGGGGTTCTGTGGCTTTTCATAGCTGGAAATGTAGAATTCTTCAGTCTGTCAGAAACACTGTACAGGCTCTGCTGATGCTTTGAACCCTGCTGTGAGACAACAGGCTCGCAGCACTCCTTTGTTGTGTGTGCGTGTATGCGTGCATGTCTGTCCCCTTCTGTGTGCATAGGTTCTCAATGCATCTGAGGGACAGGACGTCCCATGTTTAGTGGGAGCCATGATGCCTCTATCAAAGCTCCTATTGAGAGTTGAAATGGCCAGTCTCCTGCTTCATTCTGAAGCTAGTTGATATTGTCCTGGGTGGACACTGCAAGAGATCACATCCAGGAAGATGTGCCAAGTTCACTATAGTCTAGGAAGGTGTGTGTGTGTGTGTGTGTGTGTGTGTGTGTGTGTGTGTGTGTGTGTGTGTGTGTGTGTGTGTGTGTGTGT
>JAACJT020000001.1:8552046-8588994 GCA_009936485.2 Gymnarchus niloticus | reverse complement strand
TGTGTGTGTGTGTGTGTGTGTGTGTGTGTGTGTGTGTGTGTGTGTGTGTGTGTGTGTGTGTGTGTGTGTGTTTCTGTATGGTGCTAAAAGATTTAAAGCAGCTGTTGTATATCTAGCCATACTTTTTTCTGTGGCTAAGCGATTGGTATCTGCAAGAAAAATGTCATTAAAATGAGTTTTGCACGTTTGGTTGGCTTTAAATTGCATCATTACCAGCCATGTAGTCTGATACTGTTTAGAAGCAGTGCATGTATTTAGAATTTGGTGGTGTCCCCTAGTACAGTTTGCTTTTCCCAAATTTTCCGTGCTTTTCCTGGTAGCCAACTGTTATTTCTGTTCATTGTTGTTGTGAAACCTGGAATGCCTCACCTTGGGTTTTCTCTTTGCACCTGAATCAAAGGCTATGCTTTCTCCATTACAGCCACTTGGAGCTATATGAGTTTCCACTTCTCACGCTTATGGTTGCCTTGATGGGCTAAGGGCATGTTTCAACACTTTAGTTTTTTCAACAGACCTGCAGCAGTGAGCTTCTCACTTTTTCCTCTTGGTGTCGATATGTGAAGGAACCAATGCGAAATGTAATGTGTGGCCTTTCAGGTGATGTCACCTTGCTAATGTCCTGGACCCTGCTGTTAAGTTTGACATCTTTGCTATCCTCTTGTGTGCACTTCCTCTAGCCGTGCTGTCCATACTTGCTGTGCGTTGCTTGTCTTCTTTATACGGTGTTGGGTGGGTTCATGAAAGCCACTGTCTTGTAAATGACAGAGCCCTTCTGCATGGCCATGTGTGGTAGAACACGCAATTTTCAGTGCAGCCTATGCTGTCTGTCTCATTGTAGCGATTAGCCAATCCTTTCCCAACCCCCACTATTCTTATCAGAGGACTCGAACCTCTCCGGGGTTTAATTTGCAGCCTTGGCAGCTGGCCACTGTGAGGGAAGGAGATGTATCATCTGGGCATCTGTTTTGCAGGCTGCCCTGCACCTCGGAGCAGTAGAGTGGTTTTGGGGGGGAGCTGATTAAATGAATCACAGACAGGGTGATGGGCATGCAGACCTTTTTTTTTTCCCCTCAGGCAAGTCTGTGGAAGGATGGAGGCACCGGTGGGGCATTCCTCTCAGTGGGGCACCTTGAAAGGGGAAAACATTGGTGGGGGGGATGGGTGATGCAAAAGCAAAGCAACTACCCTGCATTGATTTTTACATTGTTCTTCAAGTACATCTCCTCAATGTAAGACCTTTACCACATCGGCTCACACAGCAGCATAGCATCACGTATTGCTGTCACTGTAAAGTGGCTTCCCCCTGAGCCAGGAGCAGGCTAGAATATAATGGCTGTGCTTGTTTTATTGCAATGACAGGCAGAGCAGAACATCCATAACTCGGTAACAAATTCTTGTGGCTGTACATACAGCAGTGTGTTGGATGTTATTCAGTGGCTAGCAGGAAAGTTAAACTCACCCTTTAGCCTGTTAAATGCATATAGTATAGACCTAAAATGCTGTGTCAATGTATGGCAAATCACAAAAGATAAAACAAAACCATTTGTTGATGGTAGTAATCTAGTACCTTGTATTTTGATCCTGGGAGTTATGGCGAAAGGCTGGTTTTGTGTGAAGTCCTGTGTTTTCAATTAGACTAAAGTCCTTGAGTAAAAATAAGCTATAAAACTTACAACCTTCTTGTAAATCGACTCTCATTCCCGAGACACAGATGAATCAAACGACTTCAAAAGATGAAGTCCAGTAAATGTGATGGAAAGAAGAGCTGAAAGTGGTGACCTGTATTGAAGGATACTGCCCCCCCCTCCCCCTTCCCTGCTTCTCATTGGCTCCTGCTGATGTGTGGAGCTGGCAGCTCAGAGACCCAAATGAAACCGAAACCACCCGCCAGCTAATGAGTGATTGGTTTTTTTTTTTTTAAGCAGCCTACATCAGCTATGGATGTTGGTCAGCAAACCAAAGACACTTTCCTGAAATGTAGAAGGGGAAAAGTACATTAATGTCTGTGTGAACCCTGAACTGTGCCAAGAATGGAATGACACTGCAGGCATGTGTACCTTAGTCAGCTAGTGAGACACCCCGGCTTGGCAGCAGGGGTCACTGCAGTGCGTCACACCTGAATTTGAGCACCTTTTCCCAGCTGATTGCCGTTTCTCCAGTTGGCAGGGAATTTCTTGCATTTTGCCATCCTTATATTTGTACCAGCACAAGCTCACTGGTTGTTTATTAAAGAGGGTAATTGTCAGTGTTGTGTGTTCTGACAAAGCTTTCAGTGCAGACGGTAAAAGGGGGGGCTAATCTGTTACACATGGGAAAAGTCTGACCATTTATCAGCAGTAGATCTAGTTTCTCACAGGGGTGGGGGGCTGGCAATTTCACCTTCCTCTTGCCGGAAAAGGGCCGATTATAGAGATGAAACCACCAGCGTTGAGGTGTGCCCCGTTTCTCTCCACTCCTCAGGAAAAAAAAGCAGCCTTCTCTTATTGCTGTGATGACTGTGGCTGCTGTAGGACATGGACATGAATCTTTTGTCTGTGTTTGTAAAGCTTTTATGCTGCCTGCAGCAGAAGTAAAGAATACAACTGCTCACACATCATCCACCTGTGGGAGGGCAGAGAAAGGGCATGTTTTTTGTTGTTAGAGCTGAAGCAGTAAATGTTTGTTTACACAACTTATTTTGCTGAAACTCCACCATAAATGGTGGTTTTTAATCAGGATGAGTTTACTCTGAAGCTTTATGCATTTGCTGTATTGATTGTGTTGCACAATTGAATCAATGACTAACTACACTTTTGTGCTTCTGTTTTATTGGCAAAATTAAAGTATTTGCAAATTTTTTAATTTGGGTATAGGTAAAGTTATTTGAAATCAAAGATATTTAGAAATATCCAAGTGAGGTAAATTCTAATTAAACAGTAAAATAAAATTAAGACTTCAGCTAACAAGTTAGTATACACTTCTGAAATTTTTAGTAATCTTTGAGAATTCAGCTGGAAGGAAGTGTTGAGAACAGGGTTTAAAAGTTGTGTAATTGAATTTTCATGGTATTGTAATACAACTCCTAAAATTTGAACTTAAAGCTCAGTTCTTTAATTTCTCCTAGGCACCCACCTATTAACAGTTCTTTCCTATAAACATTGGTGTTTAACTGATGACTTTCAAAATTTGTTCAAGTGCAAAGCAGGACTGTGCAGTGTTTTGAATTGCTTGAGATGTCTTGTTAAAATGAATGCATATTACTGCGTGTGTGTGGGTGGCAACATAGCATCTGTCTGTGTAGTAATGACGCAGGATGGAGTTTTGCAGCTTTGACATTGGAGTTTATAGTGGAACAGGCAGAAATCATCTTGTGCTTTTTGTGTGTGTCAAGGGTCCCTGTAATGTGGCTTTTAAGGGTCTTTTTTCTTTGGATTAGTGCTTCTTCCTCTGTTTCTTAACCTCCGGACTTCACTCTTGCTTCCCCAAAACCCAAGCCACATTGTCTGTGTCCTCAATCTAGAAGAAATGGCAGGCTGTACTGGTCATAAAGAAAACCTTTCCGCAGTAATACAGCATGGCTGGGAATGCTGCAGTATAAATATTGCCTTACAATCACAATAACTAGGTATCCTGTGGCCATCTATACATCTATTATTGTGCCTTGGAAAATTGAAGGAGTGTAAAATGTGGTGTTTATTTTTAGCCGCCAGACTGTTCCTCCTTTTTTGGCCTTCCCTCGATAGACACCACTGGTTGTAGGTTGGGGAAAAATGAACAACCTGGTTTGGAGCTAGTCAATCATGAGAAACCGACAAGATGTCACGCTGTCACTTGGAAACATGGCACTGTGCTTTTCTTCTGTCTGGTTTGGAGAAAGTAAAGGTGTGCATTTAATTAACCATTTGGTGTGATTCCATTAGAGATCTGCATTTCATGATCGGGTTTGTTGGTGTCCTTTCCCTGGAAAGGACAAAATGCTCAGCGCCGCTGAACGGGCTTTTAATTTTGTGTGCTCAATGTGCTGTATTCTCCCATCAACTTAAGTGAAAAAAGCACATAGCTACACGCGTTTCTCATTTAAGCATATGCTCCCAGCTGGCTTAAGCACGGATGTTATGCGGGCCCTGAGGCGCGTTATGGTGGAAGGAGGCTGAAATGTGGGAGTGTCCCATGTAACTTTCCTTTTACGAACATTCTCTCCCAACTGGTGTTGATGTAGTGTTGTCTTAGATTTTTCAATTTCTAAGACCTGTATTAAGTGACACTGCATAGGAAAACATGGTACTGCATCGTTTTCATCAAATAAGTGTTGAATTAATGTAAAAACCTATCAAAACATTCAATTCACATATGACTTGATAAACCCCAAGGCTTTTTCACAGGTTGTTAATTTAATGAAAAATTTGATTTATTAGTTTTAATTTGGGACAGCCTGAACCATTTAAATCACAATGCATTTTAAAAAGTCCAAACGCAGATCTCTCTAATCTTGTTTATACACGTTAACCTCACCACATTCACAATAATATTGGAATCTGCCATTGGAAACCAGTATAAAATCATGAAAAACTAAGCGGCGAGGATTCTGTTTGGTATCTATGACAACATCACGATACTTAAGTGCCAATTCAATTTGTATCGTGATTCTATAAATATCCTGATTCGATATTACTATTTTTTTCATTGTTACAATTTTAAAACCTTGAGCCAGTTAAAAAGTTCACACCTCTAAAGCTGTATACCTTTAGCTGTATGCCTAAAGCTTTATTCAACAGCTGCACTATTGAATTGAACACGAGTAATTAAATGTAGCCTACTCCTAATAACATTTTCCACCTCAAAAACCAAGGACAGCATTTAAACAATACCAAATAACTTCTAACACAACAGTATCAAATTTAATTTAAAATCAGATGTAGCTTTTTTACTTCTGATTTTAAATTAAATTTGATACTGTTGTATTAGAAGTTATTTTGTATTGTTTGCTACATTTGCTACTGTCATGGCATATGCTACACCAAGCTAATGCTAGCAACAGGTTTAGGTTCTCCGCCGCCTTGTCTAACTCGAGATGATTTCTGGACCCATATGTTAGTCGGATTACCACAGAACTTAACTTTAGCCTGACACAGTTTACATACAGCATGACTAATTTCCAACTCTCCTTTACCACTTAAATCATGAAAGTAAAAGTTCCTACATACATGTGATTTAGACTGTGGAGGAGCAGCAAGAATCATTATTGTTATTGCTAAAGATAGCAAATATTTTGCTCTTACCACATGGGATGCTGTGCTGCCTGCCAACCAGCCACCTGTATGATTACGTTTCTCCACATCAAATTCAATCACATATAAATTTGAAATTAATAAATAAAAATTCATTACGGCGTCAGTGTGGCAATACATGAGTTGCGATACATTACCGAATCCCCCCCCATCTCTAATCTGTCCAAAGAGAAATTTAGGGCTATTGGGAGGGGTTAAAAACCATGGGATCTCACTAGCGTTTACATCTTATGGGCATGAGGTATGGGCTAGTGCTGAAAACTGCTGGTGTCTCGGGTAAAATGTGATGCTTCACATCTACACATGTATATGCATGCATGGAATAATGTATTCGGAAAGACGGGACAAATCATGTCCTGCATTTATTTGAAAGGGTACACAGATTTTACCTTACATATGGGGGACAACCCCGTATTATACAATATGGGTGGCAACCCTAATACAAGGAGTGTAACGGTATTCAGTATATTATCGAACCGTTCGGTACGCCCCCGACAGTTCAATACGCACACGTGAACCGCGGTATTACGATATCATTTTGTCATTTTCCTATACGTATTGGCATGAATATAAGGCAGTTTTTTTTTTTTTTCTTCTCCCTCAAATATCTCTAAAAAACTGGGGTTATCTTATTTTCGACAACTAGAATTTAAATGCTATAAATTATCTGCCTCCTGGATATCAGTGGTTTGTATGCCGATACGAGCTAGAGAAGAGAGGCTAAACTAAAACAAATATTCTCCTTGCTCCAGCGTGACAATCGCGAGTGCTAGTAGGGAGACAGAGAGACGCTAATCTGAAGCGGTCCTACTGTCTTTCAAACCCGCTGTGTGGGAACGTTTTAGATTCAGCGTGCGATATGATGAGGAGGGATAAAAAGATAGTAAACAAACTCATTAGGGTAAAATCTCATCAGGGTACCAAGTTAATTTTGCACTTGATTTTTACATTTAATGTTGCCTATTCAAGTCTATTTTAATTAAACACGCTATATGCAAGGCAAGTTAGGCTATTTCCAGGTTGTCAAAGGTTAGACAGACCACAGAATGCATAGACAGGTAGTTCACTTGATGTTAAACTTTTAAATAATAAAATGTAAAATAGTCAAAGTTCATTGTTTAAAGGGTGCTATCTTTATATTGAAAAAAAGAAGAAAAAAAAACATCGAAACCGTACCCTTACTGTGGTCCAAAAACTGTGACACATGGAAAAACTGTATGGTTACACCCCTACCTAATACTAAACTTGATGTCATGTCTTACATTTCAAGACAGGAAAAAAGAAACATTAAGCAGAATTAAACTCCAGCTTAAGAGAAATGCGTGGAATAGCTGGTGGTCACACTTCCATTCCGAACGGCATAAGTAACTTAGTCAAACTGGACCGTCCGCATACCATTGGAAAGACCGTGCAATTGTGGTCAGCTTTCCTTTATATCTGCATTTTCTGTCAGTCATTTTTAGTCAAATCCCCCCCCCCGCCTCAGGCACATCTTATCAATTCGTCTAAACTTTTTTTCTCAGTAATATAGACTATTTTTTAAAAATTTCAATTTCCACATTACCATGTTGTTGTTGTTGGGGTTTTTTTTTTTGTTTTTTTTTTTAAATGCTGTCTTTTTTCCCCATTCTATTGGCATGTTTACTGGGCTTGTTTCATTGTCCATTTATTCTATCATCCATTGTGTCTTCAGTGAGTTTCAAAATCAAGCTTGTGTCTTTCAGAAGGATACACCACTTTCTATGGATTTTAGATTCTGTTTACGTCATCAATGGAAAAATCCATGTTCCACGTTTTTGCTTTCAGCCAAAATCATCATGGGCATTTCACCTTTATGTTGGTTTTGGAGTTTGCACTGTATCTCTTGCAAGCCTGCCTTCATTCTGAACTTAGGTACTGGGGGTGGGATACTTCAGCTGAGAGGAGAATACACGCAGTGGCAAGGTGTGTGAAAAGGTGTGCAGAAAACAGACCTAAGTGCCTGACTTGAGAATACAGGCTAAAGTGCACTACAAAGAAACATTTTGAAATGCTCAGGTCGAGCTATAGCATGCCCTCAAGGGCACAAATGGGGGGAAAAAAGGGTGGACCTCTCCGGTAATACAAAAGATTCTATTTGCTGCAGTGCGCAAAATGCCAATGTGATTAATATAAATATGTGTGTTAAGGCTGATTAGATAATGTTCACAAGCTGTGATCAGCTGTGGGGGAAACAAGTTATTTTCTCCAACACGTGGGTTTCAAATTCATATTGGTAACTGATAAGCAAACATATTAGAAGATGAGACCATGTTAACTTCACCCTAAAACTACAGAACACTAAAGATGTGTTGAATATTCTTAATGGGAAAAGTGGCCTTACATGAAACAGTGTGCTTGTATCTGTATTTTGCTCAGGAAAACCTCAAATGATTAGGAATTTTGATGATTGGTTTTGTTGGATGTGACCAGCATAATCTTTCTGCTAGAGTATTATGCCCTTAAAAAGCTCTCATTGTGCACAGTCTGTGATTTGAATCTGAAACCTATGTCAGGGTGCAAGAATGTTCTCAAGGGTAACATTTTATGTGAAGTGGTACTTGTAGGTTTTATAACTTTGTTTACTTACTGTGATGAAATGTATCAGATATATTTTTCTGCCACCAGTGGTGGCAGTGGAGTCTTGTCTGAAAAATATACCAAAGCAATAATGGCAAGGAATTCTTGAGTGTCAGACTACCTATCAGAGGATCAGAAGGGGCTGAAAATGTTCCATTGTGTGACTACAGGATCCATACCATCATTTACCAAGGACTAGGAAATAACATGGACCATGGGCATAGTGAATAGTGGCCCTGTTTCAGTGGCGTTTTTGGGCTCCCCACTCATTTTGGGGGTATGGGGGGACAACAAACCAGCCCCTGTGTAAGAGGGGGCTGCTTTCTGGGGTGCTTCAGCTAAGGGCATTTCAGCTAAGTGATTAGGGTGAATGGAGACCTCCAGTATTGTAGTGACTGCTCAATGATAGCTGTGTATCATGGGGAGCTGATGATGTTCCCTCAATGGTCGTATCTGCTTCCAGGTGAAGAGGACATACTCCCACGGCACATACCGAGCAGGCGCCATGCGGCAGATCAGCCTGGTGGGTGCTGTGGATGAAGAGGCTGGCGATTACTTCCCAGAGTTCCTTCATATGCTGGAGGAATCACCTTTTCTAAAAGTAAGTCCCTGAGGCAAGAGGTTAATTAAGTTTTAGTTAATGCTTGCAGATGAGCACTTTAGAGAAGCCAGAATGGTGCTGCGTAAACAAAGCAAATGAGTCTCTGCTGGAGTTAAATGTGCTTTACTTGGATGGCAGCTGTTCTTGGATGCATATTTTCCGCTGGAGGTTACTTGTGCTGGAATAGCTCAGTGTTTGTAATGAGATTGGTCCCACTAAACTGCAAATGTTGTCTGACTTGAGTGGCTGCCAAAATATAAACTCCCAAAAGTTTGACATAACACCTCCACCACTTACAGAAATAACACAAGGTTATAAACTCCTCTGCCTAACTTGAAGTGCTCTCACAGAGAGCACAGTAGCTAGTTTTGTCAGAAAGAAGGAAGCAGAACATGGGGCTGATGCTTATTATGGTTAGGGTTGGGCTTCTGTGACTCTTCCCCATGTAATGAGTGGGTGTGGCATATGTGACTCCTCCCCAGAGACTTATAAAGCTGGTATTTGTGTGTGTGTATAAGGGAAACCTGCCCTGTATATGGTTGTGGTGGCACTTTGCACTTACTGGTCCCCTTCCTACCATGTGTCCAGTGCACGCTGCCCTGGGGCACCTTCTCCAGCTTGAGGCTGTGCAGCCCCACAGAAAGCGATGATGGCCCCATCATGTGGGTGCGGCCGGGGGAGCAGATGATCCCCGTGGCAGATGTGCCAAAGTCCCCTTTCAAGAGGAAAAGGTATGAGTGAAGATTAGTTTTCTGTTTAGCACACTTAATCACTAGTGCCCTTAACAGTGGGGCGGGGAATTAAACCCATTTAAAAAAAAATAAAAAATTGGGCGCGATCTCTCCTGCTAACGGTTAGCTTATGGACCTTAATGTGTGTAGGTGGTTAAATACTTTATGTAATCTGGTTTAGAAACTGCTAGAAGTCCCAGACCCACCTCACCTGTGCTGCACCACAGAAATCTATGGACTCACCTGTTAGCACTCAAAAGCTTCACTGATCAGAGCGGACGCTTCAGTGACAGGCCATGTTATAGAAATGTTGCTGCTCTGCAGGTCCACCAATGAAATAAAGAACCTCCAGTACCTACCTCGGACGAGCGAGCCACGCGAAATGCTCTTTGAGGACCGGACACGAGCTCACGCCGACCACATCGGCCAGGGCTTTGAGCGGCGGACAACAGCAGCAGTGGGTGTACTGAAGGCCGTGCACTGCGGGGAGAGGTGGGTCTGCATTACTGCTGCTGTTCAGAGCTACACATCTGGACCAACCAGTGCAAATTAATCTGCATTTGTCAGGCTACCCAGAAATGCCCCAGCATACCGACACAAATATCTCCTTCACTTGTTAATGTCAGTAATTAATTAGATTATTGTCTGTGTTTGTTTTGATTTGCTTTAGGATTAATCCAGTTTATATGATGTGGTTAAAAAAAAAAAACTAAACCCTTTTAATTTTTGCAATAACTTTGATCCTGGGCTGCTTTAAATTTTTTGTAGACATTCATCTTAAGAAAATTCTAACAAAACGTGTATTTTCTTTCCCTACTGTACCTTGAATCTCAAGCAGTAAATTTGGCTGATGTTCACAATGATAAAAATCAAAGTCAGATAACAGTCAAGTCAAAATGATGACAAAACAAGTCATACAGTTAAAGCAAGTGTTCGAAGTGTCGTCTGTTTGCTTTCACATGGGCCTGCAGCCGTTCAGACAAAAATAAAAATCAACTCAGGAGCAATAAAGATATAGCAAAAAAAAAGGATTTAGTTTATTTATATTAACTGTTTAACACTAGCTCTAAACTGCCATAATATACCCCAGAAGGTTTCTGCTGTGTGAAATCTTCAATGGCACCCATTCATTGAAGGAAAGCATCTAGCTTGTTTGCCTTTCCTGCCTTGGACAGTGTGGAACCCCCTCGGATAACCAAAGATGTGATCTGCTTCCACGCGGGGGACTTTCTGGATGTAGTGCAGAGGCTACAGCTGGATCTGCACGAGCCTCCGCTGTCACAGGTGAGCTCAGCTCTGCGCTGCCGCCTGGTGGCCGTAAACCAGACCTCTACCTGTAACAGCAGGAAAACTAAGCTGGGAGCCAGCTTGGCATCCCATGAGCCCATATTATTTGTTTATGCTCATTTACTTGTTGAAGGGATAACATGGGATTTGCACTAACACTGCCTCCATTAAGAGTATAATGGAATCTGTTCAGATCACTGCTGTGTCGGCTGTGCAGCCAGTGTTGGCGGTATTTGGACACAGGACTAGATTAGGAGACATGCTAGTGGCACAGGTGATGCTGGTGGACTATACCCTTCACCCAGCTCCCTGATAGACACTGCCCCTTCATTTTCGACCCCAGGATAAAAGGAATTTTGGCGACCATTTTTAAGGCAGCATGTGAATAATTTTCTCCGTCTCGTACAGTGTGTGCAGTGGGTGGACGATGCCAAGCTGAACCAACTCCGCCGAGAAGGCATTCGCTACGCCCGCATCCAGCTCTATGACAATGATATCTACTATATCCCGCGTGCCGTGGTGCACCAGTTCAAGACCGTGTCATCCGTCTGCAGCCTGGCCTGGCACGTGCGCTTGAAACAGTACCATCAGGAGGCTGGGGCTCAGGACGGAACTGAGGCAGCCAGTGTCCAGCAGGAGCCCCCTAGAGACGATACCCAACCACTTCCAGGCGTTAAAGTGGAGCCCATAGACTTCTCTTCTGCGGGGCCTCCTAAATGGACATCCCCAGGCTCAGCCCAACAGAATCGCTCAGAATGTCCTCCCACAAGCCCCGCCGTGGGCAGGACGTGGCCCACTCAGGCACCCGTTGAGGCCCCTGAAGACATGCTGTACTCAAAGCCTCCGCGGCCACACCTCCTCCCCAAAGACCCGCTGCATGAGCAGCCAAAAGACTTTTTATACTGATTTGTACATAATTTTTAAACCTGCTAATTTCCCTCACTGCTTTGTTGTATCAATCAAGTAAGAACAGACGAGAAACACACACACATCCCTAGGTATGAGCATGCCATATGGACTGTGCAAGCCCCCTGTGGCCTGCTTTTGACCTGTGCTCTGATCTGTTGAATGAACACACGGCAAATGTAGCGTCTTACATTCCTCAGTGCCTGTCTGTAACTGTGAACGCTCCAAACACTAAGGGCCAGCCACACTGTTACACATCAGGATGGAAATCAAACGGTCCTAAGATAATATATTTTTAAGTTGGAGGTTAAACATAGACTAGAGCTGACATGAACACATACAATATATTTTTTGTAAGAGACAGAATTCTTTTAACGACTACAGCCTTTTTCCATAGAGCTTATTTATATTTTTTTTCTCATTTTAAATGTCGGCACTGTAGTGTACATAACTTTTTAAAGAAAGGCATACTTGTAGTGTGATTTTTACTTAAATGGGAACCTCAATAAAGGTTCGCATTACTGGATTGTTGGTGTTCTGTGTACCACTGCCTGAAGTCATCAAAAGCTTAGGGGTTTCGTTATGCCAGTTGACAGCTGTAAACTTGTTTTACAAAGGTTTTGTCTGATGCTGTAGTGTGTGTGAGGAACTGGTAGGTCACTTGGCCCACTGTCATGCTACAGAAAGGTTAAAACATTACTGCATAAATCTCAGCGTTCATCTAGACTTAATTTGATTTACAATCAGGAAAATACAACTATATTGTGAAATAGAAAAATTTGGCTGACAGTAGTTCCACTATTCCTACTTATGTATTTTTGAATGTACAGAAATCTGCCTAAAATGCGCTTTAAAGTGAAAACAAGCTAGTAATGTATGCTCACTGGCTCCAGTATGTTGGAGAATATAACCCCATAGGATGGGTGCCTGAAGGCCCTCGGTGGTCTGTTAGGATGCACAGATTGAGTCCCATCTGTCCTGAGGTAGGAAGCGTGCTGTGCTTTAGCCTTCTGGCTGAGCAGACAGCTGCTGCTGATCTGCAGCTGTTTGTGAGTGCTGCAGGCCTGCAATAGAGGGAGGAACGTTCACTGCATTTACTGAAATGAAAATGCAGTGAATGGATGCTAAAGACAGTGGTTCAGTGGAGTGCTGAGAGGAGGTGGGCACATAATGGATACTCCTGAGGTGTATCCACAGAACATTTCTAGTCTGTATGACCACATGAAAAAACCTGTAAGATTATGGAGTGCTAGCCAGTGAGCTGTTGAGAAGGGCAGAACTGAAACAGATGTACTGGGTCAGGTGTGTGTCAGCCAAGACATGGGGCACCTGTACCACACAGGCTGTTTTCAGTACACCGGACTGAGGCAAACCCACTCATCTCCAAGGAGCAGTGGTAGCCCAGGTTGCAGCTGTGAAATCCTATTCCAAACGTCCTGCATCTGATTTTCTGTTGATTGAAACTTTTGAGATACATGGTGCAGTGGTTAACACTGTTGTGTTATACCTCCAGGGTTGGGGGTTTGAATCCCACCTCTGCGCTGTGTGTGAGGTTTGCATAATTTCCCCATGCTTTGTTGACTTTCTGTGGGTACTCAAGTTCTCTCAGTCGACAGATATGTGCTGTAGGCTACTTGGCAGATCTAAACTGTCTATAATGTGTGATTGGGTGAGTAACTGTACTTTGTGATGGATGGCACCACATCCAAGGTGTCCCAAGCTGCCAGGAATAGGCTCACCCAACACATTTTCATGTGTTGCAGGGATAAGGAAGACCTAATCTGCCATTGACTTAAGAGACTAGACTGAATTTGATCTTTGTCTTTCTAGTTCTTCTAAGGCTTAAGAGATGAAAACCTTTGAGGGAAAATTCACATACAGTACTACACTCCAGGTTATAGTTCCTCCACTTTCCATGCAGCCAGCTGGAACAATCTTTCTGAAGCCCTCGAGACTTATGCAGCACTGCAAGGAAAACTACAAATTGGCAGGATGAGACATTCGACTGCTAGCAGCAAGGAGGGAAGCTCAAGGGAATGATGACGTGGGCGATGCCGCCTTGTGGAAGTGTACACACTTGCCAGTAAATGGTAACACACATCAAATGTGCAAGTTTCATAATATAAAGAAAACTCAATTTTTAATAAAACTTATCCCCTAAACTGATGTACACAAGTGTTTCCCTGGGTCATGAGCAATCCTTTTTGCTTTTTGTTCTGTTCATGTGTTAGAAATATTTCAAACGAAAAGAATGCACAATAAAGTCAAATTCCACCCACAAATTCAGAAGAACAATGAACAGGACATGTCACTATCATAATGCTGGAGCTGATTTGGGCTTCTTCCCCCCCCCCCCCAGAAAAACACGTTAAGTGACAACCAGACTTAATCAAAAGATTCTCTGGTTTGTGCTACCATCTACTGGATCAAACAGGAAGTACATGGTGTATCATGAATGACTCAAAGCAGGCCAAGAAGTGTTTTGGAGGAGGTTGGAAAATGGGCCAAGTTAATTGCCTTTTTGAGAGTTCAGCTTTATTTACAGAATACCACATTAATTCAAAATGTGCATTGTTAAAAATGGAACAATATTACTGTTTAATTAGCCATGAAAAAGAATGGCAAACCAATTCATAAAGCACAAAGAGTTAGCCTGATCAACACAGCACACACTACAAAAACAGCAATGCTGGATTCTTTGAATTCTTGGTAAACAATCCTTCAAAACTTCTCTTAATGCTACATAAATGGCCCTTGTATGAAAACTCCTCTACATTTTCTCATTAGCTCATAGTCTATTAAAACTGAGTGTGTCATGTTTGGCCTTGTCCTTGGTTGGGGGGGGTACATTTACATAAAATGGAGGTGGATGAAGTAAAGGTGGTTATCCATGCTGACAGGAGAACCAAGTCTCTCAAGGGAACCAGGAAGGTGATGGCCCAGCTATTGTGACAACACATCAATCTCTCCGCTCAGGGAAGATATTATACCCCAGTTCAGTCATAGCACCCAGGAGCAGGGCCCAGAGTGGGACACAGACGAGCGACAGCTTGATCTCCAGCAGCTGTTCGAGCCGCACGCACAGTGTGAGGCAGAAAGCCAACTTCAGTAGCATGGCAGTCAGGTACCAGGCCTTCCTGCGCAGGTCCTGGGGGCCATCGTGGGGCTCGTGGCCCGGCTTACAGTGTCCCCCCATCTTGATAGCCAGCATGAGGAGCAGTATAGCGTCGAAGATCCACACAGGCAGGAAGATAAGGAACCAGTTCCAGCTGATCTTCTCATCCAGCTTCAACACCAGCATGATGAGGAAGACAAGGCTGAAGATCCAGGTCAGTAGCACTCTTTGTGCTAAGGACATAGTCATTGAAAATACCCCAGGGAAACACTTTCACGCCTGCAACACAAATCAGGCCCTTTTAAGGAACCATTGAAACAAGAAATTTTGATACGAACAGCATTTAACCTGTCTGTGCAGCCTTACAGAGGTCTTGAGAAGGATGCTTGAGAATGTATGCGTAAACCATCTTCTCAATCACATGACCACATGATCTAGCCAGGAAAACAGCAACGTAGTCAATACACGCCTTTTATTAAAAACGTGTATATTTTCCTACTGATATAATGCCTTCTTATATTTTCACTTCAATGAGACTCGTTGCCTCGCTTAAAAAGACAGCGATCGTCTAGCTGTCAACATTAAAGGTACGTGACCGAAAAAGCCTCGAGAAGACACCCATGTTTAAACACACAGTACATAAATTATATCGGCATGTTTTAGAAAACAATATAAAACGTGCATGTATCTTGATAGTTAATTGCAAGATAGTTTATACAGATTTTTTATTCGGAATGTGACGTGAATGCACAGTTGAACTTACTTGAACGTCTTGACAGTATAGAGCAGCAACTGACTCCATGCATGTGAACATCGGAATGTATCTTTGCCACTCATATCATTATGGTCAAATGCGACTGAGCTTTATTACTGAACATTTCTTCTAATTAATTCATCTTGGTGATTTTTTTTTTTATTCGATCCATTTTCACCCCCTGGCCAGTTACTCCCATTACTGACTCTGATTGGTCCATGTAATATTTTGGTTCCTTTTTGTAAAGAACCATTGGACCAAACTTCTGTCAGTCGTAATTCAGAGCTTTCAAAATGTACTAAAGTACTTCTTCCGGGTCGAAGGCTTTTACCGTAAAACGTGGACAAGTTTTCACCGTTTTTGGGTTAATGGCTTCTCATTAAGAAAGCGACGACGTTCACGTCACTGTTCAATGACGATTAGCTCAGTCTACTTGATCGTCCAGCAGAGGTCCCTCGAGTGTGTGTCTTAGTTGTGCCAGTAGCCTTTCAAGCTAAATAATTAATTAAATTATTTAAATGAATATTGTATTTATTTGTTAAATTCAGATGCGTGGTTTCAATAAAAGAATCATACGGGATTTGCTAATGAATCCTATAGTATTCACGCGAAAATATCAGTCAGTTGCACATTTTTTTCTGCAGCATTATAATAATAAAGTTATTGAACAATTGTATTTATTAATCAGCTTTCAAAATGATTTGCTTTGTAACATCTTACTAAGCTACAAATGCACGCATACGATCTTAAATGGATTAACGAAAATTAAATGCGCCTTTATACTACAGTTTTAGGTAAGAAGCGACAACTTCTATTTATACAGTAAACGGACTAGGCTTGTATCGGAAAGCGACAATTAGTCTAAAATCTATAGAAAAATATACTAGGTCGAGTACGAGTGTATCTTTGTCATATTATAAAGCTACAAGGTTTTGTCTGAAAGTTTGCATCAAGTCACTGCGACTCAGAAGACCTGGAGGTGAGAAGTAGCATCCTTTTCGAAATTTCATTCAGTTCTCCCAGCCTAATTAAACGCATCTATATTCTTGTAGTGTTTTATTCGGCATTCTGCTGTCTCACTCGAGGTTGATGTGTGCTGGTTTTATCTGCAGCTGTAGCTTATTTATTTTAATATCCAAACTTGTCAGTGGCTCATACGATTGAAAAGTAGAGGAATACAAATTGATACAAATACCATTCCTGGGAGATTAAGAAGCGTAGTGAAGTGCAAAATCCGGTCGAATAATTAAAATGAAAAGATGCCAGTAGTGAGCTGATTACGGTGAAATGAGGAGGACCTTGTTGTACTGCGATGGGCTGCAGCTGATGCAGCATCGTCTTTGAGCCACGTGTATACATGGTCATATTTTAGTTGCACGCCTAAAAGGAAATTAGACTTCTGCATGCTTTGTAGCATGTCGAGTTATACATGTTGCATAATCTCATTTTTAATTTTCTGCCTCGTGTTAAATAGCACGTGTAGTTTCTGGTTTTAATGCTTCGTTTTCATGTCGAGTTTTTGCCGCTTAACCCATACATTAACCAGGCACATGCCGTCAGTAAAAGTTGCGATTCCTGATCGTTTTTCATTTTCAGTATCGACCACCCCACCGCCCTCATCTTTCGCTGGCTCTTGGTCTTATGGCTCCTACTGTTTTAGGCTCAAAAAACAGAGCTGTTGTGTGCAACGTCAGTGACGAGCGGACATTAATTAGTAGGTTTGAAACGCTGCGAGGCCGATTCGTATCTGACACGAAACAGATGGAAAGGTGATGGGTGGGCTGGAGGATGTGGGTGAAATGACTACGTGCCCGGTAAGCGTCAGCAGTTTGGAGGATGGCAATACGAACTGACTCTTGGTTAAAAATAATAAAAAAGCTGACTCTGGGCTCTGCTTTACGGTTGACTGGTCATGATGTGACACTCGTATTTCCATCCTTTTTTCATAATCTAATTTGGAGGAGTTGCATTGGTCAGATGCTTTTAGATTTTAAGACCCCATGGCTTCTTTTTTTTTTTGTTGCCCTGCGTTTATAATGGTCTGTCTCCAGGTTACCATCTTGCACACATGGGTCTGGTCCTCGTCCTCCCTCTTGACCATTTCTGGCTCTGAATTGATCTTGTTTCGTGCCACACGTTAGTCTTTCATTCCGCTCTGTATCGCTTCCTTGACAGCTGTTTGAAATGGTGGAGCATCTGTTTGCTCCCCAGCATAAAGACCTCATCCCTCCCGGTCCAAAATGCAGGGCTGCTGGAGCTCGCCGCTGCTTTATGTTTCACCCGGAAAGTCGTCTGCAGCCGAAGCTGCGCAGCAGACCGGGAAATCCCCTTAGAAGTACAATATAATGCCTCGAATTAGTGTTTCTGCTGCTGTCGTATGTACAAAAAGAGGAAATGAGCTCATTCTGCTCTGCTGTGTGAGGCACAGATACGAACCCATTGTATGTTTCTGCACACCCCGGTACCGAGCTCTGTTTGCATTTTTATTTTTTGACTCGTACATTGCCACATAACTGCGACCCTGACTCAGCCTGGAAAGCTGTAACCTCACGGAGGTCGTCTGGAGCCGCCGATACCTCACTGCTAATCCAGTGCCGCTCTCGGCGTTTTCTGTCCTTTTTCTTGCCACCCTGTGGTACTTGGTTAGCCACCGTGTCTCGTCTGCATACATAATTAATAACGAGGTGCAGCCCCAATTTCTCCCGGTTTTAAATGACGTTTCGTAATTGTTGTCTCACCTACAACACACCATCTTACTGTAGCGTCTTGTGTAAATGAATATCTTATTTTTCTTTACTACTGCCTGGAACACCTGGACCTCCATTCCGGATACGGCCTGTTTTACCCCGTTCTTCATTAAGGCAATCTGCCTGCTGTCGACACGCTACGTAATAATGCATTAATTTTTAAACTGGGTGTTGTTAACGTACGCAATCCTCTGATCTTGAGACACTGAAACAGCACAAGTGGTAGCACAGACACAGGGTTGCCAACACTCGTGCTTTTGGCGTGAGTCTCACGCTTAACAAACGACTGTGGCACGGAGGCAAAACCTCACGTCAGCCACCAGGCCAAAATTGGCAACCCTGCAGACACAGGATGTGAGAGTTTCTACATGTATATGTGAGCATATTTATATCGAGTCAAGCAGCAAGAATTATGAGAGGAAACCGCAGTTTGCTGCATTCATTTGCAGTGTCTTGTGTTCACTTCGATGTGAACGGAACTTGGTATGACCTTTCATGGGTTGCCAGGTCAAGAGTCATGGGTGGGGGTTTGCTTTTCACTTGTTTTGGTTTGTTGCCTCTCCTGCACTAGTTTAGTGATATACAGCTGTATCTAGCTCCAGTTTCACAATGTAAAATGCTCATATTCTGAACACAGCTCTCCAGCTTTTTAGGCACAATGTGCAGGCAGTGTCTAGGACACAGCAGTAGATGCCACCACCTGGAACGATAATCACACAGAGCAGGCCAGAGGATGGGCCTCGGTTTGTGGTGGTGTCCAGGGGCTGATACATACCAACATTAACGGATGTTACTCCACGTGAAGGGCGTCTTAACCACCTCTTCTGATTGGTCCTTCACTGTTCCTTTAAGGAACAATCTGCTGAGCCCCAATCGTACTTATAACAAGTCCATATTCCCAGGTCTGTCAGACTTTTTAATGTCATGTCGGTTTCTTCTAAGATTATTTCCACAGTCTAAATAAAAACTGTCGTTTTGTCCTAGCAATTTTTATGTTTTATTTCTTGTAGCGACAGCATGGTTTCCTATATGTTTATATCACATCTGCTTTGCTGTACATCGCTCTGGCAAAAAGTGTCTGCTGAGTAAATTAAAATGTATTTCATTGTGTTGTAAACTCTCTAGTCAAATAACGTGAGGCTGGTCTTTGCCACTGGGAAGTTGATTGTTGGTCGACCAGCATTCCACTCCCCAGCTGGCAGTACACAGAAAACCCTGGAAAGATCGCTCTCTCTCTCTGAGAACATGAGCCTCTTTCATTCTCTATGATTGCTGTGGCATTCCATTGCTCCAGCTAAACACCAGATTTATGTGTCTGTGTGTGGTAGCAGAGCGGACTGTCAAAGACCCTTTAAAATAATAGCATGTGACTCAGCTGGAAAGGCTTAGCAGTTTGTGGTGTGAAAATGTGAGCTATTGATGTCTGCCCATATCTGGGCCACTGGGTGGACTTCTGTATCAGCCCTGGGGCTCAGCTCACTTTGGCCTGACTTCTGGTTCTGCGCTGTATGCAGCGCAGTGCCTTGTATGAATCACAAAACCACTGGACGTTGGTTTGGACATTCCACCCCTGTCAGCCTTGTGCTTCTGTTTTGGACCTCTGGAGACAATCAAGCCGGTGGATCGGTGCGTCTGTGGTCCCAGGAGGAGTCAAGTGGTCCTTTTGGTGCAGGGTGTGCGTGCGTGCGTGCGTGTGTGTGTGCGTGCGTGCACACTCTGTAATTTTAACAATGACGAGTGTTTTCAATGTTTTTATCCCCAGCTATCTTTTTGCTTATGTTTGGAGTCAGATACAAGCTCAGCCAGTGAGAGCATGGGAGAGCCCTTCTAACCCCACACCCAGGTCTTTACTGTGATGTCAAACAGTGGATAAGTATGGCAAGGTGAAAGAATTGCGCACTGACCCCACCTTCCTCTCTTTTAGCCTAAGATGACCCATACAGTTCCTGGTATGTAGATGGCGGCTGTGGTCAGGGATGCCGTGGTGTGGTACCAGAAGAAGGTGAGTGTCGTGCCCTAGCTGCCACCCCATTCCCTGGCCATCCACGGTTACTGCCAGCCAGTTGCTGAGAGCAGCAGTTTACTGCTAGGGATAGGGAAATAGCCTAGCACTTATTCATAGAGAAGGACCGTGTGACATATATCAGAATGTGCTACAAACCCTCGTGCATCAAAATGTGATGATCAGTAGTCAGACAAGTAGATCGATTGGTCCCCGAGGCAGGCAGCCATGCATGTGTGTAGTAGAATGGGTGTGAGATGAGTTCCTCATGACCTGACTGGCTTAATAGTCATTTAGTAGTTCAACTGGAGCCTTAAAGGCTTTGCTGCTTAAAGGGGTCTGCTGTGGGCTGAAAGTAATGCAACCAGAGGCATTATGGCACTGAAGCTTGCTAAGAGGAGCTGTGTCATTGGATCAGTAGTGTTTAGCACCAGAATCTGATGTCCTGAAGCTGTGCTGCTGTTTGATGAAGCAGAATTGGGAGCCTCTGTCTGTCTTTGGTCCTGAATGTGTCTCTGTCAGTATGAATGGAGAAAGTGATCCTTTAGGTCCAAGTGAAAGTGAGGAAAGCTGCTTTCCTTTTGTCTGAGCCTGAGCTGCTGAAGGGCATCTTTTGCATACAGCCTGCAGAACATATCGACAGCTGTCATGGCAGTCTTTCACCTGGAGCCAGGGGGTTGAGTTGTGATTCAACTGTGAAAGAAGCCAGTGCGTCACACCGGACCCGCGAATGAGGCCAAGGCTCACATGAATGCATACATACGCATGCGGTGTATGTTTACACATGCGTGAATGCAAACACTCAGTTCACTGAGCTTTAAATAGCTGCCTCTCACCCATGGGGTCCACCTTGGGTATGAGAGCTTTATTCTGGAAAACTGGACCAAAATCCCTGCTGCTCCCTGCTGGACTGTATTATGTGTCCTGTGGTGGTGTTCTGTCCTGACCCATGTCTTGCTGGGTCATGTTACCCAGCTGGTGGGGTAGCCTTGAACTCGCTGACCCGGTTGGCTGAGGGTGATTTGGAGGCTGCTTAAGGTACAAGCTGCCGTTGCAGAGGTAACAAATGCCCTGTCTCAGCCTCACTAGGTCCTGTCGCAGTAGCACAGCTTTCACTGGCTCTTAGTCTTACCGCCTTGCCGTCATGCTGGACTTGTGGCTCATTTGTGGGATTTCAAGCGTAACCTGGATGTGAAAATGTTTCCTTGAAATTCCTTCCTGGAATTTCCCTTCATAAAAATATTGCTCCCGGGGCTGAACAAACAATTGAACCACTGGCAGAACATCAGTAGTCAGTAATATCAAATTTACCGTTTCCCTGTGTGTGTATCTACTGTATCATCTGCTGTATCAACTCCTGTCGCACCCCTGTGGCCTGAGATTTACTTGGCTCCTCCCGTGCCATTTGGCACATTGAGCAACGAGCTGTTGCTAGCGAATTTGATCGGTTGTGATGGTTGCAGCTTCTTCCCACTTGATGTCAATGGTGTTGAGATCTTCTTGGCAGGTCACTCGCCAGGTCTTTAAAAGGTGCCCTCGCCTCCTCTTTATTTCTGGGCATCCATTTCATCCCTGTTTTGGGGATTCGGTGTGTCGGCAGTCTTAGCACAGGGCCTGTTAGGCACATTCACTGGCCAGTAACAATGTCTGCCGGCTTCGGAAGGCCACTCCTCTGCAGCACTTCCTCGTTGGTGATGTGGTCGAGGTACGAGATGCCAAGTATACATCGGATACACCTTCAGGAACACATTGAGCGGCTGAGCGAGGCTCTTTGTCACCCTTTCATATGTGGCCTGAGACGCTTGGTAAGTAAATGAGATGTCTAATGATGCCGCCTTTTTTCTCTGTATTTACAGATTGGCGCCTATGACCAGCAGATATGGGAAAAATCTGTAGAGCAGAGAGAAATAAAGGTAGTCATGGGTGTTTGCCACATGATTTGCACTCTGGCTCAGCCCTCTGTGGGGGATAGACTACGTATAAACTGTGAAAGTGATTTCAGCTGATAAACTGTGGTCTGTCTTTCTTTCCCAGGGCCTCCGGAACAAGCCAAAGCGGACGGGCCATGTGAAGCCCGACCTCATAGATGTGGACCTTGTGAGGGGTAAGGAGTGTGGGGGGGGGGGGCTTCAGTCATGTCAGCTGTATTGGGACTTGTCAGTATGGGGAGTAGCAGTTAAGGTACAGGCCTTATGGTTGAAAGTTGCAGAAACAAATCTGCTTTGAGTAAAATCTTTCAGTAAGAATGCCACTGTGAAAATGTGAGATGCAGCCCCATCTAGTGGTATTATGTGGAAATTAAGAGTGCTTCATTCTATTAGATGCCTCAATCCACTTCACATATTATTAATATGTTGGCTCTGCTGTGACCTGGTATCCATGGTGGCGGCTGGAATTAATTCCACCAGAGTTTAGAGTGACCGATTCCTCAACGCTCCCATCTGTAGGCTCTGCTTTTGCCAAGGCCAAGCCCGAGAGTCCGTGGACCTCTCTGACTCGGAAGGGCATCGTCAGAGTTGTGTTCTTCCCCTTTTTCTTCCGATGGTGGATCCAGGTCACATCCAGGGCCATCTTTCTCCTGCTGCTACTCCTGTACTTGCTTCAGGGTGAGTCACCTGGAGGCCGTAACTGTAGGGAGGCGGCCTCGGACCACACATGGGTGTCTTCTACCGACATTTTGTCACAGGGTTCGATTGGGTCATAACTTAAGCTTCCTCAAGTACTAGTCTGTACTCTTTAGGTGTAGCAGATAACAAAAAGCTGTATTTCTCATAAAGCTGAAAAGTCTGTCCAGAGGAATTGTGAACTCCGCGTTTGTGATCCCCTTCAGCTTGAATAGTATTTTAAAGTACTGCCTCAGGCCCTACACCAGATACATGAGGGTTGCCCCATAGTGGCAGTTAACGGGTTGCTCCCATCATAAATGACTTCTTCTATGTCCTGGGTTGGACTGCTGTATCTGTCATGGGGGTATCTGATCCTTATTCTCTTTCTCTCTTCCCCCTCCTTGGTCCCTAGTGGTGGCGGCCGTGCTCTTCTTCTCTATCCAGCAGGTGCACAGTGTGCCCATTACCGAGGTCTTTGGCGCACTGTGGCTCATGCTGCTCCTGGGCACGGTCCACTGCCAGATCGTCTCCACCCGGACGCCCAGTCCCACCCCATATGGAGGAAAGCGGAGGAGGTGACTGCCTAACAGCATGTTTAGTTAGTTTTTCCTTCACCTTGGAGATGTATTGGGTTCTTAGTTTGATGTCTGAAGTTGAAGTTGTCACCCCTCTTTATCTCTCTGGCTAAAGGAAGTTAAGGAAAGCTGCTCACTTGGAGGTGCATAGGGAAGGGGATGGCTCCAGCACAACAGATAACACCCAAGAGGGGGTGCCACAGGGTCAAATATCAGGAACCAGCCACAGTTTCACTGCTGTTCTACGTGAGCTCTGGCATGAGCTCCTTAACAAGGGGTGTGTCACCTCCTTCTCATGTTTCCTTTCTGTAGTGAGCTGAAATTCAGCAGCTTTTTCTCCTGGAAATGAGTCCCTGAGAGGGACATCAAGGCTTCACCATCCCCCTTTGAAATGGAAGCCCCTTTCCCCTCCACAGGGCCATGAGATCCAACATGCACTCAGGAAAGTACAGGGACACCATCGGCCATGTGTCACTGGGTGCCGAGGTGAGCGGGCTGGAAGCACGTGTGACCCCATGTGACCTCCTGAGGTTCGAGGAGACCAACTGCCGGTCCCCCTTACCCCGGAATGTTCCATCGCGGTTTGTTACTGGGAAGGTGGGTACTACCGACCTGTCTCATTTGTTCCTAATCACATAGCCCTCTAGATACCAGCCTCTTGCTAATGGAATCCCGCATGTGTGCCCCCCCCAATGTATGAAGAAGCCCCTCAGTCCCCGTGTTGTGGAGAATGTGTCTGATGAGGCTTCCAGCGAGGAGGACCCCGAGGCACCCTGCATCTCCACCCCTCGTGGGGTGGAGCTTGCAAATGGTGACATCACGCTGCGCTACAGGAAGCCCCTGTCCTACAGGAAGCCGTACAGTACAGAGGTAGAGTGGAGGAGGGGGGTAGCAACATGGGTACGCTCAGTGGTCATCTTCAATCTAGTGATGCCCCTTGCTGTGGTTACTGATGCAGCAGTGCTTTGTGGGGTATTTTTGCTAATTGACTGTAGCTTTCTGAATGAGATATTAAATGGGAAGTTAACTCCAAACAGAGCTGGGTATATAGCTGATCCCCCCCCCCCCCCACCCCCCTCAGGAAACGGCACGGTCCGGCACAAGCGGAAGCTCACGGCGCTCCAGTCTACGTCAGGACTCTGGCAGCACCCGACCAGAGTCAGAGACCGAGGATGTCCTGTGGGACGACTTCCTGCACTGCACTGAGTACCGGTCATCCTGCAGCAGTGAGAGTGAGGGTACGGCCTCCCGCCCCGGTCACAAGAGGGAGTACCGGGATGATCCCTTCCTCCAGGTGAGTGACCAATGCTGTGCAGTCTGCCATAGACCCATCAATATTGGGTCAGCATTAATTTGGTTATCCATGCATTTGCTGAATTTGCATAGTATGACTGGGTGGTTGCTCTTACACTAACATGAGTTACTGCAGTTAACTCCTAAAACCCACAACATTTTGGATGCGTTTGCGCAGATGGGTGTGGGCCCATCTGCACTCCTTCATGCACCATGCTGGTGGTAGCATGAATTAATTAGTGTTTTGTCTCTAGGGCCACGCCCCCTGGCTACACTGCCCCAGTCCGGGACTGGAGCGTGTGAGTGCCATTGTGTGGGAGGGCAACGAGTGCAAGAAAGCCGATATGTCGGTGCTCGAGATCAGTGGTATAATCATGAACAGGGTAAGAGGTGGTCGTTTAGCCAAGCTTTGGATGGATGGATTGGTTGATTGATTGGATTCTTGTTCATGCCATTTGCAGCTATAATATGCTTACTGTGGATATCATCTGCCCAGGGAAATTTTAGGACTGGTCATTGAATCACATTGGCTGTCATCACTGCTGACAGGCAGGCTTTTCTTGTTTAAATTTAAAGTATTGATAAATTTATGAACAGCAGGGAAGGGCAGAAAGCATAAGTAATCTTCAGATAAAGTGGAATTGTTGTCATCCATATTCAGTTATACAGTGGCATGAGATAGTGTTTCCCTGGGACCATGGTGCAACATGCTGACAGTTGCGTGAGGATAAAAGATGGGTGTATGATATGTGGGGTTGTGTGGCATGTTGTCAAATATCATTGTATTAGAGAAATGATACTGAAAGTCAACCAGGCGCAAAGTACAGAGCTCAGGTGTATGGTCATGACAAGCCTGGGGTTTGTTTTTTGGGACCGGTTTATAGGTGAATCTCTACACGCCTGGGATAGGGTACCAGGTATTTGGGAACCTGGTCTCGGTGATCCTGGCCCTCACGCCCTTCGCATTCAGGCTCTTCCAACACAAGGACTTGGAGCAGGTTGCCACACTCTCGGTCAGCGAGCTGCTCACCATCGCCTTTGGCTCCAACGGTGATGTCACAGCGACCATCATGGTGACTGTCAGCTTTGTTGTGCGGGCCTGTGTCATCTGGATCTTCTTCTTCTTGCTGAGTGTGGCTGAGAGAACCTACAAACAGGTGAGCAGGACCCTCACTTGGCTGTCCTAGGCCTGGTGGCAGCAGATTCAGAGAAGTCTGTTGCGATTTAGTTTCTAATTTCTGTTCATTGAAAATTTAATGACGCAGAGTACGTTCTCAAAGCACTTTTAATTTCCACCATTAACTCAGCCTCCCCAAATTTTAACCCCAGAGGCTGCTGTTTGCCAAACTCTTTGGTCACCTGACATCAGCCCGGAGAGCCAGGAAATCAGAGGTGCCTCACTTTCGTCTGAAGAAAGTGCAGAACATCAAGATGTGGCTCTCACTGCGTTCCTACTTGAAGGTGCATTTCCACAGTTTCAAAAACGAGGCAATAAAACTTGAGATTCCATTTTAGAACGTGGGTAATTCAGTACGCAGAGGCTTGACATTGGTGAATGTGGTAAATGTGAACCAGAAGGGAAAATTGGAGGTGATTGCTGCTCCCTCAGAAGGGAATCTGGCCTGTGGTTCTGTCTATATCTGGAAATTCAATGACAGGGCAACATTCCATCGTCTCTGTTCGCTCCTCTGATCCCACCACCTTCTTTTTGTGTTCTAGAGAAGAGGCCCTCAACGCTCAGTGGATGTCATTGTCTCCTCTGCATTCCTGCTCACCCTCTCTGTGGTGTTCATCTGCTGTGCTCAGGTGAGGAGCGTATGGCTGTCTCCTGAAAAAGCTGCCTCTGGAATTTCGGGTCAGTGTCCTTGGCATTGGGACCCAGCGTTTAAGAATCTGGTCTCCCTGATTTTTCCCTTCATGATGTTTTGATAATTATTAGTGCGGTACGGTAGCCACATGATATGTATAGGTAATTAAGGAGGCCGTCCACAAGGTCATAGAGAGACCTTAATATTAAACTGTCCTAAGGAGGCTTGAAATGAAAAGCATTAGATGAATGGGATGCATCCTCTATCTTTTTCTTTCTGGTCTACATCCCATTACCCTACTCAGTTGCTCCATGTCCACAAGACCTTTTTAGACTGTCACTACAACTGGGAGCTGGTGATTTGGTGCTTCTCCTTGTCCCTCTTCCTGCTGCGCTTCATCACCTTAGGCTCTGAGACCAGCAAGAAGTATAGCAACACCTCCATCCTACTAACAGAGCAGGTACAGAAGAACCTTCATCCTACTGATGGCCCAGGTGCAGCAGCCACACTTCTATGGTATTGGCAGACTGTCCCCAGCTGACAGCTCTTGTTTCCTGACAGATAAATCTGTACCTGAAGATGGAGAAGAAGCCTAACAAGAAGGAGGAATTGACTCTGGTGAACAATGTTCTCAAGCTGGCTACCAAGTTGCTGAAGGTAGGATTGGTGGTAGTCAGTGACCTTGCATGAAGCCTTATCGTAATACTATCATGGGGCACACAGGTTTGGACTCGCGCACTGTGGGACGCAAGCAAGGAGGCATCAACGTACAGTGAACTAGAGCCAGCTGGGACATGTCGTGATGGTGGTATCTTGCTGTTTTTTTTTTTTTCTTCAGGAGTTGGACACTCCCTTCCGACTGTATGGTCTCACCATGAACCCTCTCCTCTATAACATCACCCAGGTGGTGATCCTGTCTGCCGTATCTGGGGTCATAAGTGACCTACTGGGGTTCAACCTGAAGGTGGGTTTTGGCAGTTTCATTGTAGCCTGTTCCTGGAATACATAAGGTCGATTTGTGTCTGCCTGAGTTATGAATCTGTACCCATGTCCGGAAGGTCGCTGGTTCAAGTCCTGTGTCTGGCTGAGTGATAATGTCACAGTTAGGCCCATGAGCAAGGCCCTTAAAGCCAAAATTTTTCCAGGGCTGCTGGATATATGGCCAACCCTGTGTTCTGAATGCAAGCTTAGCTCACACCTGAATGTGTGTGTGCCTCATGGAGAACAGGATGTGAAAGCTAATGAATACCTGTCTTCCTGTACAAATGGCCAATAAGATTCTTATATTTTGCTTACATCCAGCAAGTATAATCTATTTTTAATAAGTATCATTTATGAGCTTACTTACTGAACAGGTCTACCTATCTATCTGACTCAACTTTTTCCAGAGATTACCAGGGAATTATCATTCTTATTTGAAACTGTGTTTTTCCCTCATTCATAGCTCTGGAAAATCAAATCCTGACATAAAGCTGCAGGAATCTGGAGGGTCCTATCACCAGAGGAGAACAAACGCCTCCCAGCTGACAGAAAGAGGGCTGAGACTGAATGAACAAACTGACCTTTTTCTAGAATTAGTTTCTCATTCTCGTGCAATTCATCTATTTATTTGAACATTTCAGTGCCTTTTTTTTTTTTTTAGACAAAAAAAAGAATACTTTCCACCATGTTCAAACATTATTTTAGCCAGGACAGTTGACATTGGAGTGAGGTGTTGCTGTATTCATTTTGATCTGCATCACCGAGACAATTGCATTTCACAGCAGAGTCAGGCTGCGAGTGTTTGAATGCCTTTGAAGTCTGAGCAGCACTTCATATGGAATGTCGCACGAAGGGTCAAAGGGTAGAATAGGCTCTAAATCTTGGATCAGCCTATAAGCACGTCAACCACTGGGCAAAATGGAACACACGGTATTCAGATGCCCAGAGTAGGGATGGACATCGTGGACATGGACATTTCCATGACATTTCAGCACTCCAGATGTACGCTATGGATTTCTAGTGTGCCTCTGTTGATGTGCAAGACCCAAATCTGTCATTACATTTATGCTGTTTGCTTTGTGCAGTATTTTCTACCTTCAGTATTTGAGCATTCTTTACTTATTACTCACTTAATGGATGTTTGATTCAAGTGACTTTCACCAGTTGTTTTTTATGCAGTGGATGTTTCCTGAACTGCCTTGTTTGAGGCTGACCCAGGTATTTTGGTCTGAGTTTGAACTGTTTGGTTGCCAGTGGTATCCTATAATCAGCACATTGCCTGTGACAAGGTTATATGACTGTGTGACCAAGTGACTGCATGACCATGTCGCCTGCCATCGGTCAAACTTCAAAAAGGTGTTTCACTTTCTGACAGTATTCACCAGAAAATGGACTTTTAGCCAGGCATGGGCTTTAGGCGTGTTTTTTGAGCCATGCCTGGTTTTGTGCACTTTAAAAGCAAATGTTACTTTTGTATTATGGAATAACCTGATCAGAGTAAAAGTTTTTCTCTCAGTATTTGCTCAAACAAGAGTTATGACAGAGACCAAAGGGCATTTTGCTGAAAAAAGGCTATATCGGTTTGTTTCTCATATTACGTTACCTTAAGCATGTTTTTGAGTATTACAGTTCTTTTATAGAAAATGCTCATTGTTTTATGTTTTTTAATACAGTGTTTCGTAATTTTACATTGTAGACACAAGAACATTTGCAGAAAAATATTTGGGGGAAATAACTGAATTCATTTAAAATGAGACACTGCATTAAGTTTTTTCTTTGTTTGAAAATGTTTTGTTGTGGACCTATATATTATAAACAACTGTTACACATTTTTGAACGGTGTAGGGATTTTGAGTATTCTTTAACCCAGTATGCTACAAATATGCTACGGATTCCAGCTTCTGACCATGAAATCTGACCAGGACCGTGTTTGGTTCCCATGACTCTGTGTGGCATGTGAATCTGTATTTTACATTCCTGTCATTAAATACTTGTGGCTGACAACTGAGTTTCTTTTCTTGTTTCCCACTGGTTGGCTTTCAGCAATCATGGACACAATTAATAGTTCTGTTACTTTTGCCCCACCCATTGATGTTTTGTTCCAAGCCCAGCCTGCAGAATTGATCTCCTCTCCTTAGTCAAAGTCACACCATCTCACAGGTATGTTGTCACATCTGAGTCTTCCCACCTCGCATCTACACTCTTCAGAGTTTTTCATTCTGATTTTTGACTAAATTTCAAGTATTATTGCAATAGGCTTGCAAAGTGTAAGTAGGTTTTTAAGAGTTCTGGCTTTGTTATGCATCAGAAGCTGCGTATAATGTGATTTAAATTTGGGTGCCGGTACACATCCAGCCAGAGTTTCCAGGCCAAATGATCATCGAGTTAGCTTGGAGATTCATGCTCATTGTAGCCCAAGCAGCTTATCTCCCATTTGGCATAGACTGCTGTTGACATAATGAGTGAACTTGAGCTTTGGATTACTGATTAGAGCAGATTTTATGATGTCTCTCAAATTGCCCAGGACCAAAGTCTCTTTTGGAAGCCCTCCGTCACTCAACCATCTTCTGGTAACGAAGCCTGTAGAAACTCAGGTAAAATGTAATCTTTTTCCCCATTCTCTTCTGTACACAGTCGTATTTTAGCAAGTGCAGTGAAGCAAAAAGGAATGATTTGGATGTAAAAGCAAAGTTTAACATGAATGTAATATTTAATATGCAATTCATTTTTTTTTGTTGTACTTCAGATGTATAACATTACTGTCTCAGATGGTGATTAAAAAAAAAAGTGCTTCTTGTGTGCAGCATTGCAAAGGATATGAAATTGGATTGTAATATCCTCAGTTTATTGCCACTTTCTCTCTTCTGTCCAGAAACTACAGCAGACCAACATGGGAGCAGATACCAAAAAGGCACAAAACTTTTGTTGTTCAAAACTTAAGGTCAGCACCTTCATCTAAGCAATTAACACTTCATTCAGGGGCAATCCTTTGCAACACTTTGCTTTTCTTTCTCCTTGAATTTAGGCTTTTTTTCTCAAACAGAAATTTTATCCAGTGCATTTTAGATTAAGCCTTCTATTAACCCTCAAACATCTTAACTATTTTTCATTTACATGTACTTTTTACTGATGCCTTTCAAGACGATAAAGGCAAGAATTTTGCTAGGTGTTTTTAATCCTGAATCTGTTTTTCAACCGTTGGATTATGTGCTGCCGGTAGTTAGTTTTAGAGAAATGTGGCTCGAGCATCCTTCTATGACTGTGATCTTCATTCTTATGGCTTCCACTGGGGTGAGTTTTTGGTTATTTGGTCGGACCATAAGCATAAAAGTGATGTGCTGGGCTTCTGCAGGAGTTATCAAGTTATAATCCAAGACTGCATAGACAACCAGTTCACTGGTTCTGCTTGTTGGCTTAATGTTTTATTCCTTATGTACAATCCTAGTTAGCTCTATACTGCTCCCCTATACCTGTACAAAATCTTGGCGTTAAATAAATCTCCCAGTCATTTCTTCTGGCTGCATGTTTTTAGACTGTGTGGCTAGCCCTGGTTGGTTGCTTAGTTACTTTCTGGCCATCTACACTGTCTGTATATTTATTACCCTGTGGGACAACCATGGGGAAGGGTTTTTTATTTGTGACTTGTTGATCATTACCTGAAAAGTTGTGTGCCTTTTCAACACAGAGGGATACCCTTTGACATAAAATCAATCAAACTGGTCTTAAATCATTAACTTTCTATTTGGGACTACTAGATTTAAGGTTTAAATGATTATTTAAAAATGATTCAATCTATATAATCATATGTTAGATTGGTTCGCATGACGCTTGACCTGCATTTTCCACAAGCAGCAAAGTCTAGAGTGTGTCGCATGAAAAATAAATCATCAGTGTTTTGGTGATATTAAACATTTAATTAAAAGATGCTGTTGTGGCTGCTTTGGGTATTTGCTGAAGAATTCCGGGGTAGAATATTTTTTGACATACATGGGATTTAAATGTACATCAGTCATTTTGTGAATGGTTCAACTTAAATTGACCTAAAGAAAATCGAACTGTCAGATACTCAAGCTGCTAAAAGGGATTTTGTTGTTGGCGCAATAAACTTAAGAGTTATAAGATTGTTGAATTGTGCAAAATGTCTGTCTCCAGCACTATTAGTGACTTTACAATGATTCCATTTGTGATGTGTGCCCTGGCAGTTGTTCCTGGCGTCTCTGTCCTTCGTTTACTTTGCCAAAGCCTTCCAAGGGAGCTACATGAAGAGCTCAGTGACCCAGATTGAGAGGCGCTTCGAAATCCCCAGCTCGCTGATAGGAGTGATCGACGGGAGCTTTGAGATTGGTGAGCATGACGGTTTGAATGCTATCTCCTGTCGTCAAACTGAACACTGGTCAGTGATATGTCCTGGGCAGATGTCCTGTTGGTCTTTCAACAATGTACTCAATCCAGATTGTTTCGTTTGAGTCAAAGAGGCTGATCTGCTTTACATTCAGTGCTGATTGGAGTCGTTAAGTTCATAATGTTGTCAGCTGCTCCTCACTCTGTGCCTGATTGTGTGTCCTCAGGGAATCTGCTAGTCATTGCATTTGTCAGCTACTTTGGTGCTAAACTCCACCGTCCACGCCTCATCGGCATTGGGTGTCTGATCATGGCCGTAGCATCCCTCATTACTGCCTTACCCCACTTCTTCCAGGGCAGGTAAATGATGACCCCACTACCACGGAGCACCTGTACACCATAACCACATTACCAAAGGCGCATGTCCACTGCACACTCCCCCCTAAGTCAAATGTGCCGTTCTTCAGCACGACATATCTGCCCACTTTCCTAGGCATAATTAAATTGTTTCCGTCTGCATTTTATAATTTCTTCTAATCTTGGAGGGAATTTTGTTTGGTAAACACAGGTACAAGTATGAAACAACCATTTTACATTCCTCTGAGTCGAATTTCACCGAGAGCATCCACCCTTGCACAGGCAAGCAACCTGAGGCAGACGACTTCGCTTTCTCAGCACAGACCAAAACAGGTACATGTTGAGCCAATAGCAGGGAGTGTCACAAACACACTACACAGGCTATTGTAATTGTGGGAAATTCAAACCAATACGCACGCATCTGGCTAGAAGCTGTTAGCAGAGTTAGTGGAGGTAGGCAGGGATTTTATGAAGTAAATTAGTGTATGAAGAGCTATAATCTTTACACTGTTCAATAAGGGATAGGAACATTAGTTTTACAAGAAAGATTTTTCTTGTTAAATCTCTTGCATCTTTTTTGACCAAACCCAATAAAAGAAGCAGGTGAAAGTTAAGGGTAACCTGTATAAACTGATATAGTGACACGATGGACCCTTACCCTTAAGCTTACCTTGGTGGTTCTCATTCATCTCATTCACGACTGGGATCCTGAGCATTTGGTATGAAAATAACATTAGCCTGTTCCCCATTAACGCTAACTGGTTCTTACGTTGTATGACCTGCTTTAGAGTGGCACACAATGTAGGCGTGACTCTGGACTTTTTTGTCTTGTCTTGAGCATGCGAGAAGGAAGCAGGTTCCTCCCTGTGGATCTACGTGTTCCTGGGTAATATGCTGCGTGGGATTGGAGAGACCCCTGTCATGCCTCTGGGGGTGTCCTACCTGGATGACTTTGCCCGCGAGGAAAACACAGCCTTTTACCTTGGTAATATGTGAAAAAAATATTTGGATTCACCCTGCAGGAATAAAAATAAATAGGATAAGAGAGAAGTCCATAAATGCTGAAATACGCAATAAGAATTTGTGCTCTGTTTGTTTGTCTTTGAATTCTATGAGCTCCCTGAGTTTATGATAAGCTTTGGGCTTCTGTTATTTGTAGAGTAAATGCTGTACTCCTGCTTCCTATAATGATCTCGCCAAGCAGTAAAAGTGAACAGAGCTGAAGGAGTTAATTATTGTCTCTGTCCTCTTCTTTGCAGCATGCATACAGACTATTGGTATCCTGGGTCCCATGTTTGGCTTTCTGCTGGGTTCTTTCTGTACCAAGTTGTATGTTGACATCGGCACTGTGGATTTAGGTAACTCTACTTCTCCATATATCAGAATTTGATGATGTACCCTAGGTCACGTGAGGTGTGACTTCCATGGGGAACTGACAATGATCACTGTTCTACAACATCTCTAGCATATCATCATTAACTTGTAAAGATAAAGTAACATCACATTTAAAAACTGACCAAGTACTAATATCTCCAGCGCATTAACTTTAATTGAGAGTTTCGTCAGTCTAAGGTAATCTGAAAAACTTAATAATCTGACTTTTTAAACCACAGTGAATGTAGTGCATTTTTCTTTAATTTGCCAATGAACCCTAACCAGTTCTTTTTAGATTTTGTTTTTTGCCTTGTGCTAAATTATGATCAGAACATGCTCGAAGCTCTGCTGAGTCCCAGTCAATAGTAGGTTTGAATGCTGGAATTCCTCCTGAATGTGCGGCAGTCGTGCTGTGAATCCCTGTGTCCAGCAATGTTTTGTCTGTGCTTCCAGAGAGCGTGTCCATCAATCACAAGGACTCACGCTGGGTGGGTGCCTGGTGGCTGGGTTTCCTGGTTACGGGGGCCGTCATGCTCCTGGCTGGCATCCCCTTCTGGTTCTTGCCCAGATCCCTACCCAAGCAGGGCGAGGGGAAGACCAAACCCAAGGATGACATCGCAGGCCAGCAGGACCGCTTTATCGTGGAGGACAAGGGCAACTCAGACCCAGAGAAGCCACGTCTAGTCCAAATGTCAGAACTGGCCAAAGGTCACTCACTTCACATTCGCTGTACATGCACCACATCACACACCCATAGGCTCACATCAGGTTATGTTAAAATTGGTACAGAACCTCTTTAAAAGCAGCAAACCAAAACACAGCAACCAAATCCAGAAAATCCCATTAATGCAAAGAAATGCGACTACGCAACAGCAACACATGAACAGAAAAGCCATGACCATTTTGTCCGTTGCCTCTAGTTCACCTAAATGACATCCTAAAAAGCACAAAGTGACCAGTATTTCATTAGTGGAGTTATCTGCACCGCTGAGTTACAGCGTTCTTCTCACCATTTAACACTGTACTTGTTTCAACTGGATCGGAAATTCCAGCTGACTAGAATCTTGTACATGCACATCAGTAACCCTGTGATATCACTGTGTTCACTGTGACTCTGCAGGCTGTTCTGTCTAAATCACGTTTCCATCACTACACTAAAGATAAGCCAAGTTTAGTCATCTCCTATGTCTACAACATAACGGTGTTTTATGTGTGAAGGACTGGCACGAAGCAGTCAAATCTTGAAAAGTCATGCTGGACTGACTGTCGGTCCCTCACTTGCTGTCATGCAGAAGCTGTTTTTAGGACACCCAGGTCAAAGGTCTAATTTATACCAGAAGCCCAGACAAATGTCAGAGCTACGATTACGTCACAGCAACACTAGTGAAGTGTAGTTGAAATTTTTCTCCTCCTGTCCTGAATTTTTCTATGCTTTTTACCATTTAGGTCAGCAGTTAATAAATACAGTACCAACCACTGCAAAAAAAATTATGGATGACAAGGATTTGCATTGTATTCCATGACATTAGATATGACATCACTGTGTTGGGCATAGTTCTTCATATGTACTAGTCATATTAAAGAGATCAACTTATTGTATAGTTCTGGATTAGTGACTGGAAGGTTGCTGTTGCACCCCAGAGCAAAACACAACCATTCCAAACATTATACTTAGTCACTATCATGTATTACATTGATGTTTTGGTGCTTTGCTCACCAGACAAATGCATTCTTATTGTCTCCCAGACTTCCTGCCATCCCTGAAGAGGCTCTTGAGCAACACCATCTTCTTACTCATCATGCTTGTGTCACTAGTGCAAGTCAATGGCTTCGTGGGGATGATCACCTTCAAACCCAAATTCATGGAGCAAGTCTTTGGCCAGGCACCATCAAAGGCCATTTTATTGATTGGTGAGTCTGAAAGCAGGAAGACACAGTTAATCATGTTTAACTGTACCATACAAAATGTTTTTTCAGTATGATTGCATGGCTTATTGTAGCCATTGTAATCTGTCACCATAATGTTCTTGATTCCATGGGGAATAATCACTATATTTAAGCATTCCCCACAGTGCATATAATCACATCCAAGGCAAAATGAAAGTATCCACCATTTTCTTCCCCCAGGCATTATGAATCTACCTGCGGTTGCCTTAGGGATTATCTCAGGAGGGTTTGTGATGAAGAAGTTCAAGCTGAGTGTTCTGGGGGCTGCTAAGGTCTCCATCAGCACCTCGCTCTGCTCGTTCCTCACTTTCCTGTTGCAGTACTTCCTGCAGTGTGGGAATGCACAGGTAGCCGGCCTAACAGTGTCATACCAGGGGTAAGTGCTCCACCTTAACTTGACATCACTGGGTAACCCAGAACCCAGTGAAGTCATGCTGTCACTAGCCTGGGGATTTTCTTCTTTCACAAGGGATGGACTCTTCACTTCATATCATTTTTTGCAACCAGCTGTTGCATTGATGTTTCTGACCAAAGCAATGTATCTGCTGTAGTGTGCACACACACACACACTGGGGTCTCACTTATTCATAAACTCAAGTTTGTTAGTAAAATCGTGTCAGCAATGTCATCCATCCATCTTCGTTGCCTCCTATCCAGTACAGGTCTTCTGTTAGCCTGGAACCTCTCCCAGGAAAGGGGACACCCTGAATGGCATCCCAGTCACATTACACTACTCATTACAATGGAGCAATCATACTTTATTCATCCCTGTGGGGAAATTGGGTAATTTTCACACATCTCATCCTGGTCTTCATATAGAGGTGAGAGCAGGTTTTGAGGTCAGAGTGCAGGGTCAGCTAGTGTTCAGCACCCCTGGAGCATTTGGTTTTAAGGGGCTCTGTTCAGGGGCCCAATGGTGACATGGTCACTATGCTGGCTGCTGGATGCAAACCAGCAATCATCCTGACATTGGCAGAGACTCCTGAGCCAAAGAGTCACACATGGCTCCAACAAATAATAGTAATACCAGCAAATTTGCAAGCTGATACTGCTAGGTCTGAATGACAATGCTAATGCTAATGATGCTGCCACTGGGAAGGGAAGCCCCCAGATGTGCTGGCCCCTGCAACTCACTTTCACTCTTCTTTGCCAGACTGAAGAATGTCTCCTACCACCAGGAAAGTCTTCTGTCCTACTGCAACGTGGGCTGCTCCTGCTCACTGAAGCACTGGGACCCCGTGTGTGCCCACAACGGCATAACCTACGTGTCGCCCTGCCTAGCTGGCTGTCAGAGCTCCACCGGAATGGGAAAAGACATGGTGAGTTTGTACAGTATGTACCTGGCCTGTCCTGGTGACTCCCTGTACCAGAGGATCACTAACATTTTAATCCGACAAGCTAAATAATAAACCAAGAACCATCCTGGGACCCGCAAAGAGGATAACCATAGTGACAGCACACACATATCACAAAGCCTAAGTTAAGAAACACTGCTCTCATCATCATTCACTTTCGGCTACTCCCGTCAGGGATCGCCACAGCGGATCAACCTTCTCTATCTCCTCCTGTCCTCTGCATCCCGCTCTGTCACACCAATCACCTGCATGTCCTCTCTCACCACATCCATAAACCTCCTCTTTGGCCTTCCTTATTTCCTC
>JAACJT020000001.1:8513657-8550775 GCA_009936485.2 Gymnarchus niloticus | reverse complement strand
CATAACTTCATGCTGTGGCTAATCAGTTGTATCCCTCTGTAGTTACTACAGTTCTGCACATCACCCTTATTCTTAAATATCGGTACCAGTACAGTTTTCCACTCCTCAGGCATCCTCTCATGTTCCAAGATTGCATTAAGCAATCTGGTTAGAAACTCCACTGCCATCACTCCTAAACACCTCCATGCTTCCACAGGTATGTCATCTGGACCAACTGCCTTTCCATTTTTCATCCCCTTCATAGCTGTCCTTACTTCCTCCTTGCTCATCCGTTGCACTTCCTGATTCACTATCCCCACATCATCCAACCTTCTCGCTCTCTCATTCTCTTCATTCATCACCCTCTCAAAGTACTCCTTCCATCTGCTCAACACACTCTCCTCGCTTGTGAGTACATTTCCATTGCTATCCTTTATCACCCTAACCTGCTGCAGATCTTTCCCAGATCGGTCCCTCTGCCTAGCCAATCGGTACAGGGCCTTTTCTCCCTCCTTAGTGTCCAGCCTCACATATAACTCGCCATATGCCTTATTTTTAGCCTTTGCCACCTCTCTTCACCTTACGCCTCATCTCCTTGTACTCTTGTCTACTTTCTTCATCTCTCTGACTATGCCACTTCTCCACAAACCTCTTCCTCTGCATACTCTCCTGTACTTCCTTATTCCACCACCAGGTTTCCTCGTCCTCCTTCCTCTGACCAGATATCACACAAAGCACCTTTCTAGCTGTCTCCCTTACCACTTCTGCTGTAGTTGCCCAGCTATCTGGTAAGTCTTCACTCCCACCCAGTGCTTGTCATAACTCTTCCCTGAACTCTACCTTACAGTCTTCATTTTTCAACTTCTGGCATTTGATCCTTGATTCTACCCTCACTCCCCTCCTCTTCTTGATCTCCAAAGTCAAACACTGCCCTTTCTGTTAAGAAACACTGCCCTTTCTGTTAAGAAACACTGCCCTACTTGGGTGTTATTTATTACCCTGAACTATTAGATTTCTGAGAACTAGAGGCATTAATGACTCAAAGGTAATTAAACCAAGTATAGAGAAGAAAGGTGAATTCCTAGCTGTTTAAGTCACCACATGACATGTGAATGTAATTTCTGGTAACTTGTTAGGTAAACATCCATCCACCTGGGTAGCAGTAACTATACTGCAGATTATCACTGTAAAAAGTTGTAGGTAACTGTCAAATTTTCTGCTTTGTTAAAAGCTTTAAATCAAGTCTGTTCATAGCTTAATGTGAAGGGACTGAATGTTTGTTTTGGCTGAATAATTTTTCTTCCAGGTGTTTCACAACTGCAGTTGTGTGGGGACAGAGTGGCCCCTCACCCCCGGGGACACCTCCACTGTCCTGGGACAGTGCCCGCGGCCGACCGAATGTGACCAAATGTTTAAGTACTACATGGCTGTGACGGTAGTGGGAGCCTACCTGGCCGCCTTCGGTGCCACGCCCGGTTACATTGTCCTGCTCAGGTTAGCACATGGCTGAAGGTTTGCTGACCACCTCTGTTATCGGGCCTGGATCAGTGCACCACTCTAAACTTCTGTGTGTCTCTCTGCAGGTCTGTTCACCCCGAAATGAAGTCCCTGGCTATTGGCATGCATACTCTGATTATCAGAAGTCTCGGTACGATCTCTGTGAGAAAAAGTGATAGTACACAGTTCTCATGTATTGAATAATTGAGCTCATAGTTATATGCAGAAAATGTTTAACTTCCTAAAGTCAGTGTTTCTTAGCTGGTAATGTTGAGGCTGAGAATGCTGTGTGATCTGGAGGTGACCCCCCCCGGATGCTTTCTGGGACTGTCTTGTAGGTGGCATCCCTCCTCCCATATATTTTGGGGCCCTGATTGACAGGACATGTTTGAAGTGGGGCACCAAGCAGTGTGGTGGGCGGGGCGCTTGCAGGCTTTATGACTCCAATGCATTCAGGTGAGCTTGGCATGTTGACTGATGTCCACCTCTGCATGAAGCACCCTATGATACATGAGGCTGATGGTAGTACTCTGGTAGCAGGGGTTTCTACTGTGAGTTGCCTGGCCTCTGTACTGTGCTTCTCCTGGTCAGCTTAAACACAGTCAATGTTCTGTAAGTGTTACTGTTCCTGAAGTGACACTTCATCCTTCGCTACGCAGGTTGACCTTCCTAGGCCTGATCTACGGCCTATACTCCCTATCCTACCTGCTGTGGTGCATCCTCTACACCAGGCTGTCCCGCAGGCAGAAGAAGCTCACCCTGCACGACCAAGATAAAGCGACCGAGCTGGAGGTTAATGGTCAGAACGTAGAAGCTATGGACCTCGCCTCCAGTGCCATAGTCTCCGTGGGGAGCAAAGAGGACCAAGAGGAGAGCAGCCCCTGAGTCTTGACCATGAGTGACCGTCACTGTCTCCGACCCCCAGATATGCCCAGTGCCGCCCATACCCCTCTCCTTAGGGACTGTAGATTCCTCTTTCATCATTGCTGCTGCCGCCATATGACTTCTTTGCCTGAAGTCTGGCTAGTTGTTTTTTCCACTCTCCTTTCATTTGAACTATTAAACGGACTGGAACCACACCCAATTCTTATATTTACCAGAAGTCAATTTTTTTTGTTTGCCTGAGCCTGAGTTGCAGTTATAGTGTTAAAGATGTCCGTGCGGACCTTATGCTACTACTCTTCGCTACTTGGATGTCAAAAATCCAAAATGTGCTTAGGTCATCAGATAGGAATGGACAGAACATTCAGATTGCTTAAACAGCCACCTGTCAGAAGTCGTTTCAATTTTTGACAGGTAAATCTCTATGAAACATATGGATTGAGAAACAAACATTACAGCACGAGGCCCATATGGAGCGTTACATCTTTTGATATCTCTACATAATATAAGGTCATCAATGCTATTTTGATTTTTAGTGTATGTTTTTTCTATGCATCCTTTTTTACTGTGTCTCAGCATGAATCTCAGACTGAAAGAGAACATCCTATACATTATTGCACCGCTGTTGTTGTTTGTCTGGACAAATTTTCTATGAAGGGTTCTTGTTGTTTGTCACATCTGCTACAGTTTCTTGAATCACAGCCAAGCTTAATATCACTCAGACTCAGCTCTGAGCTGAAGTTAGACTCCACTCGACTTCTGCTATGAACTCGTTTTCCTGTTATGGATTATGAAGAATTATAATCCAAAAATCATGGTTATATACAGACACATGAAGTGGTTTAAAAAATATATTTTAAAAATTTTGAATTTTAAATAGTCATAATTCAGTGAAGAAAAATATATGAAATGTGGAAAAAATCAGCTCTTCATTAGATTGCAGTTGTAGGCCTACATATATATATATTTTTTTTTTTGAATCGATGATCTATGGTCGTGAATCACAGATTAAGAGAGAGAGAGTGGCCTACTTTATATAAACTACTATTATCATACATCTGGTCATGTTTTTGTGTTTTTCGTATTGTTTTTTCCAAGTCTGGAAGATTTTGTTGAATATCAGCCATATTTAATACCTAGTGCATGAATGTTACGAAGAGCTACTTTACTAAGCTCGCTGTCCATGTGTCTTCCTGATGTATGTCCTGTTATACTGAATGCTTTGATCCATGAACACTTTAAAAACCGTAATAATAGAAAAACAACAGTAGGCTGTGCTATGCTGCTGGAGGTCATTAGCCAGAAGCTCCAGCAATGTTCGTCACAAAGTAACTGAGGGCAACGAGTATGTTAAATAAATGTCAAGAGACATTGACTATTAAAATGAATCAAACTCATGAAATGACAATTATTCACATGACAGTATTTAGTTATGGAAAACTTCTTCCAACTATAAATCTAGACTACTTTTACCTGGCTCAAACCAAATCACGTTATCCATACCTGTGCACCAGTTCCTGGGCAGGACTATTTTAATGTGTTGTTTTTTTTTATCACTGTGGAAAATGTATTAGTAGCGTATTAAAGGAAGCTTAATATTTACGCAGACGGGCTTCTTTAAATATCTGCAAAAAATGTCCAGTCAGTCAAATTTCCTCTTGAGTTCAGTGAAGGAATGCGGTGGTTTTTAAATGTTAATCCTATAAGCCCCGTGAACACAGAAGTACCAGTGTGACAGATCTGTTGGGTCACATGCTGGTAAGTATGCTAATAACTCATTCCAACCGACCCAGAACAGCCAGCATAGCCTTATCTCAGATTATATGTAAGGCTCTGTGAACTGTTTATGTGAATGGCAAAACCCATCTTTGAAATACATTGGGATATTTGTAGCTTTTCAAAGCCTAGTCTATGGATAGACATTTCTATTTTCTTTCCCATTCCATGACATGCATCTCATTTTTTCATTATTTTGAAAATAAGAAGTATTGTTTTGCTGCTTTTGTTGCATTCCTTTCATGAATGCACTTTATTGATGCCATCTGTGAGGCCTAATGTATCCTATCCACATCACATATAGAATACACCAGGTACCACAGTGTTGTGTGAAAGTTGTAGGCACCTGGAAAAAAAATGCTGTAAAGTGCGGATGCTTTCAAAAATAAAGCCATGAATTATTTTCATTTATCAATATATATACATAAAAATTAAATCTGTATTTGGTGCGACCACCCTTTGCCTTTAAAACACCACCAATTCTCCTGGATACACTTGTGCACAGGTTTTTAAGGAAGTCAGCAGGTAGGTTGATTCTAACATCAAGGAGAGTTTACCACAGTTCTGTGGATTTAGGCTAAATCAGTTACTTCTGTCTCTTCATGTAATTCTAGACTAAGTCGATGTTGAGATCATTGCTCTGTGAGGGCCATGCCATTTCCTCCAGGACTCCACGTTTTTCTTTTTAATGAAGATAGATCTTAATCACTTTGGCTGCGTGTGCCTTCTCTAACAGCCAAATATTTAAAATTTTGACTCATGGTCCGAAGCAGGCAATTTGCTTGGCCTTGTTTCCATGTCAGACATATGGCTTTTTGACTGCAAGTCATCCATGAAGACCACTTCTGACCAGACTTCTCTGGACTGTAGATGGGCTTACCAGGGTCCCACTGAGCTGATGGCACAGCCGGACATCTTCTGATTATGAACAGAAGTCAGCAAAAAGTTTCCATGTCTAACCACTGCATTTTTGGTCCTTAAAGTAGCCTGTTTCTTTGTGCTTTCTGAAAAGAGCTTGGACTGCACATTACACCTGTCTGCCTTGAAATTTTGGCCTGTGAGAGATCCCGCTGATGCAGTTAGACCACCTTGTGTCTAGCTGCTGTGTTCAGTCTTGCTGTGATGTAAGCTTCTACATTGAACTGTCTTCAGCAACCTCACCCTGTTTATAGAGCATGGCTGTTCCTCATCCAGTTTCATTCCTCCTACACAGCTGTTTCTTTCTCAGTTAGTAATTGTGTTTGAACCTACATATTGTAGCGGTACGGGCATAGGATTATGGGTAACTGTGTTCCTGTCTGTGGGGGGCTAGCTAGGCTAACCCCCAGGTTGTTGTCTTGTGTTGAGCTGGTGTGTTTATGTGAGGCTGCTGTTTGGTGTGGTTGTCTAGATTAAAACACCTTGTTATAAGTCAAGCTGTTTCTGCCTCCTGCTTTTTTGGGAGTCATTGCCACAATATTATATTGTTAATCATTAGCATCTGCTTGGTATAATTGCTTAGACATACAATGTGCCTACTAGAGCCTTAACTTCGCACGTGTACTTCAGAGAATCGATGTTTTCTTAGGCAAAGGGTGGTCACACCAAATTGAATTTGTGTAGGTATTTTTTTCTATTCACTTTATTTCTATTCTATTCTATTTTTTCTATTTTTGCACAGTACTGTACAAGTATACAACATATTCAGTAAATAATTCTAGAGGCTTGTGGGTTTTCTATGAGTTTCTCATTTAGAGGAATGTTTCATTGAGAAAAAATTCTTTGAAGACACAGTGAAAAAGGCTTTGTCTTTGCCAACACCACAACGGACACCAAACCAACAGATTTTTGAAGGCTTTAATGACATTGGATGGGAAGTTGGGGCTTATCTCTCCAAATCGGTAGCACTTTTAAATAAAAATCTCTCTACACAACAATCATCAAAGATCTGTTTGGTTGTAGTTGTCACTTGTCATGTGTGCAATAAAAAAAATGCCCATTAAGTGACACTTTATGATCTTCAGCTCCTGGGCTTGCCACAAAGGCACAATAGAATTGTGCCAGATCCCTTTTATAAGATTTCACTAAAAGGCTTTCACTAAAATGGGCCAAGAAAGAGCCTTCTGCAGGAGCGCTGCCAGCCTCCTAAGGAAGCCGATACCAACTCGACGTGTTTTCACATTTTTCTTAGTTGATGGCACCAATGGTACAGAATTTTTTGAGACGTGGGACTCTTTAAAACGACACAGGCTTAGTCTGATGAGGTGCAGACAAAGTAAACACTGGTAAAACTTGGACCTTTTTTATTTTACAGTACCTTTGAAGTTTTATGGTTCTAGAAGAGGGAGATTTATCAAAACTATATCAAAAGTATTCATGAGCTTTTTCTCCTCTCTGTGACGTTTCAGTTCAGAGATAGGTGTACACGTCATCCTGTGCAATAGTTTCAGCAAGCCCATTTGTAAGTAGAGTCCCTTCAACAGGAATATCAGGAAATTGCTACTCACTCCTGAAATGAGGACTACAGAGAGTTTCACTGAGTAACTGAAGGTAAGCACTTCTTCTTGCATTAGCTGCGATTGCCTTCCAATGTTTTTATAATGGCCAATTCATTTGCTCTTTCCCTTTAATTTCTTTAGCCAGGTGAAAGTAGCTTGTCTTCTAATTTTCACATGATGTGTTCACCGTTGTTAATCATTGCACCTGAATTTTATGCAGTTGTAACTAGAAAGTATGCAAGTCAGTCTTTTGTATCATTTACCAGATTGGTTTAATATCAGATTCTACTGCAAAAAAACAGTTTACCTTTTTTTTCTTTTTTTGCCCAAGACATTTTGATCTAAAATGACTCAGACTGTAGTGCTGTAGCAGAAAATGTTCACGTTTAACCAAAATCTAAAAGTTCTCAGCATAGATTAGCAAGCCTAGGCATGGTACTGAATATTAGCTCTTTCATTGAGAACTTAGATGTTACTGTAATCAGTAGTCTGCATGGTTTATTGAGTGTTATGACTGTAGTAGGGTTTTTTTGGTTATTTGATTTCAGTCATAATTTTTCACTACAAAAGTAATTAACAACCAAGGGAGTAAAGGTGAATCTGGGTTAGTCTTTTATTTGCAGCTTAGTGAGGTAAAAGTTAGTTAAAATCAGCCTTAAGAGGGGGACTAACAGCACAAGAAGCTAATTAAATATTTCCTTGTTCTCTATTTATCTCATGACCACCTGACTGATAGGTGAAGGAGTTGAGGTGTCTAGAAATCAGATAGTAAGAGTGTATCTGATAGACAGTACCTGCAGTACCTGGTGGAACATGCACAGCAATGCTCTGGAGGACAAGTTCAAAATGAGTAGCAGGCAAGCACTGTTTGTCCCGGACCCCAAGCCTGCCAGTCCACACTGCTGCTCCCAGCTGAAGGTACCAAGAAACTGCAAATTATTGAAACAGCGATGCCAGCTTAGGAAGTGTGCAAGGTGTGTTTCTGGTTGATGGTGTTCCATGAAGATCGTGTGAGTGAAGTGTGCACTGGTTGGGGAGTATGTCTGGGAGACCTTGGCCAGCCTGACTCCAGCTTGTTCTCTCTTCTGTCATCATGCAGATGTTTATTGTGGCACTGTCCTTCGTCTTCTTCTCCAAAGCACTGTCAGGAACCTACATGAAGAGCACCATCACGCAGATCGAGAGGCGCTTCGAGCTCTCCAGCTCCCTTGTTGGACTCATAGATGGCAGTTTTGAGATGGGTAACACTTTGTCACGTTCTGTCCCTGCCAAGTCTTGCACATCATGGACGTTTTGGCCACTTCTGGCTTCACACTTGATTGCTATACTGGACATCTGCGCTACCTCTACGCTGCCCTCTGCAGGCAACCTGTTGTTCCTGGCTGTGGTGAGTCACTTCGGGGCCAGGCTGCACCGGCCCCGGCTGATAGCAGCAGGATGCATACTTATGGCAGTTGGCTCCGGCATCACCGCCCTGCCGCATTTCTTCATGGGAAGGTAAATAAGATTTTATCTACACATGGATGGATGGATGGATGGATGGAAATTAGATAAACTAATTAAGAGCTTTTTTCATTTTATCTCTCGAAAACTTAGATCAGTATTGTCTGTGTTGTCGCTTTTTCACAGGTACGAATATGACACTATTGTAACAAAATCACTGAATGAAAGTCTTAGCATAGCTCCATGTCTAAAGCCTGGGAAACAGTCAAATCACATGGTCAACCAGCTGACAAACTCATCCCAGGACACCAACACAGAACCAGCACAAGGTAAATGTCCTTAAGGTACATTCTGAGGTTCAGTTCGACAACAGGAGATAGTACTTGGTAGGATCCCATTGACTCCATTAGCTGTGTGGATATTGGTTGTGCATATTCGGTCTTAAGCGAAGAAAATTGCATTTAAATCATGTTTAGTTTGGTGTAAAACTATGACTTTATGTGTATCAAAGTGTGTAATTTTATGTATTTCAGAATATCTCATCATTTAACCTCAGAATTTACAGTTCACACCCAATATATCCATGTATCTGTAGTCAGCTATGAGTACACCTTGTTTGGTTAATCAATAGCACATAAAGTTAATTAACTGATTAAGTAACTAATTAAGTGAGCTGGTGGTGAAATTTAACTTAAATACAAATACATGGAATGGCTGGGGTTCTCTATGAAGGAGAGGTTTGAGAACCAAATCTGTGTTCTTCTATAACCATGCAATTACATATACTGTACTGTACTGTATAATAGTACACCTGTTTGGGTTTGTATCTGCATGCTGTGTGCCCGATATCCGAGTATAGACTTTGTGTCTCTGTACAGACTGCACTGAATACACAGGCTCCTACATGTGGCTGTACTTGTTCCTGGGCAATGCCCTAAGAGGAATCGGAGAAACTCCTGTCACGCCACTAGGAATATCGTACATCGACGACTTTGCGGAGAAGCCAGAGAACTCTGCCTTCTACATAGGTATGTATGTTCTGAAATCTTGGGAAATCCCACAAAGTCTGTTCCACCAATGGTCAGCCAGAGAAAAGGCATCCCTCTTGGAAGGGTCTTCCACGATTTCTCAAACAAAGGATTTCCATGCTGTCTACAGCCTGTCTGCAGTCTATCACACTTCTGGGCCCCATGGTTGGCTTCTTACTGGGGTCCCTGTGTGCGAAAATCTACGTTGACGTCGGATTTGTGAATCTGGGTAAGACCTTTATCAGACAGACTGCAGCAGTGGAAGTTCTGTAAAACATCATGATGTCTTTCCCCCTATCAGTTCGATATCTCCTGCCTAAATAACACAAGATACATTTCTAGTACTCTTTTTCATGCATCTAAAAAAACATAATGTTGCAATGTTCCAAAATGGTTCTGTATTTTATCTTGTTTCTTATTAGTCTTTCTCTATCCAACTACGACTAAATTTGACTGCCGTGTGCATTCTGTACAGGTGTGTATGTGGATGTATTTGATTATATGCATGTGCTATGTTTGTAACTCTGCGTCATCCACAGACAGTGTGACGATCACCCCGAAAGACACCCGCTGGGTGGGGGCTTGGTGGCTGGGCTTTTTCGTCTCGTCGGCCATAATGTTGCTGGCTAGCATTCCCTTCTGGTTCCTACCCAAGTCCCTCCCCAAGGACCCTTCAGCCCTACCCCAGACTGCTGTCCGGAATTCAGGTCCCCCTCCTGAAAAAATGGCAGACATCGCCAAAGGTGTGACCTCATGAACTCAAGATGAAACCGTGGAGACAGGCAAATGCCAATGTACCATTTAATTTCTCTTATACCATTCCCTGGTTATATCTTCCACCCTTTTTCATACGTTTTTATAATCTTATCCAAACTTTGCAGCCAGGCATCTATTGCATTTTTTCATTTCTGAAATCCCAGCTCAAAGTCCTTTTCGTGAAATCTTTTAATGTAACTGAGTAATGGTATTTCCTCTCTCTCTCTCCGGTATTGTTCAGTACCACATACAACAGTCTGTACCAGTTTTGAACTGATAACAACTTTTGACATCCGATCACACTCTATTTGTTTTTACAATGGATGCTTTTGTTTCTCTGCTCATGAGTACTCTCTTTTTCTGGGCAATCCCTCCCCTCAAATCATCTCTGCACATAGTCTGAATATAACTGTATAACATATATAAATAAGTATTTAAGTCTTCCTAAAAAGTTCTTGGGTGTCTATGGTAACCAGGTTTTCTTATCATTTTCTAGGTTTTTTGCCATCGCTGAGAAAGCTTCTGTGTACCCCAGCTTACTTCCTGTTACTGTGTGGTAGCGTACTGAAATTTAATTCCTTCTCTGGGCTGTTTGCATTCAAAGCCAAGTACATGGAACAGCAATTTGGCCAGTCTGCTTTTCAGGCAAACTTCTTCATAGGTGAGTGTGCCTCCATATTACTGGCCTTGAACTCCTGTAACTGGGTTCTGATCTTCCAGGTGAATTTCAACCCCCATCTGCACAGGAGGGTGAGCCGCTGATCCACGAAGGGACGAGACCTGTGTTCTGAGCAAAGCTGAACCCGAGTTTCTAAAACCTGGTTGTCGCACACCTTGCCCCGCAGGTGTGATGAACGTTCCTGTGGTGGCTGTGGCGATATTCTTGGGCGGGGTTCTGATGAAGCGCCTGAAGCTGAGCGTGGTTTCTGGAGCCCAGCTGTCTCTGGCCACATCATTCCTAGCATATTTGCTGGTCATCTCACAGTTTGGGATAAAGTGTGACAACCTAAAGGTGGCAGGATTGACAGTCTCCTACAATGGGTTAGTATTACCATCATCATAGTCATCAGCACAGCAGCATTCTGCCACTGTTCTTATATGCATGCTATACGGATCATACAGCACTGTATTTACATGGCTTAATGTCATAAATGGTAATATTTTTAACATTTATTTGTTTATTAATTCATTTTGGTTTCTATGACTTACCACATCACAACTGAACTCTGGTTGATCTAGTTTCCACATCATAATCACTTAAAAGTTAACCAGAGCTGAAATTTGATACTGGCTTGTTGGCATCCTATGATGGTACCATATGGAAACCACTAACCTCTTCAGTATGACTCGTTCTATCTCCAGTGTTTGTGTTAGGGTACAGATGCTACTGTATAACTCTTCAGCAACCTTAATAAGTCTTTAATTCACCATGGTATGTCCTTCCCAAATCACCATCCCATTCAGGACCCAATGGGACTCTGCTGATGAAAGCATGATTCTTTCATCATGCAACAAGGGCTGTTCCTGCTCGGGACCAGACTGGGACCCAGTGTGCTCAGAAAATGGGATCACGTATATGTCGCCGTGCCTGGCAGGCTGCACCGACTCCTCGGGGACTGGGAAGAACACGGTATGTCACCAGTTCTTTGAGGCATGGAGTATCAGGCATGGGGAGTGTTACTATTTATTTGAACCATTCAAGTGGGCTTTACTGTCATACCATCCATATACACGTATGAGGTAACGGTCAGGATTGAGACATTACCAAAATAAGGCTCGAGCCCTTGATAAATTGCTGTAGTATTCAGTATCACTGTCTTAATCATGTGATAGTGACAAATGTCAGAGGTGAAAGACACTACTACTGTCATGTATGATCTTGACAACTTTTATAGATGTGACTAGTCTCCTGTCATCCCTTTTCATCAGAAATATGGCTGGTGTTCCAGCGATATTTTAAGTGGAGTTTCTTGTGCAGGTTCCAGCTGACAGTCACTGGGGCTCTGCTTGTCTTTCTGAACTCTAGATGTTCCACAACTGCAGCTGTGTACGTTCCTCTCCTCCAGCATCGGGGAGCCTGTCTGTATCTCTCGGCCAGTGTGCCCACGATAAAGCCTGCAGCACGAGCTTCACTGTCTATATGATTGTGTCTGTTCTCTGCTCCTTCTTCGATGCCCTGGGGGTCACGCCAGGGTACATGGTGATCATACGGTTAGTGCCAGCCCGAGCTGAGCCAAATACATGCCAGGTGTTTGTTATTGGTGCAGTCCCTCAGCATGAGACGCATGCTTCTTTTGACCAATCTTACATCAAAGGGCACGAAGGGTCAGTTACGTTAAGAATACACAGTTGTGCTGTATTTCCTTGCCCAGGTGATGCTCAGTTTTTGCCTTTTCAACAAACATTTACTGAGCAGTGGAGGTGGAACACGTTGGGCTTGTTTAGGCTGCACACAGATTCACAGGATGAGGAATTGGAAGGTGGAACAGGGTGATTTTATCTGACACCTTTGCAATGCAATGGAGAAACATCTGAACTGCATCCAACATGCCTAATAGCTCTACAAATGAAATCCATAGGAGGGAAACTTTGCCCAGAAACAACCACACACTCCCCACATACCACAGGAGGAATTACAGACTAGAAATAAGATGATATGGATTCATTCAGGTGCAATGGATGAGACAGGGGGACTGCCGGGCTGTTTGAAGAGGAATTCTAGCGGAAATGAGGTAGGAACTTGTAGTCATCTTGTCCGTTTCTTTCACTCTGGTCTCCAAAATTAGATGCATCAAGCCTGAGTTAAAATCCCTGGCTTTAGGAATCCAAACCCTTGCGACAAGAACTCTGGGTGAGTGATTACGTAGCCTTATGAGAAATTTTCTCCAGTGATTAAGATGGTAATGTTGTGGTTTTCAGCCAAGTCCCCTTACAGTATGTTGATCATTTTTAGATCTGTACAATATTTAAGTTTTGCATTGTGTTAATTTGATCATTCACAGGGGGTATCCCAGCCCCGGTCTATTTTGGGGCTCTTATTGACACCACTTGTTTGAGATGGGGAGCCAATAACTGTAGTGGAAGAGGAGCCTGTCGGGTGTACGACTCTGACACGTACAGGTGCGTGCATGCATCCATGCGTGGTTGAGGCTGGTCCAGGTACAGGTGCGACATATGAGCATGATGTCTGGGTGCATCCATGCGTGGTTGAGGCTGGTCCAGGTACAGGTGCGACATGTGAGCGCGATGTCTGGGTGCATCCATGTGCATGTGTGTTCCTGGACTCTTGTGAAGCTTGAAGAGAAATTCAGAAACTACTGTTTCATTTTAGGGATGATATTCAGATGGATTGCAAGTATCTGTGTCTTTCCAAGAGACTCCATTGATCTGCAGAAAATTTAATATTTATATGTGTGCCATGCATAGTGAGTAATATGAGTGAGTTCATGGTGAGTTGAGATAAACATCATTATTGTTGTGCAATATTGTCTTGTTGAGAGCAGTATCATAATTATGGCAATTAAAATAACCTCAACTGAGAATGTTTCTCAAAGGCTGTAATTTGCTGTTCTCTGAGCGCAGAGTGATATTTCTGGGCCTGATGACATGCTTAAAAGGCTCATCCTACTTCTTCATCGTTGCCGTGATCATGCTGCTGAAGAGGCAGTTCCAGACGGATGGGGGCGAGAGCACAAATCCGGGTGCAAACGAAGTAGATGTGGAACTCCAGCACACTCGAATGGGGGCCGTGACCTCAGAAGGCTGCTTACACACTCAGGGACAGTCCCAGGAGGATGTGGCTGAGGCTGAGGAACAAGTTAGGGAGGAGCCAAAGCAGAGAGATCTTACAGCAAACCAAGAAAATGGGCAGTGTGAGTGGCAAATGGGAAGGAGCACTGACCAGGCTAATGGAAAGTCTCTGCAAGGGAGAAGCAAGGCCACCAATTAGGATTAAGGGTGATTAAAAGTGGTCTTCTGCACATTTTGGCTAAAAGATACAGCGGTGTCATGCAAAATAGAAAGTTTTCATTGTTAGCCTTTTATGACATTAGTACCAGGTATGGATCTGCCCTTTTTTAAATTGCTTTTTAGACAAAAAACTACAAAAACACCATTGTTTACCGAGGCAGGGACTCTCTTATCCCGGGTAAACATTGCAGACCATCAATAGCTTTATGTAATGATCGGCATTAATTTGACGTAAGTAGGGTGGATGATGATGGTAATGTGTGAGCGAGGGTGGGTGATTACACACTATGCATTGCCCCTGGTCATCTGCTCAACTTGAATCCACCACAGTTAATCAGCCCCAGCCTGTGGGCAGACACATCACAACATGAGTGGCTGTCCCATTAACCAGATCATCTCCATCCCCAAATCCCTGAAACTGCACTCCACAGACACTGGGCCACCTCATAGATTCAAGTTCAAAGGTCGAGGAGTGAGCAGCCAATCACGGCTGGCTTTGGATCTATTGATTTTGCAATGAGAATGCATTTAATTAAACATGGCTTCATGTTCTTCAACAGTGCTATATCCTTCTGTTAAAATCATATACCTGTTTGTATTTGTATTGCAATAAAAAACTGCGGAAATTGTCATAACGTTCTTGTTTACATTAATGAGAGAATGTGTTCGTGCTCAGGTTAAACATACACCATGGTTTACCAAGGATTCAGGCTTTTTCCTGTGACAGATTCTGATGAATTATGAATTTCATTAACCCTAGGTATATTCCTAATAACTACCTTTTTCCACAAAAAATTTAATCTGCATTTGATCTCCACATATACAAACATTTTTAAAATATGCGTATATCAGACCATGAAGATTTGTACGTTTTTGTTTTGTTTAATTAAACTGACAGACAAGTCATGTTAAACTGCACATTGCAACAAAAGCGTATTGATTTAAAAAAAAATAAACAAGCAGTGTTTGTCATACTTGGATATGTACATTTTAACACATTGACATAAAGCATACTGCAACAGGGAAGGAGAGAGCAGGACTCAAGGTTTAAGGAAAGGAAAATTCAGAAACTCATATGCTTTCCAGATTCCAACAACTGATATTAGGTTGGTGTATAAACAATTTGGCTAACAGTACAATAACATCTAGCGAAAGAACAGGGGAAAGAATCAATAATGGTTAATTATTTCAGAGGGATGGTATTGGGAGTATAGTTTATATTAAGTGGAACAAATTCTTGTGACTCATTCCGGGAGCTACTCCTCTCAAAGTGAGTATTTCTTCATGCAAGTAATTTATTTATTACTTTCAGAGGATGTCTATGAGACACCATTGGTTTTTATTTGGACATTGTGCTTTTGATGTTCCCCAGGAGAACAATAATTTACAATAATTAATGTACTTTCCTGTGGAATACATTTAAATAAAACTCATATATTAGGTGGCAAATTTATTATGCATTTGAGTATGTACATAGAGATGTTGGTGGAGGACAGGTGTTCTTAAACTTGTGACGTAAATTTAATTTCACCATTTCATTGTGCATTTTTACCCGCTTCGCCTAAAATCCACACCCATACTGTAGGTTACATCTTCAGCTTTGCTCCTGTCATTTTGTGCATGTGCATCAGCTGTTCACGCTCCAGGTCTCAATTCTCTGGGGAACCTGGCCTGACACAGACATCCACCTTGAGGCACGATGACAATGACAGGCACTCCTGAGACCTCTGATCCCATCATGATGGCCACAAGCATGAAACAGCCTCGGCCAGTGCCTCGCCAACGATTCTGCACTCCAAATCTGAAGGTTGATGGCACATGTTTTTTCTATTATTCTTATTATTACAAGCCTAGGTAAATAAATAACAATATTGATCAGTTGATGTATTATTGTTATATTAATATGCTTCTGAGTATGTCTGGTGTTTCTGTCGTAGTTGAAGGAGAAAATGGTGAAAGATGTATACATACCATTTTGACTCTATAGTACAATTCATACGTGTGGCAGGACTTGGCGACCTTTTTCAGTCCGGACAGCTGTACTGTTCTAGGTTAGCAAGCTGCAGGAACTCAGGGGAATGGCAAAGGTACACATTACCTGGCCTTAACCCCCGAGCCCATGGCAAACACAGGCGCCCTTCACACTGTGCACATGGGAGAGAAGAGCAGTCACAAACAACTGAAGTGCCACCATGGAATGTTTAACCTCACTCAGAAAATCGACCTAAGCTCTAAATCAAGAAGCGTGGCTGCCCTCCTACATCACGTCGCTCAAAATGCTTATGTCATGGTGTGTGACAACAATTTTGTCATGGTTTCCTTTGCAGACGTTCATTGGTGTGCTCATGATGTGCTACTTCTCAAAATCCTTATCCGGGAGTTATATGAAAAGCACCATCACTCAGATTGAGAGGAGGTTTGAGATCTCCAGCTCTACTGCCGGCATTATTGACTGTAGCTTTGAGATTGGTGGGTAACAGCATAGGAAGCAGACAGATGACATCATCTCCATCTGCCTCAATGCATACCTATCTGCAGTCTGCATGGCTCAATGCAGTAATATTGGACAGTGTGGCATCGTAACGAATTCAGAAATCCATTCCATTTGCCTTCATATTTTTGTCAAATTTACCGATTTATGTGTCAATGTCCAATTGCAGCTTTACACAATTGTTCTTCTAAATTGTTCCTTCAAGTATTCTTGTGATTCTGTTGTGTCACCTTAAAAGGAAATAGTTACATGGCCTATAATCTAAAGTGTGATTCCCAGCATCGCTTTGACTTTGCTTTATTAATTGTGAGTCAATACTAGCATGTTGCACTCCTCTGTTTCCTCAATACAGACTGGAAGACGATGGCATTCTGGAAAGAGAATTTGGCTACTCAGGGACGGGAAAAACATAGACAGGAAAATGAATATATATACACAAAGATGTCAACACACAGAAAATTAAGAGAAAGTAAATAATAATTTCTCCAACATTTGCACTGTAGGAAACCTCTTGGTGATTGTCGCTGTGAGCTACTTTGGAGCAAAGTTCCACAGGCCAAAGATCATTGGGACAGGCTCGCTCTTGATGGCCATCGGCACCATTATCATGGGAATGCCTCACTTCTTCATGGGACGGTGAGCTTTCTCACAGGGCAAAACATAAATAATTTTTTTTTGAGGGGTGACTTCATGAAATAAGGCCAGACTATCTAGTTGAGAGGTCTGTAAAGAATTTTTGAATCTCTCGAGACCAAAGTTCAAGGACCAATAGGAAAGTGAAACATTTCCACACCCCACTGGCATCATTCTCCCTAAAATGACATTACATTATACTTCAACATTCTCTTCTTTCTTTAAAAAATCAGTTCAGTCTGTGGGAAAGACAACTGACTTTTTATAAGTGTGTAATATATTTGTCCACATTAAATATATGCATGGTTGATGAACACTCAGACTGCTTTATGGTACAGATACAACTATGAGAGCATGGCAAAGCAATCTCAAGTGGCACTGTCCAGAAATGACTCTGTGCCCAATCCATGCTCTGGATCTCTTCAGAATGTGCCTGCCTCTGGTAAGCACCGTGTACGTTACCTAAGATGTCTTCTCACTCCACAGTCGAAGAGGTTATTATGGTATAGTCTGGGGAGGCTGAGTATACAACTTTGAGTTTGTGTCTTTGAGCATGCATTGAAGAGCATGAGTCTTTGAGCATGAATTTTTGAGTATGAGTCTTTGAGTTTGTGTCTTTGAGCATGCATCGATGAGCATGCATCTTTGAGCATGAGTTTTTGAGTATCAGTCTTTCAGTATGTGTCTTTGGGTTTGTGTCTTTGTGAATCAGGGTGTGTCAAAGGAGAAGAGGATGGTTCCCTGATGTGGATTATTGTACTCTTGGGGAACATGCTGCGTGGCATTGGCGAAGCTACCATCGTTCCTCTTGGCGCATCCTTCATCGATGACTATGCCCGGCCAGAGAACTCTGCCTTTTACATTGGTGGGTCTCTTTCCACTTCAGCCAGACTGGGTCCAGACCTCTTGGCCTGCAGCTCACTGTTGTTCCCCCCACATCTATCCCAGGCTGCCTCCACACTATCGCTTTGATTGGGCCTCTGGTTGGTTACAGCCTCAGCTCTTTCTTTGCCAGGCTATATGTGGATGTTGGCTTTGTGAATCTAGGTAAGACTCTGTTTTCACAGATCACCCGTGACCTAGTAACTGCATAAACTGAAAACTTGCTTGCCTATAGCTCACTTCTTCGTCCATGGTGGGGCATTGATTTAAGGATCTTTTGTGTAAAAATAAGATGATGGTGACTAATGGGCACATGCAGAAGTCCAGTCAATGATGGATAAGTCTCTACCATGCTTCCAAGAGATGGAGGATGTGAAGACTGCCTTTGAAAAGTGGTCTTTCTTGGAAAACGCTGGTCAAGAAGTGCTGTCAGCCAGATCATTATGAGATGTTGTTATGAATGTAAAAGTAATGAATTAACTGAACATGCTTAGAAGCACAATGTAAGTCTTTTTCATTAGTTGTGCTTTTCATTCCCTTTTCACTTCTTTGATGCATGGTGTCCACATGTGGACAATTGAAGTGAAAATTCCTGTGACTTTATATTCAATTCTGCCTTACAGAAACCACGTTTTTTTTTTAATCGGGGTCAATTTTTCTATAATTTTTAATAATAATAGTATTTTTTATGATTTTTCTTGAAAGGGTTAAGACACCAGGACTTCATTTGGGCCTACATATTCTTTTTATATGGTATAATTCCAGCTAACAGCAATTAGAAAAAAGTTGCCTGATTATTTTATTTTTTCCTTGTTGTTTTTCAACCTAAAATGAATTGGCTGAGAGATTACTTGACTGATTGTTTGTCTGTTTGTGTTCCACCAGACAGTGTGACTATCACCATTCAAGATTCTCGCTGGGTGGGGGCTTGGTGGCTTGGCTTCCTCGTGGCAGGTAGCTTCAATCTAATGACCTCTATACCTTTCTGGTTCCTGCCTCGTGCACTGCCAGAGCATAGTGAGGCCATACTGCACTCCCCACCCAAGCCTCCTTCGGATATGCATGAACATCACATCATGGAGATAGCCAAAGGTGTGTGGCTAACGCAATAACATGTGAACTGGTCACATGAGTAAATACCAACAGTTATAGTTTCACTTGCCTCTTGTAATCTTTGACTTTGTAGGGTTTCTGCCGTCATTGAAGAGTCTGCTCACCAGTAAAGTCTACGTTCTGTACTTAACAGCACACATCCTGATGTTCAGCGGTTTCGTCATCATTATCACGTATACACCGAAATACATTGAGCAACAGTTTGGTCAAAGCACCTCCAGTACAAACATGCTCTTGGGTAAAAAAAAAGAAAAGAAATGAAAGCTGCTTGTTTTGTTAACTTAAGCAAGTGTACAAAATTCATAACAGCTTTCATGTAAATTGTTATAATAGATACCTCTCTTTTACCTTTCTTAACTAAATAGCTATGTATGTTATTTATGTGGAAACTTGAGCTGTCAGGAAGTGGGGAGAGGGGCCACAGTTTTTCCCATGCCCCTCTTAGCTGCATGTGAAGAATAATGGAAATGAAGCATCATCAGACATGATGTCTGTTTGACACTGATCAGTATTTATACTCTCATTACCACCAGGAGTGTCCACCATGCCTGCTGTGTGCCTGGGTGTCTTCTTCAGTGGGCTCATCATGAAGTGGCTAAAACTGAGCATGCTGGGAGCAGCCAGAGTGGGATTCTGGACATCAGTTGGTGGTTTTCTCTGCATGCTGCCCTTCTTTGCCCTGACCTGTAGAAATGCAGATGTGGCAGGGCTGACCGTTCCCTACCCAAGGTATAAAAACAATGGATTATGTAGCGGGCAGTTGCTGTGAACCTTCTTGAGCAATTTAAAACATTTGCCCTTTAACATAACTAGATGAAAGGTACAGCATGTGGTTACCTCTTGGGATCTGAACCTGTAGTCTTTTATACAATTCAACGGCCATGTTTCTCAACAGCAAACAGTTCATTGTGCAATGGTGCAATGTCCTGTTTTGAGTAGTGCACTTTGAGGAGGTACCTAAGCTTACAGGGATTACTCCGTAGTGGTCACCCAGAATCGCTTCGCTCTGTGTTGTGGGGTGATGTATCAGAGATACCTCATTTAACAGACCACTACTGCACGTATTCTGGTGTCTTTTTCTAGCTGGCAGTGCCCTGTATGAAGAGATTCATCCCCACCTTTATGCATTACTTATCTAACTGACATTAACCTATTTACTTTAGAGCTGGTTCCTCCCTCGCTGTGTATATACACTGCTATGTGCTTTGTAGTATAACCCCATTTCACAAAGGTGCCTTTCTCTCCTCCCCTTGGGAAGTGGTTTGGCTGACCTCTTGGGAGAGGCTGGAGACAGCACCTTCAGCCACCCACACATACCGCTAGTGTGACTCTGAAGTAGTTTCACCAAGCTGCTGAATTTCAGCAGCCTTAATGGCACGTCATTCCTGATATACATTAAGCACATAGCTAACCAACTGTAAATATTTCTGTCATTGCTTAAATCGACACTTCCCGCATGACCGATCCCTCGTAATGTGCTGTTGTGACATGGAGTTTTATAGATACTGTGGTGTGACAAAGATTCCTCCGTTGACTGGCCCAGCTGAGAACGCCACTTGCTAAGATTAGAGATTAGACTTTATTTGTCACGTGCACAAATGAGTGAAATGTTAAGGTGCCGAAGTTAATGTTGATGAAATGTTAATGTGATGTTGTTACTAGTTAATGTAGAAGGAGCTGGGCACACTCTCACAGGTTATGTTTCAGTCGGTATTTCTGGACTCCTGCTCTACACAAAGACTTAACCCAGCCACTGGGGGTGCACAGGCCAGTGTATTCCTTTGTGCCGGTCCCAAACCCGGATAAATGGGGAGGGTTACATCAGGAAGGGCATCCGGTGTAAAATTTTTGCCAAATCAAATATGCAGACAACAACACAGATTTCCATACTGGATTGGTCGAGGCGCGGGTTAACAACAACAGGGCGCTGGTGGAAACTGGGCTACTGTTGGCCAAAGCCGAAGGAGAAGCAGAGGGGGAAGGCATGTCCGGAGGCAGGAGGAGAGAAGGAAGGTTAGGAGAGTGGAAGTGAGGGTAGGAACTTTGAATGTTGGTAGTATGACTGTAAGGCAGAGAGCTAGCTGATATGATGGAGAGAAGGAATGTTGATATATTGTGAATGCAAGAAACCAGATGGAAGGGGAGTAAGGCCAGGTGTATCGGAGGCGGGTTGAAATTGTTCTACCCTGGTGTGGATGGAAGGAGAAATGGAGTGAGACCTGCGTGTACACTGGATCATCCCAAGCCATAGATACATTCTGTGTTACAGGTGGGAATTAAGTTACGCACTTGATGGAATTGGGACTTGTTTCAATCAAGAATATTATGATAGAAAAAGGCAAATCACAAAGACATTACAAAGGAATGCAAGTGCTTTTCTATTAAGATGTGAAATTTGAAGGTAACAGTTTCTGAGCCTTCACTATCATTGTCCTTGGTGAAAAATAGCTTAACTCTTTCCTGGCACGGAGAGAGACAATTTGTGTGCTCCAATTTGGCAGGCCATCAAAGCAGTGATAAGATGTTTAATTTAATTGAAAATATATATATTTTTTCCGGGCTTTCTATGGTTCAAGCCATGAATTCAGTGTGATGGGGCTTTGTTGGCCCTTCCAGGTTCGACCAGCCTGTCACCGCAGGGGGCAGCATGATGTCCTCCTGCAACGCTGCCTGCAAGTGTCCAGAAGACCAGTGGGACCCCATCTGTGCCCCCGACGGCACTACCTACGTCTCTCCCTGCCTTGCTGGCTGCACAAGCACCAGTGGTTTGGGCCAAAACATGGTGAGAGGAAATCCTGCCCCAATTTCACTAGCTGATCCACTGACATTCCACTTCTCAGCTCAACCACACTTTTACTGTCCAGTCAGGTGAGATTTGTCCAAACCACAAGACAATATGCCATCCGACAGAACAAACTTCTGTGTTCTTTTACGCTGTAATGTCCCATATTATCTGACCTGGACCTTAGTACAAAAACCTTCATTGAGTGTATTTCTGTAGCTGACCAGAGCACCAGGCTAATTTAATTTCACTCTCTTGGACCGCATTGTGTATTACTGTGTGGTTTGTTCACAGACATTTCATGGGTGCAGTTGTGTCCTGAATTCCACAGTGAGGGTTGAGGATGCCCCTCTGGTTTTGGGGCAGTGTCCCCGAGAGGACAAATGTTCTACAATGTTCTACATCTACATGGCCCTGCAGTCCTTGAGCTTCTTCATCTACTCCCTGGGGTCTGTACCCCTCTTTATCATTTGTCTCAGGTAAGATCCAAAGCTTATGTACTGGAAAAACACCTGTGGCATGACAACTACATACCAAAACGGTGGAATTCGGTCTTGGCCATACATGTTGGCAACATTTAACTTCCTAATAACAAACCCACACTTCTTTGTGGTTAATCATTGGATGCTTAGCCTAGCAGCACATACAGCTAAGTTGGCTCCTTGACAGTTTCATGCTTGTGACACATTACTTGTCTGTAATTATAAATAGTTTCCTGTGATTAATTGTTTATACAATGTTAATAATCATTAACTGTATCAGTAGTATCTTTTTCATTTTGCCCAACAGAAGTGTGAAACCAGAGCTTAAATCACTGTCAGCTGGAGTTCTCATGTTGGTTGTGAGATTGCTGGGTGAGTGAATTACGTACTGGCACCAACAATGCTTGTTGGGTGTGTCACATTCAGGCACTAAGGTAATGGAATGAAGGTGATATATACAGGCCGCCAAAAGTATTCTGAGTATGGAGGTCAAACAGTGGCAACTAAGACTACATAGTATACAGGCACTGCGTGTAGCAGGCAAGGGATTTATTCACATAACAAATACTGCATTGTGTATCTATGTATTGTGTGTACAGGTGCTGAGCACTTATTCTCCTTCCAGCTGGAATACCTGCACCTATCTACATGGGAGCGCTGATTGACTCCACCTGTCTGAAGTGGGGAAGCAGGAAGTGTGGTGGGCGTGGTGCCTGTAGGATGTATAACATCCAAAACTTCAGGTTAAGTACCAGCATGAGGCTGCTGGGTCCACACAATGGTGTGACTTGTTCTCTGCTCTGGAGCCTGTTGTCTTTAGCACTGTAAGCTGCTGTTTTCACTTGTAAGGAACATTACAGTCGAATGGCAGGCATTTGAGGACAGACCAACTGTGAAGCATGTGTGAAGCTGCATGAAGGTTAAATTCAGATCCTACTGCCTGCTGATGCAGATCTCCAATCTTCTTCTTCTGTGGATCAGGTTCCTCTTCCTGGGTTTTATCAGTTGCCTGAGAGTATTTGGATATGTGGTGTTATTGGTGACCATCAGGCAAATAAAGAAGGAGACTAACAAGCAGGAGAACAAGTGTCCACCTGATGATGAGGAACTGGAACTGAACCTGAAACAGAACTCTCACAGCATTGTGAATACAGAGGCCAGTGGTCCACAGTCTGAATGCATAAACAAACAACTTCAGGTGGAGTAGAATCAGAAAACATGCCTTCAGAAAACAGACCATTGATGGCTAATGGAAGCAGGAACAGAAGGACCTGAGATGAACAGACAAGTGTGAAAATATACCTTACTAGAAAGCAAATAGTGAACAAATTCATTCACTAGCTATATTAATGAAAACATTTTGGCCACATAAAGCATAAACATGGGAGTGTCACTGAGGAAAATCCACATATTTGCTTAATTATGGACAAAAGCATGGTGGATACATGACATTTGATATATGAAATGCCATGGTGGAGGGTGGGGTTTATACATGCTTGAGTTTTTATTCAATAATATATTGGTAAATTGAGCATATGACTAAATGAATATGACTTTTGGTACAATGTTAAACTCATCCATGTTTGTCATTCAAAGATATATAATATATAGTTGCATTATTTAAATGTATAATTCCTTACTCTAAATGGCAATGACTTAAAATCTGGAAAAATAAAAAGATAGGTTAAAAGATAATGAAGATGCTTTCAGAATTGAAAAGCTTGATTCTGATGTTTAACACAACTGAATAAAAGAGCCAAAGCCAAAAACTATTTTAGATATTTTTGGATATTTAATTTTGGAATTTAGTTGTGAGCAGATGTTGATCCATTAGACAGACAAGTGAGCAAACGGAACAACCATGGCGGTTAAGGGAATAGAACTATTGGCTCACAACATCAGGGTTCCTGATTCAAATCCCTCCACTGCTCTGTTTGTGTGTGGAACTTGCATGTCCTCCATGCAACATGTTGGTTTCCTCCCCCAGTAAAGCTTTATCAAATTGCCAGTAATCTGTGCCGTAATTCAAATGGATTGTAATGCTATCCAGAGTGTTTCATCATTTTTTGAACAATGTTCCCAGAAGTAGGATTCAGGCTCTCCATGAGCGCTGTGGTACAGGACGACATAAATGTTTGTCTCCGCCTAGTGGTGAGTATATGGACAAGTATTGTAAGAATCATTTAAACGGCTGTTCAAATCTAAATTGCTTACCACAGGATGAACGTTTTTCCCAGCTACCCATTTTCTAATTGCTTATCTGTATCAGGGTCGCAGGAACATATGTCTTTTGTAGCTCCATGCTAAATTAAATCACTTGTTAATGGCCTTGCCATTTTTATATTTTTCAGGCTCAGATTCATTGTAACTGTACTGTGTGCTTGGTACTTTACTTGACAAACATGTGACCAGGTGTAAAAATGAGGAAAGACTACATAACCTGTGGATGATACTGTTGCACTGGTCCTGCAACCTCTGTGTGCGTGTGTGAATATAGTGAGGTACCAGGCATACCCATATACCATGACATTAAAGCCAAGAGAAGACTCTTTGAGCTGAAGGATGACCCCTGCCCCCATCTCACTGACTAACTGTAAAGCTTCAGTTACAGCCTGCTTGACTAGGTCTGCGGTGAAATCTCTTAGCTAAACTATTAAATGAAACCCCAGACAGAACATTACAAGTCCCTCTCAAAACTTTCTTTGTAGTAAAGTCCAAGTGTAGAGCAGGTGGAGGAGCTTAATTAGTGGACAAAGTTTGGCTGGGTTTAGCATTTGTATAAGAAGATTAAAGAAAAGGAAAAAATATAGAGGAAAAGTGTGCTGTCTGGCTCAGTGAGAGAGTGCTAAAGTGTACAAGAACATAGACCTCAATTGAACATCCTCCCTCTGATCCACAGCCAGCCGAGCCTGGTCCATGTACACTTCAGGGGACCTTGTTATTTCTAAGCCCTTTTGATACAAATTAACATGCAAGTCTGGTCACTTGAAGAGCAGAAAATGCCACCGAATGGCACTTGATTCTGCCATTCTGGCACTTGACCTTTTTGGTTTATTTGTTCATTTTGAAGTATAACACCTGTATATAGAGTGCATGCCATTACACTTCGACAAAGAAGGATGGCATCTCAAAATTCCATCATGCTGATAAAGATTAGACACAGAATTGCACAGAATTGATGCAGAATTGTGTGATTTAAAAAAAAAACAACACTTTTTCCAATACTAAATATAGAGCAAAGAAGTGAACTTGAAAATAGTCATAGGATAAAACATATTGAAATCAGAACAACCTACACAGGTAGGACTAAATAAAACAAATAGGAATTTGTTATTAAAAACAGACTTTCTACTCCTTTTGGATCCATGCTTGTTAATCCAAAAGAAAGTAAACCATAATTGAGTTGATCAGACTCACAGTGGGTTTGATTGTGTTACTCCTCTTAGCTGCAATGAAGAGGATGATGAAGGCCATGACGCTGCAGGTTTGACCTATCCTGCATTCCTTGAACTCAGCCCCCACCCATCCTTGGAAATAGCAATCCAGGCTATATTTGGACAGGATGATGTCACAAAAGGTTTAGGCATCGTGCCTATAACTGGGCAGGCAGTGTATGCCAGCAGAGCGACCAGTTACCACACCAGTCCCCTACTGGGAAGGCTGGTTGAATCACATCCCTGCAGATCAGTGTAAAGTCAGGTCAGTCCTGCAGCTGCATGCCTTTACTTCATTTCATATATGCAGATGTTTCATTCTCATACTTACCTTACTCATTGTCGCTAGTTCTATTCTTGCATGCACATTTTCTATGGGAAATTCACTGGAAGATTTCATTGTCATGTCAAGTGCATCCCATTTTTCTATGTAATAACTATAATTTGTAGTTTATTCATTCAGTAAAATTGATTTGTATTTTAAATTATGTATTCTTTAAACTGAAAGGTTCCTTTCACAAGACTACACAGATGGATTTGTCTATTGTGTAAAAAAGATTAACAAATAGCAATGTAATATATGATTCGATATATGAAATCTGTATTTCATGTTTGTGTAATTTATAATGTAAAATGTACTTTAAAAATTGAGTTTATGTTACCAACAGAACAAAAAACATGTGCCATCTGAAACTGCCTGCGCTCTTCCTCGCGCTGTCCCTGGTGGTGCGCTGCGTCACAGCTGCTCCCAACAATTGGTAAGTATACTGTACTCTGCTCCAAGACATTTATTTTACAGGGAGATACAGGGGTTCGAGTCCTTAATACAAAAGATTCGAGAGTCGAGATCAGCAACAAGTGGAGCTCTTTATAGTTTCTCTTTGAGTCGCGATAACTTAGTTTGCAAGGGATCATACCATGAGACTGGAATGATACCGTAGTACCGTAAAACCCCATGAAGACCTTACGGAACTGAGTGCCCATTCCCGGTCAGCTCACTACTGTTGAAATGTCGCCTTGGAAGCTGTTGCCAGGAGCCTTTTTGTCTCTCTGCAGGTACTCGGTTTCGTCCAGCGAACAGACGAATCCGCGACCAGAAGGCTGGATACCACCCGGATTTTCAACCAACCCCTTCCTAAAATTTGTGAATCCGCTGTCCGAGGGGGGACTAACAGCAGTCAACAGGTAAGATTTCTCGTTTTCTTTAAGTGTACTTAACTTTTCAAACAAAGAAAACGTTGTGTTTTATAACATTCTCAGTGGAATACTAACGGTTAACTATCTTTATGTGGTCTCAAAACAAATAAAATATTTGAACAATTTGGACGCTACTGCAATACGTTTTCTTAAATATCCATACTATTGTTTTTTGTTTGTTTTTGGCAAAACCACATGCGAAATTCAAACTTGACTTGAATGAATTATCTATCAATTCTACAGAGATTTCGTTTATCTGCGTTTTACGTTTTTAAGTTGTGAAACACCTGTTTTGGGCATGATGCTGTCATGATAACAGAGTATATTCCTAACTGACAGATAGACTCGCTGATCATATATTTTCCCACGTCCCCAGGCACCACACAGAGAAACGGAGGTGCAATACGGCCACTTGTGTCACCCAGAGGCTTGCCGACTTCCTCATCCGATCCAGTAACACCATCGGCACAGTGTACGCTCCTACTAATGTCGGCTCCGACACGTATGGCAAGAGAGACCTGCTAGAACCCTTCGGCAATCAAGGTCTTTAGTCCAGGTTAGGGTTGCATTCTTCAGTGGTGACCACACAATATCATAAACTTTAAACTATAACAACCCTCGTCGATTTTCAGTCTGTTTATTAATATTTCGGCTTAAATTCATTTTACAGTTAACGACTGATGAGAATTAATATGACTGTCACTGGCCGGCTTTGTTCATAAGCAAGTGTATCATTGCCATACCGGCTCCAATCAACAAAAACAAACTGATTAGATGTAGCATCACTTCGCAATGCCGTGTGGGTAAAATGTATCAAACAAAGAATAACTGGAACAATTACATTTTAAAAAATCACGTTTTGTTTTTGTAATAAAACTGCGTATTTCAAAACCAAGGCTTGCATTCAGTGTTAATGTCCACTGCTGGAGTGTTCGGATGACAATAGATAGTTTAAATCTACTAGTTAAAACTGACAAAAAAAAATCAATTTTCCCACTCAGTTTTATTCAATTTTATCAAGATGGAGCATCTAGGAGGTTGACTTCTACAGGCTGGAAGTCAGGAGTACTGTGGCATTAGTATGGGTAAAAGTGAAATTATTCGAGGAACCTGATTATATCAATATGTTCTTTTACAAACGGTGTTGGGAGAGACCAGAATAAGCTTCTTAATCTACATACAGAGTTTTAAAACATCTGAATAATCAAGATAAAATACTTCCTGTGATCTTGTTAATGTTCTTTTAAAAACAAAGTAGTGTTTTAACAATGTATCCCCAAGACTACCAAGCTAATTATGCTCTAGGTTGGTTGGAGTGAAAATATTTCAGCAGCCCAGTATAAATGTTAATAACCATGTGTGAGGGAAATACAGCTGATAATGTAACATGTAGGCTTACTAGGCATGATTGTATATTCAGAAAAGTCAGTGGGAATACAATGTGCATGACACACCCCACAGACTGCACCTCAGATGCTGCCAGTGTCTTCCTATTTTAAAAGCAACAGATGCTACAGACGTAACCATAAAACATACAGCAGATTCAGTAGACCAGATTCTGAACTTGTTTCTGTCTCGTCATGGTGAAGCACCTTGCTGTTGCCCTTCCACCACAGCTCTTTGCTGTAAGTCAGACAAGGTCTGCGGAGTGAAGGAAGCCCAAGATGTCAAAAGTACATGTCCATCATTTGTCACGCAAATTAACCAGGTCTTTGTTATGTTTTTTTAGATGAAGGGTTTCCGTCAACACTGTCAGTTATGTGACATATACCTTCTATTATTCATTAGTTTTTAATTTATAGCTGATACTGATCAAATCAGAGTTTTGTTGATCTTGTTTTGTGGTTGTATAATGCCCCACCTAAAACACTCCAAAATAAGACCCAGCAAGCATTTTTCTATTACAAATTTTCACTAATAATTAAAAAAAAATAGAAACATAAAAATATTTGCGAATAAAAAACAAAATCTAGATTGTGACTGAATTATACTTTTGCTTTGGGAGATCTTATACCATCCATGACTGCAAATAGTCTCAGTATGCTCCTAATGTGAGTCGTTGAAGCTCTTCAGCTGTGATGTTATATGCAGTATAATTAACAAGATGGCGGATATGCATTTTTCCTCTAGTACGCAGCCCTGTGTCAGACGGTTCCTCTTGTGATCCAGGCGTGTCAAGCAATTTTAGAGGCTGTCATCAGCTTATTGGAGAACTACGGAGATGGCCACCATACCGATGGGCTGACTTCAGAACCTCATATGGCTGGAACTCATCACACACTGACGTGCATATGAACATTATAATGGAAAGGTGAAAGGTCACCTCGCCTGTCTAGGGCAGTTTTAATATCTGATGCACGGAGACAACTGTGCTTTACCATTCTGTTGATCTAAAGTCCATTTAAGTTAGACAACATGCCATTTATTGGCTTTCATAAATTATATGCATGTTGTGATTAATTTAGCAGCAAATCTGTTTACTACCACTTCCCCCATTCAGTATAATTGCACATTGATCCAAAAAAAAAAACAATCACAAACAATGCTAACATCCAAACAATCCTGAACCCTGACAGAGGTAGCGTTCTGGGTAGCCTCTCTTCATCTCGCCTGCAGCTCTTCCTGCAACACATCTGAAACCTGAGAAGGGTTAACTTCTTCACTGGTTTCTGTGACGTACATGTACTTCTGGCACCTTGCCATATATAGAATATCTTTCAGAAACTCCAATAACCAATGTCACATATATCTAAATTATTGTAACAGATTTTAATGCCTTAAAATGTTATGGTACCAATTAATGCATATGTACCAGTTTAGTATTTATTCAGACCATCCTTTTCGCCTATTGTAATTTTGCTTGCTTTGACTGTTCTGTTTATCCTGTCGGTGCTCAGTGGAGGGCCGACAAATCAACCCATGTTAAAAATAGACTTTTCCTGGTCAAGAGCAAAGACATATTTTAGCATTCAATCTAAGGGACCAAAATTGAAACTGCCATGGCTGTGGTAATGGAGCCTGTCTGACAAATTGGGAGCCACAAGAGGTTATGAGACCCACTGGAGGTGCCGCACACCCTCCTCCCACAATGTTATTTCTTTTCAGCCGTCTTTTCCTTTAGTTTTATTTCTGGATGAAAGTTTGCATGTTATTTATTACCAGGCGAACATCAATGCCAATACGGACAGAGACCTGCTAGAGGAACGGCTAATGCAAGTAGCGAGAAAAAAACTGTGAGGTAACGTCCATATCGATCCTCAAAAGACGGATTAAGTAGCGTTCTATCTACTTTCCTCAATAGAAACAAGTTCCTCATTTGTGTACATGTGCAGAGGATCCATATGTCACACATTATTACACTCCTGTAAAACAATTTTTTAAGCTTATGTTATATTACGTCACGCAACACCCAAATCCGCGAAACCGACGTTTTCCGCTTTGCATTCGAACGGACACATGTAGTTTGACCTTCGTCGCGTGCCGTAGGTTTCTACGCAGTCCTGTTTTAGATGGTAGTCATTATAGGGCCTGGCGGTACTTAAGTTGCGTAAACGTAACACTCATTTTAGTTTCTTCGGATCTCTAAAAGAATAGTTAAAGAATTCAGTTATAGTACTTTGAACAACGAGATGTCAGTTGAAGTAAAAACCAAGTTAGTGGTCGTCGGGGGTGGCATAGCGGGTGTTACGTGTGCTGAACAGGTCAGTAAAGCCGGTGTGTTGCAGCATTTGTGTATTTAAAAAGGAACGGTTGTTTTGACTAATTGTTTGGATTAAATAGAGCGTATACTGGCTGTCAAAATCGCTTTCATATAATGCATTGAGAAGCATTGCGCACAGGCCCAAACATAGTAGCCTCAGAGTTTTTGAACTTTATCCTACAGCTTGCGTCACAGTTTCCGTCCGGAGAAATTGTTCTGATTACCGCTGCTCCTTTAATAAAAGCGGTTACCAACTTCAAGCAGGTAATAACCGTATACACCAAACAGGTTTCATTTCGGGTGAGGAGTGTGAGCTTAATAAACTGGGCACAATCACACTATGCCCTGCGCAAGGAAGCCCTATGAATGTAATCCGATTTGATGGTTCTGTCTAAATCGGAACCATAATTATACTGCTATTATGAGTGGTTTCTGTTACTCTACACGTGTTATGTTTGTTTGATCAGTTTAAACAGACCGAATCCTGCAGTTCGGCGCATGCCTGTTTTCATGTTACATATGATATATATTAGATCTCCAGGACGCTAGAAGATTTTGACGTTGAAGAACAGCCAACCAGTGTTTTAGAAGCAAAGTATCCCAACTTGAAAGTGATCCAGTCTTCTGTGAAGAAGCTACAAGGACAGGAACACGTAGGTGTATTAATGATACTATTAGAACTGCATGTTGGGCTATTCCTGCGGTCAAAGCTGAGATGGTCCTTGAGATATTGTGTCAGTGTGCTGAAGTTGTTAAACTTGTTCAGAAATACAAATCACGTAGTGCTGTTGCACCACACAAAGGTGATATGAGAGGGGGAGTTTGAGCCTCGGTGCTATTACCACTCTCAAAGTGCACCACCCCTCCCCCTTGTGGGCACTTTTACGAATCACCGGTCCATTAACTAGACTACGCTTATCCCAAACATTGTTGTGACAGAATAGGAATAATTACCTGAAACGCAGGGCTCATCGTTGCTATATAAATTCGCTTAGGAAAAATCTGAACAGGATCCTTACTGCTGTGGCTGGAGAAATGCTTATTTTACAGTTTTATCTCGTTTTCACAAGCACCAGTGTGGAGTGCCATAACCGTGAGCGCAGCGGTTAAAACATCTGGTTTGGTTCATGAGAAAAGCCATGCATGTCCTCTTAGACACTACATACCGAAGATGGGAGAGAGTTCCGCTATGACAAGCTGTGTCTCTGCAGTGGAGGGCGACCAAAACTGCTGACTGAGGACAGCCCCTTCATGCTGGGCATCAGGGACACTGACAGCGCCCAGGTACGACACTGATGTAGAATGTAACACATATATGAAATTATAATACAGATAGGGTCAAAATCAAAAGAAAAATAAAGACAAGGTATTTAATGTTTAGTCTGGTCAGCTTCATTTTTTTACAAATATACAACCATTCTTTTCATTAAATATCTTGCCTTTGGTGATGGATTACATGTCAAAATGAATTTAGAAATCACTGCTCTCTGTTTTAATTTGTCTTCCATATTGTCCCAAAATTTTCAGAGTTGGGGTTATACATTTAAATTGTTGGGCCAAAGCAATTATTCTGTCAATTACAGACCTTACTCGTTTCCATGTTTTCCCAGGATTTTCAGAAGCGTCTGTCAAAAGCAAAGCGCATCATTGTTGTAGGAAATGGAGGAATTGCCTTAGAGCTGGTGTAAGTGTAGCGATGCTGCCTTGCTGTACCATGGATACATGCTTTAGTAAGATCCTGAACAAACCGTGCATGACTGACTGTGCCCCAGGTACGAGGTGGAGGGTTGCGAAGTCATCTGGGCAGTAAAGGACAAAGCCATTGGGAACACCTTCTTCGACGCGGGGGCTGCACAATTCCTTATACCCTCCCTGGAAGCGAACAAGTCAGAACGGGCTGGCCCCTGCAAAAGGATGCGCTACACCACTGAGGACAGCCTGTCCACGTACAGCATTGCAGGTGCAAATACATGCATGTAAACGGCACCGCGCATGCAGACAGATGTTATTGGGTGTTTACCTGTGTGGGAAAAACTGACAGGTTGGTAACTAAGGTTCTCCACAAAGGTGTCCAAAAGGAGTGCTTCGCTCCAACGGCTGGCAGTGCCCTGGGGCCAGACTGGCATGCAGACATGACTCTCAGGGGAACACGGGAGGTGAGCGTTTTCTTTGTGTTTGGTTGTTTCATTGCTTTTTACATCTCTGCACTGGTGAGTCCAGTTATTCCCATGCTTGTAGGGACATTCTTGTATAGCACAAATTTCCTTTTTTGTGGTGGGATTAGGAACCATTAAACTGTAAGTCAAATCATTAATCTGTTAAAGGAGCCAGTGGACATCTCCATAGAGATGTAGATGAACCTTTCTAATTGAAAAATGAGGAGAATATAGTATGTTTGATGAAGAAAGTGTAAGAATAAAATAAGACCAACTAGGGCTGTGTGATACTCACTCACACACAGCTTGACTTGTCTTCCAGCTTCTAAGTGATACCCTGGTGAACAGGTGACCCCACTGTAGCCTTGTCTGAACAGGCATGCATGCATGTGTAGGCATGAGGGAGCTTTTATGGAGTGTGACACTGGCAGTCTTGCCTGGTTGCAGATGTTCCACAAAGTCCATGTAGAGTACCAGTGTGAGGTGCGGGAGATCTTCACGCAGGAGAAGTACCTGCAGCGAGCATCTAGGCGGTCACCTGACACTGCCTCCAAGGCACAGGCAGAGCCAGAGGCTTGGGAGGGAGAGAGCGGTGAGTCTGGGCATGTCACGAATGCTGGAGTGAAGTAGGAAAGGCTGCAGTCTGCATTCAGATACGAATATGTGGTCAAGTCAGGTGTCAGATTTAACCTGTTTCTCTATATTTTCCAGGCCCATGGCCTGTCTATGTTCAGCTGACAAATGGCAAGACATTTGGCTGTGACTTCATCGTCAGCGCCACAGGGGTTATCCCAAACACAGAACCATTTCTCAGTGGAAACAGTGTAGGAATTTGTAAACCAAACCTCACTTTTTTTTTTTTTTTTGCCTATACCATTTATATGCCATATACCAGATCTTACAGGTTGGGGCTCTACCCATTGAGTCTGGTGATTGGTTGAGTCAATTGTTTAGGTTTATTTAATCAGTTCTGATTGGTTCATTGTTTCTTGATTGCAGTTTTCATTGGCAGCAGACCTTGGTCTCAGTGTGGATGACCACATGCGCACATCTGTGCCAGATGTGTATGCAGCTGGGGATGTTTGCTCAGCATGCTGGGAGCCCAGTCCTCTGTGGCAACAGGTAGGCCTATAGCAGTCCTCCTGGACCTCCTCATATGTGAATATCTGGGCTTGCTACTATACAGAAGAACCTTGAATTGTTTAATTTAACAGGAAATTGGCACAGTAATTAGGGCAGTGGGCAATACAGAACATTGGTCATGTCATAAGATTTGGTCTTAAGTGCTGGCTTCTTCATGGTACCAGATGCGCTTGTGGACCCAGGCCCGGCAGATGGGCTGGTATGCAGCACGCTGTATTGCAGCAGATGTCTTGGATGAACCCATCGAACTGGACTTCTGCTTTGAGCTCTTCACTCACATCACAAAGGTCTTCAGTTATAAGGTTTGAGAACACTTGGACCAGAATATTACTTTGTGACCACCAGGTGGCACCAATTGTCTAAATAGAATTGCACGAGGATGATTAACTCTCAGGCATAGCTCTGTTCAGTTCCCTTGAGAAGTTAGCCCACAGCCTTAGTACATGTATATCTTTCCTGTGCTGTAACAAGGTCTTATGGATGGATGGTGCATGTGGGTCTACGGCGGGGTTTGTCTCTGCATGCTTATTCCCTGTCTGAAGATTCTTCACCTCCTGTTCATATGCAGGTGGTGCTCCTGGGGAAGTTCAATGCCCAGGGCCTGGACCAGGACCATGAGCTGCTGGTACGCTGCTCTCCAGGTGTGGAGTACGTGAAGGTCGTGCTGGCCCAGGGCCGCATAGTGGGAGCAGTGCTCATTGGTGAGACGGACCTGGAGGAGACCTTTGAGAACCTCATGCTGAACCGGATGGACCTCACCGGATACAAGGATGAGCTGCTTAACCCCAACATTGACATCGAAGACTATTTTGACTGATGTCTGAGGTATGGTAACTGCAGGCTGTTATGTGTCAGTTAGAACATTTGTGTTCATTTGACATGTAGAAATACATAGGGGAAAAACTAATTTTAGTCACTTAAGTGAAATTTTAATTTCACATTCAGTTATGCATCATATACAGGGGGCAGTGTGTAATTACCATTATTAAAAAGTAAACAAATAAATAAAAGCAGCACACAGTGTCGTGTTAAAGTCCTCTCCGAAGGGGAAGTCTTTGCCGTGTGCTGATGCGTGTCCATAGCCTGCGGATAGTCTTCGCAAGGGATGAGCCCCAGGGCAGTCGCAGGCTTCTCAGAGGTCCCCTGGTGCAGTTCACGACAGCGGAGTCTGAGTCATGCAAGTGTTCATGGGATATGTAGTTAATCCTCTGCAGCTGCTTGCCATAGTAACTGCGCAGGTCACGAAGCTCTTCCACAGCAGCAGCAGAAATGATGGATACCTCTGAAGGAGCACTGACCAATGCTGACCCCTGCTGGCTCGGAGGATTGCCAACACTGCCCCTTGCCTCAGTTGATGGTTGTCTTTGCTTTTTTCTAAGTGTTGTTGATTTATGCTTTCCCTTATATTTTAAAGGTAAGACTTCATCAGGCTCCACTATGGCTTCTTTGATGCTATCTTCCTCCACGGCAGCAGGATGGAGTTCGGTCAGCAGGACAGGCTCCCCGCCCTCTTTACCTTCTTCTTGGGCATCATTATGTTTCCTAGCCTGATTGGGCTGGTTCTTAGATTTCTTGGTGAATTCGTCATTTTCATGTGAAACGCAGACTCCAGGGGACATGGACATAACTTCCTGCTAAACCAGAAGAAGGGTTAATCAACCATGGACCTGGACACAAGGAATCCACCTACCAGTCTCCCCATGACAGGACTATACTGGGCTACATTGGACTGAAGCAGAGCATACGTCAATGCATTAGCGTGGTTAGGACGCTGAACAAAAGAGGTTAGTGAGCTACATATGAACAGCATTAGTTAATGCTGAGACCAGCATAGATCAATAACAAAAAGTGTTGGAATGTGATGAGTCTGTGCAATCAATCAGTACTGTTAGTACACTACAAATGAATGGACATTTGCATATGGAACCATGCCTGGTTAATGGCTTTACAGATACACATTCTGGGCAGGATACACACATTACTCAAGCGACCCTTTGTTCTCAACAAGCTCTCGTGCTCTGGGACAGGCAGGTGTTAGATGGAATCCCATCATGCAATGTCCATTATTAAATGCAGAAGTAACAGAACTGTACTTTTTAGGTCTCCTCTTGGGTGAATCAGAGAACATCTTCCTTTGCTTTCTTGGTCACTTGGCTGTCTTGGGCCTTGGTGCCAGGCCGCTTCCCTCCTCTGGGCTTTACCTGTGCTCTATTTCTATCGCCACTCTCCTTGGACACGTCTACCTGTTGGTCATTAATTCATTAACAACAAGAAGTGGCACTGGGGGTAGGGGTGGGCTCACTAACAGGACAGTCAAGAAACCAGTAACCTGCAGCATCGGACATCAAGAGGTTCATTAGCAAGGAGGTGCTCTTGCACGCATTTGACAGCAAACATGATGCCAGTCATATCTGCTCAAATGAGCAGAGCAGTTGTCTCAGAGCCTGACACTGGCTTAGGAACAATGGTGGCAAGTTAAAAATGTCTCCCAAAACAAGCAAGAAAAAATCAAAAGTGGGTGTTTAAGGGTTAGTATGCAACAGTTATTTTCGAGTTTCCTCTTCATTTCCAGTGTGATTCAAAACTGGTTGCTCCTGTGAAGAGGCAAACGGCTATTGGTTCTTGTTAGTAAAGAGTACACAAATCTGACTTGTGATATCAACTCAGTAATAGAGAATCATTTGCATTGTCAAAAAAGCAAAAGTCAGACAAAAAAGTCAGAACTGTGTGAATGACAATTTCATTTTTAAATAAAAAAATCAGGAAAGAATCTACCCCCAGTCACCATTATGCGATGCATGCTGCATAAACAAATGTTAAACTCATATGTTGCCATAGGAATTCGTATTCCTTAGCTACCCCCGACTGCCATGCAGCAGGAAAGGAGGGCTTCAACAGCACTATATGACCATATACATCACATGGAGGAGTCGCTAGGTAGAGAAGACAAAACTGCAGACCATATCTGGTTACAACAGTGGATAGACCCATGACTAATGACACCCGTGGCCTACACGGGCTGTAGACCAGGTGCATAGTAACCTTTCAATGCCACCATCTTTTCCCATTTCCCAGGACTGTAGCAGTACTGAATGGGCTTAAAGTGCTAATGAAGGGTAACGGCATCTAATCAGATCGTTAGAAAATCAATTGTCTTTGACACCCCCCCCCCCCCCCCCCCCCACACCAACCAACCCACCCCAACCCCCCCCCATTAAGCCCCCCCCCCCCCCCCCCCCCCCCCCCCCCCCCCCCCCCCCCCCTCCCCACCTACCCCCAACCCCCCCCCCACACCACA
>JAACJT020000001.1:8498468-8509181 GCA_009936485.2 Gymnarchus niloticus | reverse complement strand
AACACTGACTTCATGGGGAGGAAGGCAGTAACCAATGAAACACTGACTTCATGGGGAGGAAGGTAGTAACCAATGAAACACTGACTTCATGGGGAGGAAGGCAGTAACCAATGAAACACTGACTTCATGGGGAGGAAGGTAGTAACCAATGAAACACTGACTTCATGGGGAGGAAGGCAGTAACCAATGAAACATTGACTTCATGGGGACCTGTGAGAACTTCCTCAAAAGGAAAACCCTCTTTAAAAATGCAAATTTTGCTATGATGTCTATCTTCTCAATTGAATCTGTTCCTCAGTTCAGTTGGGTTTGTAGAATTTGTTTATTGGTTTGAAAATGGATTCAAAGTGAAGTCACTATTAGTTGCTGAGGCTAGTGTATTATTTATTATCTGTATTAAAAAGAAGGACATCTTACTCTCAACAGGTAGTTGAGCCTTGAGAGGGACTCCAAGAAAATGTCAGCTCCTTTGTTGGTGAATTCATATCGCCCAGCAATGAAGAAGTGCAGTGTTTTGTCAAGATTGAAGTCAAGATGGCTGCCAGTGAAAAAGAAAATGACATTCAGGGCAGAACACAATCAAACCACTAATCACAGATACAAATACCAACACTGAGTTTGGTGTAGTAGGTGAGTCAAAAGTTAGTATGGAACTAGACAGAAAGGTATCATCTGTCCCAGAAAATTAACTTTTTCAGTTAGCAGAAGAGGGTAAACCAGTTTTCAGAAAACTGATTTCTTGCATGTGTAAGTAAAAACAATTCAGTTAATTTTAACTAAAATGTATAATCTTGAAATGTAACCAGTGTAAATAATTTCAGTCAGTAAACATCTAATCACCCTGAAGAGCTGAACACCTGTACTGGGGAGAGGTTTGTTATGCTTTGAAGTGTACTGAACAAATGATATAAATTGCAAAACAGCTACTGCAACAAAGTAGATCAATAAGTTATTAAAGAAAAAGTATTTATATCAGTTCACAGTCTAAACACTACTCAATAAAGCTTAATGTCAGTTCAGAACTATACTATGATAGCCTTGTTGGCAGATGCATAAAACAAACATGAACAATGGGACTGGGTTTACCCATAAAAGTGTCCCCGGATAAACTCCTGAATCTTGGTTTTGTTTATGGAATGAAGGTTCTGGAATTCGTGCATAGCAGAGAACTTCTTGACGTTCAGCCCATTAGGAGTCACCACATCTGCATGGCAGACGGGGTAAAAAATATTTACTGAATCTTGACATTTGCAATAAGGAAGCCATTCTTCTCCATCAATGGCTGAGCAAAATGTCAAACTCCAGCTAAGAGGAAAAAGGAACAACCAAAGCAAATCTGAGATCACATTCAGCAGGTAGTGGTGGAAGAAGTAACTAGTGTGATGACAACATAAAAAAGTGGTTGCCATGTGATGATAACAGGAAGTCCCACCCCCACACCTCAAGGTCCCACCTGGCTTCCTGTGGAGCATGTGATTAGCCTCTACAGCGGTAATCTGGGAGACTGTGGTGAAGACGTGGGAGCAGTGAACAGCAGCTCTCTCCAAACAGTACCGATGGTAGATTTGCCTCTCCCCAGCTTCTTTGTCAATGTTGAACTAGGATTTGTATCCATTTATGCACACAAACATACACACGCAGAACACAAATTACGCAAATATACAAAATGATTACACTCATTAATCTCTGCTTAAATTCCACACTGACCTTGTGTTAGTCTCACTACCATGAACCTGTACACACACACACACACACACACACACACACACACACACACACACACACAGCTTCCATTTCATCTTCTGAATATGACAGCTATCTTTCAATTACACGTCCAGGGTTTGCTCTTCCTTTTTCTGATTGACCTTTCCTCTGAGCCTTATTATTCACACACACATGCACACACGCACGCACGCACACAGACACACACACACACAACGACGCATACTTGTCTCTCACACACACTTTATCCAAGTTGTTGTAGAAATCCACGCTTCCAGCGCACAGGTATCGGCCCAGCAGAGTGGCATGCGTTGTAAAGATGGTCGCCAAGGGGACCTTCCGTGAGCGACAGAGGACAAGTCCCGCCCCTGCTTGCCACTCATGGAAGTGGCCGATGATGGGCATATCTTGGAACTGATCTGTTAGCTGACAGGTGAATACAATATATCAACATACACCAGACACCGTGACATTTATCATCACCAAATAAAAATATTACTACTGTTATTAAAATCAAAAACTAACTAATAATAACACAGCCAAAGCTGTGATATCTCTGCATTGTTCCACACACCTCTTTGAAAAACCAGGCAACCATTGACCCAAAAATGAGCGAGTCGTTGGCCTCCCTGTCATGGAAGGGAAGGCTGATGCCAGACGTATCCCAGAGTTCCCCCTTCCATCGGTCCAGATTCCAGGCGGCAGCCCCAATGTCAAACAGTATCACATAGGGACTGCCCTCAATGAGCCAGCGGCCGAAGTGCACCTGCAGTAAGGGAGGAACGTAGTTGGGAGGGATACCTGTAACATCTAGCCACACATTGGCGCATGTAGGATATGCGGAGTGTACAACCATCCATAACATGCATACACCTGTGAATAACGTGAATATAAACAGAGTGGGAAAACATTTTTAAAACGCTAATGCTGTTGGTGCAGAATGAAATTTATAATCGTTAAGATCTTACCGAGTATACCAAAATTCCAAAAAATATCAGATGTACGCATTGACTGTGATGTATGCACTCCCGTGGAAGCACTTCACTGCCCTCTTCTGGCCAAAATATAATACAACACACGCTGAGCAACATCTGTAATCATAAGCTTTGCTTAAATTGGCTTTCCAACAAAAATCAAAATTTTACACTAATCAAAATGTTATGTTTATTATGAGGTTGTTATAAACCTATTCTTACAAATCTTTTCTATATATATAAAAGTGAATATTGGCTTGTCTTATGCCTCAGCTCTTCAGTCCATCATTCACTGCAGTTATTGAAATGAGAACTTAGGCACTGTGCCGCTTGAATCCCTCTTTACTGCTGTGTGAGTACACATGAGCACTCGTGTGGAGATTAAGTGCTTTGTCTCGTGCTCAACTATCTAATTTCCAAATGCTTATTCCAGTCAGAGTCATGAAGAGTGGGCTGGATTGTCTTCCAGGAAGCACAGCACACAATGTTAAACGAACATCCTGGTTGGACTCCAGTCCATTTCAGGACACACACACACACACACACACCCACACACACACATTACAGGCAGTTTAGAGAGGCCAATTCATTTACTTTCATGCCTTTGGAGAAACCCAAAGTACCCAGAGGAATCCCACCCTACATTGGGAGGATGTGAAAATTCAGCACACAGAGGTGTGAACTGACAGTATTACCCACTGAGTCACTGTGCTGTTACATTATCCATTCATCTATATTATAACTGCTTATCCTGCAGGGTATGTTACATCATATGACTACTAAATCCATCTTCTTTCAGTGTCACTTGTTATCGGAATATTACCTTAATAAAACTCAACTTGCCTCAAGTGTAGCACACAATGGGCCTCTTAAGCAGAACAATATGGTGAAGCATGATGGTCCTTGCAGCTCAATATAAATATTACAATCTTACTTAATATTATTGCGCTATAAAAGCAACTTATCCTAATTGATTCATGTGAAATATACAGAAGTAGACATATGGCATATGTGTCAAATCAGTGCCACACACACAACTAAGGCTTAATAATAAGCATGTATGTCTTCATATGCTGTGGTAGTTTTTTAAATGTTTACATAAAAGTTGACTGTAGATTTCTGTACTGCCAGTTAAATGTGGATCAAATTGCAAAAAATGTCTGTGAAAGTAAGATTTAGTTTTTTCTTATATTGGGTACTGTATGTTTTGTGAAGTATTATTATTGCACTAATTGAAACAATTTAAACATTTCACCACTTGGAGGAGCACCTGGAACTATCTAGTTTATTGGGACTCGAATAAATGCAAAGCTATGACACCTGAGAAACCTTGCCACCCAGCATCTCCCAGTGTTTCAGTGTATTTGTAGTTTTCAGTGCTGCATACCTGACAGCCATTGTTTGACAGACAGTCTTTGGCCTTCTTGATAGCTGGGTTAGGAGGTTCACAAGCCTCCACCTGGGTCTTAAAGTTGTGCTCGTAATATGGTCCCATCATAAAGTAGTTCTCCCCCCATTCATCCACCGTGATCTTGGCCTTGGTTTGGATCACAGTGTAAATCCCTCCAACTGCAAGGGGGTAGGAGATGGAACTGCAGTAACTTCTTTTTTTAAGAAAGACTATGAAAAAAGCAGTATATTTTCCTGGCTTCATTGTTCAGGAAGGACCGTTTAGAGTAAGTGGCAGGCGTCATATTAATGAACCAAATAAAACAGAGAGAGAGAGTGTTAGCAATGGATTGCCAGCCAACAGGGAGTGTTAGCTGTGCAGATCGGTAATTGAGATATAGGTTCATGTAATTTAGTATCAATATAATACTTAGACTTATTAGACTGCTACACAAGGAAACACACTTGCTCAACATTTCTCTGGTTTTGGCTCAGGATGCTCAAATATTAGTGATCATTAATGTCAACATTGGCAAATCACAGGAGTACTACCACCAGCCTTCATGTAAAGGCACGTGTTGCATCCAGTTAATTCATGAGCCCCGCAGAAAACCAATAGCCCCCTTTAAAGGGAATTCTAGCACAGCTGAACTCAGTGTTTGACTATAGCTTAATGTGTAATCCTCGAGGCCCATCGCTGTTCACCTGTCAGGGGCCCTTAAATGTTTGCTCTGAGGTTAAGGGTCTGTTCTGACTCAGCAGCACAGTCCTTTTACAGAGGCTGCTATTTATATAGAGATTTAGTATAACCCGTTAAAGAAAGAACGTAATAGGAACTCCAGTATCTTTCGGTAATAACAGTTTTAGTTATCATGCCTTGACAGATTCATCAAATGGTAAGAACAAGGGCCGAAGAATTTCCTTTCAGATGGTAGTGATGATGACGCGTTAATTGTAGTCACTTTGACAAAATATCATCACTACTTTTAGCGAGATCGCGTGATGTGGGTGTCCTGCTACGGACGGCTAAAAGAAGAAAGACTTTTTTGAGTCTCAGACAGACGAAGGCAGTCCTGTTTTCCTTCTCCATTGGAGCCCCTTTCGTCTCTATTTGTCATACGGATGACATGTCATCTGTCATTAGTATTGGTCATATAATACACATATATGGCTTTGGCTAATATCACTAGATCCACAGTATACAGAGTAAATATGTCCCGTCCTAACGGATTCTGCACGCGGCAATAGTATTCCCTAACTGATACACATCAAAATTCAAGTAGCTTTTTTAATTGTTCCAGCTTTATTATGTTACTTTCGTCTGATTGTTATCAGATCACAACGTAAAAAAACTGCTGTTGCACAATTCACAATAAATTACAAAACTAAAATGAATGAATTGTACAGAAACACCTTCGTTTGAAGCCGATACCTTTATTAGTCACTTCCCAGGCAACTTCAAACAGTAGCAAATCTTCTACGGGGAGACCTTCATCCTCCCAAAGAGGCAGTCCACTCAGTGATGACATCGACAGGGACCGGGAGAGCGGCATTATGCTTTTTTTGTGGATTGTTGCGCTTGTCTGAAATGGATGGGTTTTCCGGAAAAAAATATTATTTTTCGAATTTGTTTCTTTGAATTCTCTTCTCCGGGTGACCTCAAACTGTGCGTACGCAGCTTACACCGTGCAGCGCGGTCTGCTGTTTGATGAACCGTGCCCGAAACCCGCCAGACCGCGAATAAAGTCCAGTTTCATCGAGGGTACATGAAAAAGTGGGCGGCGGGGAGGAGGTGGGGATTACAAAATACGTAGTTAAAATTTGTTTTCATAGGCTAAATTACATTCGCTTGCTACTTACGATAATGACCTAAGGGTTCATATTAATGCTGTGTTTTGGTATGTTCGTGTGTTTTATGGGTAATATGGGCATGGGTTAAACGGACAAAAAGGGAGGGTACGACTTAATCGGCTAATAAGCATCGTTGGGGGGGGTCGCTTTCTTCGCGAGTTAGCGGAAACGCTCGCATTATTACTATTTTCAATTAACTGTTATTAATAAATCTTCCTGTGACGGGCGACATCACAGACTGGCTTGTGGTTTAATCAGGGACGCTACAATACTATAAAAAATATAATCGTTAGGAGGAATTTTTTGTGAAGGTTGATAACCCAGAACTGTATTTAGTAATTTGGGTTTGAAAATGCAATTATCACACAGCGTATCGACAAAGTTCTAAAATCTAAAAATGTTTGAAAAAAAGGAATCTTTGTCTCCCTCTTGTGGATGTCGTAGCACGTTTTAATTGTTGATATTTACCTAATTCAAGCCGGCTAACATACACAGTGCAGACACCGTCCATTTTAGTAGGAACACCATTCTAATACACGGTAGTATTACAGCAGTGTTAAACTTTGGGTTGTGACCCAATTGGGTAACAAATGTGTTTGTGATGGGTCACCACATGATCATTCATGGCTCTGCTGAATTTGTGGTAGTCCTCTTCTTGGGTCACAGCACGGTTTGTTGTTTGGGTCCTTAGATTAAAAATTTTTAAAACCCTTATATTAGACAGTTTGCGAGTTTAGAAGCTGAATGACCCGCAACGCCTAGAGGAACGTCTAAACTTAGGAACGTTATTGAAGGTTTGAGACAAGTACCTTTAGTGTAAGGCTAGGGTGTAAGTGTGACAGACAATGAAGAGCTTTGAAGGCAGTAAGAAGCAGTTTTTTCTGAATGCAGAATGATGCTGGCACCTAGCACAGTTTATATAGGATTACAGTGATACGAGCAGAGTGTTTATAGTGTGTGAGTAACCAGGCATGTGAGTTTTGAATGTACTATATCTACTGTATATTCTGGATTTAAAAAGGCAGACCAATAAACATGGCATTGCAGTTGTGTAGATGGGAGGTGCTGAAGGCATCACTGAAGTTTTCACCATCCTACATATGAAGAAGTGAGGTATGCTATGTTGTGGAGATGAGAAAATAGAGTCTGGGTTTGAAAGGAGACCAATTAAAAACCTACACCAAGGTTGTGAACTGTGAGGCTTAACAATAACTCCATCAGCACTTATGCCTAAATTTGGGAGGCTAGCAACAAGTTTAAGAAACAATAAGCATGACTTCAGTTTTGACAGTGCTAACTCAAAAAATGAGTTCATTTTTGGCATTATGTCATTGATACAGACTGTTAATGCGGGATGTTGCAGGGCAGTAGCAGAACTAGTGCTGATATACACCGTCTGGCCATGTTAATAAGAATGCCATTCTAATACTGTGTACGCATCCACATATTCTCTCAGAACAGGACTCAATAAGGTGTTGGAAACTTTGTTTATAGATTCTAGTCTATGTTGACATGATTGCATTACATAATTGCTGAGAATGATCTGGCTGCACATTCACAATGTGAATCTTCCATTCCACTACATTCTAAAGGTGCTTGATTGGACTCTGATCTGGTGATTAGCTAAGCCATTGAATCACACATTATCCTGCTGCAAGTAGCTGTTAAAAATGGACAAATTTTGGCCGTAAATTCTAACCTTATTATGTGTATCTCATGACGTTTTCTCAAACTTCAGTGGCCATTCTGTGTCAATACTGTAACCTGTTGTTTTTGAAAGCTCTTGATCCCTAATTGCATGATTTTATGCATTTGAGCTGCTGCCACATGATTAGATGATTAGATAGCTGCATGAACAAGCAGGTGTACAGCAGTAACAAAGAAACTGTCTAGTCTGTGAATTTATACAGAAAAATCTTCTAAAATTATGAATTGTTGGTATAACATGAGCGACTGCCTTTTAATATTGAAATACCCTGAAATGCGTCGCCATTTACAACGTAATTAAACAATTGTTACTTTTGATAAATGGATAAAATCAATGATTAGACTTAGAAATGTAATATTATTAAGATATCTCTTCATTTTAAAAGAGACGACGGCCAGTCTTCTTTCAATACACGCGTTATCTGGTGTGGGGGATTATAAAACGAAAATGAGGCACACACATTAAGGCCGCCGCCAGTAAAAGGTATAATTGTAACATTTTCTACGTATTTTCTTGGGATTATTTTTACAGAAATACAAATATATGTAACTGTTATTGTCGATATGCAGTTCTTTTTGTTCAGTTTAAAATGAAATTATGCTGCGTTCTCATCCGTTGTTACAGCAAAGTGAACAAATAACCAAACACTTTTAGAAAGCGATTTACACTGTCTCTGTGATCATCTAGATATTTAATGAAACACGCATGCGAATATACATGTAGGTAGACTATTCAGTCTTCATATTGAGTAAAATTCCATTTGACTATTCTCTTTGAACAACTTCTAATATTGATATGACTGCAGTCTTTGCAGCCAGCTTTCTTAAAATCGCCATTAGCTACCTATTAGTCACATAGTTCATTTAAAGAAAGCATTCTGTGTATGATCCATTATTTACACTTAAAGGGTCTTTTTTAAAAAAAAAATCACAATTTTGTCATTTGAACATCAAGCAGTTTTCGTCCGAGAAAGTTGCTCAAGCGTAAGCATGAATAAACCGCGGTCTTTTAAAATTATAAAACAAAGCAGTATGATTGTAAAACACATAACGCGTCGCATCGCGAAGTACAGTACACTTCTCCAGAAATCGCTAATAACTGGATTCAGAACTTCTGAACAAAGGACAGCTCCGCAATTCGCGTCCTAAAAGAATCAAAAGACTTCTGATTCGCTGAAAATGCGGCTGCCCACGTGCGTTATAAGGTCAACACATGGAAAGGAACTCATATATATACATATATATATATATATAGATATACTTTCATTGTAAGGATCGGAGGGAGCCGGAATCTACTGCTGAATAACGTCCACGCCTGGACGTGATCAGATCATATACCTTTGACGGATCTGTTATTTTATACCCTACAGTCCAAATATGAATATGCTCGCTCTTATACTTGCTACGGCTGCGGTTTTCCAGCAAGGAACAATGGGGAGATCATCGCACGACTTCGTCCCTGTTCAACGGACGGATAATTCAGGTAAATTGTTTCATTCTGATTAATTTTTACTATATCCGAGATACCTCGTTGGTCCTAAGGTCATAAACGAATACCCAGGTAGATGCATAAGGTCTGTTTGAAACCATCCTTATTCCAAAAATGTCGTATCTGTAATCATGAAAATCTGTGAAGAACTTTAGAATCTATTTTTACGTTTTTGTTTAGATTACTTGGCGTCTCTGCAACAAGACCTTTCTGGGGTGACTTTAAGAGAAGTTTCCACTCAAGATCCCGTAGCCGAAAAGAGTCTGTGTTACCTTGCGAGGGAGGGTGAGAATGAGACTAGGATTGCCTGCCAGCTGAGATTAGCGCGGAATAACTTTAACTTCAATCCTTTCGGACTTCGCTTCGGCAAACGTAGCTGGGGAGAGCCGCTCCGAGAGAGAAATGCAGGACTCACGACAAGCAAACTGCTGCCATACCTACTGTACCTCCGAGAGCTGAGGCTGTCCGCCTGACTGGACATTTTTTTGAAGGCTTCAAGAAATTGTTCAACATTAACTGTAATCATACAACTTCAGTCTACACTTAAAGTGAAACTGCTGATGGCAAAAATTGTCTGTTGATGTGGCTTTATAGACTTTTCAATAAATTTACCATCTATAGACTTGCGTGGTTTGTGTGAGGATTTTTGTCTTTGAGCATCACCACAGAAGACCTACAGTGGCAATACTGCACATTAAAAATTTGTATACATGTGAATTGTTTTGCCGATTTCTGACGGAAATGCAAGGACCAGAAAAGTACCATATAAACCTACCCATTGACTTTAGAAAAGTCAATCAAGAGCCGCTGACTCGTGAAATAATTCCAAAAGCATGAAACAAAGCTACCGCTACCTACTTGTATTTATAGGAGAGCTCGGGTTAAGTGTTAACCGGCCTAAATTTGGAGATGTGGAAACAGCGTTAAAAACGAATCCTAAAATGTATCCTACAGTGAAATTCATCAACTAGAAATAAGCATTCAATAGAAACATCTCCAAGCGTGCCGCTGGTTTTGGCATAAACAAAACTAAGGCGAGTCGGTTTAATACCACAAGGCGGCGACATATGCATGGCTTGCAGCTAGAATACAATTGCAAACGACTCCAAAAAAAGGCTCATGACGTGACGCTCAAATGTTTATTTGCTCAGCATTACCACAAATGACTTATCACAATACATTAACTTTGTTAATGTAGGCTGCTTTATAGTCTGGTCTATACATTTTATGAACGACTGCCTGATTCAAAGGATGATCCACTCGAACCTTGAAGGCATCAATGAAAAGGGATGAAGCAGGGCTGCAGGAACCACTACAGCTACCACTGAGTTTTACATTGTCTTGATCAGTCACAGAAAATTACTTGGGTACATGCAGAGCTGTCACACTGGACACATGGGATGAGGAAAACCAGTGGAAGCAAGGGGGTACATATTACTAGAGAGCAACAAAAACTGGAGAAGCATGGGGGGGGGGGGGGGGGGGCCAAAAAACACAATTAATTTAGCCGTAAGCCAGGCTTTTTAAGGCCCTTTTGGGTTTTTTTGGTTCCCCCAGGGTTTTTTGGCTCCGTTTTTCCCC
>JAACJT020000001.1:8463054-8492033 GCA_009936485.2 Gymnarchus niloticus | reverse complement strand
TGCTGAGGATGGAGCTGCCAGGCAAGAGGAAATGAGGAAGGCCAAAGAGGAGGTTTATGGATGTGGTGAGAGAGGACCTCAGTGAGGAATTAAAACGGTTGGCTATGGATAACCCACGCTGAAAGACAACCTTTATCCAAAAGAGATGTTTGCAAACTAGCTGTTGTTTGCCCATGACCATGCCATCTTGCTGAATCTGATGTGTTTTCCATTGTTCTACCTAGAGAGCTTCTCTTGTGGGTAGTAGTAGAACATATGAATTTGTAATGTGTGGCTTATTGATTTACAGGCAGAACAGGTCCTGCCGTGGGGAACTTTAGCTGAATTACTCCAATAAAATAACCTGAGTAAAATGTATTCCATGTCACCTCAGAACGAAAAAATGACTTACTAACAGCTAGCTTTGTTTGGGGTGTTTGAGAGGTGTCTCATTTCTGCTACCTTTATTTGTAGAACAGCAAAACAGTTATTCCATAGCCACCACCCTCCCACTCAAAAACCATTTAGTTGATGATTAGAAGAGTTCCATTACTGCTGACATGGCCACTAAACCAGCTCTTTTGGATAGTAAACAGAAGCCAGGGTTCAAGGGGTAATGTATAAGCTGTGTACATTCAGATATGACACTGAAGTATCCAATATCTTTTGTAAGATTTGTCTGCTGCTGCTGGGACTGCCAGTTTCACATGCTGACCAATGACGGTCCCCAAACCTTAACCCAACACCACTAATGCTCATTGTCCCTGACCCAAAGCCATTTATCCCCTGGCATCAGCATGACTGTCACTGTTATCATAGCCTCAGACACTAAAAATGGCCAATGACAAAGACAGGTTTAATTCTAGGAATGTTCTGGGAAACATAGCTGGAGAGAGCATACGTGCAATAGATTTCCACGTTATGCCAGCTGTCCAAAAACCTCACATGTGAAAGAGCACAAGAGTCTAGTTCCTTATTGCCACACATACATACATACACTCATGCCTTTCTCTCTGTGTTGTCATTGCATGCCGGTACATAATCCTGGTGCCCTTGGAGACAGACTGTCCTGGTCCATGCTACCACATTTCCCAATGCCTGCAAAACGCTCTCTTTTAGAAGATAGGTTAACTAAGGTACTCCTCAGAAAAACACAGGAAGATAGAATCATATGGATAAGGAAACTCAGCTACATGTGGGAAAAGGACAAGCACCTTTTATAGAATTAAGTCCTATAATTTAGTATTATTTATAGAATCAAGTAATATAATTTAGTATTATTTAGAAGCATCCTATCTAATACTCTAGTGGAATTTTTTAACAAACCATCACCCCACAGACTGCACATGCTCAGAAAGACACTCCCTCTGCTCAACCAATCAGAGGCATTCAGGGTGAGGCTTGTTTCCAGACGGTAAACTTTAAGGCACTCATTTTTCACTATTCAGTTGTAATAAATTTTTAACATCGTGAGACCATGACCCGGAGAGAAAGTAAAAGGTTTAATTTCTAGACCTACTAAATATTTCATATAATAAATGTCATTGAATGTATTTATTATATGAAAGTATCTAGATAAACAAAGCATTTCTATCCCATGTAATCACCCTACTTGTGATATGTGTTTGGATGGTGGATGGATGGATTTCGTCACACTTGTCACTGGATGTGGGGTGCAGGGCCAAGAAACAAGGGAGGCGTGGAGGCAGGTACAATTGCAAAGCAGGGTTTTTAATAACAAATGTAGCAAACACAACCATTGGACTCTGCCCTGAATGCAAGGGGAAACAAAGATGATGAACTGAAAGAAAACAAGGGCAAGAACAGGGTTAGAAGGACTATGGCACAAAAAGATTGGACTAGGGAACCAAGGGGATGTCCCTTAAACCAGGCATTGTATATCCTACAACTAAACATGAATTCTGATTGGAAAAATCTGAAAGCCTAACTTCAGGATGGTTGAGTCCCTATATAGCCACAAAACAATCCTATCTCTGAATATAATTCAAGCATTTAAAGTGATTATATGCAGCTAGATGGCTGGTCTATGGAAAAAGACTACTCAGGTACATTGAACTATAAATCTACTCTTCAGGTGGGATATTGTCTGTTAATCATATTGAGCATATATATGGCTTGGCGTGAATTGTGAAGATAGAATCCTGTAAAACAGGTTCTCTACTTATTTGAAATGGCTTGTTGTGGAAATAGGAACCCATACTGAAATAAAAGTTGTCATATAAAATGATAACAAAAGCTGTGGGCGGTGTCTAGCTTAGTGCATTTCAGATCTGTGCCCATTTACGAAAGGTTGTGTGTGTGAATTTTGTGGCTGTTAGACTAACCATGTCATCACTGCTTTAGGGTCACTTGCTGACCTCGCTCTCTGACCCCAGGCTTTAGACAAAAGAATCTGCTAAATATTTTAATGTAACAAAACACAGGTGGAAACTAGAGAATGCCAGTTAAAATAACAGCACAAAACTGTAATGACCAAATAAATGTAGCATTTACCAAAATTAGACACTAGACCAGAGATGATCTTGCCTTGAAAAGCAAGAAGGAGCAATTTAGAAAAAACTAAGAAAAAAAAAATCAGAAATGAAAAATCATAATGCTTGAGGTCTCAATGCCTGCATAACTACAGGTAAACACCACCTTCATGCCTTTAAGCTATTTGGAAGGATTCCCAGAAGAAATGGTCTTTGACCTTTCGTAAGAGCTCAACATTTTAACAAAGAGGAGCACCGGTTGCTATAGTAACAAGACAAAAAGCAGTAAGAAGAAAGATGCATATGTGGAAGAGAGAAATATAGCTACTGTGAAAGGCTACAGACCTTTAATGTCATGTTTTTGTTTTCCAAGGTCAGCAAGGGCATCAACTCAGGAATACTGAGACAGGTCAACTCAGAACCTCAGAGGCGTCTGTGCTAGGCGGCTAAAATATAGTTGTAAGAGTTCCGTGATTGTCAGTGACCCCGAGCACACAGCCAAGTTCACGATGAAGTGACGAGTGGAGTGTTAAATAAACATTTTGCAAATATTTGCAAAACTTCTGTTTGCAAGGAGTAAGGGGCCTTACACCAGGGCAAACAGAGCCATGTAAGTGTGGGACTGGTCAGATTGAGTGTGTTTTGGAAGGCAGACACAAGCCAGACGCACACTTGTTGCAGATCCAGGAAAATGAGCTGTGCCTTCGCCTATCACACGCTGCTCTGGAACACAGGCTGTTATTTCAAGGGTGACCTCTACAGCCAATGCAAGGGGACAGGCACACATTATGGCACACAATCACTCACTCACACACACTCCTGGGTGCCAAATACTCCCCAGGCACTGTCACTTGATCAGATTGGCACCTTTAACCAAGTCCTTGGTAATGTAATTATACGTATTGTAATTATACGGTAATGGCAGTGTAATTACACGGAGCCACATAGCGTTACCTGCATCTTGTACTGTGCCCTCCCTGCATGCAATCTTCCTGGCTGGTTGTAACCCATGGCAGACACAAGCAACACAATGTGTGTCATTACCTGCATGTGGGCAATCCACACTTTTAGCAATCTGCTTTCATACACTGTTTTTTTGTGGTCATAGGTGTTTTGGTACTGTCATAATAGAATAAATTGCGGAGGGTAGAAACTGGGTGTGTAAGTGAGTATATTCTAATGCTATGACAATCCCTGCCTCTGTAAACACTGAGAAAAATGGCTGTAGTTCTAAGGCAAAGTGGAGAAGGGTGACGAAGTATATTTGGCTGTACTTCAACATGCTGTTGTGCTGCATTCTATTTGCAAATGAACCTAAAACTTAATAATATGAACTAAATATTAATACTTTAAAGCTAGGGAGTCTTTGAAATTTACATAGTCTATTTTTACTACTAGCTTCTTTAAGAAATACCTTTTTTTTCCTTTACTTGCTAATGAATTATCATAACCCTGATTTGCCGCGGCTCCTAGGGTAAGAAAACGGCAGGCTAGTCTGACTAGCAGGTGAGTGAATATTGAAAGAATCCTGTAGGCTTCTGATACTGGTTTAACAGGCTTTTCACTTTTTAGTGTCACATTCACTTTTTTCTCTGCATAATTGACAGAGAACACTCCTGTACCTGTTCTGTTTTCAAAATGGACAGAGATTTGCCGAAGGAAATGGTTGGTTTGGAGAAAAATGTAGAACATCAACTTGTCTAATACACAGAGGTAAAACAGCAAAACAATGTGATCTTTTTGCTCTTATACTTTGTCCAGAAAGGACCAAAGATCTCTATGGTTTACTTTACCACAAACTGGTTAGTTTCTTGATTCTGCAAAATGGCACATAAAGAGCAACTTCACCAGGCTTGAGTTTTATTCAAATGGATGAGCAAAAATATATTTCCAATTAAAAGCTTTGTAACAAACTCAGCAGTGACTTAACTATCAGAATTACACTCATTTTCCCAAAGGCCTTAATTACAGAATCAGGAAACTAGTCAGTTAAGTTATAGGTTTAATCCAGATGTAAAGGGTCTGCATACTGCTTGTCCTACATTAGTAATTAGACAAGTGCACACAGTTCTTAACGTCATACACTTCACTGTAAATTTTTCTGAGCTGCTATTTCAATAATTAATTAATTTCCATTCAATATACAAATATTACTCCTAAACCATATTTAATTTATAAAGAAATACATTTTTTTTTCAAATTTGGATTAAAGTCATTTACATGAAATGCTGCAACCTAGAAATTTTAGTTTGATATAATGCATGATTTTTAAATTTACATATTTGACACGTGTGTATCGCCCCCTCTCTACGCCTCATGGAAGATGCACCTGGTTGGCAAATTTGACTAGAAAAATATCGAACTGCATGCTAGTCGACATAACTTCCATGCAGCTCCAGCATGGTAAGCAAAGAAATTGTGCATTAAGACTGAAATTTAATATCATGTTTGATTTAGACTGTGTTAATATTGAATTACCTCAGCTAACTAGGAATTTCACGTGTCCAGCATATAGCTAATTTTATCATTATGTTCGGTAACTAGCTAATATTAGATAGTGATAAACTTGAAGTGTACTAAAAGTTATAACCTTACATTATTTTTTCTTTTAATTATCAATTTAATTTCCATTTTAAGAATTCAGATAGTTGTGTTTAGCAGATAAGTGCTTCTATTAGATGCCAAGTTATAGAGTATCTAATTAAAAAGAACACCTGCAATTATAAACAAACGTATAGTAACCAAACAATGAATAAACGATTATGAAAAATATCGAATAAGATTTCGTAGAAATCTTAGAAACTCTGTAGAAACATATACGAGTAATTTTTTTGTCATTTTTACCGAGTCCATTAGACGCAGTATAATGACATCGACTTATTCAGTATGAAAAGGGGGTTCTATTTCGAGCTATTATAGAATACGCAATGATACGAAGGTCATGAATAGATGGGACTCAAAACCTCTGCACCTACCCATAAACAACCCGGAAAAAATGAAATCCTGCGTACAGAAAACTGCGGACCCTTTCCCAGAAATACGCTCTTTCGTGACCCTGATTCTCAGGAGTTCCTCGTCAAAAAAATAAATAAATAAATAAATGGATACTGACAATAATTTTGAGACACAGCACGAGGTCCGGCGCATCCTCTCCATCCATATGAAAATGACGCCCGCGTGCTCCATTAGTCCATTTAGGCGCGCGGAACCGGGAGCAATTTTAACCGACACGATCGCGCGCGTAAAGCCTTCGCCCATCTGCTAACGAAATACCAGCCACCAGTGGGTCACAGTGCCACAAATATGATTCACTTCAATGCTAACATAAAATCTTTCGATTGCAGTAACAATACCCATATATCTGTGAGCTTTCCTTTGTATCACCTACTAGTTTTTCCATCTGTATAGACGCTGATTAAGATAAAATAACCGAAATGATAAAGCACTGCAACACTTCCCCGATTTCAGACGTTATACCAACCCCGCTATCATTATGTAGTTCCAGGTAATTCACTGAGTGATAGGAAAAAGAATGAAAGTAGTGGATTCTTATCATTGTTTAAAATTCAGGATGCACGTATCCTAACAACTATAATGAGTTGACTTTACTTAAATTGATGCACAATAGATTTACTTCCTCTGCTCATTTTTCACAAAAATCCGCAAGTTACTTTCCGTAGTTTCGAGCGTTTTCAGGAGATTCCGTTTAAAAGGGAGCGTTGCGCCCTCTGTTGTTTTTGCTGATGTTTTTTTTTTTTTTTTTGGCAGTTACAACCATTGGACAACCACAACATTTACCACACGCACTCCCCAAGAAAGACGCGTGTCCCCCTTTGTTTGAAGCAAACCATTAAAACATTGATAGACAAGGCTAACTACACCTAGAGTGGTAAAAAATTTTGGAGACAGGTCATCACCTACAGTATTTTATCAGTTCCTTTACCTTAATCTTTTGCAAAGTAATATCACTGTATTTTTAGAACAGGAGAATAACTTCATTCAACGATTTATTTCAATCACACCACCAGTATCTGTGTTTTTATCATTATTTTGTCTACACAAATCATATATAGTGTCAGCGTTGTTTATCAGACTTTTTCTACTGAAACACTAACTTATTATTTCAATAATGACATGAAAATAACTATGAATCACTTGTCCTATACGTACATAGGCTGTACACTTTTAAAATTTGTTGTACTGTGACAGATTTTTGATTTCCAAGGTCATTCACAACACAAACACAAAACGTTAAAACTCTAATTTTCAACACTTTTAGAAGAAACAGTTTATGGCTAAACTTTTACATTTTATATAGCTTTTCATAATTGGTTTTAATGAATATCACTTCATTTTAGGCAAAGGCAGCAAAATCCGATAAAGCAGCCTTTCCCAATACATGGCTATGTTCACATTACCAGGCTGAAGTAACTCAAATCCGATTTTTTGCCTTAATATGACACAGATTTGATTTTCTCAGGGCTATGTGAACACAGAAATCCGATCTTTTTAAATCAGATTTGAGTCATATGTTGATGTAAGTCTATATTGCCTCATTTTTTGTTTTTTTTTTTTGGCATGTAGACCTACTTAGCTTTTAAGACAGGAGTTACCATCTTATGTTGTACTTTATGACTTTAGAAATGATTGTCTTGTTGTGAAAATTAAATGCAAAAGAATCTTAAGTTAAAAAAATCTCTTTTTTCACTGTGTTAAGTTTTAAGAGGAATGCTATTTTGTGGAAAATAATATTCAGAAAAATATGAGAAACGGTAATGGTGTTTTGCTTTTACAATAATATTTTATTAAGAAGTTTCTGTTTCCAATGGACCTGCAGCAAGGAAGAGGGAGGCCAAGGAAGCAGATTTGAAAGATGAGGGAATCTCTCTCCATTCATGGAGAGCAATGTGCCATAGATAAGATCCTGTATCATATTTGGTCTGTGCTTCAGCTCCCTCTAATTGCAAGAATTAATGCTGTTAAAATAAATACACTACCTAAATTCCTATATCTATTTCAGTGCCTGCTAGTTTTGCTTCCTAATACATTTTTCAAAAAGGTTTACAACCTAATTCTATCTTTTATATGGGACAAAAAGACACCTAGACTATGTAAACAATTGCTGCAGAGGCCTAGGGCAAATGGAGGTTTAGCGGTACCAAATTTCAGGGCCTATTATTGGGCTGCTACCCTAAGAATCATCCAATACTGGCTGAGGAGGGAAGAGATGTCTTTGCCTCCGACTTGGTTCGAGGCAGCTTCAACTAGACTGGCATCATTGTTTTCCTTTGCCCACTTACCAATCACAAACTCTTACTCTGCTTTCATTATAAATACATGTGTCGTAACTACATTGAAGATTTGGAAGCAATTTAGATGACATTTTGCGTTTCAAACAATTTCCTCACTTGTCCCGGTGGCCTCAAACCCAGCTTTTCCCCATCTACGTATAGCTGATGCTGCCTTTTCAACTTGGTACAATCGTGGCATTAAAACATTTAAAGATCTTTATATTGATAATACATTCACCACATTTGAACAACTGTCAGCTAAATTTGGTATCCCAAGAGAACTTTTTTTTAGATTTTTACAAATCAGGAGCTACACTTGTAAGATATATCCTCAAATTTCCTCCCTTCCTGGTGAAACACAATTCAATGTTTTTCTTGCGCTTCTTCCTTTTTTGAACAGTGCTTTGTCAACAATTTATAGTCAGACTTGTTCTTTGAATTCATTTTCATTGAATCATATTAAATCTGCATGGGAGGAGGAGCTGTATGTAGAGTTATCAGATGAAGTCTGGGAAAGGGCAATTAAAAGAATTCACACTTCCTCTGTTTGTGCCCAGCATGGGCTTATCCAATGTTAAAATTATCCATAGGGCCCACTGGACCAAAGCAAGATTATCAAAAATTTATAAGGATGTGAACTCTAATTGTAGTAGGTGTAATCTAATCCCTACTAATCATCTGCACATGTTCTGGGGCTGTCTGGCCCACTGAGTTTTGGACTGAAATCTTTTTGTTTTCATAACTGTTAAACAGTTCACGAGTGCGTTTATTTTTTATTCAATTGTTGTTTAATAAACCCCAATAAACAAAGTAAAAAATAGAATACATTAATTTGCTCATTACATGTGAAAATGTATCTGATCCCAGCAGAAGTATGAAAAGGTAAATAATGACAAAAATAACTACTTAAAGTGGCACAATGCAAAAGCATCTCTGGATGCAAGTCCTTCTCTGTGGTCTGTTGTAAATGGTGGTACATCTGGATTCTCATCCTGTGTATTGGAGGATCTGAGCATCCATACTGTTTCAGGTAGTTGTGAAGAACAGCTGTTACAATGATGATGCAGCATTTTCTTGGTTTGAATCGAAGTCTTTCCCGAAGGCACTGAAAACGACTCTTCCAAACACCAAACAAGTGCTCTGCTAGACCCCAAGTGTGCATTTGAGCCTGGTTGTAGCACCTTTGCTTAGTTGTTGTTGGGTGCAAGTGTTGGTGTAAATGACTTTTTAGCTTTATTGCTCACTTTTCACCCACAAAAAATTAAGAAATATTAGCAAAGCACTATAACTTTGTGCACCATTATTCCGCTGGGCAGTTTAAACATTTCAATTTCAACAGTTATCAAGAGTTATCAAGTTATCAAAGCAGTTTTGTGACATTTTTCAAGGAAGAACTACATTCAGTGAGACAGCTGATTCAAATATGGCAAGGCTTGAAAAGACACTATGGAGATGGCTCAATAAGACCGACTGATACATGGTCCGATGGGAAATGGATTGGCACAAATCTGTTTAGAGACTGAACGTGTGAGCCTCCAGAAAAATAAACCAGTGGTGTTTATAAAAGAGATGTGGTCACAATTGAAAAAGCATTTTGTGTGTTTATATCTGTTCCCAGAGGTTTTGGCAAATCTCCATTAACTAAAGGGGTATATCATGAGGCATGTTGCCTCCTGGCTTGCTTATCAGACAATCCGGATGAGATGCACATCCAATACAATACAATATCAATGCAGTGAGTATACGCATCTGTCTTTCCATTGAGACAAATATAAAGTCTCATCTACCACTTGGAAATGAGAAAATAAATTCACTGCCAACTGTTTGGGATATACAAGGGAGCAGTACTCCTCCTCCATTTCCATCTCCCTAGCAGCACCCCTATTGTGGTAGAGAAACCCAAACCCAGAAGCAAAAAGTCAGCACAATGAAAAATCAAGAACTACAGGAGGCTGATGGAAGTGATGCATAGGAGGGCAGAATCACCAGAGGCACTAGGCATTGAATGGGATGGTGACTTACTGGCACATTAAGAGAGACCTCAAAGTTCCAGAGCAGGGTGTGGAGTGGCAGAAAATGAACCTGTTGAGGAAGGAACAAATGCAGGAGTCATTGGGGAACGGGGAAGGTCGAGTCCTGAAGTAGGAGTCTACAGAAAAGATGACATTCCTAAATACTATGCTCATTTTAGTGTCATCATTGCATTGTACAACACATGTAGATATTTACACTGCCCTAGTGGGAAGGGTGTATATACTATGGCCCTTGACAGCATCATTCAAATTTTAATTCAAACGAATATAAAATAGGACTCAGTGAGTCCCCAAACTCAGGTGTGCCCAACCTGCTTTTATGTGTGGGAGACAAATACTATGAAGGACCTGCGATGGACTCTCAACTCATCAAAGATGCTTCCCAGGATGAAATTCTGATCAACTTAACCCCCAATTAGTAAGCAGTCATTGATGGTTTTAAGCAAATAGATAATAAGGAAAGGATACATTTATGACCAGCTCCAGTAAGATTTTATCATCCTTCTGAATGGTAAACAATTTCCTTAAATACACTTACATATCACTCCTCACTGAGCAAAGCATTCAAATTCAGATGGCTTTGGAGTGTTTGACTATGTGTAAACCCACACCCCTTCCAAGCTCCATCCTGTAGATGCAGCATGGGTCAGGTCTTCATTTTGCGATGGAAATAAGAAGAAAAAACATTTGATTTAATTTGATTCAAGACCTCTACACTAATGAAAACGTGGCTGAATCATGTAAGAATGACATTTTATAGTGGTATGAATTGAAATCAAGACTGAGAAATGATTCATCATGCTGCCTTACTTAATATGCAAAATGGTGGGGTTTGTCTTGGACACATGCTGGATTTAGCCCACAGGCCATATAATGCCCAGGTCTGTTGTGAATGATACTAGAGTGATGCTAGTACTTTAGGGAGCTGAAAGTGATTTAAAAAAAAAAAAAAAAAAAAAAAAAAAAAAAACCTCAAAATACCACTACAACATGCTTTTACCTCACACAGAAACCCAAATAGCTTTGAAAGGAAGACACCAGTAATTGTGTTTAAGGGATTTTTAATTACATCCACATAACCTAAACACAGGTGATAAAAACCAGACTATGACCCCAAATGCCCTTTCCTGTGACCACCAGCAGGGGGACATCTCTCCCCCACTTTTTCCACATGTGCCATCCAGGCAGATAGCAGCTGTGACATGAAATACTGGAAGTACGTTAAATATAGAAAACTAATTTGTGCTGTCTTGGGGTCAGGAAAGGGACACAGGCCAGGTACACTAGGTCCTCTACTCAGTGAGGCCCAGCTTCTTCTTCAGGGACTCGGGCATCTCTGGGGGAGGGGGGCGGGGCAGGCGGAAGTACACCTTCACGGAGTCATAGATGAACCACTGCAGGGCCGTCAGGGTACCGATCATGATGATACGAGCAAACAGACCCTTCCACACACCTGGGGGATGGGGGAAAGAGCAGGCATAAACAAAATCAATGACCTTCTGACTCAGTCTGTCTTTGCATAACTTCAAATATTTAGATGGTAAGCAACATAAGCAAGCAATATTCTTAAACTGTCTGCCACCCAGCCTGACTGCACTGGAAATTTCCTGTTGGTATGGCCAGCAGGGGGTGCCAGTGTAGCAAGGGGCCAGGGGGCAGGTGGACTGTTTTCACACGCCAATGACTCAAGCACCTCCAACAGTACAACCCACAAGTTGCTGGGGGCTCTCAGGGCTGAAGCTGCTGAACCAAGGGGAGGGACAAGCAGCTTCAGCTCAAGAGCAACCCCTAGAGGTGGATCTAAGGAACGTGTTGAACACCTCATACTAAAAATCAAATAGCCAGTGCCCCACAAAGCCACAACCTGAGCAGCAGATTAGACTGATGGGGTCCTAAAGGTAAAGGATATAAATCAAGAACGGGAAGGTTACCCTTGGGTCCAAGCCTCTTGAGCACCTGCATGGCAGTGCTACCCTTCTCCTTGTTCAGCACTGAGACCACTGAGTCCGCAGGGTGGGACACAATAGCACAGAAGACTCCAGCTGCAGGAACACAGACCAAGGTTAGGGCTGACCTGCACATCCATGACACCAGTACTCCAAAGACAAAAGGGATAAAGTACAGAGTTCAGCTTCTAACCAGAAATAAGCACACCCCATAATGTATCCGCTACTGTTTATGGGCTGGACCCTCAAAACTCACCGATATATCCAGCCACAAAGGTGACGACCAACTGCTCAGGCTTGCTGCAATCGCTGCGAGGCTTAGGCACCACGTATTTATACAGGGCCTCCACAGTACGCTCAAAGCAGGCGAATTTCATCATGGTGTAGGGGATCTGTCTCATCCAGAGGGGTACCACACCCTTGTAGAACCTATAGTGAAACAGGAAGTGGAAATGGGTCAGCCTGTTTCACAGACCCACTCTGTTACACATTCACTCGCTGGATCTGGTCATATTGGTACTGAGGCTGACTCAATCACTCCAGTGACACCATTTCAGACAGCCATCTAACACAATGCTTTGAATACCACTTACACCTTAACACTTCAGTTTAGACAGGAATCTTTATCAATTTGCTTCAGTATCACATGGAAAGATGCAGGGTTAAACTGTCTGCTGCCCAGCCTAGCTGCACTGGGAGTTTCCTGCCAGAAGGGGGTGCCAGTGCAGCAAAGGGCCAGGAAGCAGGTGGACTGCTCTCACACGCCAATGACTCAAGCACCTCCAACAGTACAACCGGCAAGTTGCTGGGGGCTCTTAGGGCTGGAGCTGCTGAACCAAGAAAGGAGACAAGCTGCTCCAGCACAAGCGCCCCCTAGAGGTGGATCTAAGGAACGTGTAGTACTTTTTGCACCGAAAAAGGAACTGCAGGATACTCACGCCCAGAGGCCCTCCTCAGCATACATCTTGGGGGCGCATTCCCGCAGGGTATTAGCATAGCCTGGTTGGGTCTGAATGCGCACTTTGCATGCCTCCATAGGAGCCAGTGCTATGTCAGCAAAGAACTCTGCACTGGCAGATGCGGCAAGGTACAGCGAGGTTCTCCATAGGTAGGTACTTTCCTGGGAGGGTAACAGAAGTGGTTGCGTCTCCAGATATTGTATTTTACCAAATTAATAATAAAAGCTACTGCACACCTCCAAATACAAGAAAAACTTTTCAGCCTAAAGAGGCATGGAGTCCAGTTGTTTGCTGCATTTAAGCACCTTCAGCTCTCAACAGACAGGATTTGACCAAGAATATCAGCAATAACTTAACACTAAATTGTTCCCCTAACATGCTGGTAAACTCACTTCACCCAGCAGGTCGCTGTACAGGATCTTGAACACCTCATAGAAGCCAAACTTGCAGAGCCCCTGCATGGAGTAGCCGATGAAGGTGGGGGCCCAGCCCTTGGCCAGTCCTCGCATGCCATCCTCTCGAATGGTGACAGTGAAACCGTTGAAAATGCTCTTGTACTTTGCGGGATCCACCTGAACACACATGGTGATGTTAACAGGCAAACACAAACGTCCACAGTCACTCAAGTCCCCCAAGCTGGCACAGAATAAGCCAGTTTGGCACTTTGCCTCAATAGCACTAAAACCCTGAGCTCAGGTGAGCACCGGCTCATGTACAGACCTGCAGGCGGCACTTGACCAGGTCAAGGGGCACGACGGCTGTGTGTGTGATGCCACAGCTCAGTATGCCCCCAAAGCCACATAGAGCGTAGTACTTTGCAGAGCCGAACTCACAGCTCACATCCGAGTCTGCGGCAAGGGGACATACGCATGCACATGCAGTTAGTCACACACCATGCTACCACATCACAATGGGCTGCTGCGGTGTGCTTCCTGTTGAGGTCAAATTCAAAATAATACTACATCAAGGACCACTTAATCATGAGACACATTTCAGGAAATTCAACAGTTTTAACCCCTCCAAAAGGACTGTCCAGATTGAGCTAGTGTTACCAGTTTAATGTCTTAAAAGAATACAATCACCCATTGACTGAAATACTGTTAATTCTGATGCCAATTATAGAAGGTAGCAAACTGACTCACGAGTAACAGAGAGCAGTCTGGGTTCTATTATTAGAAACCCAAAGCTTTTATCACTTGGAATCCATAAATTACTTGAACCAAAGATTTAAACTGAATCTCAACCAGTAGATCAAGTAACCAGTATTTAAAAATCAAACGCTGCTACTTTCTGCCAAGGAGGTGACTTTGATGGTGAAATGTAGTTTCATGTAAAAGCTCATGGACATAATGCACTCCACATTCTTGAGACGTGTGTGTCATGCCATGCATACCTCTTTGTGCAGAACGTTAACAGCCGACCTACATTCAGAAAATACTGGTTCACCTCTGAGCCTTTTTGCTTTGCCAATTCATTCTTAAAAAAGCAAATATATTGTGTTTGTTTTAGTTTTGCCAGATCTTAGATGGTGGATGATGACCATGCCATCCAGAAGAAATTCAAGGTCAGATTCATCTTGGAAAGTAACCCATGACTGCTCAAAACTGTTGGACAACCCAAGGTAAAAATTTCCTGCAACAGGCCATGAACATTAAGACCAGCACAATGGAATGGAGAATGACCAGTAATAATCAAGCAGCTGGCGAAGCAGTTCCTGATGCCAAACTGATTCCCATAAGAGGAAACCCGACACACAACACAGTGCTTTGCATTTTCATCTGCAGGTTAACAAACCATAAACCATTCAGCAAAACGCATTTGGTAGTTGAGACCTCTCTCCACGCAGACAGACCTGCATTCTGCATTTAACCAAATCGAGTGGCACAACGGCTGTGTGTGTGGTGCCGCAGCTCAGGATGCCACCAAATCCACATAGGATGAAATACTTCTGCGAGCCGAATTCACAGCTGTCTCCCTCTAAGGAAAGAAGGTCAAATTACCCGAGTTCTGACATGGACTGATGGACATAAAAAAAAAAAAAACTGGAATACAACATTTTCCCCACCACCACAGTCCCAATCTGTCTAGCCTGAAATAATGTGTGCTTGACTGATTTCTGTTTGTGATGTCTTCTGGTCCATTTGCCGACCAGAAATGCAACTCAAGTCAACACTGCAACTTGTACATAACCATAACCCAGGAAACTGTTCACAGCCGCCAGCTTCTAGAGACTAATAATCGTGTCATTCTAAAGGTTTGATCAAACATAATATGTCCAGTTATTTGATAGACAATGTCATTTAGTAGAAAACCCAAATTCATCTTAACAGCACAACGAATCCCCGCAACTTTTCTCCATTGACTGAAATGAATGCCCAATGAATGTCCCGTTTATTAGCAAGTCACGCATGCGCAGATCAGTCACGCCGCCTCTAGGCTTTAAAGAACCTTTCGCATGTCCTTCAGTGTCAAAGAGGCTTTAAAAAACGAAACATACGCACACGGCGACTATAATGCTACACCAGCGAACTGGGGTGCGAATGTATGTATTCTAAATTTTGTCCTTCCCTGCCCTACTTTCCCTACGGCCAAAGGCACCTCTTGCTTAACACTTCAGGCCTCTAACGCAGCCTTAGAATCAGATACGCAAAAAAAAAAAACGCACCCCCCCCCCATGTAATCATAGTTTGAAGGTCATGTCTTTTCAATACATACTGATAATGCACATAGCCATTAATCCTTAAAATAAATCACGGTAGAGATTATCATATTTGGCAACTACGCCAATTGGTGAAGATACGTTGACTGCTTCCGTACGCCAAAGAGCATAACGCTCCGCGGTAGGTCCTGACATTGAATCAGTGACTTAAAGGCATTAGAAAGAACTTACCTACATACCTACAACTTTATTGCCTTAATGACCTCCTATGTCGGAATCACGGACTCAAAGTACTCAGTAACTGACGTCGGCCTTACCAGCTACCGCTGCGGCGGCCAGCCTGCGGGTACTATGCCCATCCTTTATGGCGCTCTGTTTCGGTTCCTCGACTTGTTGCAAAGTGAACAGAGGGGCACTGAAAGGATTCGCCCGGGCCAACAGCGTCAGCGTGGTCGGGTACATGTTTCTAGCGAAGGAGCTGGGCGGAAAGAACCCCGTTAATTAAAGCACAAAATCATCGATACATAACCACAACACACAAATGAATCCATGTCGCTAGTCTGGCAAGAAATATTTTTCGTAACCACATACATTGACCAATCATACTAGCTAGCTACGGCAACATTCAGCTTCACACAATTTCCAGCTGGCTATCTACTAGCTTAGCAAGCACTGTCATTGAAGCAATTAAGACCGAAGGGTCAAATCAAAAGCACTTAAAATGATTGAGGTTGCTATGAAATATCTTTGTGAACATTTTTTGTAAATATGAGCAAGATATATCAAAAAACAAAAAAAATTACGAAATTTAAGCATCTCACTTTTTTTTTTTTCCCCCTCCACTCTACCACAAAATGGCGCCTTCGCTCTGCTGGTACCGGCGGCTCAGATAGAGGGCCGACGTCCTCGCGGGTAAACCAATTTGTCCTTCACTGACGTCACGCAGGACGCGTACAACCGACGCAGCGGGCCGCGTCCAATCAGAACACAGAGTATGGTTATGGGCGGGACGTCATCGAATTTCTCTGAGGTTATTTCGGTCAGCATACTAGTAGGCCCACGACAACGAGCAAAGGACAGGGTGTGTATTCGAACAAATAGGTTGTAACAAAGCATGAACATTATCGTTCCGATTAATATGCAGTATTAGTATGAAAACAATTAACCCATATGTCTTAATATTTTCTAACACTTCTGGAGAAATCTAAGAAAATGTAAATCAACATTGACGTGGTTATGATCTTTGTAGAAAAGTGCAACTATAAATGGTTGCAAAAAGTTAACTCCAGTATCAATCACGAGGTTTCGAAGAGACTGGTCTGTCACACTTCCAGCTGCAATTCTTTTCATCATATTCTACAACTACCAGCTTTAAAAGTACAATTTATACGTGATATTGTGCATCTATTAGCACTGTAAGTACAATCAGTTTTAAAAAATCTATTACTCGTCATAATTTACATGTCCATTGCATGGAAAAAACCTGTGTGAAATTAGCGGTGATAGTAACTAGAGAGTTTCCGTTTGTTTTAAAACGTGCAAAGCAAATAGAAATTTACCATGATAGACCGTATCATTCATGGATACGTTTATGTACATGTAATTAAGACAGACAGAAAAAAACCGCTCATGAGAAGGCGTCACACACTCTTGGCAGAGTTTTAAACATCGATATGCCTGATGTGAGCAATGCACCAATCCTCTTACGCAGTGACTGGGTTCCCCGTGAGCTTTCTTCCGGCAGATTGACTATGAATTCACGTCCAAAAAGTACTAAAGTGCCCTCTGCTGGCCGTATGACCACAACCACAGTGACACAACAGCATTTTCCCCATCCAAAGGTGTTTGGTCGCTCATAAATAAATCAATGATAGGCGTCAACAAGAAAATCTTAATTTTCCCACCTGGTTTACCTTAACTGGTTGCCAAGTGGTTTTGTTCGTGCGAATTATTTGAACAGAACCGATAATCACCAGTATCCCATTCCTACAGCAAAGGCTAGAGTAGTTTCACATTTCTATTTTTAAACTATTGCTGTTAGTGGTCATTGCCAAGACTGCCAGTTTCACGTTTTGCCTGTAGGGATAAACAGAAGACAGGGAGGATGGATTTAAGTTATCAATTTTATTTCAGTTTCTACAAATGATACCAACTACAATAAAAAGAGCAACCCCAGTTTAAAAACCCTGCCTGTAACCACATTCCTGTAGCCCTGGCCACAAGTCCCCCAAACAGCGAAAACAAGTTCTCCGGCCTCTTTTCTGAAACATTAAATACATCTGTAGAATTTCAAAAAGGTGGCAAAGCTCAGTAAAGCAGTTTCACATTCCCGTTAAACCATCACTTTGCACATTCTACACGAGTAGACAATGGTTTACTTGCATTTCAAACTTAAATGTTTTTTTTCCTTCTGAAGACACATTAGAAAAATACTGCAGTTACAAAAACAAAAATACAGGCACTAAATGACTAAAAACTGTCCTAAACCATTTATGGCACAGATTTTCAAATCAAGGACATGTCCAAGGAGGGTAAACGACCCGATGCATTAAAATAGCATTTTTATTAGCATTTCCAACTAGAAATGTCTCATTTTAAATGTACTTATCTGTGAACTGTCTGCTCCAAATTAGTAAAAACACAGAAACCAAAGATGACATATGTCACCATGGGACATGATTAGTGTACTTTCTAAACACATTTCTTTCCTTTCCATATTACTATACCAGTTCTGCCAGTGTTCAGACATGAAGTGGGGAATGAAAGATAATATCATGTGTCAGGTCCTATGTAAAAGACACCATGCAGTTTGACAAGGCACCCAGCTCACTTAGGCCTGGCTACCTCAGGGATCTACAAGTTCAGGGTCAGTCATCATCATGCTAAACAGTGTTATGAGTGAAGCATCATCCCTGCACATTGCTCTGGGTACCAGCACCTGTCAGACGGCTTGTCTGTTACACTGGTTACTATGGACAGTGTAAACAATGAGCTGCTCACTCACAAATGCCAGAGCACTTCAGGTAATCAGGGCCAGGCTCACAGTCCAAAAAATGATCCTATGTGGGGGACCCTGCACATAGCATCCCTTAGCAACATGGGAAATGCCCAATGAGAGAGGCAACCAGTTACATTTTACATGTTGCAAACATTTCAGTACCAGGACACTGAAAAAGAATGAATAAACAAGGCCAGTCATGCTGGCACCTGGAACAGTGTTCACATGATGTCCACCCCACTAAGGACTGAGGCCAACATGCTTAAAACAACCCTGGGGGTCAAGAATAAATATCAGGACTATAGAAAGACCCATTAAGAAATCTTTATAAAACAGAACACCCAATTGCTGAAGGTGCGGATATGTTACTGTACCTGCATCACACACACACACTACAGACTGAGCGTCATAAGGAATATTTTATGGTGGGTTTCGTAGGGGTCCAATCCCCCATAATTTTATCAAATTTTTGTTAATCACCGCAAAAGGCATCATAACAGAAGCACGACTGCAGGGTATCCTGGGAACATTAAACAGTTACAGAAGTGATTTTTCTACAGCTTAGAGATAGAGGTGTTTTATACATAAGGTTCCACTGTGCTGCAGCCTCACAAACAGGCTTTTTCAAAACTAGAATCAGTATCAGAGTGAAAAAATTGGAAGGTTATTGCAAGCAAAACAGCTAGACAGTTAAGCTGAAACTCACAAATGTTAGACTGGAATCAAAGCCCAATTGTCTTTCCATTGGTATTTATACTGGTAGACACAAACCGTTGCAATTAAAGAAAGAAAAAAAAAAAAAAAAAAAAAAAAAAAAATGCACACTGGCACCATTTTACATACACTTAACACCCCTATTAAACCCACACAGACAATGATAAAAAGACAGGACCATATCAGACTATATAAACCCAGTCCAAGTCTTCTTCTGGAAGCCCCGTGCAGTTTTGAGGAGGCAGGCCCAGTGTAGCTCCACCCACACAAGTAGGGCACAGCGATGGACCGTCACTGACCACAATAGGTGGAGTGTTATGCCAGCATGAATCAACAGGTTGAGAATATGGAGGTAAATTAACATGAGTAAAGACTGGGTGATTTCAGATGGACTGACACAAATTAGTGTGTGTGTGGAGCATGTGGGATAGTGTGTGTCTGTGCCCTGCAATGGAAGCACTGCTTTAACTGTTGCATCATGTAATGGTGTTGTGTTGTGTTGTGTGTGTGTGTGTGTGTGTGTGTGTGTGTGTGGCTTCCCGGGCAGAGTATGGTGCTGGGCACAGGAAAAGAATGGAAAGCTGGACACATTATGGGCGGGGGGACAATTGGGACAATTCAGTCGGCGGTGCTTTCTCCTGTGCTGCTGGACAGGGGATGGGTGTCACCATCCTCACTAAAGGGGTTCTGGTGGTTGGTCTCCATGGCCTGGTAGACAAAGAAGAGGAAGCCTGCAACAGCACTGAGTAGCAGCAGCTGCAACCACACGGGCAAGGAGCGCCGTGCATGGGCCTGCCCAGCGGGGGGTGCCGCTGTGAGCCTGGCCGAGGGTGTGGAGAGCGTAGGTGCCAGGCGAGGTGTGACGCGGTTCTCCACGTAGGAGCGGCTCTCCAGCCGCTCGGTGCGATGCAGAAGAGACTCGTCCATCCAGAAGTCAGAGGCCTTCAGTGGACGCCCTGCTGCACCACGTATCGGCCGCCTGCAGGTGGCGCTGAGGGGGCAGTAATCAAAATTTTAAAAAATTGTGCTCACTCAGCTGCCATGCAGAACCAGCAATAAGCACACTTAACTGTATTGTATATTAATGCAAAATACCCAAGCTGAGAGCTGCCACTGACGATCGAGCTTATGAAGAAAAAAAAAAGACCAATTTGTACCAACACCCTTTACGACCTCAGTGACTGAAGCCCTCAGCACAGGTGGTCCCAAGGAATCTCACATCTGGAGCTTATTTTATAATCACAATATCATCATCATCACCCGCATTCCTGCAGTTTCTCTGCCAGAACAAACCACAAGCTTACAAGGCCCTGTTGGCTGTGATCTCACTACACAGGATCTTCACCTGCACATGGCCAATATGTAAACATCCCATATTGGTTTGCAAACCACAATGGCTTTCAGGGGTTAAGACAGGAACTAGGCGATAAGAACAAAGCCCCAGTATGACACTGACACTATAATATGATGTCAGAAAAGCATTCAAATGAACAATTCACTTTTGTATTTATGCCTGGAAGAATACAACTACAGCAGGCCTCTCCTTGGACAGACATTTGGGTCAAGTTTGACTTACGTGATGCCCGTGGGAGTGCTCAGTTCATTGGGGAACATCTCCTTCAGGATGTCTTTGGCATCCACTGTTGGGACTGATTCTGCTGCTGGCCTCTCCTCCACCTGCATGGATGTAGACATTAGGACCATGATTTTCAGGTGGAGCATGTTTTGGCTGTGTGATCATCTAAAGCACCACCACCACCCAAGCCCACCCAGAGAGGTGTTTGGAGGCAGCACCCGACGAGCTGGAGGAAACCACAGCTGAAACACCATGAGAACTTGCAGTGGAACCCGAAAACTCCCTTTCCACCCCTATGCTGTGTCCCATCCACACCCTGGGAAGGCCCACCACCCAAACACTCACCTGTCTGGCCCCCAAACCTACAGTTGTATGGACCTGGGGCCTCTCAGGAGTAACTGCACTAAGGATCTTCTGCTGCTTCCGCACAGGCTGTGAGGTCATGCTGAGGTCTACACTCTCCAAGCCCTCCTGCTTGAGAAGTGCACAGGAGGGGATCAGGACCCTCCACTCACAAAGCAGCGTTTGTTTCATTGGCTGTATATGAACGCTTTGTGTTATCCCTATCCGAGCCCAGGAGAGAGGTGTGGACAGTAAGACTTTTGTCCAGCATGTTCACGTGACTGACAAGTGAGACGCAGGACCCAAGAGGTGAGTAGAACGTTTTGCACCGAGGATGTGGGCACAGGGCATCACCTCTAAGAGGGCAGTGTTGAAGAGGGATTGCAGATGCGGCCGCACAGGGGCTGGCGAAGCAGATGTGTCCTTGTCATCGTCGCTAGGCTGCAATGCCACCCCCAAACCACAGGAACCACAGGCAGTCAGCATTAGGCTACAAATCCTCTCCAAACCCAACATGCAGACACACTACATAAGAACAAGCACCTTTCGGACTTCCTTCCAGGTAAAGGTGGGGGTGTGGTGCACAGTCCAATCACCTCCTGGAGAGCTGCGGTACTTAGTGGGGGTAGAGCCCCGCAGCTCATGAGGGGGTCTTTTAGACAGACGCTGAGGTGAAACAAACGCATACAAAAAAAAAAAAAAAAAAAAGACAACTCAAGTGAGAGGACAAGTGTTACTGCCTAAACAGAAGCCGTCATCTCTAACAATGTAGCTACCGATTCAAGACACCTATCAAACGGGCGGGGGGGGGGTTCAAATTCCAGGAGAAACATTTTTAGAGCAGATACCATTTAAATAAATTTTGGTCAAATATTGTTAAAGTGAATAGTTACAACTTAGCTGCTGTGGGAAGACCCTTGCAGCCCCAGTCCCCCCCATACCTGGGTGACACCAGATGAGGGCGAATCCTTGCAGGTAAATCTAGGGGAGTGGGACTCAAACTTCGTGGCTCGCGCCTCCTGCAGAGCAGGTGAGCTTACATGGGATGCCCTGGCTGCACCGGACAGGGACACACCTCGGTCAGAACAACTCGGCGACAAGGATTTGGAAAGCTGGGCAGGTAACGGGGATCCCGGCTCCGGAGGGACCCTCTTTTCAAAGAAACGCAGAATCACAGGTGAGGGCCAAAAGAAGGAATTGCGGGGAAGTATCAGGAGGAGCTGGAAAATGCCAGAGACGCAGAGCAGAAACACACCAGAGCATCCTGCTGAAATGGCCTAGAAGCAGGCACTTTAAGAAGAGGGCTGATCACATCTGAGGCAGAAGACTCAGACATGTCCTGAAGGAGGGAGGAAAAAGCATCAGGGGGGCCTGGGCTCAATTATAAACCCTACTGGGTGGGCGGGTTTGTACCATGAAGCCCCAGGGAGAGTGTTTTTCAACACCCCAGCTAGCTAGTCTTCCCGGTGACACCCTGTGTCCTGTGACCTAGTGGTCCTGAGATGACAGTGACAACTGCACCCAGTCGCACCCGGTGAGCGGAGGGGGAGTTTACAGTGTCATCACTAGCAGGGACAGTCTGATCCCTCCAGTGCTGAGGTCTCCGTGGGTATCTCTTCACATTAAGGTGAGGCTGCTCCTCCTCCAACATCCACTGCTCTTGTTCGTCCTCCTGCTGCTCCTCCTCCATCTCCACAGGATCACACTGGGCACACATATACCTCAGCAGAGAGGTCCACGTCACATCACACACTATGCTTTCACACCACTCTGGGATTGTGGGACTCAACACGAACTCTAAGCCCAGCTCTCCAGCCGCAGCCAGGCTGAGAGCCAGCTAAGGGGAAAGACCGCCAGAGATCACACCAAAATTTTCACCATCCTTCCTACTGACTGGAGGGACCACCTAGAGAATCAGCCTGGATAAGAGATGAGATCAGGAGGGTCAGGCTGAGCTCAGAGATATCATTAGCTGGGTGGACAGTTTGATCATTTAGGAACTTTAAGTATGCTGAACTAGAAGGGTACAGGGTGCTCTGCCTGCCAGCAGACAGTCTCCAGGGCAAGTGAGCCCCAAATGCTGTATTAGAAGAGACCGAGGGAGGATACAGTGTGTGAATTTATCCTAGTCCAGGAAAAAAAAAAAAAAAAAAAAAACCCCTACAACAACTTGTCATCCTTACAAATGGAGCCCATCGCACAAACCCAGGGCTCCAACACTAACCCCAACCCTCACAGGGCTCTACTACTGCTCCAGCTGACCCTGGGCAGAGGCAATTTTTATTTCTGCTATTTAACAGCATATACACTTCATGTGAAGCTAATATCTAAATCCGACACAGCAGGCCTGATGGTCATCAAACTGGTGTGAGAACAGCATACACTCTCAACTGTGGATCTCTGCCAGGCCTCAGCCTGTGTGTATGAGCATGGACCCGGGGTATCCCCTGACAGTTGCCCACGGGGACCCACCCTGTTGGCAACATGCCGATGGCTGCGCACGCTCACTGGGGTCTTCCCTCTGCTCCTCACTGGCCTCTCCAAGACTGGGACCGGCTCTGGAATCGGCTCTGGATCCAGGACCGGAGCTGCCTGCTCCTCTGGCAATCACAAGGATTAAAAATGCTTGTATCACATGAATATCATCACATTCTGCATACTCAAACCCAATGGCCTGCCTCACGTTCAGCCTCCTCACCCTCTTCCTTGTCGCTGTACTGATCTGAGTCCGTGTTGCCGTTCTGGTTGCTGTCCGGCTTCGGCGGAGCTGCCACCTCGAGGGGGCCCTGATCTAACAGCTTCTGCAGCTTCTTCTCATACAGCTTGCGTGTGGAGGCTGTGGGGAGGACTGGGGCTTTAGGGTTACGTTAAGTGCCCTATTCAAGAGGGCAACAGCCAGTCCCAAGCAATTGCATGCAGAAGGATGTTACAACACTACACTGCACGTGCAGGACAGATGGTGAGTGAAATGAAGTTAGCTAGCATTTGCCCACAAACATACACACATTCAACTCACCTACTATGGGCCCAGGGTTGACTCCATACTTCAGCAGCTGGTCCTTCAAGCCCTCATCGGTGAGGTCGGAAACCTCCACGTCCTCTGGCCGGGGCTTGTCAGTCTTCCTTGTGGCTTTCTGTGGGGTGGGGGTGAGTTACCAGAGGGTGAGAGCTTGGCCTCAAACAACTGCAGGGAGCAGGCAGGTGTGCAAGGCATAATTATGGGAAAGTAGACACTCCTGTGTTCTTAAGGCTGATCAGAGTCAGCAGTGGCAGATGGACAAAGGCTGACATCATGCATTGACCTGCAGCCATTTTCAGCCTCAGACTGAGAGCTTCAGCCAGACTTTGCGTAGAGGGGTGCAGCCGGATCTTTAAAGCGTTTTTTCTGCATGGTTATAACCAACGTAAGCCATTTTATTAACAGCTTGGAATGACAGTGCAAGACTGGAGGCTTGCAATCACACGGGTGACAAATGAGTTTAACCTTACATTCTGAAACTAGATGGGTTTCTGAGGGGAATGGGAACCCCAGGAAGGAGCATGCCTCTCCTTCCCCGGGACAAGTCAGCCTCTCTGCGGTGTCATGTGACCGGAGACATACGGCAGCCACCTGCTGGCTGTCGGTGAACACCCCCCACCCCCTCTACTTTGACTCAGCGCTCAGAGAAGGTAGGCAGCATGGGCCAACTGCCTGCCCTGAACACTCAAGCAAGGTTCCACAGGCCCAAAGCAGTAAACCCAACTGAACAGACACGTGGCCCTTTACCATGACAACAGTAATGCCTAGATGCAGAGGCTCCAGTCATATTCCACAGACAGGACTGGAAGCCAATCCTGGCAGGGCCCCAGCCTACTGGGTAAACCAGAATAAGGGGGAGGCAACCTGTTTCACTGCCGCTGGAGGCAGTTTGAGGGAGAGCCATAATTATGCATCACAAAGGAGGAGGGACAGACCCCCCTGCCCCTACTATTACAGGTTTAAAAAAAAAAAAAAAAATCCCAAGTTGATCGCTTTAAGAGCTGGCTGGCTTGCGGCACGTGTAGTTTAGAGTCACTTGCTTTACACCTCTGCTGTTTACACAGCTTGAGGCAGTCAGCCACAGCACAGTCACTTCATACTCAGACTCCTTGCGGTTACACAATAGCTGACTCTTCTACACTGGCTTGGGTTACAGTGCACACTGTTTGTTCCAGTGTCCCAGAGGAAAAGCCATTTCAACAAAGTGAGGAACACACAGCAAACATGGTATGAATGCACAAGTAACACAAAATAGCATCAGTCTACCATAAGACATGTCAGATGACACGTCCGTAAAGGAACAGATTGTCACCTGTACTGCTGGCTTCTAATTAAAGGAGGAGTTTGCCAGGAGAGAAACTACTTATATACACATGTAAAAGTGTAAAATTGTGCAGCTGAGGACAGAGGGTTAAAGTACAGAACTGGCGACAGGCTATCCTGCCCTGTGTCTACTCTGATGTTAAACCGTTCGCTCAGCACGAGGGGGGGGTGTCCAGACATACCTTCCAGTGAAAGCATTTCCTCTATAAAAAGACTAGGCTTGCAGTGATCCTTCCCCGACAGCCTAAATGTTCATAACTGTGTTTAAACACTAAACACACACTGACCCCACAAACACAAGATGACCAGGTAACCAGGTAAACCATGCAACCAGCAGCACAGTATCTTGGCCCACTCTTCCTGGGTGTGAAATGAGAAACTCACTCATTTTGGGCTACAATACCCAAGTATCCAACACCCTTTACCCCAATGCTGCACAGCTGGGGTGATGCCTGTTCACTCAAGGATTCTTTCTGATATTCATCTAGCTTCATGACCTTCAGCTGCATGGAAAAGTACACGTTATAAAGGACAAGTTCTGGCAGAGTGAAAGACAAGTAGTTCATATGCTCTTATAGCCCCACCTTCTCTCGTTTCATCATCATCATCCATGACGACACACAGATCCATCTTTTAGATTTACACACACCTGCATTTGCTTCAATACTAAGGCTGACCAGCACGGTGTGACTTTCAATGAAGTAGTATAACAACATACAACAACCCCGTCGACACTCTGAGATCACTAGTTCGCGCGCGCGCACACACACACACACCATGAAAGCGAGACAAGAAAACCCACAAGAGCTTAATGAAAATTTATTACATTTCAACTGTGGGAAATAAAGCAGGACATATCCTGAAGAGCGTACGTAATATAATTCCGTTTTAAACCGTACACCGTCGGGGCCAAAGTCAGTTTACACTGAATTGGCACATCACTCTGGGAAAACAAGGTACAAAATCACGAGTCATTTCACAGTTTAACACAATGATCACCTGAATAAGCTGTTAGGACAAGCATGCGTCACTACAGTGAACTTCTCACAGTTCACTACCTGTAACACGCCGATGCGGATTCTTGCACTCCTGCATATCCAGCGGCAGGAACCTGAAAACACCAGGCTTAGAGACCGGCCACCGGCCTACACTCGAACGGTTTCCCGGCTTTTTCGGATGTCCGAGACTCCGGGCGTGACGACCCGCAGCTCTCGTCGTTCTGGACACATTGCTGGGATCGGGGAAGACCTTCCTCCAGCCGAAATGTCTTTATACTCCAGTCAAACGGTCCAGGGAGGCGCATTAAATAACGACAACATTTTCCGTCATGAGAAACGTCATCTGCGCACGCAGACAGTCCTGAAATACCAAAATGATTCTCTGTAGATCAATTAAAAACACTAGTACCAAACGCATAAAACAACAGAGTCTCCAGTCCCTGTTTTCCGTACATTCAGATGATCAGCGACACCAGCAGATCTGGGTGGAGTATTTTAAGCGGGAAACCGCCAGGCATCTGCATGATTCAATCAAACCATCGCTTTGTGGCAGAGGCTGTCCCTGCCATTTGGAAAAGGCGGGATGGACAGAATCGCACAAACTGAGGCGATCTAGTTACCCACGACGGACCATCTTACTGGAAGAACCGCCGGAGATAAATCTGCAAGCAAACTAAGGATTATGCGACGGCACCGTTGGGTTAGGTAATTAGCACCCGTGGCTAAAGTCGTCTCAGAGTTTGCACGTCGTTATTGTTTTCTTCTCCCAGCCCCAAAGTAGCACATTTACGAGCGCATCAGCTGTTACTTTATTACTCACGAGGACTCTAAGAAGAAACGGCACGCGCCTCCCAAGCAAGACACACGTGCGCACCAAATACACACACACACACACACATATATATATATATATATATATAAAAAACAGCATCGTGCCTCACCCTTCCCGAGCGACTCTTGTTAGAAACCACGGGGGGAGGCAGGTCCTCGTCGCTGGAGAAGGGGTCCGGAGCGGGATTCTTCTTGTTCTGCGCCGTCAGGTTCTTCAGGTACAGCTGTACATACACGTCTTTCCTGTGCTCGCCGCTCGGTAAGGCTACGTTGTTGGCCAGTAGCTCGGTCTTCAACTTATCCTTAGTAAGCACCGACGGATCTTCTAAGAATTCCGACATGTCTGTTGGCCCAAGCTGCTTTTTATTTATTTATTTATTTATTTTAAATGACCAACTCGGCGATCGGCTCCCTCCAACAACAACAACAACAACAAAAAGCGTAGCAGTAACTAGCGAGCAGCTAACTGGCGCCTCTTTTACGGAGTACAACGGATGTAGCAGAAAAAAACACTACCCAGCGAGCTAAAATATTATCTTTAGTAGCAATTAAACACTTTTCTTTTTCGTATTAAAAATTCGTATTTTTTCCCGTTATGCTGTGAATCATATAAGTAAATGCGTTAGCCTTTTATTCTGCTTTCGAAGTCACAATTACAGTCAAATACGTTCACAGCCTGGTCCAATGGCAACCGATTGTGGTAAGGTAGGGGGAGACTTGACCCCTCAATAAAGCTACACGTCATTGGATGATGACTTGCCTAAGCGGATTCTGCTATTGGTGGAAAGTGAAGGCAAATATGAGCGCCGAAAGAAAGCGCTTATGGATAATATTGTCAATTGAGTTAATTTGTTTATTAAACTGTAATTTCACATTTTACTATATAAACAAATTTATAGTTATCTATTTTATACAAGTACATGATATCATAAAGTGCACGAAAACTGCAATCTGTTGACAACGACAAGAGAGCATGCAGGCATACTTAGTCCTGCATTCACCTTTGAAACATTTTTTTTCCTCACAGATGCCATTGATCTGTCATGCAGGGGAAAAATGTTCGTGTTCCGCATAGAATCGAAAATTTCGAAGAACTACATAGCAATCGCTGTTATTTGGGTGGGGGCTCGAGTTTGATTGCGTCTTAAGCAAGCCCAATTTATTATTATAAATTAAAATACACCTTGTACTCATTTTATTTTCATTTTATAACTTATTTCCTCTTGTAAAGCATTTTTATGTGTTTGTTTTTGTGGAGGCTGAGCAATATTTCTTTCATCTGCATTGCTCGGTTGAAATATCCACATAGTAATTTATTTTAAAATGGCTTTGAGTAATAGAATCGACTTATCTATGGGGTCTTTGGTTCAGTAAATTTTAACATCTTGAAGTAAATTGTCAGCAACTGTAATTTTACAGTTCACGTTTTCCTACTCACACCATGGTACAGGATATGTACGAGGGCAGTGTGACAGTGGTGAGGTCTGCGGTAGGAGTAACAGATGCATTCAAGGTAGTAGTGGGATTACATCAAGGATCAGATCTCAGCCCTTTCTTATTTGCAATGGTGATGGACAGGTCGACAGATGAGATCAGACAGGAGCCTCCATGGACTATGATGTTTGCGGATGACATTGTGATCTGTAGCGAGAGTAGGGAGCAGGTTGAAGAGACCCTGGAGAGGTGGAGGTATGCTCTAGAGACAAGAGGAATGAAGGTCAGTAGAACTAAAACAGAACACGTGTGTGTGAATGAGAGGGAGGACAGTGGAATGGTGAGGATGCAGGGAGTAGAGTTGGTGAAGGTGGATGAATTTAAA
>JAACJT020000001.1:8441145-8452404 GCA_009936485.2 Gymnarchus niloticus | reverse complement strand
CGCCCCCCCACCACCCCCCCACCCACCCCCGGGACAGCCCGGGACGCCCCCCCCTGACACAACCCCCCCCCCCCCCCCCCCAGGGATGCCTGTCACAGGGACATCGTGAACCTGCAGGTGGAGATGATCCGGCAGTTCTACATCCAGCTGGTGAGCACCGCTTCACTCCCCTATCCCTTTCCCACATGGGCCAGCTGGCTGAGGCTAAACCAGGCACTGGTCCTGTCTTTTAGAACGAGATCCATGGCTTGATAGAGAGGTATTCTGTGACTGAGTCGCTGGTGGAGGAGATTGAACGTCTCAAGGAAGAGAACAAGCGTCTCAAGACCCACTACTGACCTTGTACCCCTCGCTCCCCCTGGGGGGCAGGATATGACACAGAAGGGTGTTAATTGGGGTTTATGATGCCGCTTCACCCCTCTACCCTTTCAGCAAGAGAGGGAAGTGGTGGTTTTGCCCCCATACCTTTTGGATGTGTGGTTTGTATTCAGGTGCTCATCATTTAGTAACTTGACTAGTTAAGTGCCTTACCACTAACACCAGCTTGCTACCATATCTGAGACCAGACAAGCACACCAAATGTTTTCCTTGGGGCCGACCCTCGTACCCCCTCCAACATCCCACATCGGGTGCCGTGTGGCCCTGCGACACTGGTAGAATGTAGCTTGTAATGGGCTACCGGTGAGTGTGGGCAACAACCCCGTTGTGATGGTTGGGGTGGGTTTTTTTTTTTTTAACTTTGGCTGGGTGGTGATTCAGTGACTTGACATATTGGTAGACATATTGCCTGCTGTCCAGGTAGATGCCAATGAAAAAATATTCCACACCTGCAAGATGAAGTAGAAAACCCTCGAATCTTTGAAAACCAGGACCCAAGAAAGCCAACTGCAAGCAGACCCATCACACAAACATCCATTAAAATGGATAAACCTTTAATTGAGAGGTGGGGCACACTTGGCAGACTGAACAGTGGGGCTGAACATCAAACAGTGTGCAGCCATGTGAATTACTTGTGTGGGGAGGGGGGGCTCCTATAGATTTTTACCAATAAATTCAGGTGCATATGACCCAATTTTGCTTTGGTTCCATTCATTTACATACATCCTGGCAAACACAATATTTCTTTCACAGCAGGTGTATACCACAGGGTCAGTCATCAGTAAAAGACACCTGGCTATAGTAAGTGATTTTATTCAGTGCTAAAACAGGGAAAGGCACACCTCACAGAACAAACATTACATTGTGCGCCATAACAGACGCATAGCTCCACTGCTCACAGATCAGTCCTCAAACGCAGTGGATGCTAAAATAGGGGCAACAGGATGATAGGGTTTAGACTCAGTGAGGTGAGCACTGGTGGAGAAACGAAACTACCACAGAAACTGAAAAAAATGCAGGTTACTATTTTAAGAACCAAATTCAGCTGCAACATTGCAAAACAGGTTTCTTAAAAGGAAAAGGGAGGCGGGAAGTTAAGAACCAAAACAATCCTGCATTTTGTGCCCATCGACATAACTTTCGTAGTTAACTTCTCATTGATAAAACAAAAACATCACAAAGCGCTTCTATGGACGAAAATGTCTTGCGATACGCACAACGCAACATGTAGGAACAGGCCTGTCGAGTGCTGGGGACAGACCGACGTGGGAGAAAATATTCCGATTTGACCTCACCCAAAACAAAAGTAGGCAGCTGTGGCAGCATTAGACTCACAGGTCTACTACTTTCCTCTGGTGCAGATTAGCTCTGAGCAAATTTCTGTGCGTACATGTAGGGTGTGATTCCATCTGCACGTGTGTATGTATGTGTGACATATGTACAGTGTTTTCAGCTGTGGTCAGACTCCCAGGTGAGCTCAACTCAAATTCGGTCCCCAACAAGGAGGAAATGGCCACGTATTCTTCTGGGGAAGGTACCATTTTCTTTTTCTCCTTCAGGCCTTCCCTCCTTCCCCCCCCCTCACTCATGCTCTTTCCTCTCCACCTCTTCTCTGTCCTCGGCATGTGACTGGCAGGGCTGGGGGTGGACACTCAGGCCTTGATCTCAGTGGCAGAGCAGTATAGAGTGTCAGAGTTCTCTGAAACCAGGTCCTCTGTGGATTTAAGGCGAAGCATAGCCAAACAGGGCCTACATTAAATTCTGTATAAATGTTAAATATTCTGTATAAATATTCCTCTGATGAGCACAAGCTTCCTCTTTGAACTGACAAAGATATTGCTGATGGTGGGGGGAGAACACCTACATACCTCTTTCTCCCCTACGTGTCACACACACCCTTCTTATCCTTATCCCGCATTAACATTCCCCTATGTATCCCAAACACACAAAGACTCACCAGGTAGAACACACTTCCACAGCCCGTAGGTTTTGCCCACGGCAGTCTGCCACAGCCGCAGAGTGCCGTCTTCCGAGCCGCTGGCATACAGCTCGCCGTCTGGGCTGAAACGCACACAGTGCACCGGCCCAAAGTGGCCCTTGTACGATTCTATGGGGAAAAGGACGGGAGGAGGGGCGGGTGTTAGTTAAACAGGATCCCATCACAAAAAGACCAGCTCTTGAACCATACGTTGGCTCAGCACATCAAATAACCAAGGCACATCAGCATTCACTGAACTTTCCTACAACAGCTTATCACTGATCTTTGACATATTTAGAATTTTTATTTCCCTTCCCCATTAATGTTTCTACTTCCAGCTCAATTTCCAAACTGTGCCATTAAAAACAGCAAAAGAAAACTGACTAAATCATGAACAAGGGAGACAGACATAGCATCAAACCAGATGACTCCACTATCACAAAGTAAACGTCATCTTCCGCCAACCGAACACCTCTGTTTCTAGAGTCCTAGGGTGAAGAATCTGACATGGAGGTCTGACCATTCAGAACGAAAATCATTGTCCACAACAGCTATCTACACTGGCACTGCGGATATTAGATAACTATTTTTCAGAGCAATAAGGAACATCATATTCATCTTTACCAAAAGCACAGAAAACAATGCATGATTAGTCTGATTCTTTAACTGTGCCATAGAAAGGGGATATAAATTACTGCAGGCTACACTGCCCGGAGACTTGGTGTCCTTCCAAAAGCCCTGGCTTTGTTGAACATTTGGCACGCCTGACTAACCTGAACGCTACCCAGACCCCAATGCTACAGCACTTTCCCCCCAGGAGCTCTATTCTGCTGTTGGTCGTCTCTCCCACTCACATTTTAAAACAGTATTTCAGAATTATAGACAACAGAATGTAACCCTTACATTTAGACTCAAACTAAATCTCAGACATTCCACTAGGGACTTATAAAACTGTTGCATAAATATTAAACACCATTAAAATAAAATTCAAAACTGTCTCACGAGGTTCCTGACCTGGTGACTTGTGTGTGCACCCTGCTCAAAATGTGACCTTTTTCACTCACAGAAATCTGGTTCTGGGCTACAGATAACACTGCTGTATCATGCCATCAGGTGTCTCTTTTTACAGCAATCCTACTACTTAGTGCATAGATGCGCTTTGCAGAAATCGTTAATACAACGTTACAGACCAAAAGTAAAAAAAAAAATAAACAAAAACACAGAAATGCATCCCCAGTGAAGAACAAGTACAATTATATATCGGTATCAAATGTGCTTACTTCAATCTGTAGAGTATGGTGACCATGAACAGCATAATTATGTGAATCTGGTAACCTGCTTCAGTCTAAATACCCTCATGAAAATTTACAACAGTCTAAGCGAGGCGTTGCTTAACATGGTTAACTACTTGTGTCTGCCTGCCTGGACCTGTTCATATTGGGTTTGCTTTCTATCATTCAGATATCGTAACCATAGGCTGTCCCCCAGGAATCAGCGTCGAGACCCAGTAAAAATTTTCCTCTGCATTCTTCTACATGGCCAAAGCAAGACCTCACCCAGCTCCTCCTTGGTGCCATAATCATATTTGTAGAGCTTGAAATCATCGCCACCAGCCACGAAGAAGTCCTTCTCAGGATGCAGGGACGCTGAATGGATGGACGTTGGTGCATCCACGGTCTTGATCAAGTCAAGGCTGTGCATACAGGCAAGAGGGTCAGCAGGGGATCACAACACTCCCGTCTCTCTGCAGAGCTACCACATTCAACCAGAGGCCAAAGGTTTCTCCCTTTGATCCAACAGGTTTAACGTAAGCCCTCGTGTCACAAACTCACACTCCCGCTCCATACCTGAGCGCATTGTAGAAGGCAATGGTTTTCCCATACGTGATAACCAGAATCTCTCCTTCTGCCATGTACTCCATGCTACTGACAGCCACATCAAAGGGAAGGGTTTTCACTACCTCCATGCTGTTTCTGTCCCACAGGCTATGGGCATAACATGGCAACATCACACACAATGTCCAGAGCCCTTTGTAATTTCCAAAAAAAAAAAAGAAATAAAGCTATAAAGTGTCAAACACATGCAGCGTTTTTCAAACTTCTGACAGGTGTAGATAGTTAAAATATTGGCAGGCTTCTTTGGTCTGCCTTTATTTTTGCTTCCTAGATATTATTGTTCGGCTGAGGCTTATCTGAACAATATTACCTATTCGTCTATCTAAACCAACAAAATTATCCTATTCACCTATTCAGGTTTACATTACACACCTTGGTCAATGGGACAACATCTAGCACTTCAAAGAGCAACCTTCACTTTCCAAATCAGTGACCTTGACACAGATTCTTTACCACAGCCCTCATTGCCAACTTCAAGCTAGCGTTCCTTCTGCTGTCTCTGCTAGGTCATGTGTATGTACAGTTATGCACTGCTACTTATGCCAGTCACACATTTGCGACTGGCACAGGGGCAGGTCGTCCCCAGTATATCCTCGAAGGAACAGAAGCTCACCGCACTGTTTTGTCCTCCGCAGCAGAGAGGATTTGTTTGTCATTGTTGCACCACAGAGCTTTCTTAATGGCAGAGGTGTGTCCGGCAATCTCCTGGGGATCTAATGTCAATCAAACACACAGTACTTATGTATGGGCCCACGTTCCCACACCGGTGGTACTTGGTAACATGTAAACAAAAAGAAACCATGGTAGCTGAGCAGTCAAGTAGCCCTACCAGTTTCAGGTTTGCTGAGGTCAAAGATGCGCAACACTTTGTCATTTCCCCCTGTCAAAAGGTGGCTACTATCCTGAGTGCAGAGAGGAACAGCAGATATGTTTATTGTCCCAAGAGAGCAAGGTAATGGCGTGTAAATCATAAACAAAGCACATGTCACTCATCAGACATGCCCTTAAACAACCTGACCAATCATGCAGCATACCTGGGTGAAGTGGACAGACTTAACAATGTGCTTGTGTGCCAGCGTAAGAGTTTCATCCCCGGTCACGGCATCCCACACCTTACTGTGCAGAAAGAGAGAGAGGTCACTTTGTCACACAAACTGAATGTGTGCTACATATGAATCAGAGGGAGGGACTGAGCATGAGTGAGCTAAAACCTATCAGATAATGACTAAACTGTATGTGAACCAGAGCAGGGACACACAAATGATTAGAAAAGGGATATTTGTGAAAAGTGTGGAGTCTATTGTATATTTATACACATCTTGTTTTTGCATGCTGTACTTTTTGTCATTTGTGTCCATTTATATTGCGCTTTTTAGGTGCCCAATTGTATTTATTTACTGTTATACCTGCAATTTCTTTCAGGATGAGTAATGTTCGTAAGCAACCACTGTATTTAGATATATTGATGATGTGCCATTTAAAAATGACACGTCTGTTTTGTTTAAGAATGTGGTGGACAATGGTGGGGGTTGTATTCTCACGCTGTAAAATCCGCAGCTGCAGTGGCTGCCTTTGTGGCTTCTTTATTTAAAGTGGCCCCCCAAACAGCACCCTTGTGACCCAGGAACGTCCCAATCCAGTCCCCTGTGTCCCCCTGGCGCAACATGGGTTTGCCATCTATGGAAGAAACAATCGAGAACGTGGGAGGAGCTGCGTAGTTGAGGTTAAACACACGAGACAAGAATTACAGCATTTTCCAAAAGCAGTCGACAGCGCTACCAATACCAAAGAGAAGGTCATTCCTGCACAGCTTCTCTAATGTCTAAGACCCAACACAGACCGTGACAATAATTTTCAGCACTTGAAGGCTTAAACATCATCATGCTAGCATACCTTTACACGCGCTAATCAGGAAATATCCATAGGGGGTTATTCCACTGAACGCCAAGTCCACCACTGGTCGCGTGTGTCCTGAGCAAGTAAGCGGAGTCTGCCTCATAGCCATAATCACGATCAGGGCCCAATGACGAGAAACGAGGGGAAATGGGATGGCGACTGTGGCCTACGATCTGTAACAAATGCAAATAAAAACAGGAACTGGCTGAATTACTAAATACACCCAGTTCAGTAAGATTTCATTAAATAAGAGTAATAAGACACACATCACGACTTCGTTTGCGTGCAGGACGCCACAACTTACGCGTCTGTCACCGTTATTACGCAAACTAGTCAGGTCGTCAACTCACCACCGTTCGAATTTTTGCAAAACGGAGAGGAGAAACAGAATAAAGCTGAATCGATACAGCCGTATTCCCAAACGGGATCGAACAGCTTCAGCGCCCCTACAAAGCGATACGCCACTAGCTACAATACATGCAACTGGTGTGGGGGCCGAATTTGGGTGATAAGGAACTACACCGATTTGACAGGAAGTTAGAGGAGGACAACAAAGCTGCGCAGACCGGAAATTGAGCACGCCGTACTTGTCCGTGTAGAAACACGGACAGTCACGTTAAGCATGGGCGGAACGAAAAGTTCTCGAGTACCGCGGGTCCCCGCTAATGATAATCTTCAGCAGCAACCTACAAAATAAAAAGTGTAGAATTGTGCCTGCGTATGAATACGGTCAATCTAAAAAACATCAACGCTTGCAAACAAGTTCTTATTCGGTTTAATTATGAGAAAGAATATAAGCATTTTCAGTGGTTTCTGAAACAAATTAAGACAACGTCACAGCATCCTACAAACGGCACAACATGTGGCTCAAATGCTTTATGCTGCGTGCAATGTTAACTAACATATTCGCTACTTAATCATTAGAAGTTAGAGAAATACAATTAAGAAAACTAATGAGTTCGCTGCAGCAGAAATATGATTATAATTTCGGAAAACTATATAAAAAGTGGAATTAAAAAAGCTGACATGAGTTTTAATGATAAACCTGGGGGAATGTATAAAAACGAACAATGATGTCACAAATGCGCATTCTTTTTGTGGCGGGCAACGCCTCGCCTGATGCGGTGAGTCACGAAGTACCGGCATGCACCGCGGCTCTATTTTATACAGGGGTGGAATTTTCCAGGAGGCGTATCTGCTGTTTGCGCGAGGCGCGTACCTAACAGTTTTCTCGAGTACTCCTTTCGAGCTCATTGAAACGCCGTCGCCAGCTACTCCTTGTGCACCAACAACAGTTCTTTTTCCGATTTTCTTGTCATGGCTAATTATATCCACGTACCAGAAGGAGCGCCTGCTGTCCCCAAGTTAGATGTCACTGTAGACGAGCACGATTTCAGAGCAGGGGCGCTGAAACTGATCAAGGAATTGAGACCCAGTTGGAAGCCATCAGAGGTCAAAATGAAGGTAGCGAACGCTAATTTCCTCGTCCACGCAACCGCTCGCTAGGCGGCCCAAAGGCGGGAATGGAACGAGTGCCGTTTTCTGACAACTAATTTGACGTTTATTACGTGTGCTTGCCGTTGCATAATTCAGAGAGAGAGAATGCGTTTTTTTTTTTTTTTTCCTGAGTGCGTCAGTTAAAGGAAGAGGACTGTAGGCCCGTAACGACGCACCTAACGTGGCCGTATCGCTACTGGGGGGGGTAGGGTGGCCGTGTCGCAGTGCTGCGTACTTCGCTTTAGTATTTTTAACTGACGTGCCTCTGTTCCTTCCCTAGTTTATCTTGGCAAGGTGCACACGGATATGTGGGATATGGCGTTTCGCATCATATCGTCGCCAGCTCATCCTTCCAGTCACGTATTCGCCGCCGTGGGCGACGCACCGACGGAGGGACCTGATAAAGCGGCACTTCCGCGGATCGCCTTCAGATTATATAGGGCGATTCATCTGAGCCGATTGTTCGTAAACACGGTTTTAAATGATATTTGAAGCGTGTAATAATGTCGCTTAAAGACATGCTTATGTGTGGAAGCAGGTTAGAATTGCTGGGGCAGCTATCGAATGAAGACTCATGCGGGTTTCTGGAAATGGCGCCGTACACTGTCATTTATTCTGTACCGTTGCCCTCAGCGAAACAGGTGCAAATGTGAAATATCTTAAGTATTTGGTGTCACCTTTTCTGAAGGGTGACCATTTCTAAAAGAGAATAGAGATCCTTTACAAAAGGCTATCTGGACTTCTAGCCGGGGTGCGGCAGGTGAATTGACGTCGGCGGTCCTCCAGGCTGGCTGCTCGTCGGCTTGAAGGTGCAGTGTTTCTGGACACTGAGTGACAGGTGCACCCTTAGTGTGTCAGCTGATGGAGACCCAGTGTGGTCAACTCACTGGACATGGGAAGTACTGCTCTAACAGGGGCTGTCGCTTTCCTGCTGGAGTCACTTTTTTTTTTTTTTTTGGGGACTTCTCCATTTCATTGAGGTCTTTTACATTAAGCAAATTTGGAATTAATGTGTAAAATTAGCAAAGATTTCAACATTTCTCATTTTGAGTTCTTCTGCAGTGCTTCTCAAACTTTTTTGGCTTCTCAAGTTTGCAGGTGTTAAGTAAGGGAAGAGTGTTTACTGTGAGGGAGTATGTTTAAATTCCACACAATGAGTTTGCCTTCAGCTTGCCAAGTTAACTGAATTCTTAATTAAGGTCATAAATTATGTCTTTCATATGTACCTAGTTAGCAACAGTTTTTCTGAGCAGCTGTGCTTTTTTTAAACTGAACAGTGATTACCGGTGCTGCTTTAATCTGCTAATAGTCTAATCCCAGCTGTACTGTTATATGATATTAATGCATAAGCTGGTGAAGCAGTCTGGACTTTAAGCTGTGGGAGTGTCCAACAGTGGTAGCTCGACAGGTTTAACCTGAAAGTCTGAAATACCATTCAGAAACAGAATCAGTCATTCCTTGTTCACTGAACTCTGAGTTGTGATCTCGCTCATGAGCAGTGGAGAAGTAAACACAGGAAACTTATAGGAAATTCAGGTTTTTCTCCTCACCCTGTATCAGCTGAGCAGTTAGCAATTCTGCTAGTCTGCTACCTAGGACGACGACAACCTCTCTGTACTACTTCTATCCACTCACCCTCCTGCTATCCTTAGGTACTGGTTTTACTATGGTAACTCACTGCAGAAATGGTGTATAATTTTGTCTACTTCTGCTTTGTAGACAGGAAGTGACAGCTCTGGATCACTGTCTGCAGTACAGCCTTGCACTTATCTGCATTATTTTAGCAGAAGACATTTGCATTCTTGTTTGGTGATGCAAAGAACCTGAAAATGGTTCGCATTACTGTGAGCCCAGTGATGACCTAGTTAACTTCTTGGGGGCACTTTAAACACAATCCTGTTAAAGGTAACATTCAAGGCTGTAGCCTGTGCTTTGTCTTGAATGTGGCTACTTTTGAGGTTTGACTTATTGCTACATTTTTGGATAAAATGTTTGTGCTGAACTTGCAGTGGTGAAGCAGCCTTGTGACTGTACAACCATGTGGCTTATGACCCTTTACTGCTGTTTGCCAGATTCCCTTAATGCCCTATGGCATATTCATTAAGGATAAATTGATAGGATCAGCACATGCTGTGCATCGTTGGCACCCACACAATAACATTCCTGAATGAATCTCTTAGTGTAGTGTTGTAGCACACCATAAATGGTGATTACAGTTGGAATTCCTGCCCTTTCAGAAATGCAGCTTTTCCCGCACATAAAAACATGCATCAGCCCCTCCATTCTCATCCAGCTGATAGGAGGCTGAGATCCTAATGCTGACCCCAATGAAATGCTGAAGAAAGAATTCATTGGGAGCTGAGCTGAGCTGGAGTAGCCACAAAGCTTATGGGATGTGCGATGTTTTTGAGGAAGTGAAAACCCTTAACATGACCGTATGAATCAGTGTCCAGACAGATGGAACGCAAGAGTTAACGGATGTTTGAGAGTGCAGAGTGGCAGAGAGAGGATGTCAGGGAGTCGAGAGGAAGGGAGACAAGCAGGCACTTTATTAAAGATGTCAGCCACATTTCTGCCTGTTTGAGCATTTGACTGCACTCTTGCTGGGCTTGAAAAATAGAGAACATTCCACTTTGCTGTAGGTAGAAATGTGGCCATCCTGTGTGCTACTGGGGAGTGGTTAGTGATATGTAAATTTAGAGATGGCCTCTGCACCACTGCTGATCTTTGCCATACTTATTTTTTTCCCACTTTTCTCCTTGTATAGTCTTTCACTGATGGAATCACTAACAAGCTGATTGGCTGTTATGTGGGCGGAGTCATGCAGGATGTTGTCCTAGTACGCATCTACGGCAACAAGACAGAGCTGTTTGTAGACCGCGATAATGAAGTGAAAAGCTTCCGGGTGCTGCAGGCTCACCGGTGCGCCCCTCGCCTCTACTGCACCTTCAACAATGGCCTGTGCTACGAGTTCCTGCAGGGCACTGCCCTTGACCCCCAACATATCCGCAGCCCTCCCATCTTCAGGTATGTAGAGGCCTGAGGTGATGCGTCTTGTTTAAAATGTAGACTCTCCTTTTATCGTCTGGCTTCTAGTACTAACGCATGCACTGTCTCATGGATTTTAAAAAAACACACGAGTACACTGTCACTCTGCTTCCTATGTTGCCTGTAACTCTAACTCCACAAAGCTTTGGACATGCCCATGTCGAAGGGGACGTGCTCTACTGTAACAAGCTATATTGCCACATGCAAATCATCCATACTGGCACGTGTCCACACACACGTGCACGTCTCCTTGGGGGCCTTGGCCCATTCGTAGTGAGTTGTGTGTCATGTCCCTACCAATGGCATTGTGTGATGTAATGCTTGTCCCACAGGTTAATAGCCAGGCAGTTGGCCAAGTATCATGCCATCCATGCCCACAATGGCTGGGTGCCCAAGTCTGACCTGTGGCTGAAGATGGGGAAGTATTTCTCCTTGGTGCCTACCCACTTTGAAGACCCTGCCAAGAACCAGAGGTAGGAGAGACTTTAACATGGAGCGCCCCCTCCGCCCCCCGCGAGGCCGTCCGGGGGCGGTGGGCCGAGCGAGCCCGGCGTGTCACAGGGGGCC
>JAACJT020000001.1:8428401-8441045 GCA_009936485.2 Gymnarchus niloticus | reverse complement strand
CCCCCCCCCCCCCCCTCGGCAGAATGTAGCAGAGTGGTCATGAATCTGTGGGCTTGGTGTCCCAGAGGGTCCCTTTTTGATGAGCCCATGAGTGTGCACCTGACCTGAAGAAGAACATGGTTCCAAAGTGGAAACTGATTAATATTAATGTTCTGCTTCGTTATCACTGTTCTATTCAGTTGCTTCCTGTAATGTGTTGCAGGTTCACGCAGGAGGTTCCCAGTGCTGTGCAGCTGCAGGAGGAAATGGTGTGGATGCAGCAGAACCTGTCGGTGCTGGGATCGCCTGTGGTTCTCTGCCACAATGACCTGCTGTGTAAGAACATCATCTACAACGAGGCCGCAGGTGAGGCTCTACTGCCCAGGACACCGCCCTGTCTAATTGTGCCTCATGCTGCCACGGTGGGTCACTGGGGGTGGCGGGCAGCCTCATGCTGGTGTTTACAGCCGGGGCCCGGATTGCTGTGTTATGTTGAGTGTTTGGAACATCTGTAGGGTAAGGCTGGATTTAAGGTTTAGTACCAACATGGCTCTCTCGCCCTTCACCTGCTCTTAGCTGTGGGCTTCCGGTTTCCTCCCATGGGGAGCAGAGACTACACTAACGTGGTACCCCCTCACCTTTTCTGAATAAGCGTAGCAGAACAAGAACCCATTCAGGTTCCCTGGGGGATCTTTTCTCTTGTACCTTTGAAAGTAGTAACTTGAACTTCTCTTGTAAAAATTCTGCTGTGCTCTAGGTGAAATTGGCTAATTAAAGAAATAGAAATTAATCAGGGAAGGAGAAGAAAGGAGGCAGGGGCCCTCCTCTTGCAGGTGAGGGGGGGGGGCTTACCTCAGAGAATCGCTGCTGATGGCTGGAGCAGGGGATGGTCACAGACCGGCTTGGCCTGACATGCTGGCTTGACTGTTTGCAGATCCTGCCAGAATAGTCCAGATATTCTACCATAAAGCTACACCGAAGGGCTTTGTCTTGGCAGGATTTCATGGCTGTAAATGTTTATTTGTGGCACTTTGGGAATATGTGTGAGTGTGTTTCTTTTTTTGTTGTTAAATGCATTTGACCACTAATAGCACCCATCAGAACAATGCGAGTCACGCATACACCGAAATGGTCCAGCCCTTGGCTTGTTTTTCCTTTTCTTTTTGGGCACTGGAGAATATGGGGGGGGGTTACCTTGGGCATCCACAGTCAGTCTTGCAGGGGGTGGGGGGGTTCGATCTCATGGCTCCTTGTGTCCAGATTTTTTTCTCTCCTAGGAGTGACACCGCCGCCTGCTGGACGGGTGAGATGGTTCTGAGCGGCCACGCCAATTACCATACAACAATCTTACCGGCCACGCCCAGCTCAGTGCCAGACTAGAAACCGGCCAGGCCCAGTCGAATGAGACTTGCGCTGGGTTAAATTCCTTTTCGTTTTTGACCGCTGCTTACCATAGTAAGGTTGTGCAATAAGTGAGGGCCTTGCTTGCTCTGTTGGCTGAGGCTGCTTTTGGCTCTTAGTCAGGTGACACAGAAACGCTGCAGTCAAAGCATAAATTCCTGAGGTTGAGAAAACTGAAACCTGCGGCAGCACAGCCTGCACAGGAAGCTCTTTCCTCATTTTCATATGGGCAGTGACCTGAGCTGATTGGGTGCCCTGTCAACCAATAAGGACGCAGCAACGCTGGGGGCGTAGGCTGAAGGGGCAGGAAGTGTGAGGCCACAGTGGAGGGGGGTGCGGGGAGGTGGGGAGGGAGATGCGCAGCGTCTCTGCAGTGAAGCTGTTTGTGTTCTGTGTCAGATGTGAGTGTGCCCAAACCTCTTCATCTGCTGCACAGGGCTATAGCCACTGACTGGAGGTGTTCTGTTGTGTCCCGCTAGGACCGCACCCGGCCCGGTAACCACCTCACGTGTCTCCTTCTGTAGACGAAACACGGCAAACTGTAAAGACAACATTCAGCCCCAAATTCTCACACACATACGTATACAATTAGCTGCACAATACATACTTTGAGTAAATCTCACATATGGTCTCTAGTCTCATACTTAAGTCAGAGAAGAGCAAAAAAGAAATTAAAATCAAGGGGGGGGGGTTGGAGATCATGTCCTCCAGAGAAATAGCAGCAGAGATTCCTGTGTGAAGTTATAAATTTCGGGGTAAGACTTTGCATTTTGGAATGACTCTTTCCCGTTAACTCTGATTGTGCAAAGTCTTTCTTTGGGCTTCTAATGGACACCAGAATCAGTTTTGCCACTAGAAGGCACTGTCTTCCTCGGTCTCCATTCTGCATGCTTCATCTTGGAATTGCCAGTAAAGCTTTTGCTTATGTCTGGAATTCAGCATGACCTTCTCCTCTAAGGTACTCCTGTAATAAGTGAGCCTGAAATAGCCTAAAATGTCTTAACAAGCATCTCGCTGATCTAGTTTTCTCCTTGCATTTCTTGCTCGTGTGTGTGCGTGCGTGTGTGCGTGTGTGTGTTTCCTTCCTTTCCAGGACACCCCCACCCCCCCAAATGTGTTTTCAGCATGCTGTGTGTGTGATGTGCCTGTAGCCTTTAATACATTCTCCTGCAGCTCTTCCTCTCAAAATGCAAACTCTTGCCCCATTTGGAAACACCAGGTAGTCTCAGTGAAGAGGCATCACACACAGCTCGCACACAGTAAAGTCAATATCTGGGGCTTTGAAGGTGTCACACTCGTGTTCAGTGTGTAAAATATATTCATTTGTTTGTCCGCACCAGGTAGTGTAAAGTTCATTGACTATGAATATGCTGGCTACAGTTACCAAGCTTATGACATCGGGAACCACTTCAATGAATTTGCAGGTAAGCGCTATAGCCATGCTCCTTTGCTTGCTCATTCCCACCATGCTTTTGACATGGGTTTTATTTCAAACTTACACTGAAGTAGAAATACAGTACATGATGGAGTCTGTACCTGCTGCACTTCTCATGTTTCTTATGCACCATGCTCAATCCTCTCTTCTGCCTGAAAAAGATGATACTCTGCTAGTCTGGAACTTTCTCTCGTTTGAACAGTGCAAAAGCCACTTGGCTCATTTGCATTTTCTGGGTGACTCTACCCTGAATAAAAGGGTTTTGGACTTTTGTTATTTCAGCCTTATATGTTAAACTGGATAAAATTTAACTGCAGTGTGTGCAGTGATTTTTTTTTTTTTTTTTTGTGTTTATGATAGGCCTTGAAGATACTCTGGTGAGAACAGATGAGTGTGTTTTTGTGATGTCCTGGTGTGTAGGTATTTCAGGCTATCCCTCTTTAATGAGAGGCTGCTGTGGTTGACAGGGCTCAGCGAGGTAGACTACAGCCAGTACCCAGAACGAAACCTGCAGGTGCAGTGGCTGAGAGCTTACCTGGAGGCCTACAAAGAGTACAAGGGCCTTGGGGTGGAGGTTTCTGAGGCCGAGGTGGAAGTGCTCTATGTGCAGGTCAATAACTTTGCCCTGGTAAGTATGATCAGTAACTTTTCAGAAGTGTACTTGTTGCCATGTGTATCCTCCACATAATATGGGGTTTAGATTGCAAAAAAAAAAAAAACAAAACCACGGCACAGCATGCAGCATGCACACAGTGCTGCAATGTACTTCCATATCCTGGAGCAGCAGGAGTGTGACCGCTGTCTTGCAACACATCCCTTCATGCTGCAGTGAGAGTGATCAGCCATGCTCAGTTTGTTTTAAAAAAAAAAAAAAAAACACCTTCCCTCTCACAGCTGACACTGGTGTATACTACCGGATGTGGTCTGTCTTCCTCTTCCATTCACTCAGCTGCCTGCAGTCTATGTACTTGTGGTGGTGCTGCTTCAACAGCAAATGCTCCTGCATGAGTTTTGAAGTTCCTCATTAGCCTGTACCAGCTCAGCACCTCCTGAGTTACCTGTGTGGGTCTTAAGCTGGCAGTCTACTTCAAACAGAAAAGATCTCATACCCGACATGCCATCCGTTCCTGTGGAAAAACAACCCTGTGTCTTGCACAGGCATGCAGTCGGAACTTTTTGATTTGCATTATTTTTTTTTTTTATTGAAACCACCAACTCTTTACAATCAAAACATGTTATGTAGGTGATTGTGCAACTTTTGTCCAGTCAGTATTACAACCAGAATTAGTGAACTCGAGAGCGACGTAGGCGAGGTCATGCCTGGATGTCCTCATCCATACAACAGCTCCTGGGGAGACTTTAGACATAAAAAAAAAAAGAGTTGCCCATTTATAATTTTGTCAAACTTTTAATTCCTGTCCATGTTGACTGGGTCTCTTGTAAGAGGTGTAAATCTCGATGAGACTAACCCAGTTAAGTGAAATTCATGGTGAGAAATTACTGTAAAAGACCCAAAATTGTGCAAAATCATTATTTGCTCCCTTGTGATAATAGGGAGACCTACATAATCCCTTTAAGCATGTTTGTCTCGACGGCGTTTTGACTTCGGCTAGTTCAGACATCTTTAAGTATACCTCCAGCTTTAGCCTATGCCAGCCGAGTCTGTGAGTGGCCTGTGTCATGCCCCTAGGCATCCCTCTCGGAGAGGCTCTTTGAAGTGCCAGATGAAGGTGCCTCAAAGGCTGCCCATGTTCTGCTTTGATGTTCCTCAGATCCACCCTCTGCCCTTTTGCTCTTGTTCTTCCACTGCTTTCTGAAGTATAGGCAGCAGGAAGACGCAAGAATAATCTTTAACGTGGAAAGTGATTAAACAAAAGTGTGTGTGATTTTGGGGAAAGGCTGAATGCTGCATGACACATCCATGTAATTAAAGGTTTGGGTTTTGTCATCCATTGTGATGAAACTCTTTTTACTTGCAAATGAAGATGAAGCACCCTTGGAAATGACTATGCTGTTTTGTCCCTCTGAAAAAGCAAGGAGAAACACTTTGAAAAGAGCACTTTAATCTTCTTGCCTCCATGATTAGACCTTGAAAGGAATACAGGCACAATATGAGGGGGAAATGCAATTGTAAATACCTTAAATGAATGCAACAATAGCTTTGTTGCAAAATGCAGTCTTCGCTCTCAATTATTTTTAATTGAAATGGCGGAAAACATTAGCGTGCGTTTCAGAATGTGCTCACGACTCTATGGGTTGTATGGCACACCTGATCTAAGCAGCTGGCTCTGCATGTGTGCGTGCGCACACATGTGTGCACGGACAAAGAATAGGATTTAGGACTGTGTGTGTTCTGCTCTGAGCCGTAATGTCCGACCTGTACCCTGGCTCTGGAGAGCAGTTGTCACACACAGACCAACATTACAGGCCTTGCTGTTGAAAGCCGGTGCTGACTGTTTGTGTTTAACCAGTTACCTATGAAGGATCTATTAACCTGTTGCAGGTACGCATTTATGATCCATTATGAATCTGCCGGCTTAGTAAATTGGTATGCTGTTTGATTATTTTCAGGGAAGTTTGCGAGATCAAACTCAGAAGTGCCCAGTAGCTGGCAAATCTTAACAGTGATGATGGTAGCTGTAGACTAGCCCCATGGTATCCTTGTTTTGCTCAGCCAGAGTGTATTGGCTGTGTGTCTGTGGCTCATGATTGTATGACTGAAGTTTGTGGCTGCAAGCTTTGCTGTCCAATATGGGTATTTTGTCTCTTAACTAAATCTTTGTTAAATGTATCCCATTATGTTTTATTGGACATTTTAGATTGCGGCAGTCTGACCCACAAGTAATGTTTTATTTTTTTTATTTTCCCAAGTCCATAAGTTTCTTCTTTTTCCTCAGTCGCTTTGTCAGTATGTAGAGCTGTGGATAGTTTGTGCTTTAATTTTTTTATCTTAGATTGTTCTCAGTTGACTGTTATGAAATTTCCTGTGGCATTATTAACTGGTTGTTTCAGTTCTAATCGTACCAGGCTGCTTATCTACAGTTTACATATTCATATGTTGTCTTGCAGACGGTGGCATCTGTGCCAGCTCTTATCCCAGCATGCAATGCCAGCTAGGCAATCTAAATTAAAAACCACTGCTCAGATGGTTGCTTATTAAATTTTCAGTATTGTGATGAAGTTCTAGTATTTGAATAAGTGGTTAATACACATTTAACAGGCTCTTTTCCATATCTTTGCTAAGTTAACTGATTCCCCAACTTAACACAGTCAAGCAAATAGCACTTAAGGGATGAGTGTAACCTCTTCAGGGTCATTCTGATGTGACATCAGAAGCAGAGACCTGTTACGTTTTCTCTTTGATTTCAGTAGCTGTGATGTACTCGTACTTTTTGTCCAGTGGCTTTTGTAGTGGTAATCTTCACCCTGATAAGTGGAAGTCGTGGTTGGCTGGATGCATGTTCCCAGCGCTCCATGAGTGGAACAGTTTTTCAGTTTGCTATGAGGCAGGCACAAGGTTGGGGAATTAGACTGAGTACTGAATACTGAGAACAGTACTTGAACCAGTCCGACAGCTGCTTCATATGCATGTGTTAAACATGCTTTTCTCTCTTTGCAGGCTTCTCATTTCTTCTGGGGGCTGTGGGCTCTAATTCAGGCCCAGTACTCCACCATTGACTTTGACTTTCTTGGGTGAGTCTCTGCAGTGCCTTCAGCTTTAATGTTACATGGTGCGGTGCTCACTGACCCTGTTAATGAGCACGTTCTGGCTGCTGTGCCTGGGGTCAGTCAGTAGGTGGGTGGCCTTGGTGAATGGAGCAGTTTTGTCTCTAGCTGCCCTGGCTGTGTGTGCAGGTATTCACCTGATGTTTGCTGAGCTAAGCTGGCTCCTCTGTGTCCCTCTTTTTGTCATTGTCACATATTAAAACAGGTGAGGTCATGTTGGTGATGTTGACAGGCTCTCCTTTTGCTTCTCATACAGGTATGCCATCCTGCGTTTTGGCCAATATGTCAAAATGAAGCCCGAGGTGACGGCGCTGAACTTCCCCTAACGAGACTACAAGAACACTGCTCAATTGTTCCAGTTACTTTTAGGGCTCCCTTAATGGACATCTTGACCAGTGTGTGAATGCTTCCCCTGATGACACGTTGACTGCATTCGTCACACACCAACCCCCCCCCCCCCCCATGGTTCATCCTGCCGATTCCCAAAGTCATGCTATGTATAGCAACTCCCAACCCTTCTATTAATGCAGGCAGTTTCAGTCCCAACATGTCCCTGCCTCCCAGATGGCACGTGAAGTGGCTAGGTGAACGCCACTGGATGGAGGTAGAATGGCAGCGTTTGTGTTGCACTTGGTCAGATGTTACCATGTTTCTCATCTAGCTGCAGCTTTTTTTTTTTTTTTTTTTTAAACCAGCCCCTATAACATTTCTAATATCCCCATTTATTTAGATAATCACTTATTTTGGCTGGTATAGCTGTGATGAGAGCTGAGATTCGCGGACCAAAGACTTGCGTGTTCCGTGTTTTCCGAAAGTAGTTCCGTGTCCTTCAAGTCGCCTACGATCCCTTGAGTGCCACCTGTTTTAGCAGCTGACTCCATTGAGCTCCTTTCCTTTCTCACCACTCTTACTGTGGTGCTAGGTCAAGGAAACTCTTCAAGGAAGAACGGTGGTCACTAGAAGAACCTACACCAAAGCTTTTTTTTTTTGCTTGTAAATAATGCACATAGTCCATCTTACTCAAAAAGATAATGTATCATTTGTACCTTTTTAAATTTTTTTTTTTATACCTAAATGTACACCTTTTGAAGTGACTTCTCAAGCTCCTCTGTCTGGAGATGGAGGGGGTTACCTAGTGTCTGGATCTGGTGCCTTGAGGAGTGCGCTTGCTGGCTGGCCTTCCCGTTCTCCATACCGTGGTCTTGCTTAAGACGTTTGCAGACCTGCAATAACACCCCTTCCCCCCCAAAAGAGTCCAGTGTCCGACCAGAATCAGAGATTGTATCTCCACTTTGGTGAGAGGAAGATCACACTTTAGATCTGTCTGAAAAGGCTGATACAACGATACATTACTGGCCATGGCCTCTGGATCGCGTTCTGTACATGCTATGGAAACACAGCTCATGGTTATTGCAAAAGCTTTTTTTGTAAATGCATTTTTGGCAGTTAAACTAATTTGTTAGATGACCAAAGTTTTATCCCTTCATCAGCTGTTTCTGAAAAGACCTTGCTCTGAAACATTGATACCTGGGGAAAGTGATACTTTTAGCATTTTGCAGTTTTGGGTGTTTAAACAGTGGCAAATCAGCAACTGCATTCCAGAAAGTCCTGTTTTGTACCTGAAAAGGAGCAGTTGGTGACAGGGCTGCCCAGCAAAGGCCTGTAGCTCCATGGAGAATGTCCATAAGACTGTCAGCACAGCCCCTTACCAAGAATTCATTCATCTCAGATTTGTGTTTCATACTCCAGCCTTTGCGGTTTCTCTGTAGATTCAGATTTATCAGTTTGGACCCAAGTCTTTTGTCTGCTGGGACTTCATTAAATCCCCTAACTGCACATATGGCTGCTGTTTGCACTGGCTGGACCCACATAACCTCATTGAGAAACTTCACATCTTGTTACAACGGTGGTGTGTCTGTGTATACCAAAACACATTTTAAAACATGCAATATCTGCTCTGTCTTTTGTGAATGACTGTAAATAGGAAAATTTCCCTCTTTTCTAGAAACTAATATAAGAAACCTTGATGAAACTGTGAAGGAGTGTGATAGAAGTGCTCTAAAGTGAAATAAAGGTTTTAAAGTGTCTCTGTCTGTGGTCTTTACAGCCCACGCTCACTAAACCTCCCTGTGCTCAGCTTGTCTGCTGTACAACACAACTTGGAATTGGTAGCATCAATGATCTAACATAAGCTTTACTGTACCTCGGCTGCTGCCGTGTTTTATTTACAAGTTACCTGAAACTTTACTCAGGATTTTCTATGCTTTACATTACCCTTATGCACCCAGTACTGCATTTTTCTTGTGTAGCTCAGTTGTGTTTTCTTAACTGCTCAGCCTATGACTTAAAAGTTAGACTCTAATGGGGGAGTTTCCTGTTTTGTTTCTGCTATCTGTCATCCAAGATATTGGTGGATACCTGAACTGTGCTGCAGGCCTGCCCAAAACAACAGTGACCTGAGTCTGGACCCAAGTTCCAGGCTGTGCCTCTGACCCCCGTCAGGTCCTGTTTTTGAATGCAGTGTGATATCTGTGAGCTACTGGTCTTAAGCACTGTTGATACCCCTGGCTCGGTTTAGGGGTTAGAATACCATGTTCATTTTGTGCGTGTGGTGTTTGTGTGTTCTGCTTTTGTCACATGGGCTTCTTCTGGGTATTCTGTTATCCTCCTGTTGTCCAAACATATGTAGTTCAGCAAGTTGTCATTGCTAAACTGCTCACAGTATGTGGCTGTGTTCTACAATGCACTGGTGTCCCACCCAGGGTGCAACTTCATTGTTTCTACCTACTGTGCCTTATTTGCTCTGAGATCTGATGTTTACCATCTATACTGCCAATTACTTGTACACCACCAAAGGTTTCACTTTATAGGGCTTGCGACTGCGAAGGACAGAACCTTCTGGATCTCCGTGACGAATCGTGAAGAGCACGTGCACGAGCGGACACCCACAGATCCTCCAGGAGTCTCTCAACCGGCCGTCTGGCACGTAATTTAATCTGGAGCGACGTATGTATGGCTTTGCTTCCATGGAAACGGAATCGGAGAGCAGAGTGGGTGGGTGTGTGTGGTGTGGTGTGGACTGGGAAGGTTGAAATGTGCTGTCAGCTCCAGCAGGAAGAGAGGGTGAGCTTGGTGCTGAGATCCTCTGATGTGTAACACACCCATTATCACAGAATTTAACTTGTGACCCGTATAATGTCATAAACACTTAGTATAATGCTTAAGTGACACACATTTGCAGCTATGAGCTGTCAATTCCTGTTCAGCTTTCATGTTCCTTGCTCAGACTTCTTGCATATGGAAGTGAATTCTGGCTTTGTGAGAGTGACCACCTTTGACTGGAATAGGAAAAATAAGCTGTGACATGGGCAGGGCAGGGCAGGGTAGGGCAGTAGGTGTTGCATTGTCATCATGTCCCCAAGGTTGGTGGTTTGAGTTCCACCCCCGGTTGTGTATATAGTTAGTATCTTCTCCCCGTCTCACATGGTTTTCTCCAAAGACATGCATTTTCTGATTTGCCATTGTTTGAGTGTGTGTGCCCCATCCCCACCATGACCCTGAACCAGAGGATTAGATCATAACATTCAGTGGTTCACCAGTGAGCACTGAACAGTGCTTCACTGACTAGCAGGAAATTACCCCTTTCAGAGAAACAGACCAGTTGTTTAAGGCCACAGACTTACAACCTCACTATTGCCTGGTCTTTCTGCAATCTGAGGTGGTCCTGCTGCTACACCCTTGAGCCAGCTGCTTAACCCTAATCTCCCTAGTAAAATAACCAAAATAAAGCTACTTCATGAGTTACAATAACAGAATGACACTGGTGTCAGAAGCACAAATGACAGACCCACTGGTCAGCAGGGGGTTGACAGGAGCCCCAATTAACCCATTAGCAGCTAGTTTTGGGAGTGAGACAGCTAAGTCCTTCATCATGAAGTAGATGCTGTTAAAAAAACAAACCAAACAACACAGGAAGACTCAGAAGGTCAGGGTGTTTATTCATCTTGATTAGATGTGCCAACCTAATTACTGGTGGAAGAAACGGTAATTAGCATGAGTCTCACCTCGTTAATCATGACAGGCTGCTTCACACTATTTTCATCTGATAAATGACTCTGTTTAAACAAGGGGATATTTATATTTCTGTTAATTGTACACAGCTTGTAAATTCCATCCATCCCCCCAAAGTGACCTCATTATTTTCTATTGTTCAGCTCAAACAGTAGTGGTGGTGCATAACGTGTGTCTCACGACTCATTTGACGGTGTTTATGTGTTTACTGCCCTTACTCTCTGAATCATTTATACAAATAAATGGAAATGAATGCAAACGTAAAAATCTACCTAGATGCGAAAAAAATGGATAAGTGAGTAGTTAAAAAATGAAGTAGCAGGCACATAAGTCGCTTTTGAGACATAAAAAATGCACGAAGACTTCAGTATGCATTTTACTGTCATTCATTTTTTGTGCTTTTGAGCAGAAATTGGCTTTTGAGCACATGAGGCTGTTAATCAACACACCCCTGGTTGTACCAGAGCTACAACGCTATTGTTAATGTGACCTTCATACTGATGTGACTCAGGGAGACAAGAGAGGGAAATAAAACATCTGTCTTGTACATCTGGGATGGAGCAGGTTTCCATTTCAAACCATATGGAAAAATTTCACTGGAGCATTTGAAGGAAATAAGTGCAGCAACTTTGTGTGAGTGAAATCAAAGTATGTTCGAGGAAGATGCTGTGTTAGATTAGTTTTAGATTAGCACTACAGCTGTCTGAGAACACGCAACACACCTCCAGTAAGCAAGGAATTGTCAAAAACAAGATAAAATAATTCTGACATCCTACAACCCCCTATCTTGTGGATAGATGGGCCTTTTGTCTTCAGGTTTATCCATCATGTTCTCGCAGAGGAACCATGCTAGAAAACCATGCCACTCATCTTATACCTTTTATCAAGATCCCGCCCACAGCCCCTGTCATTTTGCAGGCCTCCAAATTGTAATGATTCTGACAGAAACAGTAAGGGACCACACCCATGCCTGCTGCCTTCACCTCGAGAGACAAAAGAGGCCCAGACTGTTAGCAAAAAAAATCTTACACCCTACCAGACATGTCGTTGTAACACTAAGGGATCATCATTTGTAGACACTCACCATGCAGTTTGGCACTTCCGGCTTGCCGAGAGATCTGGGTGGATTGGAGGTACATAACCATTTTGTGGCCCAGCCAATCAGATTAAATCTTGATGCATATCTGTTAAACACACTCCCTGTCACATCAGCCCCAGCATGGTCACCCCACTCCAGTTGCCCCGTGACTATGTGCTGCCAACACGTGGCAGAGGGACAGGATCAGGTGGAGTGGGAAGAAGGTGGCAAAGAGGAAAAGAATTCGGCAGGCAGCCAGAAAAGCCCACACTGTCCACGCTGAGTGCCAGGGTCCTGGCAGGAAGATCGGCACTTCTCAGATTACAATCTGAAGCCTGAACCTATGGAGAAAAGCATTCCACAGGCGTGTCAACACTCATTGCAGAGAGAGTCCTTAACAAATCAGATAAAGCAGCAGTGAGGAGATGCGGCTTTGTCTCCTTTCCCCCTGAAGCTTTCTCGCAAAACAAGCTTGATTAGATTATATATCCGGAAAAATGTCTTTATTTGCAACTGAGGTATTCCTGTAAAGGTGATTTTCACCAACTTATCAGTTGGAATAATGCAATAACAAGGAACCATAACCTGCTCAGGCATCAGAGATGTCAGGTTCTGGATAGGCTTTTAGAAAATATTAATGCCCAGTTGTAAATGTAAGCAGTCTTTATGTGGTGTCATTGGTAATCGAACAGTAATGTCTTGTGGTGAATCAATATGAAGAAACAGTGATGACCTCACCATGGGTATCATAGTTTGAATTGATGAGGGTTGTGGTGGTGCTGGTGGGGGGGTCAGGACCCCTAACAAGAAAGAAGATGTTATGCCATGCTTGATTGTTTGTTTATCATAATTTTGGGGACACCCCCCCCCCCCCCCCCCCCCTCCCCGCCGGGCCCTCGCCAACCCACCGCGCACCACCCCCCCCCCTCCTCCCCCTTTTTTCCTCTGCCCCCC
>JAACJT020000001.1:8398907-8416159 GCA_009936485.2 Gymnarchus niloticus | reverse complement strand
AGGAAAAAAAATAAACCCCACGACAAGCTCTCCCCCGCCCCCCTGTGCATTGGTTCGTTGTTTTCCTCTTTCTTTCCCCTTTCCTCTCCCCCCGCTCCTCCTCCACAGCCTCGTCCTCCCCCTGGCCCCCCCCCCCCCCCACCGTCTCCACTCCCCCCCACCGCCACCGCCTGCCAGACGCCCGCTGCCTCGCATCTCGTCTGTGTGATCAGCGCTCTCCTTAGGCTGCGTCTCCGGCCCCCTCCGCGATCCGTTTCATCACGCCGGCCCTCGTCTTCAGCTCGCAGAGCGTGCGCCAATTCGCCGCCTGCATTAGCTCATGCGCCATGTTATGTAATGCCAAAGCAGATTGTGTTTGGAGGGCAAGCAATTAAGGAAAAGGAACTGTAATGCAATTTTGGCTGCGATATTTACGAAAATGGTGGAGCTTAAGCGAACAACATGACAAAGTCAACTCCGCCGAGAATAACGATTTAGCGCTGAGATTTAGAGGGACGGAATCTGGCACATTTGTAATTATGGAAGGCCAAATGTCAAGCCTGCTTGCTGTCAGCTTGTTCTTCTGGAAGTTTATCCGTGTTTTATGAATCTCATTATAAGTCATTAAACTGTTCTCGAAATTCTGCAGCCTGGTATGTGGGCCTGGCAGGCCAGAGGTCAGCTGGGCCACGCACAGCGTTTGTGGGCCATCTGACGGGTTTGGGGAGGTGCGGAAAAATTCAAACGCTCTGATGAAAGACTGAGGTACACAAAGTCCCTCGTGGCAGAAGCGTTTTTTTAAGATCCATGACTCGTATGGAAAGAAACCTTCCTCCATCTAACACCCAGCAATATGACGAAGACGCATTAAGCAGCATCCTGGTGAGGTACTTTATATTTGACCATTGACAGGAAACATAAAAATCAAAAGTATTTATTTTCCTTTTGCGATGCACAAGATAAAAGTGTATAGAAAGCCAATCTCCTGCAAAAATCATGCTTATAATGACTCATAACGCTCTTCTGAAGGTGTACACTGTTATTCTTTAACTTTTCGTGGTTGTTTAATGGCGAAGATCCACTGTGGAGAAGATGTGATGCTGCATACCGGAGGTCTGCAGCAGCTACCCCCGTCACGAGGCCTCGGCAAGCTCCATCTCTGCACCAGCGTTCTACAGATGGCAAGACGTGAAGGTGAGAAGAGTGACGGATCGCAGGCGGGCGGGCACACCTTACGATTGGCTGTCTGTAGCCGCACCTGCGCTCCCATCAGACATCTGGGCAGTGTGTTTTAAGATCTTCCAATATCTGATTGCATGGACAGAAACATGTACAAGTACAGGTACATTGGAATTCAATTCAATAAATATAATAAATAAAATAAAATAAAATAAAATAAAACAAATAAAAATTGAATTGGAATTCTTATTCATGTGTTCTCTCCTGACAAGTGAGATGTTACACATGAGATGAGCTACACATGAGATGTCAACATTCCTTGACGGCATTTCAAAGATGGCGTGTTCAGATCCTTGGAACATGTGACCCATGTGGAGCTGTAGTACAGTTCTGGGTGCCTCCAGCACCCAATCTGATATATCGTGCATGCATGACTTCCCCATGGCTGTCTGGTGTGTCTCCTACGCCTCCGCATGGGACACATCTTCCAAGGCTAAGACTCCCTCTACGTGAAGCACCATTTGTACCTCTGTATTGGGGGTGGGGGGTGGCGCTCTGCGCCTGGCCTATTGGGTAACAGTAGGTTCCTGCCTGTGCATGCCAGGCCAGTGCCAGCAAAGTCAGGCACCACAAGTAAGCGACCTAATCACATCAGGAAGGTGTTACTGAGCTGGTTAACAGAGGCCTGAGTCACAGTCTCCATGACTCCCCCTGGTCTCTGTGGCCCAGTTAATGGTCATCAGAGAGAGGGGGACAATCTAGGGCTAAGGTCAGCAGCTGAGGCCTGCAGAGGTCTGCAATCGGACGTCATCTCCATGGCCCATGTCCTGGATGTTTTCTGTCTGCCTGCCTTCCTTTTATTTCAGGCCCATCAATACCTCTTGTGTAGCGTTTGTTACCATGCAAGAGGGTGAATAGCAACAACGTGGTTGGATTCTATGCGAGTGTCTGACTGCGTACATCCACCACTTTCTCAACAGTCCCTTGCAAAGGCTGAGCTCCCAGAAAGATATCAATTTTGAAAACTGCCTTTGACCTCAGCCTTCCTAATGTTGATTTTGAAATATTCCTTTCATATTCCCATGCACAAATGCAAATTTTTTGTATATAATAGCTTACCTTGCAGAGAATCCCCAAAAGGAAGCAATCAGTTTTTAGGGATCTGTTGTACAACAGAGATCCTTTTCAGAGACGAAAATCAGACTCTGAATTAAGCTCAAAGCTAGCGTTGTCTCTTCGCACTACGGAAACATTCATTGTGAATTCCCACCTTTCACTGCATCTAGATTACATGCTCCACTTAAAACGCTGGCTTAGGAGATGGCCTTTAATCTACATTCACACTGGAATGCCTGAAGCTCTAAGGCTAGGGGGGAGACACGAAGGCTTTGGCCAACGCACACGCACCCCATGTGCCCCGCCCCTGCAACTCGTGAACAATGCCTCGTCCTATCTGCTTGTCCATCATGGCTGATTGATTGACTCCGCTTCCCCATTCTACCAACTGAGTCCATCCCGCCTATGGCGGAAAACTGACAGCTTCCATCACCTGTACCCAAACACCCCCCCATAGGACTGACCCAAGCCTGACACTAAACCACAAGATGAGGAGTCACACCATGGTAAATTGACACTGACAGGTGGTGTTAAGCACATCTTCCCCTGCTGATGGGAGCAAGCTCCTAAACATATCCCGGACACAGTGATTATCACTCTGTTGGTCAGGCAGCACAAGAAACCACAATCTCTGACCCATAGGAGATGAATGTATGGTACCTTCAGCCTTAAAATATCATAGAATCTTCATTAACCATGTGAAAATTGTGTAGTTTTGCTTACTCATAAATTCACTGTAGAAGTACTGCTTTGCTTTTTGTTAAGTAGCCTATATTTGGGACAGCTAGTTTTGTGACATGACCCTTTTGCCACCCTGGAGGTTTCCACAAAATTCCAATTCTTTGAATTCCTGAGAGTCTGCAAGTAGGGATCACAGTCGGACTTTCACACACTCAGAGGGGGATCCGATCTTAGACAGAACCCAAGCTGTGGATTCTTTTGCCTTTTAAAGCGAAAAATTCTACTATAAGCTAACTGCAATCAGCCAGCATAGAAGCCAGAGGAATGCTGACATGTGACTGGTTGGCCCAATGTCCAATCACATACCATGGGGGCCATGCTGACCCCCTGACCCATCCATTCCATGCACTGATTTGCTGCTGCACACAGGGCAACTTCTATGTAGGTCTCCACTCTCTTTCCTTTGGTGCTAAATCTCTTTGGCTGTTACTTTCTTTTCCTTTTAATGCTACTCATTTAACAGCTGGTAGGAGAAGAACTATTGACAGAAAAAAATCTAGCAGAAATCAGCATAGCATATATACATTAGAGATCTGTTTTATACTGAAGAATCATAATGTTCGTTCACAAGCCAAAATAGCCATTGAGTAGACATTTCTTAACACCTGTTGCACGATGGTCAGTGCATCGAGTGCATGATACACATGTATATAATACAAATTATTGTCTTATATACATAAACACTTATTGTGTTGTATAAGTTGTGTAACAACTTTATATAAAGTGCTTGAATCTTGAATGTTAAATCTTATTGCTGTAAACATGATTGTGCCAAATTAACTTGACAAAAAACAGCCATAAGTATCAAGAAATAAGTATCATGGGCACTCACTGAACGACATTCTGCCTGGCCCTGATGCTGAAAAATATCTCTTCCAGATGATCCTTTCACCATGGAGACTCTGCTGCGTTTCCAACACTGTGCTGTATGAACACACACCTGACGTCACTGTTTGCCCTCAAACTGAATGAAGCAGAGCACAGTGTTTTTCTGTGTGTATCAACTAACTGATACATATATATATATCAGTTAATATAATATATACAACTGAATGATTATTAGATGTTAGGTATGCAGGCTATACTACAGAAATCACAGTCACCAGTACCAGCTGTGTTAAATACAGCTGTCTGTGGATTGCAAGTGCAATGCAATGCATTCTTTTTTTCATTCGAAGAAGCTGGTGGGTGCTTGGTAAGATGGCCAGAGTACCATCTCTGCTCTGTGTATTCTCCTGGTGTTGAGAAGGTGTCCTTCAGGGGCTGTGGCTTGTCCTGCTGTCCAAAGACATGCATTCTGATGAAACAGTGCCTCTAAATAGCCACAGGTGTGTGATTGTGTGAGTGACTGTATATGCCCTGTGATGATAGAGCGCCCAGTCCAGGGTGAACCCCTGTCTTGTGTCCCCTGCTGCCTGGGATCGGCGCTTAGGTCCCACTGTGACCCTGACCAGGATAAGTGGTTAGAAGATAGATGGAAGTCAAAGAACAAGTCAAAATAAATATTGGGTTCTTGTAACCTCTGCTGTTCCCTACCCCTTGTAAGATCCTTGTCTGATCTGATGTACAATTTACCAGCACAGCCATAGTTATTCAGCAGAGGGGGTTTTATTACCATGTTTTCCATGAAACAATAAAAAAAAAGATTCAGAACAAACCCATCGCCAGGGAGTTCAGACCTCTGACTGCAGAAAAACAATGTTGAAAACCAGGCCCAGCCAGCCTTTCCCACGCATTCATCGAACTTGCACCTTGGAGCACATTGGATGGCGCCGGCCGACTTGACTATGACGGTCCGGTGGCCTCCAGCAACACCATGTCATCTGGTCGAGAAGGCCTGGCAGAACCCGCAGAACATTCGCTGAAGAAGTGGGTGGCAGGAGCGTGAACTGGAGCCACTTGGCTCTCTGAACAGCTTCACAACCTCTTCGTGGAGAACTCCACACGGTGTCTGCACAGCTTTATTAATTCTCTTTTAAAATACTTCACAGCATCCTTCTTTTCAGGAATTCACTTGAAGGAAACTGACACCTCTCCTCACAAATGTCAGGTCCATCGTAGGGCAAAGGACACATGCAGTTTAGATGTAAGCAGACTTACAAACCAGCACAGAGATGATCTGGGCTAATTATTTGAGAGTCTGTTGGCTGAGTGGGGCTCTGCCTCAGCACCTATGAAACTCTCTCTGAGACTATGCAAGTACAGACACATGCACGCTTTAACATGACGTTTCCAGGGAAACACATACATCTGTGAAGCAGCAAAAAAATGATTTCTATCATACACCTCCAAGCATATGTTAATGTTTACAAGTGCCATCTTTCTAAAAAAACTTATTATAAAAATCAGAGAAAAGTAGAGTAGGTCAGAGCAATGTCAAAATACAGATAACAGAATAAAGCATGGAAAGTGATGGGGTTCAGAGAGAGAGAGAGGGAGAGGGGGAGAGAGGGAGAGATGTGTAGGGAAGAGCTTAGGCTGGAACAGACTGCGAGGAAAGAGTGGAGAGATGGAGAACAGTGCAAGTGGGTTATGCTGGAGTAGAGAGAGGGAATTTGGCATTGGGAGTGTTTGTCAGCCCTGGGGTTCCTCAAGCCTGACAGAGGGCGGCGGCAGTGATGTGGCTGGTTGGGGGGCTGTCAGGTACGCCTCTCAAACCCTTACACGCTGTAAGGCAGGATAAGAAATCACTCCCTGGAGCAGCGCTGTTAACCTTGTCAGCACCAGTAATAACATTTAAAGACGTTAAGCTCGTAAATTGGCGAGTCTGGACTGCAGAGATATTATTTATGCTTGTCTTGGATTCTCAAAGAACTGGTTTGATGGGTAAATTGTGCTTAATTCTTGGAAGAAGTGTTTTTTTTCTGTACTGCAGCGTGATATGAGATTAATCCCTTGACAACCTTTGCAACACACTTCAAATTGCTCCCAAATGTCAGTGCAGAGATTTTTATTTTGGGAGGGAGGACGGGAGAGGCACACAAAGCCGGCCTGAGTATGGTGCAAACCCGTCCCGTCGTTCCTGCTGGTTGGGGGGGAAGTGGACAGGTACCTAACATGTGTCTCTTTTCCTGTCTTTGTTAAAGCTCATGCATTAAACCATGTTCTCCGGTTCCTTTTTCCCCTCCCCAAAAAAGGAGATTGTGAGGAAGGTAAGGCGAGAATCTGTCCCAGGTGAAGGCTCTGCCCTCACACTCCTACCGCCCTCTTATCCTCATACCCTGCCCCTTCTGTTGTATGGTTAAAGGGCCATGGGGGGAGGGGAGGACTTTTTGACCCTGGGGAGCATATAATGCCCTATCCTCATTGTGGACTGCAACAGAAGTATCTTCCGGAATTTCTCTTGGTCCAGTTTCAAATCTGCAGCCCACGCTGGGATCTGTTTCTGAGGACAAAATTCACGTGTGACCTTGCGGAGCTGAACACGCTCCAGCTGTCGACACAAATTTATCTCCTTTTGTAATTTCTGCGTTTATTTTTCAAAAATTTCCCTTCGTTGGCGGATTTGCCGCTTGTAGCTATGTCTATTAGAGGAGTCTGGCTCAGGCAATAATTAGATTGTAAACATGTCTCCAAAATGGAGGACTTCAAAGAGCAAACTGAGGAATCCATTATCGTTATCGAACAACTGGAAACTTTTCTGGATGTTTCTGTGGTGCAATAAGCACTGTGCAGTAGAAACAAAATAACCAGCTTATTAAGAAGCACAGACAACATGTATAGACCATACCTCAAGAACAGGGGTTGTTCTGGGACGTGCCGTGTCAATGTCACCAGAGCAAAGCCTGCAGTGAACACGTTCAAGTATACACCGGTGTAAAGTTCTTCATTGCTGAGATGGTCAGTGACACCACAAAGCTGGAAATTCATCACGTTGCAAAGCAGACTGATGATCCTTCTAATAGCGGAATTAATGGTTTGGCCATGCATTATATACATTAGGTAATTAGACCAGTTATACCGTTTTAATAGTAGTTAAGGGTATGAAATTTAAAAGTGAATTTCATAAAAAGATTCTTAAGTGAGGTGCCTTACCTGAACTCCATCCATCTACCTTACTGCTGATCTGGCACAGGGGTTATGGGTGGCCTGTAGCTTATCCCAGGCAGCATAGATCAAGGCTAGAGTTCACCCTAAATGGGATGCTAGTGAATCACAGGACACACAGTACAAACAATTTATAGCATGTCTCTGGGCTGCAAGAGAAATCAAAGCACCTGAAGGCAACCCCCACACCGTGTAAACATGCAGACTCCATCCACAGAGCAGGGGTGGAGTTCAATCCTGCAGCCCTGGAGATATGAGGTACCAATGCCACCCACTGAGTCACATAGGCACACGCTCACCTGATTTGCTCAAATAAACATTCAAGCATGATGTAAATTATAAATAATATATACGCGATGAATTTGTGTGGTACTCAAGCTGTATCTACCAATTTTTGCAAGTACTCACCAGCTTTTTTATACTGGGTCTGTCTTAGCAAGTATCCCAACTTTTTCTTTCAAATCTGTCTTATCAAGTACTCACCAGCTTTTTTATACTGGGTCTGTCTTAGCAAGTATCCCAACTTTTTCTTTCAAATCTGTCTTATCAAGTACTCACCAGCTTCTCCCATGTAAAAACATCAGAAATTCCATAAATATTGTGTTGCATTTGAATAAACTGAAGATAACGCAGATGCAACGATCCAGACACTGCCGATGCAGATGCAGCCATTGCAGACGTAAGTGCAGTCTGCAGAAGAGGTTGCAGCCTGTGCCTTGTGAGCTGCAGGCTCACATCCAAGCTGCTGGTTGGGGCGTCAAAGGGTTGGATAGCGAGGGACAGATGGAGCAGTGCAAATGGTTGTCTGCTGACAGCTGACCACAGAAAATGGAACAGGAAGTGACATATGACTTCTGTTTTTGGCGAACAATTAATATGACCTAAATGGTAGTAGTTAGGGTTTGGGTCCTAGTTACTACATGCTCCTGTTTTGGATTGTTGAGCACCTGTTTAGCTGATACCGGAAGACACACGTGAGGGGAAACGTCTTTTGAGGACTGCTCGACGTTGGTTTCAAACACTTCAAAATGAACAGCCTAAGGTAGCCATTAAATGAATGTGTTTAATACAATGCATGTTCTAAATGACTCAATTTCAGCCTTATGGATACTAAATTAGGGGACCGACTAAGACTATTACATAATACATAATGACGCATATGCACATGTAAAGCTTTGCCAAGACAGGGAGTGTGAGTAATTTGCATATGAATTAGGAATGTTGACTCAACTGCCATTAATTCCATCAAAATAACCTTGGTAACATTATGAGCCCAAAACCCGAATCCGAAGTGTATTCATTATGTCCCGTGACCTGGACGGCGAGGAATAGCACAGGATGGAGTGGCATGAATGAACTTTATGGCCCAATTCTGGGTGTAAGGCAGGCTTATCGAAGTGCCTTTGGCAACATCTCCTCAGAGCTCACCTTTCCTGGAATTGACCAACCTGGGTGAAGGAGATACAAAGAACCTGCTCATATCCATATCGCCACACTTCCTGCGTATGTAGAAAAACACCAAGGCTGTCACCTCATCTTTGGTTCACACTGGGTTTGACAATTGTGATCAAGCTGTTGAGAAGCACAAACACAGTTTAGAACAGTTTGGCTTTCCTTTGTATACCTGCTCATATTCACCTTTTAAGAAACGCAGTCAATTTACTTTTCATGGCTAGAGGACTGAGAGAGAGTGGATGGCTAGCATAACCCATCCATAGTTTCATTCTCAGGGGTTGCCTGTCTGACCCAGGCTGTGGGGAAGCAAAATCTTATTTCCACACCATACTCACAGTTTACAGTTTTTGTTTGTAGGCAGGGAAGTGCAAACTGTTGTCCAGCTATCTTGTGACAGCCATTATTGTGCAAATGTGATGTTGTATACAAAACTTTAACACTTTAAAAGAACTCCCAAGGTATGATGTTTAAGGGCGTTTATTACCCTAGAAACATGGGAACAGCACTGTGTTACTATGGTCGTGTCAGACATTTAAATTTTAAAATTCTATTTTTTTTGACGTTTAACTATGCAAATATTACGTTAGAAGTTTTAAACTAAACAGTCCAACTACAGTTTCACTTGGAAAATTTGTTTGGCACGGGTTAAAGAAAATTGCCATTGCTCCTCTGATTGTTCAAGCTTTCGGCATGACCAACAGCAAAGAACATTCCTCAGCTCATCAGCCAATGCAGGAAAAGCGTTTATCCCGTCCGACATTACATTTATTTTCAGGGGCCATGCGGTTGCATTGGGCTGCATGCCAGTAGCGCGTGCATTCTGAACAATCGAGCTTTTGAATTACGTGCATTGTATGATTAAAAGGCTATAAAGTTATCTGTGAGGACTTTAGAAAACACTGCATATCAGGTGCATTAAAAGCTCGCCACACCTTTGAAGTTTAGCGGCCGCTTTGCACCCATTTCAGCAAAGGTGTTCGGGGCTGAAGGATCATCCTGCCACCCCGTTCACTCGGTTTGCTTATCTTGTTTTGTACAGAGGCCTGCAGACGAGGAACAGTGCAGCTGACGAGCGAGCAAAGCGCCATTCTCTAAAGTTGCTGTTAGTGTAGCTGATGTGGCGGGTTTTCTGAGTTGTTGGCAGTGGGTGAGGCTGTGGCTTATTGTAGTTCTGCTGCGTAATGCTGAAAACAGACACTGGGAAAGTCATTGGTCAACCTGGACAACCAAGCCCACATCTGTGTGTCATCGTGAAGAGAATGTTGGATAAATGTATTGTTAATATGCATGCACAGGCCTTCTGGGGTTCTCCAGCTGCACAGCGTCCTCTCGTTCCATATGTGTGGAGAATGTGAGCATGTGTTCTGTGGTGAAGCCTTCCTCGGGAACATCTGTATACAAGCAGCAGTCCTCAGTCTGAGGCCTGTGGCTCATTGTCTTTCTGCTGTTTTTCTCTACTGGGAAAGATGCATTTCAAAACACCCTGACCGTGTGAGGCTACCTGGAGTCATAGCAAAGGCACCATTCTGGACATCATTCAAAAAACTGTAGGGTGAAGGAGCTATACTTTGGGGAAAACTGGAATTGTTGCAGTAACTTCTGTCAATAGTGGATAGCTAGTGCAGGATCACAGTGAGCCTGGGGCACCCTGAATGGGATACCAGTTCATCAGAGGGGACACACATTTACATGCTATGGGTTGTTTAGAGAGACTAATTTACCTTACTTCATATTTTTTGACTGAGAGAGGAAATTTACCCAACTGTGGGGAAATCATGTAAATCCACCCCCCCCACACACAAAGCCATTTCTACACTTTCATATTTTTTCTTTAGCGACGTACAGCAAAGCAGAAAACACAACACAAGAATACAGCAGTCAAGGAGTCAAGTCAGGAATAAGTGCAGCTAGGCTGAGCTTCCATTGATAGGCCAGCAACAAGTGCATGTTATCACTGGAGCAGGGGCTACACAGCTCATTACAAAACACTGCAAGAACCAAACAGAAGGGATATTCAGATGAAAACGCCATGAGGATTAAGGTCCTGAAAGAGGAGTGCAAGTATCCAGTGTTACATAGAGGCCATAACTAAGGTGTCAATAAAGACAGAGCAGGTCAGAGGTCGGATGGGCTAGGTGTGAGACTGTGGTTCTACCTACAGTGCCACCTCATTTCAGCAAGATGAACTGCAAAACTCTGTTGTGTGACTCAGGGGGCTAAGAAAGATATTTGTCAGGGAGGCTTGGCTGCAACCTGTTTAGCAGTCACATCACAATCTGCCCATCATCTCTAAAGTTAAGCCTAAACCCATATCAAATAACACATGGCATTCCCAGTGCTAATCCCAGGACTTCGGTACAAATCCAGCCAACAGATCCCACATTGGCATACTGACCATTTTATCCACAATATGGCATTTGGCTCTTGCAACATTCATACGGCAACATACAGAACATGTTTTCTTCTAAATCTTTACGCATGGAAGCACTGAGCTTACCCAATACCCCACAGGTGTTCAACCACCACTGAAAGTTGACCTGGAAAATGTCGTCTTCATCTCAAGGACAAGCACCAAACAGTGCTGGTAATCCAGTGACCAGTATGGTAATCTTATACCCAGCAGTAAACTCTGGTTTACAGGCAGTTCAAGTGAGAGCAGTCCTGATTTGAAAATGGCATATAACCAACCCCTAGAAAAGAGACACACCGAGTATGGGTAAGCAGTTCGCCCTGTCTTTCGCCGGAAGGCTCTGCATGAATATTAATGAAGTCCCAGCAGCACAGAGATGGTTGCTGCCGAGGCCTGTGGTGACCTGGGCCATGTCACCTCAATTTCGCCTGTGTCGTCACTCTCGAACCGTAAGCCAGCAAATGAAGGAACTCGCCCAAAGCTGGCCCTGGGATGGCTGCCCAGGGAAGGGGCCATGCCAGAGCGGTTCATCTGACAAGTGAAGACGAACATCTTACAAAGCCGGCACTCAGAAGGGATCGTGGGCACTGAGGTCTTCCACTGCGCCCAAAGCAGCTCTGCGACTGGCAGCCATTACGGCTCTTGAGGAGGTGTGCCGGCTCTGAACCGAGAGGACTGCTGCCTGGCACAGACAGACTCTTGCTACAGCCTGGCAAGCTAGCTGAGTGTCCCTCTTGCTGCTTGGGAGTTGAATGGTGCAAATTTGGCCCTCATTGCCTGATATGAGGGCAAATAAAGGATACAGCTGTGTATGGCGTGTAAACATGGACACCCTTCATCCTGCATTGGGGCAGTAGAGGTGACACGGTGCTTAAGCACAGACTGGTAACCTGAAGGCCCACCAGTAAGGGTCTGAGGAGGGTCCATCCTATAGTACCCTTGTGGCACTTAGTGTGACTTGGTCCAATGGAAAATTCCAGTCATGTAAGTCATTAAAAGTAGATTTAAAAAATGCATTAGCATAGCAATTAAAAAAGTAATAATTATAGAATGTTTATATCAATGGGTCCCATGATATAGTGGGCTAACTCAAAATTTTTATGTTTAAGTATCTGTGCCGGTTGCTTTTAATTGTAAATATGTGTGTACGTACAAATGGGCTAAACTTTCATCCAGAACTGGGTTTAGCCCATGTGTCCATAAGCCCATCCCAAGATATTGTTGAGTGTCATGTTCCGTTTCCATTTATTTAGCAAACCCTTTTTTCCATATATGACATAGAGCAGCACAAATAGAACACACGCATGCAGCTGTTATGAATGGAGGAAAGCTGCTACACTGAGCAACCAAAGAGGACCAGTAAAAAGTCTACAGTATGTTATCACCGGAGCAAGAACTGTACAACTCCTTACAGAGCACTGTACAGACTATGAGGACTAGGTCCCTAATAGAAATGTGAATAATACAAGGCAGCATAAAGATGGTATAACTGATGATGGAGAAGGTCTGTGGTGAGATGAGATAGTTGAGGTGTTCCCAGAAAAGCTGGGCATGACTCGAAGGTTGAGAGGTACTCCGCTAACTGGATCTGGATACTTAACTCATTTCAACAGCAAGTAAACACGACAAACATCTACAGTGAATGTAGGAATGAACGGTCTTGGTGAGCCATTCAATGGAACTAGGTGCTATTCCATTAACATCTCTGAAAAACAGCACCAAAGACTTGAAGTTGATGTGAGCACCTATAGGTGGCCAGTGAAGAGACACAAAGAGGGGGGGGACATGACAGGAAGTCAGCTGACAGAATGCCACAGATCCTGCTGCAGTTTGAATCATCCACAGTGGTGTAACAGCACAAGCTGGCAGCTCTGTCAGTAAGGCGTTACAGTGGTGTAATGGTGAGATGACAATGGCTTGGAGTAGGAGCTCCGCTTCATATTCTGTCAAATAAAATCTGAATTTCCTGACATACAGAGCAGATGTGTAAGACCAGGGGATTGCTACAATGCGGTCAGCAAAACATAGCTCAAGACCTTGATGGAGAACATATAGAATGCGGTACACTGACACATACAGTGAATATACATTGTGGCACAACAAATCTGTTGCATTTTCTGTGGTTGAAAATATTGAAAGCACCTATACCTTCTGTGGGTCCAGAGGATGGTTAGGGCAGTCAGACAATGTACTCTTAATGCGTACAACTGCTCTTCTAAGAACGGCCAGTGCCCATGGATATCGATTGGAGACTAGTAGCCTTAACTGTCTGCTGATCTTCTGTCTTTAGAGAACTTGTCATTTTGGTTGAGAAACGTTTAATGTTGATCGGACCACCAGACTCGATAGAGAAGTCATTTAATGGTCATGGACAAAAATAGCTGGTAATTCAAAATGGAGGAAACAGGCAGGACTTTGAGAGATTTTTGTCAGAAGAAAAGGAATGCACATTTAAAATATATGTATTTTTTATCTTGCCCACACAGTTTGTGATTTACGATGCAAATGTGAGATTTTTTTTGGTCTACCTGACCATTCTGTGTGAGCTTGATAACCTGATGCTGCATGAATTTCAAGGGTGGTAAAATGATAAAAACTATTAGAATAAAAAAGTAAGGCCCATTAATAACATGACACAAACTGAAATGAGATATTTTGGCTTTGCAGAACACGATACAAGCATGGCCAGAGATTATGTGTCATCCTGGTGTTTACAATAGCAACAGTCCATCTGGGATTTGAACTGACAACCCTCTTCATTCATCTTACCACTGCCCAGCACACATCCGCTGATCTTTTGTTCTGTGTCTAATCCCATACAAGCTGTTACCTCAAAGCAGACCTAATGAATACCGGGACTGCAAAGGCCCTCGGTTTCCTGGACTGGTTGGGAAGATACCGTTGCGAAGGGGAGGGGGTGTCACGTACTGTAGCCCATCCCTGTCACATGCATTCCCTTATCTCAGCTGGCTCACCTTCACCCCCCTATAAAATAATCTGCATACAGAGCTGCTGTGCAGCTTTTAAGGGTTTGTTTATTTGGGTTTCAGTTCATTTACAGCTTGTGCTTTCAGTGACCCCACCCGTGTTTAACAAGGGCTCGAAACAGCAGGACTGCTTAGCAGCCACGCATATCATTAGCATGTATTTTGCATATATTTAACATGTGATTAGCGTGTGTGTGTGTATTTGATGCTAATGTGGAGATATAATGCTATGTCTTTTGGAATTTAAAAAAAAAAATTTAAGAAACAAACACGTGTTATAGAACATAAACGGCCCTTGATCCTCCCTAAAAATACAATATGTATATACTGTAAAGGCATACCAATTTATCTTCTATCCTCTGTAGAGTTAATCAGTTCTGAATGCGGGTTCCTGTGACAGTTGTATAAATCAACCAAGATTCAGGCTTTCTCAGCACACAACTGGACATCTGTGGTCCAACTGTGGTTCCTATACTGCCTGACAAGGAACAGGTCAGTTGTAAAACATGACACTGGCAAACTAGAAGCTTGGTCAATCAGTTCAGTAGGTGGCAGGGTGGTTAATGTACCGAGGTTGCATACAAAAAAGAGCAGACTTCCATGAAAAACTGCCTATAGTAAACATATTCAGCCTTATGATCTTATAAAACTATACAGCATGAATGTCTCAGTGTTAACACTGAAAGGTATCAAAGGGCCATATTTCAGACTGCACTTTATATTCTGTTTTCAGCACCTAAATGCTGTGGTAGGGGGTTCATCTCTTCAATTTTTGGAAAACAGACTAGGACGTGTGAGGCTAATTGCACTTTGCTGTTTATCTGGCACGTCGGGATAGAATTCAGATTTCCACATGTATTCAGGAGGTTCGTACATACCCTTCTGACCTCTCGCTTGACAGTCAGGGCTGGGCCGGGGCCTGAACCCCACCCCCGACTGTCTCTCCAGGCTTGGCACAGAGCGGTCTGCCTAATCCCTCCCCCTCATGAATACATTAGCGACATGTCCTCAGCACCGGCTTAGCTCAGGGCTTTACTGCTCATCACATCCTATTACCTACTTTAAATCACTAATGTGACATCGTTTTCACTCCATTTCCGACCTCCTCGGTTAAAGATACCCCATTTCCCTGAGCCGTCAGTACGTGAGCCCCTCCAGCACAGAGCAGGTAGGTGAACACAAGCATACTGGCCCCTTGACTGGGTCAATCTGAGTGTCTTATTATGATTTGCTGATCAGTGTGGGACCATGAGACATGGTCATTTTGTCCCCATTTTTTATAACTAAGAAACAAAAATAAGTTGACAATATTTTTTCTGTCTTAAACTGTCAGGGATAAGAATGAGTTGCAGTTTGGAAACAGTGACTTACAGTGCTTACATATTGCAGCAATACAAACACCCAAGATGACAGGATGAACATCAAAATCTCTGTTTATGCTGGATTAACAAATTAAGCTATATTGCCCAGAGTTCAAACTTTCATGGGACAAAGATTTTCAAAATGCAGTGTATTTTTTGTATATAAGCTTCTTGTTGACCTTGTGACATGTCACAGTTTTCAGGCTCATCCATCTTTTAATCATGTATTCTTGATCAGGGTTATGGGGAAAATCTAGACCTTATCTCAAGTAGCTTTGTGTATAAGGCAGGGGTACGCCCTGGACGCAATCCCAAGGTATGTACACAAATGCAGGAATGTACACAAACACACAGGTAAATTTAAAAACACCTAACTATATGGCTTTGGACTGAAGGAGGAAACCAGTGTAAAACCATGTGACATGAGGAGAACGTGTAAACTTACACACAGAGCGAGGGTAGGATTTGAATTCTCAACCTTAGAGGTGGGAGATAGTCAGCTAAGCTATCAAAAGAGTATTCAGGTATTCATGGGAAATCTGGACACTCCTGGGCAGTAAATAAACCAGTAAATAAACCATAAGTGATGATGACATGGTGACAATGACATCTAGATTGAATTGCTGGCTTTGATTTAATAAAAAAAAAACAAGAAACAGGAACATACTTTCAGACAGCAGGGACTGACAGCCTATCCTCATTAGCTTACAGGAGCAAGCTCCTCCCACAGCTGCCCTAGTACTCCACAAGATCAATGGAACAGGAAATCATTCTGCCCCCATTAGCCCACGGGAAAAGGCCACAAGGTGGAGTACTTGATAAACAAAACCTCAGAAAAGTTGCGTTTTTCAACAGCTGCCAGATATTCGTTTAGATTTTTAAGATCATGTCCCCAATAAAATAAAAAAATACATATGACACTTTCAAATTTAACTTGAGAAATTGTATATACTCAGCAAATATTAGAACATCATTTGGAGCTGAAATCCATCATGGCAAGTAAAGTCGGCACCTGTCTGCATCCTCCAAAGAGCACAATTAGTTGCTTAAATCTGAATCATATTAGAAAAAACTCAAATGAATTCCATAAATATATATGCTTGGAATTCTGAACAGGTGAATGAGGGGATAAAATTAATTTTTTCCACACATAATCAACTTTGTAGAAGATACAATCCTAATTTACATTTGATACTTTGTATGACGTTAGCTGCTACTCATTGGGGGACAGGTGGAGGAGCTTGCTGATTGGCCTACACAGTTCCTAGGTGCTTGTGGGAGTTGTTGGGTCAGACGTCATGACTGGGCTCTTATTCAGGTGATTAACACATCAGACACCACTTTTCTCAGAAAGCACTTAGCAAGACCACTAAGATGTTACAGAACACATCGCTGTCTTTATTAGAGCCTTAACTGGCAATAATACTGAAAAACGTGAACTCAGAACAGATGGTGGAAACCCACGGCTTCAATTTTTTTTGTGTGTGTGTTTTAAGAGCACATCAACTCCTGCTTTTATTGTGGCATGAATAACATCAATAAAAGAAAAAAGAAATATACAACTTATATTACACTGTGTTATGAACAAAATATAAATCTATAACTCTATGTTATATTTACATAATTTTCTTTTTTAATTTCAAGTTGAGATGGTAAGATATATTTAAATCTTTCACTTTGCTTTGAGCTCCATACATGACTTTGATTGTCTTACTCATTATTACTACTTTAATCACATGTAAGGGAAGGCATTCCTGCAGCAGGAGTGAGTCCTTGGCGATCCGCCAGAACGCCACCTGATCTGTCAGCTTGTCCTCTCCATCACAGATGCCTTGCCACTCCTGTCCTAACAGTGTTGCCTTTGCATTCATCAGAGTGTGACAGGACTTGATTGTGATGCTCTGGGTATGAGAAAACCAGACTGCACAGGGTGTTGAAACAATGCAATTTTGATGTTTGGGGTGTGAGAGAACCCAA
>JAACJT020000001.1:8380944-8398807 GCA_009936485.2 Gymnarchus niloticus | reverse complement strand
CTGTGATGTTTGGGGTGCGTGTAAACCTGACTGTGATACTCAGGGTTTAGAGAACCCGACTGTGATGTTTGGGGTGCGTGTAAACCTGACTGTGATACTCAGGGTTTAGAGAACCCGACTGTGATGTTTGGGGTGCAAAAGAACCTGATTGTGATGTCTGAAGTGCATGAGAACCTGACTGTGATACTCGGGGTACAAGAGAACCTGACTGTGGTGTTTGGGGTACCTGAGAACCCAAAAATAATGCTTGGGGTTCCAGAGAGCTCAAATGTGATGCTCAAGGGATGGGGAGGGTGTGAGAGAACCTGACTGTGATGTTTGGGTGGATAAAAGAACCAGTTGTGATGTTCAGGGTCCAGGAGGTGATTTTCGAGGTGTGATAAAACCTGATTGTGATGTTTGGGGCGTGACAGAAACTGATTGTGATGTTTGGGGTAATTGTCCCAATGTCTAAAAGCCTGATTACAGATGTTCTGTGTGCTGGTGGGGCAGGATATGATGGTGAGGTCACTGTTTCGTACAATTTAATAACGGACATGGGGTCATTTTCTCAGCTCACCTGAAAAATTGCCATGGCTACGCCACGCTATGGAGCCAAAACAAAGCCATATAAATAAAACATGTCCTCTTCCATGGCAAAAGCAACGCAGTGGAACACCATCGCAGATATGGGCCAGCAGACAGAACTGGTTTCCATCTTTTACAAGGCCTTCACCTTTAGTTTAGCTGACTCAAAAGCACTTTTGCAGTAAAACAATAGGTGTTTGTGGACGTAGCGTGAAGAGGGTACACACTTCACTAACTGCTGCTCGGGAATCATCTGATAATCCTGTTCAGCCTGTAATAGCAGCTCTGTAAACGTCTCCTTGGCCAATTCATTCTCCTACAGCAGCTTTGCGGCTGTCTGCCTTGGCCGCTTCCCGACATCCCAATAAGGCGTCCGGAGACTGGCCAGGGTCCGGTTCAATGGTGTTCCACTGGAGCCCATCCGTACAAATCCCAGCAAAGGTGAGCAGGGTGCTTTGTTCAGTGAAAATGGGGTATAATATACATTTCTTCATCTTCAAAAAGGAGAGGAAATTTCACATTATACATAAACTGTGACATAAAAAAACCCAGGTTTTTCTTTTTGCTGTCCATACAGTCTGAGTGCTTTAAGAAACGGGTTTTAGACATGAAGGTTAAGTTAATGAAGACGCACAGAGGAAAGCGAGAGGTTCTTTCTCCCTCTGCAACAGCAGTCCTTTGTACAAGCTCCTCTTCAACTGCGTCGAAAGGGTTAATAAATGGTTAATAAAAGAAACATACTGACAAATAAAATAAAGACAGAATGAATCCAACAGAAAGGGGAAAGACACTTTAGATCTAAACATCTACCAGCTATGTATGGCTCTTTAGAGAGCGACTTCATAAGGTAATAAAAAACTCAGTAAAGGAAAAAAATAAATTATACATAACTTACTAAACTTAGGAACAGATGACCATCATAATAATTATTATTATTAATAACATTATCACACTAGAGGCAGTTTGATTGAGAAAATACAGTATTTAAATGCAAACGAAACACACAGCTGAGTCTGAGCAGATCCACCCAGAGGGAACAGCAGCGCAGATCCACGGGGAAAAGCGAACGCAGGACAGCACCTGAATGGGAGCTGGCAGCGGCGTCGGCGTGCCAGCGCTCTCCAACCGGGCTGACAACAGGCAACCCGTCTGGACGGTCAGACCAAACATCACTAATTCAGCCAGTGTGGTCAGGTGGTTGGAGGCCGTGTTTGTGGATCCTCCGTCTGGATGCTGGCCGCCACCAGGGGGCCTCAAGCACACAATTCAAGAGTGAGGGGGACAGATGTGGATGGAGCCCAGGGTGGTGTCATCCAGCATGCCCTTGTAACTCCCTTGAAATAGTGCCAATTCAGGTATGGGGCAACCTAATCTTCCTGTAAATGGACAAACATAGGTCCCAGTGCGGGCAGAGACCCCCCCCAGATGGCACCAGGCAGCATGCAAGTTTTGCGTGTTAAACACGGTCTGCACACGTGACACCACAGCTGTCAGCTGCATGGGGCCAAGAGCCATATCACTGCCTGGTTGGTCCCATTTCAGAATGGGCCACATCAAGTTGGTGTGTCTAGTAATGGCACAAACAGACCCGTGTGTGTTCTGAAACACACACACATACACGCACTCACGCACACACACACTCACTCGCGTGTCCGCGACTCTACGCAGCACTCGAGGTCAACATCACTCCATGGTGACGGCTTGTTACCCGTCCAAATTCGTATCGAGGCTAATTTCTCGTTTTTCCACACTTCAGTCAAATACACGCCGATGGTGCCTACAGCGCCACAAGGGAGAAATCAAACCAGATTAAACGAATGTGGTTTCCTTCCACGAGAAGTGCACCTGTTACATTATTAAACAACTAGAGAACGGAAAGTGGCCCTAAGCATCCGAACGCAAACATCTAGAAAAGTTTGCGGAGCAGGAGGACGGAAAAGACGCCTTCAACTCCAACGGTGTTGCCAGTCCTACAACAGAACACATGTGCGTGCACAAACAAACAAACACACGCGTGTGCGGACACACACATACACACACACAAGCACGCACACACTTCCTACTTCCGACACCCGAGAGTTTACAAATGACAGACTCCAGTTTAGACAAGTCTCTCTCTGCCCATCTGTACCCAAAGCTCATCCACATGGTATTCCTTCCTGCTGTTCTCCTCATACTCCTTCCTCTTCACCTGAGAGCAGCACCCGGAGTCTTCACGACCAGAATGAAAGGTAGAACGAAGAGCGGAAAAAAAGAGAGAGGCTGATAGAGAGAGATGCTGGGCATCTGAGATTGTCTACCACTTGACACTGCTTCACTGTGCCCGACAGGGCTCTGATCAACGTCTCACAATCCTATGCACAAGTAAGGGTTAAAAAAAAAAAACAAAAAAAAAAAACACCGGTGTTCATTTGGCACTTCCTACACGATATGATGTCCATGGGATGGGCGATGGAACCAAAGAAGGTGCCAGAAGGTAAATGCAGACTTGAAATCATAACAAAACAAATGGAAGCTGGAAAGAGGCAATGTCTTTACTCCTGTCAGGTGCTTCGTACTGGAGGAAAAAGAAACCTAAATGCTCTTCTCATAAAACTGTTGCACAAAAACAATATATCACATTCACAAGCCACTTGTTGGCACCATGTACCTGAGTGAGAATATTATAGAACCAAGAAAACAAGCCATTTAAAAGTGTCTCTTTTTTAATAAACAGGTCCAGAGGGGTTGGGCTTCAGTGCTCAGTCTCATCATTTCGTTCAGTTTCCGTCTGCTAGCTTATCGGTGCTTCCTCACCTCAGCATGGCTAAGAGCGTTGATTCCTGTGAGACTCGTGTTGCTCGTGTAACAGTCAGTGTTCCTTTCTGTGCTTCGCTGCTGGGGTTCGGTGGGTGGGGCAGGGCGCGCGCGTCAGGGCAGCTGGCTGGGGTGTGTGGGGTTTGTATGGCTGTGGCAGCCCACACACCCCCCCTCCCCACCCCCTCGGCCTTGTCGGCTCCTCCGACAGATCAGTGCGCCTGCGCGGCGATGTGATTCTCGTTGTCGCTCCCGTAGTCCCCATCCTCGTCCTCGTAGTCAAAGTCGTCATAGGCGTCGCCGTTGCCGTCTTCCAGCCGCAGCTCCTCCTCCTTGACGCGGGGCTCCTCCCCCTTCAGACCACCCAGATAGGAACTCTGGATGACGGGCACGGTGGGCTCAGGACTGCTGGACATGCTGGAGTGCTCGGACGGCATCTGCGGGGAGGGCATGCCCGCCATGGAGAGGGCGCCGGGGTAGACCACGCCTGCCGAGGGCAGGGGCAGCTGGCCTTGTTGCCTGGATACAACAAGAGGAGAGCCGAGGCGATTAATGAGCGGGACTCGGGTACGAGATACCTAGAGTCATGCCGATGAATTCAGACACACGCAGATAAAGTGATGCATATGTAGATGAACTGAGGCATGGCTATGGCACAAACGTGGGTGTCGTCACATACCCGACGGTGAAGTACTGTCGCATCTCCTGTCGCCGGTTGCGCATGATGGCCTTGTACTCGCCAATGCGCAGCTTCTTGCCATCCACCAGGCAGGTGCGTTTGGGCCGGGGTTTGTACTTGTAGTCGGGGTACTTCTCCAGGTGCTGCTTGCTGAGTCGTGCCTGCTCCTCGTAGTACGGCTGCTTCTCCAGGTTGGTCATGGCCTTCCAGCGGGAGCCTGAGGGGGACGGTCGGCACGCTCATTAGCATCCTGTGCTGCTCTATCCTCTGTATTTTAGCTGTGCTGTAAGGTTACACAGAATCTTCATTAACGGCACTGTGTCTATCCGCATAGTGCATTTCAACTGTGTTGTGTATGAGGTTAAATCTCAATCCTTAAACAGAATTTTACGTGTCCGAGATCTCCTAGATCTTACACAGGCTTCCATGACAACGTGGGCAGATAAATTATGGCCAGTGATCTCCAGTACACACACACACACACACACACACACACACACACACACACACACCTTTCTAACGGGACCCTCTGCCCAGTGTAAGTCTCTGTGTTAATTCATTGTGCTCTTTAGCCTAGTTCCCACACTTCAACATCAGTTACCCCTGAGGATCTGTACATCCCACCCTTTTCCCCACCTTCGCTTTGTCACAGCCAATCAGAAAAGTGACAACATGAAACAAGGCTGAATTTCACTTAAAAGAACCAAAATCCCTCCTCCTCTACAACAAAACAACCCTGACTGGCCCAGACTGGCCAATCACAGTCAGCTCTGTCCTGTATCTCATTCAGGAGCCATTCCCTGACTGTTACTTTGCTGTTTCCACCTCAGTTGTGTGTATATTTGGCTCTTGTGGCTAAATCCCGTTTTCGTTGGTCTTTCCATTCAGCTCCAGAAGAGCATTCCAGGATGTGTGTTTTTGGCTTCAGTTCCGATCTCCTGTGAGTGTGAGTACTAAATTTACACCCCCGTTCCCACTACTGTGTGCGTAATGAGAAAAAGCTGTCGCCACTGGCCGCCACGCACCCAGAGCCGGGTGACCAGAACAGGCGCCTCAACGCAGTTCAGAGCGCAGGCTTATTAGAACCAGACTTGCCCATGTTACAAAATGCTTAGAAGCTCTTTAAAATGTCAAACACAATCTCGGGGGTCGGAATGAAATGTCAGGCTCGCCGGAGAGCTTGTTTAATGCATAATGAATTATATCATCGTTGCGAGAGCTGGCTCGCCAAAACAATTCATTAAGTGTGAGTTTCTACAACTCCGTTCACAAAAGCCTGGTTGTCAAAGATCGTATTTCTCCCCATCTGTGACCCCTCACCCCCCCCACTGCTTCCCAGACTGGCCCAGTGCACATAAATATTCATTAGCCCCGTTTCTGACCAATCATCACATGAAGCTTGGGGTTGGCAGGGTGGGGCACAAGATGGTATGGTAAGCAATGAGGGACACACTGAGCAGTGTGCCATTCGAACTGGTGCAGGAGCAGAGATGGTGGGGGGGGTGAGTTTTGTAAATACTGGTAGGAAGGTACTCTGCACACAGGGAATGTGAAACAGCTGAGATCTCTGTGTTCTGGGTGTTTTGGAGGAGGTTTGAGTGGGAGCTCAGCCAAAGTGCACACAGAACAAACAGGCTAGATTCAGCCCAAATCCTCACATCCTCAGCCCCCCGGTCTCCCACCGCAGGAAGGTTGCCTCACCGAGGATTTTACTGATGTTGGAGTTGTGCATGTCGGGGAAGGCCTGCAGGATCTTTCTGCGCTCGTCTTTGGCCCACACCATGAAGGCATTCATGGGCCGCTTGATGTGCGGCTCACTGCCCCCCCTGCCACGTGCCTCCCGGAACATCCGTGAGTCGGACACGCTGGGGCTGCCTGCGGGGGGAGACATGCACACAAACACACAGACAAAATGACAGATTGTGTGTCAGCCTAATAAACAGCGATTGTCATAAACACACCCCTTGTCATAACGATTAGCGAGTGCTCGTACAACATAAACACACATGCAGACTCTCAGGAGCGCACTCTGGAAAGGTTTTTTTTTTTGGGGGGGGGCATGCACTAGGGGTCTGTAAAAGGGGTCAAGTTTTACACAGAGCTGGAGACAAAGTGTAACAACGTGAAGTGAGCTGCTGGCACTGCAAAGCCAATTGTCTTTATGGATCATCTGTACTGATGACCTTTCCTGTCAGCCTTTCATTTCGTCCGCCTGTGACCCCTTCGCTGCTGGCTGGGAGTGACACTTTTGTGTGATTGGTTAGCTGGAACCCTTAGCCCCTTTGACATCGGCCCAAAGCAGAGAGCGTTCCACACACTCACCGTCTGAGTCCCCACTGATGTTGAAGTCCATCACAGCGTGGCTGAACTTGCTCTCCTCCGACTGCTTCAGCTGCTGGGAGAGACTGTCCAGAGCAGCCTTCTCCTGCTCGGTGAGAGGGCAGAGATGCCACGTCAGTCTTCACTTGCACAGTGCATAAATAAGCAGACAGACACAATAAATCGATCGCAAACAGGTATGTGTGTGTTTTCTTTAGGGGGGAATCCACCACTACATGGTGAGGATCCATGGGGGGGCTGCTGGTTCAATGCTGGTGTTTTATGCTGGATGGAAGGGGCGGGGGACCTCAATCCTCTCCAGAATTCACACCCGGATCTGAGCAACAAGCGCCTTGTGAGAAGCAAGTGTACTTCAGCTTGGTCTGTGGCCCACACTGGTCAGCCTTGGGAATACATGCATCTTCTGGAAAAGCTCAAGCATGGAGCTCAATGCGGCTCAGAAATTGGACAGCAGCCTGCATAAAAATGCAATCGAGTGATTCCCCCATTCCAAAGTGTCCACCCACTTGAGGGGCACAGAGGAGATCAATCTGTCCACCCTGTTCCAGCGGACTATGAGAGTAATGTGCAGAGAATCACTAAGAGCGTGTTCATGCCCACTCTCCTCCACTTCATGGCGGTGATGGAGGGGTTCTTGCTGGGCATGCATGTGTTGAGCCTTCCAGGAATACCGAGCCGGACGCCATCTGTGTGGTAGTGCATCCCCCTCCCTGCATACTTGGGGGGGAGGGGGGGGGGGGCACCCTGGGTGCAACGCATTAGACTGAGAGCGCTCCAGGAAGGAGAGAGGGCCAGAGCACACACCCCCACGGGTATTTATTACACTCAATAAAAGGCTGATTTACTGCGCATTTACATGGCTAATGCAGCCGTCCTGCTCATTTTCATTTCAGACCTCCGTCTCTTCGCATATATATTGGGAGCCCCCCACCCTGAGTGCTGCATTTACAGGCTAATTATACAATTAGGAGCCATCCCTGAAGCCTGGCGTCTATAAAAACACACTCAACAGCGTCCTCTCCATTAGAACATGACCCAAACTGCCCAGGCCTCCATGGCAAAGCACATTATTCTATTCGCAGCCATACAATTAAATAGTTCCTGCGAGTTAATTCACCAGATTTAAATAAACCTGCTGCACAAACACGATTCGCCGGTGAGGAATGGAAAAACAGAACAAGTGAATTAAAAAGAAGTGTGTTATACAGTCACACACTCTAAAGGTGTCACCCTGAGTCTCTCCCTAGAACACAGAAAGGAGTGTGTTATACAGTCACACACTCTAAAGGTGTCACCCTGAGTCTCTCCCTAGAACACAGAAAGGAGCGTGTTATACAGTCACACACTCTAAAGGTGTCACCCTGAGTCTCTCCCTAGAACACAGAAAGGAGTGTGTTGTAGAGTCACACACTCTGAGGGTGTCACCCTGAGTCTCTCCCTAGAACACAGAAAGGAATGTTATACAGTCAAACAGACTGAGGGTATCACCCTCAGTCTCTCATTAGATCACCATACCAAAAAAAAATCTGCGTAGTCTAAAGGCAAAAAAGTAGAAACAGAGATGGAGGGGAGATGCCTGATTGGTTAAGGGGTGGAACAACAGCTGGATTTAATGTTGGCCCCTGAAACAGTGCAGCCCAATGTGGGTAACCACACAACCACACCCTTTTACCACAAACCATGGGTCCCATGCTGATGCTGATATAAGAACAGTAAGCAGAGCTGTTAAAAAAATCCAGCTACGACCTCAATTGTGAGTGCATGTATGTATGTGAATCAATCAATCGTTCAATCTTTATTTATATAGCATACACACACATTTGTGTACATTTGGTTTTAAAAATTTCCAGATATTGTAGTCACTCAAAATGTTAAAAGGTCCAAGATATGCAATAGGGCAAAAAAGAGGTGCTTTTTTCAATATTTGAAAACCACAACCAACGCCACTGTCAGTTTTCACTAAGTCAAAACCACATAACTCCAAAGATATTTGCTGTAAATATCATACATTTATGAGGTTTTTTATTGCAAAAATATTATGTGCAGGGGTAGTATGTTCCACTAAGTCTGTGCGCAACAAGCTTGCAAAAATAAAGCGGGGGGGGGGGGTACCTATTAAAATATTTCCTTATACTGAGAAATATTAGGTGGAATGGTCAAAAAAAAAATGTTGACACATTACGAACAGTTTGTGAATGGTTTCTAGTTCGGTTTGCGTCATTTTTGTTCCAGGTCGCTAGCAACCAGAGGTATGCAATAGACACATTTCACTGTAAACAAGACACTTGGGCCAGATACATGCATGCCACCTAGATGGAGGAGCTGTTGGCTCTCTTGACAGTGGCTACGCGTAGGTTATACTACAAGGCCAGTTTACTAGCTCTGCTAGGTTTCTTAAGACTTACATCTGAGTTTTGGGTGCTATGAACCGTACCTCACAATTGTAGTGCTATTTATCGCTGATTGTAGCAAATGAGATTAAGTTAACTCTGGGTATGTAAAACTTGCTTTGTAGTACACACTGCAGTCCCAGCAGTGTAGAAACTATTGCTAGGTTTCAGAAATGACTTTTTCATTATTACAATTTGCCTATGATAGGTGACATGTACTAGTAATATCCCAACATCACTGTACCATGTATACATGTGGTCATTCACAGAATCAAGCACAATGAATTTCCATCCATCCATCTCCCAAGCTGCATCACCCTGTTCAGGGTTGTGGGGGAGCCTGGAGCCTATCCGAGGGCACTCAGTGGGATTTGAACCCCCAACCCTGGAGGTGTGAGGCGGCAGTGCTAACCACTGAGTCACTGTGTCCAAAAATTGTAATGTCAATAATTATCATCATTTACCCTGCCAAGCAAGTACAATTTGTAGACAAAATGCATCCTTTTGCTTTAAGGACATATGTCCATGCTACATATTATAGCTGAATCTTCCGGCCCTGTGTGTGGCTAGGAAACAAAATGGTCTTAAGCGTACAAAATTCAGAGCGTGAATATGAAGGCTACTTTATGGCTTGAACATGTGCATTAAGCACAAATAATTAATTTTGCACATTACAATAAATGTAATTTATTTATTACTTTCTTACTAATTTAGGGTGACGATACCTAAACCTACCTCAAACCCTCTCCCACACAACAAGTGTCCGGTTTTGAGATTTTGAATATCTGGGGACATTCACTTTCATCAATGTTGTAAGGATACGGCAAAATTTCACCAATCGTGAGTTTTAATTTTTCTTCTTTGTCAGCAGGTGTCGGGGTCTCCTTGTATTTCCCTCCTTTGTCTGGCTCAGTGGTTCCCTTATTTATCCTGACAGCTCAAGCACCACTCACTTAAAAACCACACTTCTATACAGTTCTATGCCATCAGCCTGTTGACCTACACTATTTTTAGCATCCAGACTGTGCGTGCACACTAATTAAGCATGCTGATGTCACATGAAATCCATCTATATTGGCTGAAATTTCCATGTATTAAAGGGTAAATCGCTTAACATCTGGATGCAAGGCCAGCCCTTTAACAGCCACACCACCATTTATTCAGAAAATCAACAGATCTACAGCTCGAACCCTCTACCTTGCAGCAGCCCTCAGCTGCCTAACCATGGCAACCCATCCAAACGAATTAGGTACCTCATCGCTCAGTCTCAAGGTGTAACACACACAATCCCAGGATCAAGGGTGTATGTGTGTGTGAGAGAGAGAGAGAGAGAGAGAGAGAGAGACAGAGCGAGAGAATGCACATCTGATTTCACCTGGATATGTATGTGTGAGTGAGGCAGACAGGCTAAGCGTGAGTGTGAGAACATCTAAGCCAGTAGGTAATGCCTGTGTACTCACGTCTGCATGTTTGTGTGACAGAACAGGCACACGGACGAGGGTTTGTGCGTCAGTGTGCTCGCATGCGTGTGCCCAGGAGATGTTAAATGTTAAACGCCATCAGCACAGATGCTCTCTGGGCCTCTCCAGCTGACTGCAGTGTGTTTAACAAATAAGCACAATTTAGCCCTGCATCCCAAGAACAGCCGGTGTCGTCTCACATTAGCGTCTGGCACGGCACTAAGCGCCGTCTCCGCAGAAGGAGCGCCCAACAGGAATGCCTGCCCCGGGCACTCCTCGAAGAGACAGTCAATATTTGAGCGGAATATTTCTTTCTTTTTTAAACCTTTTCTTGCTTTCTAATAGCAACTTGTTTTGATTTGCCGAAGAGCCACAAGTCCCCTGTTGCCCCACCAGACTTCAACGCTCTCTGTTGTCACCAGCTGACCAACTGTGTGTCTGCTCCTGGAGGCGGGTGCAATTTTATTCTAGGTCTGCGTTCAGAATCCACGAAACAGAAGGTAGGAGTTGTGCAGAGAGCACATCCACACAGGGGCACCACTTACAAATGAGGATCTCATTATGTGCTCTCAACACTGCGCTTAACCGCAAGCTTGCAGGGTCAAATCCCAGAAGGGGACATTCTGTTATACCCTTGTACGCCTTTACCCAAATGCTCTGAGAAAAAGTACACTACCAGGTAAAGAATAACTGTCAAGTCTCTTTGAAAAAGTGTCAGTTAGGCCATTTCAGGGGATCAGATTAATTGACACGCCTAGACCCAGGCAGGCTGTCCTAGTTACAGTAGATTTTGGAGGACAATTTTGCAGAAACAAGCCAATGTTCAAAGAATGCTAAAGAGCGTCAACATGAGGGGAAGCACCTTTTCTGTGCGGCTGCCGCCGAGGCCCAGGCCACTGACCGCAGCCACCTTGGCGTCCAGGACCTGCTGCTCCCGCTTCAGCTGCTCCTTCATCTGCCGGGCCTCCTGGAAGGCTTTGGTCACCGCCTCATGGTCATTCAGGTATCCGGCTGGCGTGATGGAGGACAGGAGGTCTGGGTGGAGATGGAGACACACACACACACACACACACACACACGCACAGCTCAGAGGACTCCCAGCAGCCATGTGTGCCATGCTGAGCGCTGGGCAGATCATCATCTGAGTGTGACCAGCTCTCACTTTATAAGCTGTCAGCTCTGGTCCAACGCCCAACTAACGCCGAAGCTGTCTGTGTGTGTGTGCTGCTATAAGCCCTAATTCTGAGCCAATGTCAGCCCTAAAAACACGGCCATAGTGGGACTCCACACTTCCCTAAGCACACTGCTCTCCCACATATCAACATCATAACACGGCATCACACGGTCCGGAATCATGTAACCTCTACACATCAAAGGGCAGCAGAGATCATTTAAGAAGCCCACTGTGCACTGGGATGCGTGGGCTTGAACGGTGCCGTCTGCAGTGCATTTGGAGATCTCTGAGGAGGCTGTGCCGAGATCGACTCGTACTCCTGACTACTGTTACACGCAAGGCCAGCTTATCTCAGCCAAAACATCTGTACTGTCATGTGTGATTCCTGGCTTCCCTTAGCTTTACCATTAGTGTTACTCAGTGGTGAAGAGGGTTCTGTTAAGGAACAGAGTGTACTGTCAATGAAGGAAGCATATGGGGCATACAGTTAACAGAGGGAGTGCCCTGTTAATGAAGTAAGCACAGGGGGCGGACTGATAATGAAGGAAGTGTAGCGAGTATTGAGTGTTGACAGAGGGGGAGTAGGAGGTGTCTTATTAATGAAGGAAGCGAAGGGGGTGTACTGTTAACGGAGGGGGAGGAGGGGGTGTTTTGTTAATGAAGGAAGTGAAGGGGGCATACTGTTAACCGGGGGAGGAGGGGGTGTCCTATTAATGGAGGGGGCGTCCTGTTAGTGAAGGGGGTGTAGGGGGTGTATTATAGCACTTCCCATGTTGGGCTAAAACTAACAAAGACAGCTTGAAAAGTTTATGGATTTGAATCTTCTGAAATCCAGCAACAAATGCAGTCTCATCTAACATTAAGTGTTTAGTGGAGCAAATTCTTAAAAAAAAGTCAAATGGACCTGGGGGGGGGGGGTTACCTCGTGAACCAGACAGGGTAAAATCTACTCGGGCAACATTTGGTCTGGGTGTACCTGGGACTAATTGAACATGACCAAGAAATCACGGCAAGGCTACGTCTGTGTGGGGGATGAGGATCCGTAGGTTGTTCAAAGAGCTGCGTGGAGAGGTGTACAGGAGTGTCTACCACTCATCAACATGCTTTTAACATTGAGTTATGGATCTCATCCTGACCAGGAAAACACCGCGGGACAGATGGGGAGATGGCGTGACAGAAGGCGGGGCCTAACTACGACAGCTTGCCTTGATGTGTTCCTGGGATCCCGGAAAACTTTATGCCCTGATCCACTGCTGGGAACAAGAAACATCTGGACCCTAAATCCAATAATCTGCTGCTAAATCCTGTGATTTGTTGAAAGGCACTGAGATGAAAGAAAATGAGCCCGAAAGGAGTTCACCGGGACTAGCGTCGGTGTTAATAGTGGCTCGGCTTCGCGGTCTGATCGAAAGGCGACTTGTGTGAGAGACTCACCCAATGGCATACGAGAACATGTCCTGTTTGCACCTTTGTGCTTGCCATTCACCCTCCGCCAAAACTGCAGCCCCACCTTCTCCCCACAGGCAAGTTCATGCCCTCCTTAGACTGACGGCAAGGGGGCAACTTCTGACAGGGGCTTCTAGAGGGTGTGATGGCAGGTGGCTCTTTTTGGTGTGAGCCTATATACAATGTTCCAGTGTGTTACACACGCCTGTGCTGATGCACACCGGAGTTGAGCAGTTAGCAGTGTGATGAAAGAAACACCGGTGAGAATCACCTTTGCACCGGCCGACTCGGTAGAATTTACTAGCCGAACAGTCAGACTGCGAGACTCGCATCGCACGGACTGCTGTACTGGCTGATAAGAAAGACCATTTGCACATTTGTGGGATGTAAGTGCGGCTACAAGTGAAATGTAGGGACAGGCGGCAGTACCTATGGAACTGGCACGGGTGGGGGGGCTGCCGATGCTGGCTGGGGCGCTGTGCTTCTGGGAGCCGGGGCCCAGCTTCAGGGCAGGAACCTGTGGGGAAGCGGGGGAGGTGGGTGACTTGCTCTCTGCCGCCTTAGGCCTGGACGACAGGTTCAGGGGCTGAGCACCCTCGTCCTGCAAGGCAAAAAACAGCACAGGTGTCTCCATGGAGACCGCATACACAGGGACCCACTCAGGAACCCTGATGCAGCAAACACACAGAAGCATGTATGCTCAGCAAGGTCATGTGGGTGCCTCTATTAAGCACAAGGAGGACAAGAACAAAGGTTGCCACTCTAGACTAACAAAGCAAGCAGAGGAGCTTCATGAGGATAAACAGACCAAACGAACTGAGCCTGGAAACAAACATTTTTGTTTCCTGTCATCCCCAAGCATGGAGATTCTGTGATAGACAGGAGCCTCCCACTGCTCGGTAACTTAACTAGGGCTGCATTACCCCCGATCACCCTAAAAGCTGAATGACAAACCTACACCTCACGGAGTCCTCAAAGCCATGCCGAGTCTCTGGTGATGACACCGTCCACTGAAACAATCCATAATGCGTCCTTGGCAACGATGACGCATCCACTGTATCAGACTGTGACCTATCCCTGGTAACACCAATGTATCCAGAGTCACACTGCAGTGATTAATATCGATGAACTTGCCATGAAACCAACTCCCTTACTGCGATTAAGGGATCCAGCACTCTAGTAGGGCCTGGCTGAGTCACTTGTGGGGTCTGGTCACACTGTCAGCTTGGGTCGGGGGGGGGGGGCTGCTTATGACGGAGTGCTGCTGCCACACAAGTGCGGCTTGATTAAGACCTTCCTCTCATGTTCTGCTATAAGCTTTTTCAGGATTGCCTTCATTACAATCTGTCTGAATTGAGGAAAACCAGGAAGATCTCTTCATTACGTAAAAGGCAAAGGCCTCCATGAATGAGGTGCAAGGAGGAAGGTTCGGCTGGGGAGTATTCAATTCTGACCCATATTGTGTTGGGCTTTCTGCTGCTGGATTGTAAGAGAAACCTGAATATTTATTACAGATAATGCCTTCTCCCAATGTTCATTCTCTCAGAAGAAAATCCTTCAGTGGGAAGTTGGCCAACATGAATAATGCCACTGAGAAGGAATTAGCAGAGATTGGCTAGCCTGGGTGCAATGAGGTGGGCCTTGTTTCAGCTTTGCGTGATTGGCTAGACTGTGGACACTCTACCCTGTTACTGGCTAGGATGTGACTGAGCTGTACATGATTGGCTGGCCAGTGGGTGGGCATCATGTAATCGACTGAGCTATGCTAGGGCCTGTAAGTTAACTGTTCAGAGCTAATTCCTGGCTATGCCCTGCCCATGTGTTGGACTGCACTCACTTCTGCTAATTCATACCTATGCTATTCATGGGTGGCATAAGGTGCTGTCCCCTGCCGTGTGACACTGCACCTGGAGTCCGTAAGCCTACAAACATGCCACTGCGGTTTTATCAGGCAGATCATCTAAGCCAGTCGCCATGGTGATCACAAGCTCCTGACCATAAGCCATGAAAAGACAGTGCTACCGAGGCAGGCGTGACTGTGGATTTGGAAATTGAGACGTCTAAGCGGGGGAGGAAGACGAGGCACGGTGGTCCGGTATATGCCTAAGTCCCTCCACCCAAGCCTCCATGGGGAGGAGCAGCTCTTAAGTGCTGTGTGCCAGAGTCCAAACAGCTGCCTGACAGGCGTCATGCTGCCCTAAGTGGCCTGAGCGTCCAGTGAAGTAACCCGGGGGAAAATCTGGGCCCTGAAAAATACATGTTTAACCTAACTGGCACAAAAGACCTAGGGGGAGAGGCTGAGGGAGCCAGAGAAGGTGACGGGGGGAAGAGAAAAGGTAGATGAGGAGGCATGGGGTAGACAGAGGGTAAAGGCAGGTCTGGAAGACAGCAGAGCAGGATGACGAGAGACAGATGCCATACTCTCTCTCTTGGCAGAGGTAGTGGAGAGGAAACCATAAGAGTAGAGATGGTCAATTCAATGTCAGTCACTGTCGTACAGTGCCCATCCCAGGGCATTGGGTGTTCAATGGGGGGCTGTTACCCCTGGAATGGTAGTAAAACTACCAATTCAGCTGGGGTCCTGAATGGAGGCCTAAAAGACACATAGTAATACTTCCTTGCTTTGGTGCTTGGCAGCAAGGGCTCATACAAAAGTGGGAGGCGATTTGATGGGGTGCAAGGTGACAATTTTACGGACCAGCTGCCACTATAGCTTAAAATGAGGTGGCGATGTAAGATTTTGTGGAGTGTCCTTAGACACAAGCTCAAAAAACACGGCAGTTTTGGCACTCAGCAGGAAGAAACACCCGCAAAGGAAAGGGACGATGTCAGGGAGGTGGTACCTTGGGTTTCAGAGGTGGGGTGCTCCTGCACTTCTCTGTCTGGCCACTAGTAGGCGAGTGAGTACCAAGGCTGGCCTGGGGCATGCTGCCATGCTTGGACCCTGGGGACACCTGCATTGCCGCCAGCTGGGCTGCGTAAAGCTGCTGCAAAAACAAAACGGGGAAAAAAAAGACAAGAAGAAGGAAGAGACAGAGAAAGAGACATGAATAAATAAATACACACACTGCACAAACAAAAAGAAGATGGGGCTAAAAAGCCAGGCCTGGCCATTAGCAGGGGCCCGACGGCTGTTTGTGCCCGAGAGGCGTGCGCTGCTCTGGGACAGGCTGTCACTTCGTGTCCTGCTGTTTGGCCTCCAGGGGCCTGGCTAACAGCAAACACGAGTGAGAGATGTCCCACTCAGGTGCATCCTGGGATACAGCGCTGAATCAGGGTCGGCTTCAGAAAGAGGCTACAGGGTGGGGGAGCAGAACTGACTTGAGATGAAGAAGTGGCCAAGGTGCTTGTGGAAGGAAATGGAAAAGTTGGGGGCTTCCGCCCTGAGGCGGATGGACGCGATGGCTGGCGAGAACCGCAGTCAGTATGCCAGCCGGTGGACCTGGCACCTTTCCGGGGATTTAAAAAGCTCAGCTAAATATTCTTCATGGAAACAGATGCAATAACTGTAACAGTACTTCATAAGCTTGTCACAAGGAGTACTGCAACATCTCAACAGCAAACAGCGATTCAGGGGCAAGCGTCTTTTGGGTCCATCCTACACCCCGCCCCCCGAGAGGAAGTCCGGCACAGCTCCCTCTCACATAAGGCGCTTCTTTCAATGACAGACAGCTCCTGACTGCTTTAAGCTGACTGCTTTTGAATGCTGCTCGTAAACAGACTTAACTGGACTATTTTTAAATGCCTCTACATTCCAGAAGCTCTTAAGTGTATTCTGGTGAACTGCCTTTGTGCACATTATTAGGAAAATTCAGAAGATTTTATTTTATAATGTCCCCTTCTTGATGATGCAAAATAAAAAAACATGTTGATTGAAGCTGGGATTTTTTTTTGTGTGCTCCTCTTTAAAGTGCAAAATGGAGTGTGTTCTCAGAAGAACAAACTTTTGGTGTTTTACTGGTGTTTCTCTTTAATATTTGGAAACGAATCACTGTTTGCGAGTAAAACTTCCGTCCTTCTGTTCCACGCTGGCCACCAGCCACGGGTGGGAAACAAAGGCTGCTTTTATGCTAATGTCCCCACGTCTCCCCCCCCCCGCCGTACATCGTGCACAGGGCGCTTTATTTCCGTCCTGCATCTCATACCGAAGCTTCAGGGTCTCCGGTGCACTCAACACGGCCCACCAAACAGGGAGGAGTGTGGCATGAGAAATGTACGGCCCTGTCGGTCATTTCTGTTCTCTTATCCCTACCCCCTTACGCTGTGTCGGTGCTTTACAGCATGATGGTACACCACCACTAAAGAGTAAGGCATACGAGGAGGCGAGAAAAGCAAAGCCAGCAAACGGGGGCCGGCAAGACTGTGCAGGAGGGGGGCCTGAGGTCCTCCGAAGGAGGGCAAAAATCTCACCTGGGGTGGAATGAGGCAGAGGACTTTAAATGTCAGCTGTGTATGAGCGGATGGGCAGAAAGGTAGCCGTGAAGGTGTTGGAGAATGGTTCTGTGGAGGGGGTGCTGAGATGTTGAGGGGGCTTCGTGTGAGGGGGGTGTAGATTGGGGAAAGCTCTAATTGAACGTGGCAGACACCATGGTCCCATAGCAACCAGGCAAATCTCAAACATGAGGGTAAGACTGATTGAACTCCGAAACCTGCTTGCCTCTCCGTCTCAGACTTAATCCTTTAATATGATCCTCAGTCAATCACTGAGACTGTCTGAAGGCTGCATGAGGAGATGGGTGTGTGTGTGGTGTCAGGGGATCAGGGTGTGTGGGTAAGAGTTTTTCTAGCCAGTGTGTATATATGTCTGTGCTTAAACAATTTTTACATGGACACCAGGTTTAGCATGACCCCACCTTGCTGCAGTTGACATGGAAGCCCAGAACCTGGGACCGTCAAAGGGACAGTGGTGTAACAGCAGGCAAGACCAGACACCCAGCCCAGAACCTGGGACCGTCAAAGGGACAGTGGTGTAACAGCAGGCAAGACCAGACACCCAGCCCAGAACCTGGGA
>JAACJT020000001.1:8308296-8366706 GCA_009936485.2 Gymnarchus niloticus | reverse complement strand
GGGGTGGGGAGGGGCGGACGGGGCGGGGTAAGGCGCCACGGGCGACTGGGGGGGGGGGGGGGGGGGGGGGGTCACATGCACATGAGGCCAAATACACTGTCAGGAACACGCATATACATTTGGCACACATATGGTAACAGGGCTAAAAAAGATACACATACATACACAGAAAAACACACAAATGTGGACAAATGCAGATTTACATAAACACACAGATACACACTGTGCACACACACACACACACACACAGACATTCAACAGACACACATCTAGATACACACACACAAATTCAGATTCAGGAGAGACTGACCTGGATCTGTTGCTGCAGGAGGTTGATTTTGTGCTGCTGCTGTAGGAGTTGCTGCTGCTGTCGAGCAATCTGTGAGAAACCACACACACACACACACACACACACAAAATACTCACGTTGAATTTATATACATATTTTCCTTTGCTTCCTCACCGTCTCCCTATTCAAATTCAACCATGTAGCAACACAGAGTGACTGAATGCACATCCAGGCGTGTGCATTTGCACGTAATTATGTATATGTGTGTCAGTTTCAGTGTGTCTGATTCCCAGTGTATCTATCTGTGCCCCTGTGTGTCTCCCTATCTCTATGTCCCTGTGTGTCTGTGTATCCATGACTCTCTCAGTGCACCTGTGTATGTCTGTCTCTGTTCCTGTGTGTCTTTGTCTGTGTCTCTCTCCATGTCCCCCACGTGTCTCTATCAGTGTCTCCCAAGCATCTCCCTCTCTCTCTATTTGTCCCTCATGTGTCTCCTGTGTCTGCTGCTCCTTCCATGTCTCTGATGTGTCACTCTCCCTCTGTTTCTCCCGTTTGTGTCACTATGGCTCCCGTGTGTCTGTCTCTCTTCATTTCTCCATGTCTGTGTGTCACGCTCTCTCCATGTCCTATGTGAGTCACGCTCCCCAGCTTGTCTCCCTCCATAGCTCCTCTGTCTGCCTCTCTCCGTGTCTCCCTTATCTGTCTCTCTCATGTCTCCCACTTTTGCCTCTCTCTGTGTCTCCGGTCTACCTCTCCGTGTCTCCCCGGTCTGTCTCCCTCCATGTCTCCCTGGTCTGCCTCTCTCTGTGTCTCCCCGGTCTGTCTCTCTCCGTGTCTCCACGGTCTGTCTCTCTCCGTGTCTCCACGGTCTGTCTCCCTGGTCTGCCTCTCTCTGTGTCTCCCCGGTCTGTCTCTCTCCGTGTCTCCACGGTCTGCCTCTCTCCGTGTCTCCCCGGTCTGCCTCTCTCCATGTCTCCACGGTCTGTCTCTCTCCGTGTCTCCCTTGCCCATCTCCTTCCGTATTTCTCCTGTCTACCTCTCTCCATGTCTCCCTTATCCGTCTCTCTCATGTCTCCCACTTTTGCCTTTCTCTGTGTTTCCCGTCTGCCTCTCTCCGTGTCTCCACGGTCTGCCTCTCTCCGTGTCTCCCCGGTCTGTCTTCCTCCGTGTCTCCCCGGTCTGTCTCCCTCCGTGTCTCCCCGGTCTGTCTCCCTCCGCATCCTCACCTGATCCTGCTGCTGCTTGGCCAGCTCCATCTGCTGCCGCTGTTTCTCGATCTGTGAGGCGGCCAGCTTCTTCTGCTCCTCGTGGGCGGCCAGCAGCTGCTCCCTCAGGCTGGTCAGCTGCGTGATCATGCCCATCAGCTGCCTCTCCTTCTCCGCCAGGCTGTCGGGGGTCCCTGCGAGGGAGCATAGCCATGGGCCTCACACCTTCCCGTCCGCTTCCGTCTTCCTTGGCGCCCACCCTTTGAACATGAGCTGACCCACGATTCGCTGAAGGAGGCGGAGGCCGAGATGAAAAAGCTAACGGCTCTTCATGAAGTGTGGGTTTGGTGTGTTTAGGCCAGGGGGGGTTTGAATGAACAGGGGTGCCACATGCACGTGTGAGTTTTTTGTGTGTGCCCGTCCTTGCTTGGTTTGCCGCATGACATTTACATGCACCCCCCTCCACCGGCACAAAGCCTTATTGTTCCCAGCTGCTACCTTCGCCCTTCCACCCAGGATGCATTCCTGGCCAGGAAGACCAGATGAGGATGGAGCAAAGGGGGACCCGACCCCCTGACCTCACAGGAAAGTGAGAGTGATCTCCATTTGTCCCTGGAGAACCCCCCTATCACCACCCCCCACTCCGAACACTCAGCTCTACCATCAACAATGGACAATAAACGCAACTGTTGTGCTGGTGGCCCAGTGGAAATATAAAGGTGCAGCTGTTATAACGGCTCAGTGGCCAAAATCTCAGATGTGTGTGCTTTTTTTTGGGGGGGGGGGGGGGCACAAGAAAGAGGCTTGTGTTGGGGAAGCCGGGCCATCTGGGGGGGACTGGTCCTGCTGATGGGGGATCAAAGAAAGCTTTCTTTCAGTGGCAAAGCTCCCCCCCCCAAGCTGGGAAGGAATGTAGATTGTCTGTGGCATTAACTGTCAGAGCTTCCACAGTTAACCTGGTGGGGAGGTACAGCCCAGGTCTGAGTTACAATAAGTAAGCAGCCTGTCGTCCTGCCCTGCCCCTCCACGTACAGCTCCACTAGCACTAGGCAGCATAATGATTAAAAACACCGGTCGGTTGAAGCCCTGGCAGTTTCTAATGGAGACCATTCAGCGGGAGGGAAAGCCGCTTGGGGGGGAGACGGCAACTAATAAACCGTACCACACCGTGCAGAGGCGTTCGCACCCAGAGCCCTGCTCACAGAGAGGCCCCCGCAGCACATGGGAATCTCTGCACCGCTACACATGGCTCTATTTGGGACTGGTGACTGACAGACAGCACAGCTCAGGACGCAACGTGAGTGTGTGTACACGCACACACACTCACGCGAGCTGGGAGTACATATCAGATATTAAGGGGGAGGTCCAGGGGGGCTAAATCCGCCTTACAGTCACTCCATCAGTCAATATGCTGTCGCCCCAATAGCATGTACATGCTCAGCCTACACGCCTGCACATGGGGGAAACCACATCCTGCTTTGCATATTCAAAGCCACAGCGCGGGTACGCAGGCGCCTTGCTGACACGCGGCGGTCCCTCCTGCACATACACGCTTCATTAATCACGCTTCCACCTCGACGGTGGATCAATAGCTGCTTTCCTCCTCTCACAAACATCCTTAGGCAGATTGTATAACCCGGTGCACATCACATCCCCCAGTAATTAACTAATTTGTAACAATGTAATACTTGTCAAGAACCCCTTGAAACTAATTAATGGCCAGGCTTAACAGATAACTCCCAGCAGCAGAAACATGGCAGACATGAAAAGAGGAGCTAGGCATAGTGAGCGAACAACAGGCTGTCTGTGTCTGGCCGGGCCTCCCCAGGAGGGGGTGCTCTGGCACAGGGCTGCCCGAGATGCTGTCTTGGAGCCCGGAGGCTTCATCACGGCTCTTCTTGAGGTTGTGTTGAACCCCTGCTTGCTATTATGGTTGTGGGCTGTGGTTGGGGGGTTAAGGGTTAGCTCCTGGTTCTCTTGGTGCATCTCAAGTTGTGGATCTGCCTCCGCTGTTCTCGGCCCCACCGGGTCTGATGTAATCCTAATAACAGCAACACTCAGGGTCGCAGGGAGGAGCACGCTGAAGGTGCCGATAGAGCCAAACCCATCACCAGTCACCTGTCCATGCAGCTCTGTTTCATCCTCAGGTCATTTTAATGTGCAGAGTGAGATACGAGACATGATCACACTTAACACACACACACACACACACACACACACACACACACACACACACACACACCATCTCTCCCAGTGCCTGCAGAACATGCTAACAGTGAGGCATCTGCTCAGCATGGGGCAATTTGTAGAACTTCATCAGATGGTTCTTTTCTCAATGGAGAGAAAAAAACATGTTTCTTTCTTTTAAGCTTCTTTGGCTTCTTTGCTCTTAACAAAAAGGCATCATTTCTATTAAAAATTGATACCTTTGTGTTTAGTCAATCACGACATGTTCAGCTGCTCAGTTGATAACTAGTCCTGAAGTCTGTCGGCTGGTTTTCGTTTCCTGTCATATACAGTATTAGCACTGTAGCACGGATGTGATCTTTAGCTGGTTGAACTTTGTGTTTCTGAAAGGGCTATTTGGTTGGTGTAAAAATGACCAAAATCGCAGAACTGAAAGGCAGGCAGACAGATAGGAAGACACAGACAGGAGGATAGACAGGAAGGCAAACTGAGAGGCAGCTAGACAGATGGAAAGGCAGGCAGACAAGCAGCCAGACAGATGGACAGGCAGGTAGGTAGGCAGGAAGACAGACAGACAGAAGGGTAGAAAGGAAGGCGGACATGCAGACAGATGGACAGACAGGCAGGCAGACAGTCAGGAGTCATACTGCCATAACCATCTTCACAGCCTTCTCATCTAAAATTGGATTGGCCAGCCAGCTAAAAAATGTTAGAAATCCCATTACCTTTAATTTCTCCGAAGTTTCCTGATCCCATGGCCAGCAGTTTGTCCTTCCAGTCCTTGGAAAGCAGTCTCTCAATGCTGGGGGGCTCTGCATGGGGGGGGGGGGGTACAGAACAGAGAGGAATTAAAATGGATGGACTACGGCACAATAAAGCTCATTTAAAGTCCATTTGCTGTAATAAAGCCCACTGTGTTCCTCCCCCTAATGGCTTCATCAACAGGCAGATAAGAGCTAAAGAAGAAGCGTTTCCTCACCTGCTGTTAGAGAATCATTAGCCCTTCGGTCCATGAAACAAAGAGGATGTTAATGCACCACGACAATGGGCACATTATAAAACCACAGCTTTGTTTTTCTAATACATGCAAGGTCCTGCTTTTTTTCACTCCTCTCTCCCCTTCTAATTGCTAACCTGCCAAGGACAGCGTCTCAACAGAACTGAAGGGAAAATTACAACAAAACCCGTAATAAAAACAGCGTGTGGAAAGAGCCAGGCCACAGCCATCTGTACTTAGTGATGTGTTTGGATGCTAAGGACAGGCATGCTGCAGCAGGATTAACCCAAACAGAAACGTCCCGACAGCTCCAAATTAAAACCATGACCCCATATTTAACTACCGACGACAAGCAAAAAGTTTGTTTTTGGGATTATTTTTTCCCTTTTCTCTCTCCCTCTTTTCCCCCCTCGGGGATGACAAGTTCTGAAGGTCTGAATCGTTTTCGAGCCTCACACAGTTCTCGCCAGCGGTCCCAGAGACGAGGCTTGACGTATTAGGGCCTGTTGGTTTGCGGTAGCGGTGCCGAAGAGGATGGGCTGCGATGGCCTCCTGTTGGCATACACGTTTAAGACGGAGCAGGATTTCAGGGCCTTAACAACCTGACGATCGCCTCTAATCTTCGGGACATAAGCAGCATGCGAACCTCACTCTCGCTCCTTGTGACATACATGCATGTGCCCTGTTGTGGTCTAGCACACCCCACTGCAAGACTGCACACATAAAGAAACTTAGGATCTGGTTCATTAACCCTTTCTTTCCCCATCAAGCTCTGGAATGATGCCCTCCTTAGGCCTTGCTCTGTCTCAGACCACCCCATTCAAACTGTGGGGTCTCCAGTGGCCCCGACAAAAAAGCAGGGGCTCTAACAGATGGCACTTCCTGCCCTCCCCAGACAAGTCCAGCCCTGAACGCCATGCCAGTCTTGTTCCTAACACACAACTCCAGGTGCACTCCTAACACACGTTCCCAGCACCTTTCCTAACACACATCCTAACACTCCTCCTTATACACAATCTCAGTCCTGCACCTTACAAACCATCCCTCTCCTGCTCTTAACACGTATTCTCAGATCCTACCCTGACACACAGTTCCAGTTTCATACCTAACATTCAACCCCACCCCATTCCTAACACACATTCCCGACCCATCCTCCCTTCCTAATACACGTCCCCGACCCCTCCTCCCCACTTCCTTCCTAACACACATCCCCAACCCCTCCTCCCCACTTCCTTCCTAACACACATCCCCAACCCCTCCTCCCCACCCCCTTCCTAACACACATCCCTGACCCCTCTCCTCCTTATGCCCTTCCTAACACACATTCCCGACCCACCCTCCCTTCCTAATACACGTCCCCGACCCCTCCTCCGCACTTCCTTCCTAACACACATCCCTAACCCCTCCTCTCCATCCCCCTCCTAACACATATCCCAAACCCCAGGCTCCTCCAGCAGCAGGCAGCTTGTACTTACCCAAACCCAAGCCAGACCCTAATCCCTTCCACTTCTCCTTACAGCCACCTACACAAGAGGGCAGCTTCGGTTTGGTATCTGCTGACACCTCCTAGGCGTCTGAACGCAGACTCCTGGGTGACCGAATGGAGCACGATCTACTTTTGGACTGATGGGTGGCTGACCATAGGGCCTGTCCAATATGTGGGGGGTGGAGACTATAGTGTTACTGGGAGGACGGATGGCTGGTCCACCCTTTTCGCTATAGTGCAGAATGGCTACTGTTTCTCCCTTCTTGACAGCTGTCTTGCTTTCACCCCAACAGGTGTTATTAGCCCTCAGAGCAGCCCCCTCCCCCCATCCCCCATGTGCAACAATGACAGAGGCTTTTAAGCCAAAGAGCTTTGACAAGTGAGCGGGAACAACAAATGGCTGCTTGCTGCCATTCTGCTGGGCTGTCTCTGAGCCACAGCAATAATAGTTATTATATTTATTTATTAACAACACGGCTATTGTCCCTAGCGACAGTCAGGCCATTTTAACTATTAATACCGACAGAGGGGCAATGGTGCATTGAGCGATAATGAAAGCTTAGTCCATCTGAAACGTGAACATAGGGAATAAAGGTGAGGAGGACAGGCAGCAAAAACCAGGACGGATGGACGGGCTGGTGGACGGACGGATGGAAGATCCTCCCCTCGACTGTGGATGAGTAAAAATTGCCTCCCTTTAGCTGTCTGGCCCCCCTGCATTCATTTTTTTCTGACATGAGGAAATTTCTCTTTTAAATTGTGATCTGTGCCCACAAAGGTGCGACAATACAGCAGAAGAACTGAAACTAGAGCGTTTCAGGTATGACCATATGCAGTGCACTTTAGAGGGAGGACTTAAACAACTACGGTCACTGTAACCGGAGCCTGCCAATGACTACTAATCAAGGTCCAGGCAGGTACGCATCATACTGGGACTGTGAAAGCCACCTGCTGCTGGAGAGGTGGAATCAGCACAGGAAGGTAAAGCTTGTCTCGGATTAGGGGAAGCAGCTTGTAGGCAGAAGTGGAGGCTCGTGGGCGTCCCCTGCCCTGCTGATTTGATGGATGTACCGAGTGCTTGGCCAGATGTGACCACATGTGCCGAGTACAGCTGTGCGCCTACAGCTGTAGTCCTTAACTACTGGAGGAGGTAGAGGGAGCCGAAGGGCACAGAGGCATCTGAACAGAGCTCAGAGCTCACAGGCGGATAAACTGACACACGTACCAAACTACTGTAACCCTGCAGGCTACTGGGAGGTTAGGGCTCATACAAAGTGATTCAGTCTCCCAGATAAGCCACAGAGGACAGCTCAGTAGCAGGCTGCATGGTGGCTTGGTGTGCAGCACTGCTGTCTCACACCTCCAGGGTTGGAAGGTCCAGTCCCGCCTCCACTTTGCATGTTCCTCCCCATGTATTGTCCAAACACATAGGTAGAGGTAACTGGCATGGCTAAACTACTCATACCTTGTGCATGTATGTAGCCTGTGATGGATTCATGGCCTTTCCCTATGCCTCCTGGGACAAGCTCCAGACTCTTCTCATAACCCTGACCAGGATAAACAATTAGAAAATGGATGGACAAAATACACTGAAGTCAAACTATAACTAGGAATATAAGATTATTATATTTATTTAACCTATGCATCACTGAAAGAGTACAGCATGACTTCAAAGATTGCTTTATTAACATGACAAAAAACTGCTATAAAACATACAGAAAAAACAGAATCCACAAAAAATGTGATGAATTTAGTCTCAACCAATTTTAATCTTGTGTTTTTTTATTACATGCCAAAATTGGTTGTATAAACAAGACCAGTATCATTTTTTAGAAATAATTTTGTTATATTTTTCCTATTAAATTTAATTTCTAGTTCAATTGCACTTGGAAAAAAAAAACGTTCTATTACTGATGTAAGTAAAGGATAAGACACCCTGGTTAATAAGGTTTAAATAAAATTTCTTTCACACTTAAGTGGGGTGAACTCTATTGAACCCGTAATCCAAACTGACTGTTGGATCGCAACGAAGCCGGCTGCACACACTGCCCTAACCAGCAGGTGGCACTCTGCTTTCCTGCACCCTATCGGGGGAGACTTGTGGCACCGAGGCTTGGGTATAAATTGGGGGTGAGGTGGGGTTTTTTTTTTTACGGTTATCCCACTACAGAACAATAAAAGCCTTTGAAAATGAAATAATGGGTCCAGCAAGGTTTTCTTTTAATTAACATTTAGCAGAACTCTTGGTGACGTACGCTTGCGTATTTGGTACCACGTTCTGAAGATAAGCACAGCTAACACAGCACTGATAATGATGGTCTGTGTTCCCCAGTACTTCCTGAAATCCAAAAATGTCACAGTTCCCTCACTGAACAGTCACCATGACAACGACATGACGGCATGCAGCCTTTGGTCAGACAGGGAGAAACAACCCTTGCCCCCACCCCGACTCTTTCTGGTTCCACTATAGATTTATACCCAAGGGAAAAAATTAATCACAACAGCACCTGAACATCCATCTCAAGGATGGAGTGAAAAGCAGTCAAGTGAGAATTTTAAAGAATCTGGCCAATGTGTCAGGTACTTGTAAAACTGCAAACGCAAAGCCAGAATGGACTCTGCAGTTGGTCTTGTTTAAAATGTCAGATACCTGTGAAACTCCGACCACAGAGCCAGAATGGACTCTGCAGTTGGTCCTATTTCACCACTCTAAGATGTTAGGAGGCGAAAAAAAAAAAAAAAAAGACCCTTTCAGCACAGCCTTTCTGCATTTCTTCTAAACTTCACAAACAATGTAATCTCCCTTGCCGGGCTATTTTTCGCTCAGACGTTACCCCTGACTCACTAAAAACAGCCAGCTCCGTTTTTTCCTACTATCTCATATTTGTGAAGCGGGTAGATGTTTCGTAAAAAAGGAGGTGAAAAAAAGCAGGAGAGAGGGAGCGGGAGGGGACAGACCAGGCCCCCTCTGTACAACAAAAGGGCCTCTGTCACTGGGCCAGTCCCAGACAGGGTGGGTAGGGCCCACAGGAAAGGCCCTGGCTCCGGCCTGGCCGGGCCTGAACAGGCTCCACATTGACTCCCTTTGGCAGTGCAGAGCGGAGAGCAGGGCCCTGGATTGAATAACCAATTATACCAGCACCGCCGGAGTTTATCTAAGGTTTGCAAACTGCCATAATAGTGCAGCCTTCATGGGGCCTTTCATCCGATTCCAGCCCCCCCCCCATGTCGGCATGCATGCGACAGCGCAGTACCTCAGCGCTGCTGCACTCTGTCTCTCATGTCCACTGCAATCCTCATGCATGTCTGTGAGCCGTCCCCATCCCCGACAGTCAAAGCCTCGCCGGCAGGAAAGCCGTGTCCCATTACGTAGGCATTTATGTGAAATGCCACCTCTTCCCCCTCGCAAAAATTTATTTAGGAAATAAAAGATTTGAAGTAATCCTAACATAAAAATTAGATTTCAATAAAAGAATCACCAAAAAAGCCAAAGACAAAACCAGAACATCTTTTTTCTTCTTTTCTTGTTTTCATAGAAAACATTGCTCACTGTAGCTGAAAATACGTTGTAAAAAACAACATGAAAAGGGTTACGTAATGTAATTTTCTGTGTGTAATGCTGTTGCCTTGGGGACTGATCTTTGTTATTCTTTTAAAAAGAAACCGGACAGAAATCCCAAGTTGGGACATTAATAGGACATAAACACATGGATGCCAACATTTACATCAAAGCCCTGCTTTAATGACAACATTTCATATTCATCGGAGGATTGAAAGGCGAAACTGCCAATGGTGTTTGCTTAGAGAGGCCTCGTCTGCCAATAGGCACATGGGGTTTTTATCCTCCCTCCCCTCACTATGACCCTTACTCCACAGATGCAATGGAAATAGGGGGGTCTCCCATGAGCGAGTGGTCCCCAGAGATCTAGTCCAAAGAAGAGCCACCCAGACAGCGATGCCTCTGCCAGGTGGGCACCAAGCGTGAGTAGATGCCCGGTGTACGTCCCAGCTACTGAAGAGACGTGACAAAACAGGGTCCTGGTATAGCCAATAAAATGACTCAGGGCTACGCCCCCACCAAGGAGGACACTGGATATCAACCCTCTTATCTACCACTGCTAAACACACGTGCTTCCAGAAGTTCAAAGGTTGTGACAGCACATAGTCAATAATAAAACAGTAAGTAATTAGGGAACAATAAGGAATCCACAAGGATGCATTTCCCCTCTTAAGAACCGTAGTTACACTAACAAAATGCTGTCCTTGTTATTCTTTTTTCTTTCTAGTTTATGCCACAGAACCCCAAACACAAAACTGTGAGACTGTTAGCGGACACCTTGACTGAGCATTTAATAATATGAGCCGCTGGCATCATATATCGCGAATCCATTTATCTAAAACATAATTATGCCCTTTCAGTTTCTAAATTCCTTTCTTTTTGGTAACAGATGGTGTTGTGGGTGCTTATGTCCAATTTTATTTGAACCAAAATCCCAGCCAAAATTACATTGGCAGAAACCACTCCCTGCCAAAATTTCACTGGCAGGGAGGTATAACTGCACAGAGGGCTTGACATTGAGGGAAAAAAAATCTTTTAAATTTTAAACCTCAGAGGATTGTAAAAGACTGCAAACTTGGTGTTCTACCATGTGTATTTACATTCCAAAGATCCTGTAGTGTCATTTTCAAGACTTTTTTTGTAACAGAGTAGATGGTTAATGTATGTGGATTATTACAGTTTTCCACTCCTTTTCAGCCATCCCACTCACCCCAAAGGGCCAATGGCAGCTGTCAATCACAGCCTGAGAATGTGGTAGCCAATCAAAGCGTGTGTATGGTCCTCGAACCCATTCCGACCTTTGTACCTCATGACAACTCTTCTTAAAGATCTGTCTAATGTCACCTCTCTGACACCAGTCTGACAGAAGCATTTTAAAACGTAACAAATTAATCATATAAACACAGAGCTGGATGGGAATTCCATCCTGCGTGCCCCCTGCTCTGTGCTTACTGGGATAGGATCCAGGCTCCCCATGACCCTTCTGGACAAGCTGCACAGAAGATGCACGGACACACAATCAATTGGTGGTTAATCTTAGGCTTTAAGTTTCCGATTATAAAACTTCCCATCCACCCCTTTACCACTTATCCTGGTCAGGGTTGTGGGTGAGTCTGTAGTCCATGGCTGGGGTTTACCTGGATGGAACAGCAGTTGTTATATTTTCAGCTTCAAAACAGGATGTAATGGAAGGCTTTAACTTTACAACTTGAACCTGCCCTGCTTAGTTTACATAAATATCAACTTGTAAATCCATCCTATATGAATAACTCAGCTCTGCCCAAATGCTGCTTCAAACGGTACACCCCGCCCTCCTGGAAGCGGGCAGGATGGGGTTAAACCCTCAGATATGGCTCCGGTGAAGGAGGCCGAGACGCACGCGGCCCTCTAATGGGAAGTGACACTTCCAATCTGCGCTGTGGAGGGAGCCCCCCATTCTGCATCCCCCAGCCCAGACAGACGGCCCTCAGGAGGCCCGCCAGCGACGCACGGCTCATCCGCCTTATTGCATCACTTAGAGGTGACAATGCCGCACTGCTATTGGGCCTCGCTAGTGGGTTTTAGAAGCTGAATGCACACGCATGCGGAGGGACACGCGTGTACACACACACACACACACACATTTACAGAGCTGGTAAATGCAAACACATACAGACACTCCCACACACAGCCTCTCCCTCTCTCTGACACTCTTAGCATTGCTGCTCACCTGAATGCTCAGTCTGAAATTTCCACCCTTAACAAAAGCCCCCATCCCATAATCATCTGCACGCCAGTAATATGGAGGCCAGCAGAGAATAGCAACTATCAGCTCCGAGCAGAAGCGTTTTTAACCTCTCGTCCGAGCGGCATGTTGCAGAGACGGTGATTATTGTTATTAGCCTTAACGCAAGGAGGATGTTTGCATGCATGCATTTCCACACTGGCAGATGAGTCCTGCTTGTCACAACGATGACTGTTGGTATTCACGGACTGCTAGCCACTCTATCTGGTCCTGAGAGACAGCTGGTCTACCGAAAACACACTCTCTCCCCCACACACACACACGCGGGCACACCTAACGTGCTGCCTCGGGGAACGGCAGGACACACGCTGTTTTGTCTGCGAGCAGCAAGCTTTTAGAATGGTCTCCATAAGAATGGTCCTCATTGTCCCCTTCTTCAGCTCTAGGGAACAGCAGACCACGTGACAGCCATTACCCAATTGTTAACAGCACTTAAACGGTGCTGGAATGTTCCGGATAGGCATGTCCCGCGGGGTACAGCCACTGGCTCTTTCCGCTACACACATGCATGTGTCTCCAAATTGGTTTCTTCTGTTTTCTAAAACGAGGGGGGGGGGGGCTCTGATTGGTTAAATGCATAAATAGTAGGGATGGATTGCCAGAATGCATTGCATTGTTGCATTACTGCATTTTCGCTCACTCTCAGCGTTGAGGTGGCCGGTGGTAATAAAGGAACCTGTATCACTTCCCAGACTTCCTAATTGCTGGTGATCGTACAGGCAAGCAGAGAGAGTTAATTCCATACAACCACATGCCTGCGAGTGTTTAATTCGTTTTGGTAGCGATATTCATTCATTGGTGGAGGCACAGTGGCTCAGTGGTTAGCACCGTCACCTTGCACCTACAGGGTTGAACACTTGAATCCTGCCTCTCGCTCTGTGTGTGTGTGTGAGTTTGCATGTTCTCTGTGTGCTTTGTGGGTTTCCTGCAAGTACTCCAGTTCTGTCCCACAGTCCAAAGACATGAGTTGTAAGCTAATTAGCATGGCTAAATTGTCCATAGTATGCGTGTGACTGTGCCCTGTGATGAGTTGGCACCCCACCCAGGGTGTCCCCCACCTTGTGCCCTGAGGCAGCCTGGGATACGCTCCAGGCCCCCCCCCCGTGACCCTGAATTGGATTAAGCAGTTAGGAAAACGGATGGATGGATATTTGTTCATTGTTTTGCTAAGGAATTGATGCCAAGCTGCCACATTGCTGCTCCCACACGCCAAACCAGCACCGGACGGAGCTCTGCCACCTCACGCGTTCAAACAAGATGGCGGACTGGCAGGTGCCTGGATGAATATGCATACAGATAATCGCAATAAACAGCCGAGCAGAACACTACTCAGGGCGGCTTCATCACGAGAGGTGGTAAATGACAGGTCTGACCAGTGTGCTGAGGACGGGGGGGGTAGGGAGGGCCCACCGTGGTGAAGAGGGCTGGGGGACAGGCAGTGTCACCGGGCCGCTCGGGAAAGCGACTTGCCAAACCAGGAACTGGCAGCCTATGAAGGATCCAGCACAGAAGTGACGAGCAGCTGGAGGTGACAGTTGTTTTAACAGCTGAGCTGACAGGATTCATTTAAACGCGCCGAAATCAAAAGTGGAGAACACCTGTCTGGGCTCCTCTGGGGCCCCGGGGCGGGGGCGGACCCAGCCGCTGCACGGCATGCTGCCAGGAGGGGCTGGCTCTGATCAGTCTCCCGCTGGTGACGCAGCCCCTCCGCTCTCCGCGAACACATTGGCATGGGTGTCTTTCTGTGCGTGTGTACAGGTGTGTCCTTGTGTGTGTGTGTGAGAGGGGGTTATGTCCCATAGTCGCCTGGCAACACCTGGCCCACGTAAGCAGCCCTTATCCCATGGACTGAGGGAGGTAGCGCGGAGGGGTCCTGCCTGCTCCGGACCAGAGCGCCCCGGATCAGTGCCAGGCCGAAAATGAAACGGGGAGTCATTCTTTAACCTGCATAGAAGGCTGAGAAAACATCACCCTGAATATTGCTGTTAAAAGGGCCTTTTAAGTGCTGAATTTTTACCAATCACAGGTGGTGTTCAAACACACACCCAGCAACTAAAGGCACTATAATATAAATATTACAAATGAATGTTAGATTTTTTTCAGTTATGCATGTAAATGTGTCACATGATGCTTTTAAGAAAAATGTGAGATGTGAATTACTTGATGTTTGTCTTTAACTCCTAGAAAGCTTAGGTTTCTTTTAAACCTAAAGCCTGAAGTCAAATTTCTATTTTACCCCCCAAAAAAGATTTCTAATAGTTTATGACGCTTAAATAGGAAATGTCACAGATTATACTCAGTATTCTGTTGCTTATAATGTCATGGGATAGGACACATGTGCCTTAGACCTTTATTGAATGTTTTAATAATGAGGCCTGAGGTATTCTACTCTGATAATAGAACTCAGGTCAGAGTCCAGGAGGCTAATTTGGTGTTAAATTTGCTGAAAGCTGGGAGGTCCGGCTTTCTGGACACACCGAGGCTGTTTAAAGGAATAGGAGCCACAGTCACAGTCAACTCTCCAATGTGGGTCAGCCCAATACTCATTTTAGAAATAACTATACTAATACAGTACTACACCAATCCTGTCAGCAATGCTGAACAGTAATCGTGAAACTCCCAGAGGACTGGGTTTAACCTCTCCATTACACTGGGAGGGTCTAATACTGATACAAGATAAGAATCAGTACAGAGGCTTTTCATTCTCAGTGCAAACAGAAAAGGGAATATCAAGTGTGAGAGTCTGTTACCTAATTACAAACAGAGCACAAAATGGTCGATGTAATCAGACTAGTGACATAACTGAAATGTGATTAGAGAATGGCTGAAAGTCCACGCCTGGTGCGTGTGTCCCTGCATCCGCTGTTGGGTGGTCTTTCGGATAGGGTGCAGACCAGCCTGTTCGGCAGCCCGAACATGTACAAAATACGGGCGTCGCAAAAATAACCCGCTTCCTGGTGATGCGCCGTGCGATCTGTCCGCGAGCGTACGAATCAGTCTGAGCCTCTGTTTCAACGTTATAAATACACATCAAATCTGCTGACAGGCCACACGTCAAAACGCATCCAAATGGAAGGCGGGCCCAGACAAACGGAACGGTGCGTCCTCTATGAGTGCGGGGATAGCGCCATGATGAAGTGGCAGGAACAGAGTGATGAATTTTATCCTTATATCCACGGTACAAAAGGTTTAAATGATTATACATATTCATGAGGTAACGCATTCCATTACTTAGGCCCAACTTCAAAATGCCTGTACACAGACAAAATAACATTCCCGTGTTAATTGATAGGGGTGGATTATTAAAATTTGCATATGGATAATGCTGAATTTAAATGTCTGAAATTTTTTTTTTTTTTTTTAGATAATCAGGGGGAGATGGGTCAAATTCTTCTGAAAAAGGTGCATGTTTGTGTCAGGTTTGTTGGTGTGAAAAGACAGAAGTGCGGTGGAGATCAGTGTGGCAAAATGGCAGATCTAAACCACAGTGGATTTCACTGCCCGCCTTAGTCAAACTTTGACGGGGTGGTGGGTCACATACAGAATGTTTAAAAGAGCTGGGAGGGTATTCCTTAATGCGCAAAAGGCTGAGCTTCAGTTCGCTCAAGGATCATCCAGCGGCTCGGCTGTGGCCATCCAGCATATTTTCCAAACTGTCTGGGGGAAGGGATCTTATTCTTGCAGCACAAGGATTTGTTACACTCAATGGCACTGCAGGAGGACAATCAAAGGAAAAATCAACACACACACACACACACACACACACACACACACACACACACACACACACACACACACACACACGCCATTTAACTCCCCGTACTGTGAACAGGGCCTGCAACGACAATCCCTGGTAGGGCCATGGAAAAACAGAAAAAACGAAAACCAGGGAAACCAAGTCAACGAAGTTGAGGCTCTCTCTCGAACTGCAGGTAACAGCCACTGACAGCCCAGCCATGCTGTGGCCTGAAATCGACTTCCCCCGTCTCCGTCTGCCGCAGACTCGAGCCTCACACCGCTCCACCACACCTGCGTGCCTCCTCCCTCCCCCGCCCGTAAGCCACGCGCATCCCTCCTCTTCGGCTCAGGCCTCTCCGTCTCTCGGCCGGACTCCAGGCTGTGGCTCATTAGCTTCCACGCGAGGCTCCCGGTTTTCCGCTCTCGGGGAAAGGCGCTCCCTTTCAACGCCTCTCCTTTTGATCCCCCGAGTCCTGCCTCTGCCCCCCCATTCTCCAGTCATACAGAGATGAAGATAATTACAAACAATGCTTGTGAAAAAGAGAGGAAAAAAAACCTGCAGCACTTAATGTTAATTTATACAACAAAACTAATTGCTACCAAATGGTGGAAATGACATAGGCAGGCTTGTCCTCTCCCACGCTCAGCCTGTGAGTCAGACGCCTCCCCCTCTCTGCTCACGGACTGGCTGACAGTGCTTTCTGATAGGCTGTCCCTGGGAGGGGGTCTGACAGCCTGGAGATCCGATTCTCTGATACCTTCCTTTCTATCCGGCTCATCCTTCCTTTAGGTTGTTGAGGCACCCCATCACAAACAGGGCCCCAGAACTCAGACAGGGGCCTCAGATCATATATGAGGCCCCTGTCAAACCTGCCAGAAATGAACCCCCAGATGGCAGACGAGGCCCCTGATCTCAGACGGTGGCCCCTGTCACCACTGCCAAAAGCCCTGCTGCACAGGTACACACTGTAGACTGTGCAGGGATTCCTCCTGTCCTGACTTTGGGCCCCCCAAAGACAAAGGTGTCAATGACACAGTTTTCATTCAAACTTCCTCAACCCCAAGGCTCCCACACATGTGGACAGTTAGAGGGGCCTCTTCCTCCCATTTCTCCTCCTTCTCCTCTTGGGGGCCAGCTTCTTTGCTGATGAAAGGCTGTCTGTGTGTTATCTGTGATTCATTCCATTAGTACCCCGCTTCAAAGCCCCCCTCCCCCCCAACTCCTCACGCCCAAACCCAAGCTGGGCTGGCAAACAGGGAAAACAGCCCTGAACTTAACATCATGGCCCACCACTCTGACCCAAGGCCAAGCAAATCCATTCTGACGGCCAAGCAATACGTTGGTGTAGCGCTTCCTTCCCACGAGAAGCGTTACTCTGGCATCAACAAAAACATTAAAGTCAATCTCATCCTCACAACTTTCAAACCACAGTCCAAAAACATGCAGCTTAGGTGACTGTACATCTAAAAATTGTCCACAGTGTGACTGAGTATACATGTCCTGTGATGGACAGACATCCCGTCCTTGGGGTCCCCTACCCTGTGCTTCCTGGGATTGGACCCCAACTCACCGACGCTCAGTGCTGCATGAGTGGTTGTGGGAAATGGATGGATGGAAATACACCTAAACTGGGGACCCACCAAGTGCACATTGCTTGCAGAATCAAAACATCTAACTGGGCAATAAAATCCAATTAATCAATTAAACATACCGGCATCAAATGTCCCAGCATCGGTGAAACATACTGAGAACAATTAATGCTGACCTTCTGCAAATGATACTTCTATTCTCTTTGAACGGCTCAGCCCATATACATAAATCATGCATGGGAGCCAGGATTCGGCTGGGGGGCCCTCCTTCCCTCAGCAGCAGAACCCGGTTGGCCAGGCCATCCAGAGCCGTATGTCCAGGGCCTTCCGAAGCACGCGCTCCATGAATCACCGAGGCGGCGCTGGGCCAGCCCTCAGGCCCCGAGCATCTGTGCCCCACATAGCTGCAGCAGTGGGTCTCACCTGCGTGGCATCGTAGGAGCTGGTTCTGGTTAAAGCAGCGTTACAAAGGCCTGACTTGGAGGGAGCTTTCGAGGCTCTTAGAGCCAGGGGACAAGATCTAAGTACAAGTCCGGTGTACAGAATGTTACAGATCCTATAGATGGAAGAACTGTCATCAAGAGAACCTGGAAGAGGGGCCTGTCCTCTGCACAGCCATTCCGGATCCAGAAGCATCCCTCTCTTTATAAAATACCAGCACTGACACACACTGTGCTACACCTGATCTCCATCTCTGCATAACCCCTCCCTCCACCCCACCCCCACACACACGCAGCTGGCCCGGCCACGGTTCACTGGGTCACCGGGACAAAGGGCGGGGGGAGAAAGTCAGATCGGGATGAGAGAAAAGGTAGAGCGGACAGCAGGAGGGGGGAGATGATATCTGCAGGAACAACAGGTTGAAGATGGATAGCTCTAGTGGGAGAAGTAAGATGAATGTCTCCAGTAGGAAGCATGGTGGAAGAAGCTGGAATCGAGAAGCAGGGCCAGACACAAGGTGAACAGTTACAGTCGATTAGGGACACAAGCAGCTGTAATTTATTACTGGGCCAGCTGGTAGCGCTGCTCCTGCCCGGCTCCTGGCAGCATGGCTGCTCCTACTCAGGGGAGGACCGCCTTGCCGGGATGGCCCAGTATCTTTACCGGCTGCAGGTGGAGCGAACTGAGCAAGGAACACTGCCTCGTGGGGGTGGGGCCAGCCAAGGAACATGGAGGCGAGAGAGTGCATGTGGGTGGGTGGGGCCAAAGCACAAGCGACCATTAATGTGAATGAGGCAGAAAGCTCGGCTTGCCATGGGACCATGAGACAGCCCCATTTTTGATGCATTTTATCCCTTTTCCACAATGGTCCATTTAATAGACAGAGCATGCAGGAAAGGGGTCCCACACGAGGGGCTCAGTCTTTTAACCCAGTGGGCCCACCAAGCATGCCCACCTCCTACCCTAAGCCTATTCCCCCTGCACTATATAGGACCAGGGATTCAGACAAACGTACATTTTAGTGCAACGGACAAGAACAATAAAACTCTTTTCACAAGGATTAAGGCCTTCATTAATTTTCCATCACAACCTTTCACTAGCCAGCAGTGCCCTTTGAGATGTTGTAGAGAAGAAGGTGCCCAAACCAATCTCACCCCCACCCCCTTTCCTGCTGCTTCCCGATAAACAGTGTCCTGGCTGCTCTAATGGGAGCTGCCTTCTCCAAGAGGCCATTTGGGTGGGTGGGACCTCAGTGCTACCTGGCCGTCGGCATTCACATTAACGAGCTGGGGACGTCAGGGCTGGGGGGCTTAAGGAATGATGGCTCAGGTCAAAGGCTTTATAGGGACCGCCAGTAGGGCTTTTCAGAGACCCCCGCATCCCACCCCTTCCCCTAGCACCAAGTTCACTTTTCCTTTTAGGGCAAAATTTTTTTGATACGATAAAGTACAGATTATGGCTTGCATGTGTGATTATTAATGATCAATCAAACTAGACTATAAATACGATCATATCAGCCTTGCGTCCACAGCTCCACGGCTGCAGATACACGCTACACCGTGAAGCACGCCGACTGCACTGAACGAGCTCCCTGATCTCTGAACGGGACACTTTCTAAGAACAGTTTGAATATCGACCTTTTATCCCGTCGACGTCAGAGTGGCAGAGGAGGGACGTGGATGTCACAGGCTGCTCTCTGGCTGACACATGCTTTGTCTTCCTGCCTCGGTTCCCGAGCTCCAGACAGGGGAGAACACGGGACCTCGAGCAGAGAACATGCAAAAACATGGCCAGTGTATTTGGAGGTAGCCTGATGAGCGAGAAAGCAGACACCAGACACTGCACATTGCCGTGATGGGAAAAACGGAGTAGCTGAACAGTACAGCAAAACCAGCTCATAACAAACATGCAAAGCACGCCTGACAATCGCTCCAAAGAGCTGATGCCATCTCTCCTGGACAAAGGTGCCACTGGGCCACAAACTGATAGCACAAATGAGTCGGCTGATAAGGTGTGTGCCGTGGCACTAACTTCTGGGAAAACCTCAGATAAGGCAAGCGGGGAGAACGGCGGCCGCTTCCGGGAAGGCACTGCTGGTGGACCGTAGGGGGCTTTGGGGGAAAATAAACGTCCAAAAATGGGCGTTGAGTGAGTCATTTACGAATTAATGTTGCTCAGCAGAAAGAAATATTATTGCTAATAATAAATAATAATGAAAATAATAATAGACTGATATCTGGGACCGCTCTGCTGGCATGACTGGTCATTAAAACCAGAACGGGCTAAAATACCACAGCAGCCAGATTTAAGCCTGTTCCTTGACACCCAATCAGCAGCCAGACCCAATAAGAATTGGCCAAAAGAAACCGCTGTCATACGGGGGAAGATTACAGGCGCTAATGAGAAATGACTAAACGAGGGAAATGTGTAAACGACCACTTATTGGAGTCAGAAAGCACAGGAGAAGGTCCAGGGAAATAAAGGGTAGAGGAATGATGGTTAAACGGAAGGCTTGCTGTCATGGCGACGCGCGAACATGTGTCTGCTGGTGACTCCTAACCATCTGACAGCACCTGACGCCTAATTATGATTCAGAAGAACAGAACCGGCTTCCCCTCCAATACGAAAAAGAACACAAACCCTCCACACGGATCCATATTACAGGTGGACAATAAAAACCAGCATGGTCTTCAGTGGGCCAAGCCCAGGCTTACAAACAGAGAAGGGTTGAGAACCACTCACCTTCTGGCTCGTTCTTGATCAGCTCCTCCATCTTGCGCTGCTTCAGAGAGTCCACCACATCGGCTAGGCTGCCCTTGCGGCGCTCTGGTGTACCCGCTGTGGCCGTGGCCGCCGCTGCTCCGGGCTCACTGCCGGGCCGCCCGCTATCCTCCGTCTTGGCAGGTGAGGTAGAGGTGTGCAGGGCGTAGGGGCTCGGGGGGGCCGCCTTAGTACCATCTAACTCCTGGGGGGCACAGAAGAGCAGACGGGGCATCAGCAGGGGCGTAGTTCCTTTAGCCCAGCCCACCATCTGATGTTATCCAGAGCAGCTATGGAGCGGTGATTTCCCACACGCTCTCTGAGAGGTACAATTTGGGCAATTTGGACCCGACTCAGGAGGAGACATGAAAGCGGGGACGACGGGCAGCAGTGTGGAGGAATCCTCTCGCTCCTCAGAAAGGCATCCCAGCGCTCAGCCAGCTCCCGGCTCCTTATCTGAGGCCCCATTTGTACAAATAACATTAAAACGGTGACTAACTGTCATAGATAAAGGCAGCCAATATTAATGCCAAAGTACCTCCAGAACAGGCAACCTTTCACGGAGTACAGTAACCTTGAACTACAACTCTGTTGTATTGTGTAACTCTCCTCAGCATAATAAAAACAGCCACATTTAATGTGACAAGGGAGTCCCCAGAACAAGAATGCTAGGCCTGAGCTGGCCTGGGTCACCTCCAACAACACACATTCAATTGTACAACTCCTCAAATCTATACCTGGCTTCAGCCCACAATGCAGGATATTCATTTTAAGTTGAATTACAGAACATCATGTATTTAAAGTTGAGGTCAACAGTCTACCTTGGTTAACTAGGGTTAATCAGTTCCCATAAAGTCCCTCACCAGGGTAGGTGACAGGGGAGTGCACCTGATCAGCTGGAGTAATCCCAATCTGTAGGGTGCTGGGATTATCCAGCACAGGCCTGGCTGGGCAGCCGCTACCAAAGCCTCCCAGGTGTTCACACACACACACACACACACACACACACACACACACACACACACACGTGCGCGCATGCTGGCATCGTTTGGTAGTAAGCTCAAGCTTCGCACACCGACGCCCCACATGACCCCGCTGAGGCGATCTGCCGTTAATCACTAACTCCTCCCCCAGGCCACGCTTTGGCTCGCCACGCCTCACATAACGCGAGTTTTTAGCGAGATGGGGGGGCCACCAGGAACACACACTTGATTCGGTTTTGGACCCGCGTGGATCCGTGGCACCGGCCCTGTGCCAGCGCCCTCCGCATGTGCTTCTCACACCCGACAGGAGGAGTGTTGCTTCTCTCTGTCACCCTGCCTACAAATCACACGCTTCCTGTTTAATACGTCGACACCTTCGGTAATGGATTCATAGACACCTCCGAGACTCGGTGGGTGGATGGCCAGAAATCAGCTCCATTTAGTCTCAGGGTCACGCAGAAGTCGGGGGCCTTATGAAGCCGGCTCCCCGTGGCCTCATTAGGATGGATTCCTTACGGTTATAAGTACTGCTTACTGTGTCCCAAGCACGTTGGAATCAAAGCTCTTCTCACCATCAACCCTTTGATTCTGATTGTCTCTGAAGTTGTGTGTGCACTCGGTGGACCGTTCCACTTAAACGGCAAGAAATGCAGAATATTTTTACACTGATTCACACGTTTTTTCATACTGAGACTGATTAAACCGCTTTGTTTTTTCCAGGCTGGGAAGTGTTTGTCTCCCGCTCACACAATAACCCTTTCGCGAGGCAGGGTTTCGGGGAAGCTTGTCCTCAGGTTAATGAGAGAACCAGGCCAGGCCAGACCAACCGAGCCCCACCAGTCGGGGATTTTGACCCATGTGCTTCTCTCTCCCACCCATAGGTCCGACCGATGCTGCCCGCCGTCTCATGTGCAGTTAATTGCTTGGCATGGGGGACTCCTGCCATTCCCAAGCTGTGAAGGAAGATCAGGTAAGTCGAGCGGGTCGTCAAAACAACGTCCGGAGGTTTCTTTTCGCAACAGGAAACGGGGGGAGAAAATGAAGAAGACGTGGAGCCAGCTCCAGCTCTGACTCTCCAGTGCGGCATGCATTTTACATGCCGAGTCACACCTGTCACATCCAATTTCTTTAATCCGCAGCCTACTTAAAAAAGAAGCACTCTTCATTTAGACAAAATGTCTTGAAAACGGAAGACAAAAGAAAATGGAACAACAAAAAAGGCCATCTCCCTGTCATCTTAGTTTGGAGTAGGGTCACTGGCACAAGCCCCCCAGAAAAGGATGCACATTTTGTGTAAATCAAACAGCTGAGACTCCCAACTTCTTTACGTTTAACAGACAGAGGACAAAACAAAACGAGGTTTGTCACTGCGAAAAGAGTGAATCAAAAAGCAGAGGGAGAGAGAGCGATTGGGAATTAAAAATAAATAAATACGAGAAATGCAAATCTATGAAAGATTAGTGTTCATCAGTACCATATAAACAACAGACTGTTGAATCGCTAGTTCTGAAACTCATTGCATGAACCTGCCAGAAGACACACATGCCGCCAGCGCAGGTGGAGGTGAAATTTAACACTTACACCCTGTACCGGTAGGCTCCAGATCCAAACAACACAACTGCCAGCCTTCTCGTCAAGTGCTTCTCTGTGTGTATTACTGCGTGTACTTGTCTGTGTGCACATCTTTGCGGCTGGAGCACAGTTACACACTGCGTGGGTGTGTGAGTGTGAGTGCGTGAGAGACTGTGTATGTATGCCCATGCATCCATGTGTACCTGCACACGTGTGTGCGTAGATGTGTGCATGCGTGCGTGTGTGTGTGTATTTATACACAGTCGATCTGAAATCCGTCTGGTGTGGGTGGTTCTGCTTTAGTTTGCAGATGTCAGTTCTATTCCAAATGACTGTAACAAAGTACAAAACTGTGCTGCTCACCCCTCTATCTCACTTTATCCCTTTAGTGCTTCAGCATGGGAACAGAATTAAACAACTTTTGTCTTTTTAAGCTCATCTGTGACAGGAGCATATTTAAACACACTTAACACTTGCCAATAAATCTAAATGCTATTTTTTTTCCCTCAGCCAAAACAGATGCTACTGCTCATGTTCCTTCTCTCTTTTGTTCCTTCATCTCCCAGTGAAGCAGAGAATGAAAAAAATGTAAAAAATAAGAACGGATACCATGTAAGGCCCTGTCTCTTGCAGCTGAGAAGAAAAAAAAAAAAAAAACAAAAGATAAAATAAAACCCAGATATGGTGCAGGGACTCCCTAGGAACTATATAAATAAATAAGGATGGGGGAATTTGTTGAACAGAAATTAAACAGAAAATAAGAAACTGATAGAGTGTGACCAGCACGCAAGAGTTTACAATGGACCTTTTAATTTTTAAACAGTTATCTGGGAACAAATGTTGGCCCTGTCTTGGTGTGTGCTAGTTAGAAGGGGGCATCTGACCTTGATTACTGCAGACAATATTCAAATGCGCCTAACATGCGAAAAACGCTGCACGCAAAAGCATGCATAACTGAAAGAGGGTGGAATACGCAAGAAATGGGGATGTCACCCCCCACCCGTCCCGTGGCGATACCTACTCTGTGCTCCTAAGCCAGCCCCTGACAACCCCAGGCGCACACACCCCCCAATCCTCTCCCTGCGCCGCGGCTGAGGAGCGCGATTGTCAGCTTTGATTCTGAGCCGCTTGAGCCGGCGATGGGGCCACAGAGATTTCAAAGCCAAGCAACCTCTACCAGAAAACACTTTTCACAGATAACTGCCTTACCTCCAGAGCGCACGGCTGAATTTCACCGTAAAAGCTAAACGGCGCTGACAGTTTACACCGCAGCTGGCTTCCAGTGACACACGCCTAAAGGAATAGACGTCTTGCTCAGGGAAATGAAGAATGCCAAGATAAATATGATCAAATAAAAATGGATTGATTTTTACACTATTGATTAAAGCAATTAACAATTCATTAATACCGTTCTTTTCCCATTTGCATTATGATTATCTTTACTCATCGTCTATGAATTTATACGGCAATGTGTTTGTTTTCCACGACTGCGTGTAAGTCTGAGACATCGTGGTCTTCGTTTTCTGTACGCTGCATACGCATACTCTGGTATTCTCACAGGCACTGAAAACATACATACCATACAAAAAAAAACATGAATTATTGCTTTTTAATGTGTGTGCGTATATATATATTAGATGAACGTATACATTAGGGGAAATCTGAATATACAACACGATCTTTCAGTAACGCCGAAAACAAGAGAATTTGGACAATTCCAAAAAGTTAAATTCTACGTCTGATTTCATTGTTTGTGTTTTGCAGAGCTGCCATATCAATAACGTCCGTTAGTCACGCTTCATTTTAAGTGCGCCAATTAAGTGTTATTCACCCACTCATAAATGTGTTCAATAAACATTTATAATACACGATAGTGAAATAAATTGTCACGGGCCGGTGCACAATCATAATGTTTGGCTTACTTTTAAACCGTGATCCAATTATTATCTTGGAGAACGAATTTGTAAAACTGTCAAGTTTGCATTTAATTTTTTAAATAAACGGGACTCACCGAGATTGGACATGAAATGGATGGGTGCACAAATTTTTTCTCCGTTTAGTCCTCGCTGGCGAGGCCCGCTCATTAATCAGACAAAGAGGAATTCATTATCACCTGGATATTATCACCTGCCTGTAAATACATACCCTCCCTTGGTCTGTAAAAGATTCGGTCTGTACTGTAATCTCCGGGGGGGGCAAAAAACCGGGAGAACAAGCGACCCTTTTAACAGCGCGCACACACACACACACACACACACACACACACACACACACACACACACACACACACACAGTCCGGCAGGCGCCCACAGCTTTAAATACCACTCTCTTCCTCTCCGATGAAGAGGTCAGCGGTGCTGAAGTGTGCTGCCGTGTTAATTCAGTATGACAAGATAAAGCAGTAATCTCCTCTCTGTAGCGCCTGTAAACCAGCCGCTACCCAGGGACACACGCTCTCGATTTACACTCCATATCACTTTATACAATTGCCGTGACAAAGCCCCTCGGAGTTCTCGCATGTAAATCTCTCCCTCACTCAACTCTGCTGCCAGTCAGCGCCGATCGGATTGGCGCTGAAGCCCCGGCAAACTCCGCATCTTATAGCCTACATGGCAGCCGGCTCCAAAATCCAAAATCCAGCCCTGCACAAGATGGGTAGCACATAATAATCCACGTCAATATACGGGCTCTCCCCCCCTTTCCATTTTCGGCGTCAGTCAACGGATTAAATTCATATTTCATATTTAAAAGATTTGAGACGTTTGCAGAAAAAATAACGGTTCTTTTTTTTGAAGTTAGCAGGCTTCCATCGCGATGGACGATTAAAGTAATTATGATACGTATTAAACATTTAGAATATATTAGCCATATTCAACAACATAGATAAAATCAATACCATAACAAAGCATAATAAATCAATCGTAACTATAATCAAGATTGTGCTCTCTTTTATAGTACGGTTCTATTTTGTCATCTTAATTGTTACGAATGTTATTATTACTTTTGTTTTAGCAATGATGATAATATTCCTGATTTATGACTGCAGAGATTCCTAATTTTTATCTTAATCATTAGGAGGATCCCCTGGTACAGTATCCGTAATAAGTGTTTGCTAGGCCCCCTTTAGCAAATACAAACTGGATTACATTTGGCCTCATCTGAGTTGCACGGTGTAATTTCATTTTGTTTCCAGCTTCCATGCTTCGTTATTTTTCGGTCTAGTTCCCGTAACGTAATAAATCGGAAAGACTTGCCCGTTGTAAAACTTTACTCTCTTTACTTGTTCTTGCTGTTATTTCCGTGCCATTTCTGAGGATTGTCTTTGATTTCTCTGATTTATTAACGTATGAATATGACGACCTGGCAAATGAATGAATAAATAAGGACATCAGGTTAATACGCGCCCGTAGTTATCACGACCGTTACTTCAACCATGCCGCGAAAACAACCGTGACTTCACCATCTGCGCACGTGCGGTCCTCTTTACGTAACCACTTTCGCCATCACCAGGGTCAAAGGCACGTGCAACGGGTCCGAGGTTCGAAAACGCAGTGAGCGACCAGCGACAGACCCGGCAGAGAGGACCCTCCGCATTGTTGCGGGCTGCACGCAAGTACGGAGGGGCTGAGAACACAACACAGAGCCCATAATCGAAAACACGTGCACCATGCGCACACAGTCTCAAGTCAAAACAAGAACTTCCCAAATTACCGAAGACAAATTTAGAGCCTGCTACTGTACAAAGTACAGAATGTCAGGCTCTGCAGAGCCAGAGGGCCATGATATTCTTATTGTAATCACCCTATTTTTATTGTTTTAATCGCTTTGGCAACAACACCTTAACTCCATGCCAGCAAAGCACCTTGACAACTGGAGAGGGAAAAAGAGGAGAATGGAGGAAGAGAGTGGGCGAGATTCAGACAGAAAGAACAGAAAAAGAAAGAGAGAACTGGGGGAGGGGGGTTGACTTTGGTTTTTATAATGAGAGACAGTTCCAAGTTCAGAGTCCAGTAATTTCCTCCCAGGACCTGTAATCATCAAGTTAATTACAAAATTAACTTACGATTAAGTTCTCTTTGGGACCGGGGCTTTGTCCTGTGGCGGCATGGCTGTCCAAAGTCTGCCGTCTGTGGACATGTTTATCTGGGAGATACCGGGCCAGGGGAGCGGTCAGCTCTGCGAGTTGTTGTGTTCAGGTATGCTTCCATGTTAGGGGCCACCAAGTTCATAAGACTACACACACACACACACACACACACACACACACACACACACACACACACACACACACAGAGTGATGGCTGTACACACCCCTGTGGTGCACACCATGCGAGCCCACACCCTGTGCGGGCTGCACCATGACCACAAAGCAGCATGCCAGGCGGACCACACACGCGCTTCACGAGCCACGCTCACCCATACACTGGACGAAGAATGTTTGCCAGTCACCACACCTTGGACAGGTCTTGGGGCTGCAGCCGGAGCTCTGGGTGGGGGGTAGTGCTGCTCACCCCGCTCAAGCAATGAGTCCCTCAACAAAACGGCCAAGTTCCCGGTGGCAGACCCCGGCACAAGGACAGTGTCTCTCCAACAAGCACAGTGGCGTGTTTCATAGGGACTCTTGCGTGAAGCTGGCTGGCTTCACCACGGACAGCCTCCGGTCACAAAAGGGGGTGTGGAAGGGAAAAGGAAAGAGAGGGACCGTCGGGGGGGGGTGTCCTACCGTGGAGGTGTGGAGACTGGCCGGGCTGTCCAGGGACCGAGGGGACACCTTGCTGCTGTAGGAGTTTAGGGGCAAGTGAATGACAGGCTGTCCATCACTCTCCTCATCTTCCAATCTCTGTCTGCTGGTCGCCATGACTACCTCTCCATCTGTTCCCCCATATGGAGAGGCTGGTCGCTTGGAAGACATCCTGGAATAGAGGGAGAGAGAGCGAGAGAGAAGGACTGAGACGTCCTGCAAACACATGCGCAAAGCGCAAGCGTAGGAGACGTGCATGATCCTGCAGTGACTGCATGCTTCACCCCAGCAACTTCATTCTGCTCCCCCCTCAGAATCACACAGAAACTTCATATAAATAGCAGCCCACATCCCAGCTCGCAATTACCTTCCTGAAAGCCGTAATGTAGCTCAATGACAACTAAAAATATATTTAAACAGTTAGTCATTGAAAAATGTTAACAGAATCATTTCTAACAGTCACCAACATTGTTACTAATGCTACTACAGTCAGTAATCCTCTTCCTCAAAATAAAATAATTTTTAAAAAATGATAGTATCGTAAATAATCACATCTGTCCTGAATTTCTTAGAATGGGCTTCAGGCTGACCATTACCATGTACTGGATGAATGACATGGAATAATAATAATGAGCACTTTATCCATCAAGTGAACATCACACCCTCAGTTCAATGTAACCCTAAGTTCAATGGATGGACTTGGCTTCATATATATATGACTTAGGACTTTAAGATAATAATAATAATGACAATGATTTAGATGACGACAAGGATGCTATTCGTTACCTGAAGGCTCTATAATCTACACAATGTGTGGAGCTTTTACAGTCAGCTTACCCTGCTGTCAAAGTGTGGATTTCAGCCTTACTGAGTAGAGCCCTGGCTCCACCAATTCTGATAGCATCCACGTGAAACCTGGGCACCACCGGCCAGCCATCCCGAACAGAGCTCCCAGAGAACACATGAAAGCACAGGCTGTGGATTTGTCTCAAGTGTCAGGGTAAGAATATTGATATCTTCAGGGAAGATATGCTTTTCGGTATTTATTAGGTTAACTCCATGCTTTCACTATAATTTTCCCCCTGTGAATAGAACAATAAATATGCTACAAAAAAGAATTTAATCTCGTTCCCTGCCCTTCCTGAGAGCTTTTCTAAGCACTTCTCAGCCTTGAAGCTATTGCACTATCACCTTGGGTAATATGTAGCCGTGTCTTAGAAATGAAAGTGAGCGGCAGGCAGGCAGGAGAGAACCGGCACGCCACAAAGGGAGACCGCCACAGCTCTAATGAATATGTTTTCCACGCTGTTTACAAGACTGTCACATGAAAGCTGCAAGAAGCACCTCTAATTAAAAGTAAGAGATAAAATACTCCCTTCTCGCAGGCTCGCCGCCGGTCCTCTCCGGCAGCGCAGCTATTCTAACAGCTGAGACTCTGGCGCACGCACGGAGCGCCCTCCTAACGAGGCTAAACCGGCTGATGTCTCGGGTCGGCACGCGACACTTTAACTGACCCGCTTTTTCCGATCTGCGGACAGCAGCGAGCGCGGCGGCTTCGGTTCGGTCCGTCTATTTGTCTGACAGCGGCTTCCGTGCTCGCCGCGCCGCGCCACGCCACGCCAAACCGTACGCGGACCACTTTCTCGCTATATTGGATTTGCTCGTGCTCCAGTCTGACCTGGTTCCTCCGAGCCACTAGAATTTCCCTGCTCTAATTTATCACTTATTTGCTTTCCAGCCGCAGTGAAGGCAAACATGATATAATGTGTCTCATTTAAAAAGCAGAGGGGAAAAGGCTAAAATTATACAAACTGTCCAAGGCTGTGATGGACAAACAAGACGAACTCATTTTCACTACATAATAATAATAAAATCAATACAATAAACTAAAGAGCATAATGACAATAATTATTATGCAAATAATTTTTATGATAAATTATCCCATTTTTTAACATTTAAACTCATAAATGCATCATGCAAATTTGGAGATGTAATCTGCAGTGACATAAATGATATAAGACGTACTTTTTAAATAATCAGGAGTGTGGTGGTTCAGTTTGGGGCTTTTTTCCAGGCTCGAGTAGTAGGCCCAGCTGTGTAAACGGCGGCTGGGCTCTGGAGCCCCTCGCCAGGCTCTTGTACGACAGGGCAGCCCTCATCAGGACCTGTTTACTTTACCTCCTTTCATTCTCGCACACTGGAACCTTTTGTTTTCGGTCCTCGGCCACCCCCCTGCCCCGGCCCCCGCCGAGACCGCCTCCCAGCACTCCGCCCTTTGCAGGCCACACCTCTCTGCCCGATCTCAACCCACCCACCCCCTTTTGAGGGACACGACTGCTCAGTGTGCCCAAATGAAGTGTGAGGCCCCAGCGAAACCAGCATGTCACACTGCCAGGACCCTAAGGAGCTTGTATTCTGCTGGGAGGGTTGAGCGATGCTGTTCTGAGCCATGCCAGAACAGGAATATAGAGGAGCGTGAAAACTTTTTAAAATATGAACACAAGGTGAACGGTGGGAAATTTCTGCATGGAAAAAGACAAGATTAGTGAGAGCGGATTTGGTGCCCGAACATGAATTCGAGTAAATATCCAGGGGTGATTCTGTGTGAGGAAACATGCAAATGCAGAGAGAAGGTTTCCTATTCAAATACAAAAATGTACGCAGAAATCCTGAGCCTAGATTTAAAGTACATATTAAACAGATACATACTATAAAGTCATTTGTGTCCCAAAATGGAAAACGGGAAATACTTGATGTGTGATTTTATATCAGAACAGGCTGTGGACACAGAAAGGTGCCCCTTCCATGTTCACTGTGTGACTGTTTCCTCAGGCCTCAGATTCATCAGTCGGCCATTAAAACCCATGGTCTTTAAAGCCGGAAATCATCAGGCCAGTCAATCGTCGCCATCGATGGCTTGTGGGTCTCAGGATTTCTTAATCGCCTGGGAATACACCGAGCAAAAGGTCCCGGTCCGAACCGTGCGCCAGCGCCCAGCAAAGCCCCTGCAGCTTCCTCTGGGGGGAGCCCAGCCTGCTGGTGGAAGCACGCAGGTTTTAACTCGGGTTAGACTTGGGCTCATTTCTCCACTGCCGTCTGGTATAATTTCCACGGCGTCCAATAACCCTGAAGTTAGATATTACCGATTACTGATTTACCAGGAGCAAACAGACTCTGCCATTGTCCGTGGACACATGACTGCCCTGCGTAATTATTGGGAACTGCTGAACAACACTCGCACCGATCTTTGCCGGCCTGATGGAGGTGCAGTGTCCTTTGCAGCCCCTACCTCCCTTCCATTCGAACCTGGCCCCCTCCCCGGAAGAAGCTTTCCCAGCCCACACACGGCACGCTGCTCCCCGGGCTCCATGCAGTGGGCTGACGGAAGCCCTTCATAGCTCCTCTCAAGCAATAAAATGTCTATTTTCCTCCAAGCCTTTGAAGTCTAATTACTATACAATTCAACTCCCCGGGTGAGCAGGTTATAGCAGCTATTTTATTTAAAGTTGGCAGACCTGTCTTGGTGGAGAGCCCACATAAAACATTTAAAGCATGTAGTGATGTACAGATTAAAAAGAAGGGTCTTATTAAGCAGATAAATTGGCAGCACGGAGTGTCTCCAAGGTCATAATTAGCAGCCATTAGCATAATTTCACTCCATCCTTCCATGGCTAGAACATAGACAAGCATGCCAAACAATGCTTCCTCCACCGGTATGGTAAATAAAGCCCACACAAACACACATACACCCACACCCACACACACTGCTGCTGGCCGTGATGCTCAAACTCCATGGTGTGACATTGCAAGTTCCAGAATCCGAGTCACCTGACTGGTTTCCTTTGCTCCTGAAATGCACTGGTATGCTGGTGTTTAACGATCACCCTCAATTCTGCTTCCCCCGCCAGCGTTCATCTCTCTTCAGAGCCAGGCTGGTATCATTTCCCCAACACGTCTACAGGTCCGCGACGTCCGAGTGATGCGCCCAATCACTGTTAGCGTGATGGTTTATGAAACAACCTGGCCCTCGGAATGCGGACGGAGAGGCACGGCGACAGAAAACGGGACGTGCGTTTAGATGCGCTTAACACACAAAGCGCAGCATGCTGATGGAGAGCGACAAAAGGGGCCCCACGTGGCGTATGCCATCACTTAAAGAACGGCACAGGCAAAGAGAATGTTCCGGCATCGCAGCTCCACACATCAAAGCTAATAAATCACACAAATGATCAACAGGGAATGGAGGCCGTGTGCAGGGAACCAGTGGCACTTTCCCACTCGTCCAGAGCCAGTTCCCGACATAACGGATACGCTCGTTATAAACTTCCTGAGTGGATCATCCAGGGACACGTTATCAAGGGACAAGAGATCACTTTCAGTTATGTGATGATTCTTTATCAGCTGTCTTCACTCCACAAAGGCTCCTTCACCGAAAGGACTTATACACCCGCCACTCATCGTTTACTTGACTCTAACACTCACTCTCTTTAAGTTTGGTTTCTGTTTCCCTTGCCTTGCTTATTCTGCGGGGTCCGCGGCATGTTTATCGTACTGTCCCACTGACCGGCCCTGCAGAGGACAGGGCAAGGGGGGGAGGGTGTTTGTTCAAAAAACATGCTAGGGCACTGAGAAGGCCACATTAGGGAGAAGCCTGACTGCAGCACAGGTGGGGCACCAGGGGTGGGGGGGTGTGTATACATATGTGCCACGGATGCCCTTTCTGTTTAGAGACTGGCATGGGGTGCATTGCAGCAAAGGCTACAAGATTGGTATCACGGATGGCAGGAATCAGACTGCAGCGAGTGCACACGGAAAAAAGATGACAGGCAACCACACTGATGAGAGAGGACAGCCAGCACAGAGGAGCGCGGGCGGATGCTAGAGTGTCTAGGGGACGGGCAGGAAATGGACAGCAGGGCAGAGAGGCTGTAGACAAAAGGATACAAGGAAACAACAAGAGGACAGCTAACACAAGCAAGCACAATAAAACAAATAACAGATAAACAAGCAAATGGATAAAATTTGAAAAAGGGGCAGGCACCACAGATAGTGGACACACAGAGACGTGGCATGGGGACGAGACAAAAGCTATACTTTTAAAGTAAACTTTTAACATGAGGGACTCGGAGAGAAAAATCCAGATCCTCCTTCATTTCTCAAGTTTTCTAAAGATACTGACACAACATATTTTTCAACACACATCTTGTATATTTAAATTTCCTAAAGCGGCGCTTCCGAACCGAACACTAGACAGTGCTTTTCCAAAAGCTTTCATTTTACAGTGCATCGTAGGAATGACCAGACAGAAAAAAGGGACCGTTAACATGCTGACCGCGTGAACAGGACAGACAGTGTGGAAAATGAAAGGTGCTATATACTACTAGCATGCTAATTTTTAATTGGGACAATGATTCAAGTAAGGCAGTAACCTGCTTTACACACACACGAATAAAATCCTACTGTCATCAGTGGTGCCTGCAGCACATTTAAGATTTTTTTTTTTTTTAATCCCCCACAAATCCATATTGCACAGACAAACTCGCGTGGCAACAACGGAGGCACACTTGCACAAAGACAGCAAAAGGTGAGCGGGAAAGAGCCAGAGACACGTCCGGAGAAGACGGTTGGCTTCGGCCAACTCAGAGAACCCCGAGGACCATGGCAGTACTGCCACTGACCTTCCAAACAAACGTCACCCCGGTGCTGCCAGCGCTTTAGTCATCACTTCGACAGTCTGCATAGTTTCCCGTCTCCTTCTTGTTATCATTATTTATTTCCTCAGACTGAGTCACTGCAATGTGATTTTGTGTGACATTTTACCTTGGAGAGCGTCCATGTTTCTAAAACAGTCTTGGGGGGGGGGGGGGGGGGGGGGACCAACAGGAATAATAAATTACCGAACTCTTTCCCCCCAAAGAAATTCTGGGAGAAAACACTGCGCGTTCAACTGAGACGCTTTGCTCAAATGACCCTTCATCTCCAATTTATTCCCAAACACGTGTACTGACAAATTAACACGTGTTTTTATCTCAATGCACACAGTTAACCTCTACCGCTTCCATATTCTACAAAACCCCTGTTTAGAGCCGACCACAGTCAGCACGCTTCCATTGAGTTGGAAACAAGGGCCTGTTTGAACTCTGATGACGTCCCTTTCCACAAACTCAAAACCACAGAAGAACACAGCATGCAGATGACTGCTACGACTTTGGAAATGCACAGACCAGTCATGAACATGTCCACGTGACCAAAGGGTGATGGATTCAGGTCCAGGGTGTCCTAATGCACAACAAATAGCTTGTAAAAAATATCAGTCAAATCTGAACCAAATTTAAAAAAATAAAATAAATAAGAAAGCTTTGTTAGCTGCATTGAATAGTTACCAAATAAGTAAGACAGGCATAGAGTGGAGCTCACACACATGCAGCGTTGTTCTGTAACACTGCTTCATTGAGCAGAACCCTGTGTTCAGGGCCTATGCCATAAGCACAGCTTTCCCGCCCCATGTCCACATCTGCGCTCCTGCATGCGCCACCTGACTCGGCCCTGCACTTCCTCTTCCTTTGAAACGTCCTCTCCCAGCACCTGAGGGGACAGAGTAGCCATTGTCCCCCCCGCGGGAGGGGACCAGAAGCTCTTCCAAAGCACAGACACACAATGTTGCTCATTGTTGCACTTTGTTAAAAGGCAAAACTATTTAAATATTAAGCACGTAGCGCTGCTGCTCAAGAAGAAAAAAAGAAAACAAAACAATTTGCAAGAGCATCTAAGCCCTGGGAAACAAGCAGTAAGTAACGAAATTTCAGCTTTTTTCAGATTTGACATTCTTCTCTTACTAATGATGCAGAGGAAAGCCTTGAGCCTCCATCTCTATCTCTGACCAGCTGCCATGTGACTTCTTTCTAACCCCCCCAGTCTCAGAGGACCTAGAGCTTCGAGAAAATGGGAGTTCATGAAAAGACAATTGGCCCAAATGGGACCCAGGAGGACCCAAAGGAAGAATGGGAATTCTCCCTCCAACTTCAGCCCCCAGGCATTCCAGCCTAAAAACAACTTTAAACAAATGTGCATTGACCCTATTGGTCAACGGGGTGGTCAGGTGACCACACTGGGGAGGTTGAGATTTGGGTGTGTGTGGTGACAAGTTTGTTTGGGGGGGGGGGCTGCGGGTGGGCAACTTAGCATTCTGCTCCAGCAGTCCTCTGTCTTTTCTCCTTTCTAACATGGAGACACGGTTATCAACTCGCCCGGGGATCTAACAATGGGGTGGAGACAATAGACCAGTCCGACGTGAATGGGCCCAGTGAATGACGCACTGAGAAATTCACTGGGAAAGCGGGAGAGGAGGGTAGCGCGTCTCCACCGACACGCGGGGGCCACCGGGAGACGCTCCACCGCGCGCACCCCACGTCCGGCCCGCTTCAAGCGGGCAGGAACAAATGGCCAAGTGTTAAAGCGTTCCACACGGCCCTGGCGGGCCTGCCAGAGAGCCCCCTCTCCAATCAACCACCCCAGGGGACACCCAGCCCTCCCTCCTCCCTCACTAACCCAAAGGAATCTGTCAGTTTGACCACAGAGCAGCTTCCTCTCAGGCCAACCCGCGCTCTCTGGAAGCCGGTACTGCGTCTGTGGAAACCCAGAGCGGAGCAGGCAGGGACTGACGACCGCATGTTAAGATACACAAGCATCACATAGATAATTAACTAGCCAGCAATATTACACAAACACTATCTACTTCAACTGTGCCATCAGTGTTATTATTGTTTTGTTATTATTATTATAGGTGGTGGTGCTGAGTAGTCTTTGGGTGCCCATGACATTTGTACACTTATGTTGCTTCCACAACAGAGACACTTTAATGTGTGTTTTCATCCGCCTTTCATCTTTCTACCCCTGGCCATCGGATGTTAAATATGAACACAAATCAAAAGTGTAAGCGTAATGTGTATTAATGATCGTTTTTAAAAATACTAACAGAAATTACAGTAGCAGTATGTAATTTATATAAGTAATATCATGTAATATTTTTTTAAAAATTAGACATACAGTGGAATGTGATATTTAAAAGGCACTGCATTTTTTTATTAGAGATTGCTCAAAAAGACAGCTAGGTTTGAAATTCCTCGGCAAATGTTCAATATTCTGGGCTTGTTTTGACAAGTAAAAATCTGCACTCCTAACACACAGAAAGACAAATATGACTATATGTATTTTAACTATTTAAACTGCCTAATCGCGACGTACGGCTGAATTTAAATGACGCGAAAATAACAGTTTTACCTTAATATTAACGCATTATATTCTTTTCAATCCTTCTCAAATCATTCACAATTGATTTTCAAATTTTAGCAATTTATGACGGAATAGGAGACGAGCCCGCCACACACATGAATTGTGTAGGCAGTAACTTTAACATTTTTTCCGATTTAAGACGCTGTTTTCCGCCGACAAGTCACACGTCTTTTCATGCGGGTTATTAGAAACTTTTGCCCGGTATCTTGTAGGCCGGCCACAGAGGGATGACCCAGAACAGGAGCTAACTCTACTGTAATATCCATCTCTATGTGTGCCCACTTAGCTTCGTTTCTGCTGTCGGCTGGACATGACCATCAGAGCCCGGACGAACGCCAAGGGACCAGGAAGGAGACGACGTGCGGCTCGGCTCGGCTCGGCTCGGCTCGGACACACACTCACACCGCTTTACTAGAAAGCGCTCTTCTACAGTCACCCTAATCCCGAAATTTATCTCCACACGTCCCGTTTTTCCCTGTGTAATCCTTTAAAGGTTTAATTCCACGTAGCCGCTGTTATCTGTCTGCCCCCTCTTTCCGGGATGAATGATTCATTAAGAACACATTTAAATATGTTCTTAATTCGGAGGATAAAACCGGCGAATTTGTATGCGAACAAAAGCACGGCTTCATCTGACACAACATTTACCAGCGCAGTAACAAACAGCAAACATCTTTAAAAACGACGGCTTTAAACCTGCCATTTCTGAGGTTAGTGTTAGAGCCTTCAAAGTCTGCAAAGACTTTTCCCATAGTTTCAAAAGCGGCGTGTGTGTGTGAGAGAGAGAGCTATGAGGCTGTAAAACGACGCCTCATGTGTCATTTCAAAGGTTACTAAGTGAGTTAACTTTCTTTGCCGTCAGGCCGTCCGTTCTCGGCTCAGCGGCGAGTTTCTCTTGACGCTCTTCATCCCGAATCTACACGCTTTACACCGTCGCATCTCAGAAGGCTCCAGTCAGCGCTCCGAAAAAGCAGAACTAAGAAAAGTTGACAAGCGTCGCACATTGCGGAGACGAGGCTGAGCCGAGGAAGCTCCTGTCACGGCAGACAGCACGCCATCCCTTTACAAGACGTGTCTATCGGGGCGCCTGACACGGGGGGGAGGGGGGCTTCGGCCAGGTGGGCCACCGGGGCTTCCAACTTCGGGACTGCAACACGTGCATCGGAGACAGCAGGGGGGTTCCCTCCGCTCCGTGAACGCTGTCACTGCTCACTGCACACACATGACACACAAGTGCAAACACGCGCACGCACGCGCGCGCGCACACACACACAAACAAACAAACAAGCTGCACGAACACCAAACAACACATCACACTGTCAAGAGGGAACTTTCTCCCATCTCTAGATCTACGGCAGAACGGCTCCGGCCACGGAAAGCGTTTCCTCCTGCAGACGGCGGCCAGCTGAAACACTAACTCTCACTCGTCCTCTCCCTCTCTCCAGCCAGTATTTACTCTCCTCACTCCGTGCTGTCCCTCCGCTCGTCGCTCCCTGCGGTGAGCATACCTGTTAAACTCCTGTGGTAACTCGGGGTCTGTGAGCATGCTGGAAAAGCTTGTCAGAGCCTCAGGATTCCGTCCACAACATGCAGCTCGATTATCACCGATCCTCCAAACAACCCAGTCTATTGATCCTCTAACCTCTGAAACAACTAAGACTCTCTCTCTCTCTCCGTCTCCCTCTCTCTCTCTCTCTCTCACGAACACACACACTCTCACACCCTCCCTCTCTCACCCTCCCTCTTTCGCTCTAAGCTGTTACTTCTCGGTGCAGCTCTTAAAGGGACAGTACAGTGGATGGTCCCTGCAGTGGACAGAGAGTAAGTGCGTTTCGACCGCAGAGTCAAACACGCTCTCTGAACCGATGACAGCCCTCTGTTCTTGTGAAAACCCCTGTCTCTTGTTGTGCTCCATCCCCCCCATTACCACTTGGCTGCACTTCTCCTCTTGCTTCCTAGTTCTCCTGGTTCTGGTTGGTAGCAGGGTCACCCACACCACCCCCTGGGATTATAACATCCTTTTACAGCTGAATGTAGTACACAACACACACACAGTCAGTGAAACAACTTTACCCAGCCAAGCAAGAAGACAAGTTGGAGAGTGTTTGTCACTAGCAGCAGCGAGGCCTCGCTGCTGTCACTCACTATCAGGAGAATGTGGTCTGTGTGTCAGGAAGAGAACCACTCAGCCATTGTTCTGAGGAAAGAAAGGCAACTTGGACAGATTGAAGCCGGCCGTCGGGGCTTCAGTGGGAAAGTGTAAACAGCGTGTCACTCTGCCGTCCATCTTTTCTGAGCACACTCAACAGGCCCCGCAGGGGCCCCTGCCACACACAGAGCAGCAGCACCCCAGCACGGACTCACACACACACACACAGGAGCTCCAATACCCAGAAACTGACACGCACAGACACACATGCCCATGCAAGTGAACACACACTCGCATGCACACCGGCATTCTGTGTGATGCCCACACATAACTGGACACGCATACACAAATAAGCAAACAGTGCCCCAGTGAAAAACATGTACACACGTGATGATAAAATGAACATGGCGTATCATACAGACTGGTCAGTAAGGTCTGCCTCAGGAATCGATCACCTAAGGGCGCTCACCTGCGTAAGGCTGAAAACGGCCAGGTCTCCGCAACAACGGCCTGCCACACTCAATTCTGCCGTAGCGAATTCCAGGAGCCAACTGTCGGCAAAGCCATACTGATCAGCACAGGGGGCTGTTTTCCGGGGGAAACCATACGCAAACAGCTCTGACCAAAATAACACAGCATTCATTTCTCTCCACCCCTCTCTCAGGGTCTGGGGTGCGGGGGGGCCTCACCAGACACGCTTCGATTACACGTTCAGGTCGCTTCATCAAATCTTCGAGAAACATGAAATGTAAGATTCTGGGGGCGTGCATCAGACTTTGATTTGCTGGGCAGATTGATAGACGGGGGAAGGAGAAGTCAACCGACTGAGATGGTGTGTTTATTTTAAGAGAAACCCAATACTGTCCAGAGTCCACGGTGGGTGGGCATGAGTGGACAAGGGCCTGCAACTTCATTTGGTTGACAAAAGCCAGTGGGAGGGGCTCCGTGTTCATCACAAACACCTATCTCTCTTTTCATGAACTCCCCGAACGCCGAGAACAATTCAAAGCCTCGGTGTGTCTCAACCGCAACATCTTTTCCCGATGTCACAAAGGAGACGAGAGGAGACTCGCATTCCCACGTATTAATAACTGCACTGCACAATTACGTTAGCGACACCTACTAAAGGACCACATATCCCTCTGCTAATTAGCCCTTTTCGAGTATTCATTGTCTACAGTCAAAATATTTTGAAGCACCTTAAATTCAAGGATGTTGGGGGGTGGGGTGTACATAATGTGCACAACAGAAAGAAATAAAAATCTAGCAGACAGACAAAAAAATGAAAGCTCCAAATTTGTCTGGACTATGTGAGGGAAACAAAAGAGGACATGTTACAAAGTGTGATCACAGTTAATAGAGGTATTTGATGATGCATTTTGATTAGAAAGCTGGTGAGAATTCACTGCATCTCAAGGTTCTGTGTCTGCAGCTCGCATGCACGCACACACACACACACACACACACACACACACATACAGTTACACACATAGGACAATGCGCACACACACACACGCAAGCATCTTTTACAATGAAGCCCTTCAGGAGAACCACAATGTCAGGGACCATGAAAAGAGAGGGAAACACAAACCCACAGCTGTGATGCATTAGGGGCCTGGAGATTTGAGAGGCTGACGGTGTATGTGCGTGTGGGGAGGGGTGGATGACTGACATCGGGCAGACAGCAATCACATTCCCACCCCCTGCCCTAACCCTGGAAGGCTATGCTGGTAGACGGACCTTGAAGCAGTAGACATTGGTCAGCAGGCCCAGGGGACTTGTTCTGGGTTCCAGTTATTTCCTTGCGGTTTTAGGACACAACAACTGAAGAAGCTGAGGGGGCAATGGGATGGGAGGTCTGAGGAAGAAGAGGGCTACTGAAGAGGCCTGGGAGTGAGGGGGCGAGTGACGGGCCGGAGACCCCGAAGGGTGGGGCTGTGCTGGCACCCATATTGACTGCTGACATGTGTACATTTGTTTATGAAGACAAATATGGTTCCTTAAAAAGAAAAGGAAAAAAAATCCAAATTCTCCAACGCATAATCAAGTGACCTCTGCCAGTTCTTTGATGTGTGTTTATCAATGACTCTGGCAGGAGAAATCTGCTGTTTAAGGCTGAACAGCAGTCAACAGAAGCATTAAGATAGGGGCCTATCTCTTCAAGAGAAGAACAGGCAGATTTCCCACAATGCACCAAAGATCAGCCACTTGAAATTATGTCACTTAAAGGCCAAGGCAGGAGCAGAGAAGCGGGCAAGCTACAATACATCCCCATGCCTGAAGATGCAGACCAAAATACTCTCCAAATACAACCTATCATTGCAAAATGCCATCGGTACAGAATACCAACCTAATATCTAGAGATCCAGGATGCCTTAAGAGAAGAATACAAACCTCAAAAGAAAAGTTCCAGAGTACACCAATGGAATACTTGCACCAATCAAATGGAACCAATCAAATAGAACCCCTCGATTGTCAACTGGTAGTACTCGCCAAGCATATTCAAACAATATCAGCTTCAAACTAACAGTACAATAATAGACTGGACCACTCACACAATATCAGTAGGTACGCTCCAAAACAGACTTGGAATTACAGAGTATTGTGAGGCAAAGTGAAGATCATTTCTGCGTCTCTGATCAGGTCCACAGAAAGCATGGGACAATGGTAAACAAGCTGACGTCAACTATGGAGGGTCTGAATATTCATTGCATGGAGCAGTGCATCATGGGACTGTGAGCTCGTCAGATCCTACAATGTAACAGGCCAAAAAAAGAAAAACCCTGGAAGATGGGGAACTGCAATGGAAATGAGTTTTCTGAAAAAGGCCCACCCTGACAAAGCTACCTTATACTGAGGCATCCCATGGAAGTTAATGATTGACTCATGCTGCTTTATTCCAGTTAATATTGAGGTACACAAAAAACTAGAAGATGCATGGATGGAGGCGCACACACACGCAGGTGTTTGCTTTGCTCAAAATACTTATCCCCAATGACCACGCAGTAGTAAATGCAAGGAACAATGCAGGACTCATCCCGGAAGCAAACACAATTCTAAAAACACCCACATCACCTGCACACAGCTCAGTCACGGAAAAACACAGGGTGGATTCCAGAATATGTAAAGCAGGAACCCGAGGCTGGCTGGAGTCATACATGCTGACATAGGTGAACAAGGGGTTAACAGCTGAGATAAGACGGTGCGCGCACACACACACGCACACACAAAATATACACAACTAAACACAGGGTCAAGGATGGAGACAGAAACCTGCGAGCACGGCTTTTCAATGTCCCCTTATAAGAGAAGATTAAGCAGAGGAAATTTCAGCCATAGGAACACACACATAACCGTGAGAAGGCTGACTTCACACTGGGTTCAATAGCTAGTTCTTTGCAGTTCCTTTCTTTTTAAACAACGATTCCTCTCCAAAGGCTTCACCCTTCAGCATAGGGTGATACACTGTGGCTTTATAATACCGGCCAGCAAAAACTGTACCCAGGAAGCTATCAAGACTTGCAAAGGGCTTCCACTGCCATATCTATTCTCTGGACGAACAACACTGGTATGTCCCTGTTGAATCAAGCTCAATCTCTCACCAGCAGTAAACATGTCAAATGGGAACTATCCACAATAATGTATAACATTTCAGCAAATTTTTAGCAGCATGTGTCTACATACAAGTGTGACAGCAATTATAATTTTTCCCAATAGATCAGCAAACTGGAGACCAAAAATCTTTGCAGTATGTACATTTTAATCGCCTGTGTTGTTTTCCTAAACGTTTCCTCAGTGTTAACCATCCATTTACTACAACAGATAATCCAGGGCAGGGTCACAGAGCCTGGAGCTTGGAACCCATCCCAGGAAGCATTGGACAGGAGACAGGGGACACCATCCATGGCGTACCTTTAGCAGAATACAGCAGTCCCTTTAATAGAATACAGCACCTAAGCTAATGATTTCTTCTAAATAAATAAATAAATAAATAAATAAATAAATAAATCCAGTTATTTTACATTTTTTTCAAGTGACACCGATACATACGAGGGGTGTGGTGGGTAACACTGAAGCCTCACACCTCTAAGGTTTAGTGATCAAATCCCACCCCCGCTCTCAGTCTGTGTGAGTTTACATGTCATCCCCGTGTCTTGTGCTTTTACACTCGATACTCCGGTTTCCTCCTGCAGTTCAAAGACATGCAGTGAGACTAATTGGCATCTCCGTGTTTATATATTACTTTGTTTGCATGTGTCCTGTGAAGAGCTGACATGGCTATGATGGACTAGCATTCAGTACAGCCCAGCCTCGTGCTCTATGCTGTGTGGGACAGGCTCCAGGCCTCTCCCTGACCCTGTCCACGGCAAGAAGATGGATGAAATATACTGATGTAAGCACAATATGATCTGCTTATATAATCGACTAATCATTTGTGGTTTACTTTGTAACGCAATCAACATTTAATTTAACATGTTCATCTTGAAATTTCCAGTGTTCATAAGAACAAATCATTACAAAACAACTGTCGAGACTTCCTGTTTTTCAGATGATGCACTCAGCCTTATAAAACAGCATCAGTATCCTGTGGTATTTACTAGTAAGGGTCCCCAAAAGCCATTTTGGATTTGTAGTCTGGATTCCCATGAATGCTCGGTGCTATAAAAAGCCGTGCTGAACGATGGTGAAATGCTCACTGGGAATTGTATTAAACTACCAAGTTCTTGCCATAAATATGTTCATTCGATTACTTACAAAAACAACAAAGGCGCAGTTTGGTGTAGACTGGTGCCGATTGCCACCACAGCAAACAGAAAGTGCTCCATACGGCAGGACTGCATTTCAGTGCATTTACTCCTTTAGAGATGATCTTCAATGGCATTTTACACCACAGGACCACACAACACAAACAAGCTGGATTGTTTGTCCATTGCTCACAATGATATTATGGGTAATGTTTACTTGCAGTCTGTCAAACTTTAATTTGATATTTGACCTTTAATTTAAAGGTCTTTTTTTTGGCTAGTCGAACTATTGGAATATTGGAAGAAACCCAGTTTTCTTCCCCTTGTATGGATTGTAATCCAAAATCTATTTGGTGCCTTTAATTATTTTGAATTCTTCTGCTAGACGATGGTCAGTGTAGAAGGGAAGAAGGTTAATACACTGCCCTATGACCTCTACACGATGAGGAGCCTAATGCCCTATGACCTTTAACCCCATAACTGAATAGGGGACCGTAGAATTGTACACAAAGGCATAGACCACAACCTTGATTCCTGCACAAGCAAAGTCTATGGCTCTATGAACTTTCACCGCCACACATAGAGGAGACTGTGGCTGTGTAAACTGTAAACATAAAAATGAGTAAATACTGACTCTGAGTGTGGCTGGAGATCTGTGGACTGGGCCATAAAGGGGAATAAGCCTTATCTGGGGTGCATGATCCTGTGGGACATAAATGAAGGTCATCCCCGTCAGAATCCTTCACAAGGAGCTGTGTTTTGCTTATCAGGAAACCTTGTCTCCCATCTCCAAAATGGTACATCAGAAACTCTAAGCTCAGGCAAACCAGACTTCTGTGGCATTCAGAGCCGACAAAGTAAAACACAGCAGGAGCTTAAATGGGTTTGCTAAAGCCGCACCTCACTGTAGTTGAAACACTCTAGGAGTGTCCTGTCCAGTCCTGTCAGGCTCTCAGCTAGCAAAGAGGAGGGAGCATCTCCCGCGTCAGCCATCCGTCTGGACGGGGAGGAGGATGGAGAGAAAGAGAACTGGGGGGAAAAAAAGAAGGCGACACGAGGGCTAGAAAGTTTGGGCGCTGGTCTGTCTGCTCCATTAAAAGAATACTGTCTGCTGAAGCAGCATAACAGGAGTTCCGATAATGCTGCAAGCACTCAGATAACACGGGCTGGCACCCCACTCAAATCTCCCCCATTTTTAACTGTGGATACCAGCCCTGCCATTCCAGCTCACCGTATAACATCCAGTAGCAAATGCTTAAGGTTTACACTCTGGTGTCTGCAAGGAATAATAATAATCAGTACTTTATTAATTCCCATAGGGAAATTCATAGCTTTTGTGCTTTCCCACCTTGCTCTCCAAGTTGAGAGCCAAGGGCCAGTGCACAGGCAGCCTGCGTCTGGCATCCCTGCAGCAATTCAGGTTAAGGGCCTTGGTCAAGAGCCTAATGGTGATATGAACACTTACTGGCTGCAGGACGTAAACCTGCGACCTTTCAATCACAGGCACAGACACCTAACCCGCAGAGCTACATCACCGCCCTAGCTACATTTTAGACTATACATAAAGGGCCTATAACAGACAGTTCTGAGAAGATGCTTGAGGTAAAATATTTAGGCTCAAATCCTGCACTCTCGGTGATAAATACAACCTTTTTTTTTTTTTTTTAACAGTTTGGTGATAAGGTCAGATGTGCTGGCAGGACAAAGACAACGTATTACACCTATCACTTCAGTCATGACCTGTTTACTGTTTACAGTTTCTCACGATTCCCTTTCAAAAGGCTGCAACCGCTAAGTCGTCCAAAATATCACGCTAAAAATGGCACACGATGCGGAGGAATACGATTTTCATCTGGCTTTAATTTTTTCCACTTGCACCGTCGTGCTCACCAATATGTTGCTTAGCGTGCTGGCTAACAAAGAGTGCCCTAAATTCACAGGCAAGAGGCCTCAGAGAGACTCTGCCCGTGATACAAGCCAAACAGAGATGTCTGAATAGGGCACTGTTCCAGAGTCCATCAGCTCTAGCCAGAGCTCGAACCTCAGCGATGTCTTCGACCTCCGGCAGCCCCAGAGTCCTGCAGGGGGAGAGGGTTGCCACCATTCTCCTGTGTCAGGGAGGAGCTGAGGTGAGCAATGCTGCTTCAGGTACTGACCACAGCCTAGACTCATGCTACAGGCCCCCCAGAGTGTTTTTTTTTTTTTTAAACAAGCTATTAGCCTTGGCAGAGGCACCCAGATGAGGGTGCTGTTACAGGAAGCTGACCTCAGAAAATGGGGTGGAGTTGAGGCCAAAAGGGAGCCAAAAACTATGTAAAGGCGGAAGCCGAACAGCAGGCGCTGTTCAGTTCTTAATCTCGAGCACCAAAGGATGCTCCTTTGAGCACACAGAGGGGGACTCTCCCATCTCCACCTCTGGATGGAGTCTTTCATCCAGCCCATGTGGGGGAAGCAAAGGCAGGTTCAGAGGAATGGAGGGGGTGTGTAGAATATGTAGAGTGCGGACACCCCTTGGAAGTCCACCCCATGCTTCAGCAGCCTTCCCACTTAAGGATGGTGAGACAAAGAGGGTCTACACAGCCAAGGAGGCTGAAGGAGGTAGAGGAGAAATCCAGCCAGCTGGTCCAGGACCAGGGCCGAACGATGACCGCACATCCAGCAATATTTCAACAGCCCCTTCACATGAGCGTCCACTCTGGCCGGATGGCGCATCACATGATGCACACATAGGGACAAAACCTCTCGTTCTCTGAGAGCTCACCATCATCCCGTTGGGTGCCGTGGTACAGGAAGCCCCCCCCATCTAATATGCTCAACGTCATGGCGATGGTCACGGCCTGCTAATGACTAAGGATTGGTACAAATAAGAAGCATAATGTGACCTGCTATACAGAACAGATTTCAGAACCTGCATCAGCAGAGCTCTAAATATAGGAGTAATGCAAAGGAAGTTGTTAACTCATGTCTAGATATAGGTGCTGCTTCCTGTAGATACTAAAGGCAGGTTGGCATGATTTTAAATATGGGCATTGGCACAGACAATGTTCTGTGTGCTGGAGCATCTGTTCACGCAATACTTCATATTATATTGCATATTTTACCCCCCCCCCAGACTTGCATTACCTGGGCTCGTAGGCGAAATGTACCTGTGTGCCTGCCCACTCCATCATGCAGTTTCACTTACTTCAGTCCTTGGAGGGTTAATCACACCCAGCATGGAGCGAGTATGGGGGCGGGGCCTGACAGAGGGGAGGGGCACCTGGCTGCAGATGGCAGAGGGGGCAGTGACACTCTGGCCGCACATGGGAACATTGCCACCGCAGCGTGGTGTTCTGCATGCTTCCACTCCAGCACACACAGCCCTGGCATCCCCCTGCTGTACCCGCTTCCAGGCCGCCACCATCCCTGTGCCAATGCTGCCCACACTAAGCTGGGGGAGAGCTGAAGAGGAAGCTCCACCTTTGGGCCACCCACCTCCCCTGCTTCCTGTACTAGACTGACCATCTCACCACCAAGCCATGGATAGTGCACATTACAACTTGACCAGTGCTCTACACCACTTTCATTATTCATCTACCCAGCTATCTAACACTCACCCAGCTGCCCCAATGGAATGAGCTTCACCCTCGTGCCTCCATTTTATCCTAGCATGTATTACACCTTAACATGCCACCTGTTCTTTTCCAAACTCACACGTTTCCTTCGCACCACTGCACTTCGCCCACCGCCAACAGGAAACACACCCGCCGACGACATTCAGCTCAACAGCGAGTCGCAACAATGTCACAATTATAAAATTACACACCATTGGCGTCCCCACGGTGCCCATTATCTCTGTTAACAAAGTACATCTGAGGTCCCGGTGAATTATCCTCCAGACCTGGATGTGTAGTCTCTTCTAAAACATACAGCAGCACCATCGCACTCTGCTGGGCTCGATTAAAGTGTGAGTGTTTGACGCCCCTCTCGCTCTGGCAGTGGGCTCTGTGCCGTCCCATCGTTGCCATAACTCTTGGAGGACCCTCCCCTGTCAGTTTAGATCAAAGATCACCTCAGGGCTGGCAGGAGGGAAGCGACATAAATCTTTGCAAAAACCGTTCACGGCCAAACGTCATGCACACTGCTTTGCCTACACCACTACCCCCCTTCAACGAGCACCGGTCTGATACTGAACACGGCTTAGGTGGTTTGCTTAATCCTCTTCTAAACTGTCAATCTGGCAGCTGTTGCACCCTCTACTCCACAATATACCCTGCAAATAATTCCCTGAAAAACATGCCTTTTTATGTGTTATACAGTACTGTGCAAAAGTCTTGAGCCAGCCCTCATTTCTTCATATTTTGCTTCCAAAGAGCCAGACTTGCATTTTTTTAGTGTAGTCTTGAGGAATAGTTCTTCAGGCTTCCTGAAGGACTTTCAAAGTTTTTGGCTCTCATTTCCAGTCCAGTCTCTGTACCTGACCAGCTTCAGAGGAATGTTTTTGTTTTTTAAGCCACACAGTGACCTACGTATGAATCATTCAAGAATAACAAAGCCATCTAACTTAAGGCATGAACCAGTGAAGAAACAGGTGCAGATGATTACAGATGATGTTGCAATAAATCACTGCACCTATTGTCCCATTTTCCTAGCAAAATATGAAGAAATGAGGGGTGGCTCAAGAGTTTTGCACAGTACTGTATATATAAAGCAGATGTGACTGATTACCAGGTAGAGATGTAAGCAGGCAATAAAATGTGGACGTTCACTAGGTGTACCTGAAACTGTAATCTAGAGATATTAAGGGACTCTTCTTCACTTCATCTCACTCATAACCTGCTCTTAGAAGGGTAGTGTCTCCTTCAGCACTACACCCTGGAACCCCAAAGTCTGCTTGCTTCAGAAGTGAGAGCACCCTCTTTCCAGCTCACTCAAACAAATTGCTGGGTCAACCTCATCCTTTCATGAGGGTTTCCAATCTCAGGATTTACCTGGAGCCCCATATATCCAAGTAAACCCACCCATTCATCTTCCAGTACAGGGTTATGGTGATCCCAGTGGTACAAGTCTGCAAGCACAGAGCACAAGGCAGGGGGACAGACTATTGCAGGCCACACAATCACATCAGTTCAGCAATGCCATTTGGACTGAGGGAGGAAACCAGAGTGGCTGAGTGAAATATGCAAAGGTGAAGAAAGCATGTAAATTCCACAGAAAGCCTCGAAGCGGTGAGGCCACAGGTCCACCCACTCACTGTCCACACTGATTCACATGAGCACCCTGGATCGTAGGACTTGGAGTGCTTATAGCAATAGACTACTAAGAACCCTGAACCTTCAGCTTAAATCTCAGACCGATCCTGACCCGTCTTTCCTCGAAGCACTACATGGAAGCCATCAAAGTGATGTCCACAATGCAGGACAGAGGCAAAGCCGCAAGAAATGTGCACCACGCAGCAGTCCAAACCAGGCTGACATGGCATAGTGTCGCAGCAGTCGCACGTGACGCTAATTCCGTTCAGCGGATTTCATTCACTGTGCTACCAAAGTAATGGAGCCTAGCAGAACGCACACATGCTAACACGTCTTAGCAGACTGTGTGGATTACAGCAACACATGGTAGCCTAACATAGTGCATGCTCCATACACACATGCAGCTTAGCAAACGGGGAAAAACCTGTTTTGGATTCCAGCATAATGTTTCGTATAGCTATACGCTTACAAACAGACAGGATCCGATCCCAGATGTCCGCTTAGCCTTTGACACGATGAACCATCACACGCGCTAACCAAAACGAACACTGTGCCCAAAGAGCTTTCATTCTTTAATGACTGCTGTTTTGTTCATGTTCATATTTATGTTTAAGGTCACCGTGCAATGAAAAAAAAAAAAACTGCAGAAAAGTGAGTTAAAAAACATCAGTAAGTGCATCTACAAAAAGCAAGGACGGATTAATGAATACTTTCCCCTGGAAGTTCAATAGGAAAATAACAGATGTACTGAACACAGCAGATGTTTACTATTGGAAGCCATTCACTTCAGAATGGTGAAGTGTATGGACTTTAAAAAAAATATATTAAAAACGTAGCATATTCAGATGCCGGCTTCTGGCACTGGTGAGGAGGAGAAAAAAAAAAAGAAAGAGAGAGGAGGGAAAAAAAAGGACTTGTTCTTTGGCACAAGACCGGTCTTTGAAGCGATTTGGAGAGAGATCACATGTGCAATGAGAGCATTCCACCAGCCATTTACTTTGACTGAACATTAAGCACGACAGGACATTTTCCACAATGATAAGTGCCTCTGCTGGTCCCTAACTACTGAGGCTACTTTCCCTTCTTTGTCCTAAAGACAAATCATTGACAATGGCGGTGCTGTTTATACAGCTTCTACATATACGACTGGGGTTAAAAGCCTGTTTAGAAAAACAAATATATATTTGGTTCAAGGGGAACAACTGGACATCTCTCCACGAGCAGCAAGAGCACACAATCTCTTAGGAATCCATTCAGACTTAATTTAATTGCAGAGACACTCGATGTGAAAAATGAGGACAGAGGGAAACGGGTGAATTAAATGGGAACTTACGGAACCACACTGATACAATTCGCCTTTAAGCAGAAACAGGTCTGCTGCCCAACTGCAGCAGTGGAGGGTCTACATCTGTGGGCTCGGGGATGGCTGCAGAGGGTAGGACTATGTGGAACAGAGGCAGCAGGATGTAGAGGAGGAAGAGGATGACAAGAGGTAGGAAAACTGATGTCAGAATGGGGGATCAAGAGAATGTGGAAAAGATGTACTATGTCATATAGTGAGCTCCGTGAGGGGCAATTAAATTTGATTCCCTGCATAATGAAATGTGAGAGAGGGATTTACGGCCTAAACGAGAGACGTAGGTTGGAGGGCTCGGGCTGCGGTGCTGCGTCTGCTAGCAGTGAATCGAGGCATGTCTGTGACGGATATAGCTAACGGTCATTCACTACTCGGTGGTAGCTAGTTCACTGTATGACATGGCTGTGGTATAGCAGGTCACCTAATAAGAAAAAAGGAACTCACTAGGAAGAAATGAGTCAGAAGAGCACAGCTGTGCTAACGGGCCCTCGAATGGGTTGACGACAGGGGAATAACAAAGGATGCACTAACAGCATTTCGAACAAAAAGAGCAGCACCGGTGATGCAGTAAACGGAGCAACATTCCAAAGCATTATGGGATGCAAATAGTAAAGCCCGTTTGGGAAGCTGACTGAACTGGAGGTGCCCATTGGTCAGCTGCTCAGCTGAACAGTGCAAAAAATTTGGAGCCTTTTCTCCCCAGGGCATGGATTATTGGGAAAGGGCATAAATGTCATAAACAGATTCAAGAACAAATCAATGTCCCACCTCATCTGCCAGGAAAGTGAAAGAAAAGGCAACAATCAGGAAAACCAAAAAAATACCAGGAAAAAGGTATGAAAAAGATGTCTGAATGAAAACCCGACAGGGTAACAGCTTGGAGGTCCAGAAACTTGGTCACGCTTGAGATAATGACAGTGAATCTGATGTAGAGATACCAATTAAGGTATCGAACTTTAAGGAAGTTCGACAGCCAATGGTAAGACACCCTTGATAGGAGGCAAACTAAGACGGAGATCGATATCAGAGCATCTGTCTGGCTGATATCAGACAAATGGCTGAAAAAGAAATTGAACCATCTTTCACTGACACCAGCCAAACTCATATTAAAGATCTGTAAGGGGAGAAGGTCCACATGTCGGGAAAACTGATGTTTAGGTAGAGCTGACTGAACTAAAAGCTAAACTGCCCATCTATGTGTCAAGAGGAAACGTCCACCTGTGGTGAAATAAGGTCAACATGTAGTCAGGGGGTTCGACTGAGCTAACCATTATGCTGGAAGGAGGTGTACCCCTAAAGGAAACAAACAAACATTTTAAATGAGTTCAGATGTCCAGCCAAAGTTTTTGACAGGACATCCCAGGGAACCTTATGCCCTGTACCAGAGGGAGGAATGTAACATTTTGCACCTGTATACGTCCCAGGCAGTAAATAGGCCACACCTGTGGTGTCATGTATTAAAATGGTCAGCTCTGGCCAGATATGTTGGGATTTCAAGATGACTGTGAATCCAGGGCTGACAGCCAAGCAAGAACCTGCCTGCTTCACTGGGGATCTTTTTTCATGGATAACAGGTGGGAAAAAGGTCAGCAACATTGACCTGTGCTAAGCACACCTGGACATTGGCGCAGAAAAGCAATGAACAGAGTCAAAACAGCAGCTCGTCAGAACTACCCACAACTGGGTACTGATGTCTGCCTTTTAGGATCCTTGCAGCAACTTCAGGGCTCCGGAGAGCAAGGAGGCACTGTTGCATGAACAAACTTCTCATAACAGAAAAAGATGACAAGAAACATTTGCGAAACTTAGACAAGACTGCAGAGTAAGTTGTAGAACATGTCTTACGAATCTTCCATTTTCATGCCATCAGAGGCAGTGAAAGGCGAAGTTCATTAGAAAGGTCCCCTTCTCCGCAAAGAGTCGGCCAACTCTGGCCATTTTTAGAAAATTTGTACAGCAACTTTCTTCTATGGTTAATTAGCTTCAAGGAGCCCAAGAAAAGTGAAACCAAATATTCACAAGCTGAAGAAAAAAAAAAAAAAGCTTTCAGCATAATTTTCACGATTAAAAGGTTCTGGCACCGGTTATTCAGACATACAGTATCTTTACATTACTGACAGATCATTGTCTACTGACATCTATCTCTGGGCCACACAAAGGCACATCGTCTTCAACAGCTAGGAGAATTCAGTGCTGGACACTCGTTGTAAATGGCCATAAATCTCGAAAATCTCTGCTACCATTTCAAAGGAGACCATCCAGACCTTGAGGTCACATTGTTTGTCCAAGCAGCTCGTCACCGATGTTGGTCTACAGCTCATTTCAAAATAAAAGCAAAAATTTTTAAATAGATTCAAACATCCGTTCCATTTTTATCATTCTTCCACGAATGGATTAATAGACAGAATGGTCCAATGAGAGATCTGCTTTGAGTGTAAAGGGAAGACCAGATGGCCTCAAGATATACTCGATTAGGATACTAAAATCCACCTCAAAATATCACAGGAGGCTCCTCTGCCTACCCAGCCAGGACACACCTGGATCGCCTGACCGCAACACCTTTGGAAACCAGGGCAACTTGTATGACAGAGTTTAGCTAAGAACTTTTGCTACAGAAGTCCACTACATCTGTAGGAGACACTTGGATGATCGAGGGAATGACGAGGCTGATCCATAGAGACTAACCGAGAGGCACTGACACTCATTTCTACTTTGATACAGTATATACAAATAGAGCCATTTCCCACCATCACACCATCCATGAGAAAGGCCCCTTTGGTGCATCTATGCAACTCCCACGGAGAACTTAACTCCGTGCGCACCTTTGAAATTAATGCTTAACGAAGGATAGCAGGGTAAGACAATCTCCAGTGCTAAGAAGACCGTGGACCAGACAATGCAAAAGAGTCAGCAGAAGGGGGTGCAGGGGCAAGAACATAGAAAGGAAGAGCAGGAGAAGTAGTAAGATGGAGGAGAATGCAGACAAGCAAGTTCAGTCCACGGGAGGACGAGAAGGAAAAGAATCTGATAGGCGTCCCAGGGAGCAGTCTGCAGGAAGCGATGTGAACTGTCACCTAAGAGAAACAACAACAACAACAACAGCAAAAAGCAGCATGTCTGCAGAAACTCAGAGTGTAAAGCAGAGAGTCCAGGTGATAGCTACACCCACAACACTTCATGTAGCAAATAGCTCAGAAGTTCTGATCAGAAAGCAGGGACTACAGACTCACCTGCCATATGGAGCAAACATGGAATAAGAGCTCAGTGAGTACAGCAGGGTTACACGGATATTGAATTTGAAACAGATACAAGATAAATGGTAAAAGATACTTAGCACAATTTGTGAAATCGCCCACCAAGGGAAAAGTGCTTCTTGACCTGGTCTTCTCAAATAATTAGGACTGAATGACAAGTATGGAGGTGTTAGAACCAGTGGGAGACTGGAACCACAATATGGGAGTGTTTTACACATATTTTAATTTATTAAGGATGAATCTAAATTAAATGTCTGCAACTTCAAAAAAAGAAAAAAAACATTATGATCAAACAGGAGAGAGAGAGGCTACGCAGAGTAAGCCAGCAAATAGATGAGTAGACAATCTGTGGAAAGCAGGTGGTAATACTTCAGAAACGTATTGCCAGTGATAAAAAAAAATTAAAAACGAACTGTCAATACTTCAAGAAAAACCAAACCAGAAGTGTCATAAAGCGAAATTTACAATGAGGGCGATCTCGATATAATCCTCCATCCTCTACGTAATCACCAAAAAAATTACGGACAGTAATCAAACAAAACATTTAAAATGAAGACAGAAGGAAATATGATATTTGAGCTATAGGTCTAATAAAATTACTTAAGAACTATTTTCACTACTATTTCATCAAAAAGGAGTGCCAAGGCAGAGGTTGGTTGGGTGCTTTATCAGATTAAATGACAATATTATATTAATTTATATTTTGTACAGCTGCTCACTGATGACTGTACAAAAAGCCTCAGTAAATTAGACATCTTCATTCTAATCTTGACTAATATTAGAATAATTGAAACTAGTGTCCTACAGGGATGAACGCAATTAAAAAGAAATCAACACAAGGGAAAGGAAGTATTTTCTAAACTCTTTAAAAGGAAATAAAGGATAATTACTCCTAGATACATTATTTTAACTTGGATTGGTAATCACAGATTGCTAATCCCCTACTGTTAAGGGGGACAGCTTGTAAATCAAACACCACCAGCTGATTAATCCTTCGTATATAAAAGGTTTCTGATATATGTTGGAAACTGCTGAGACCAAAATAGAGCATTACTTGGTTAACAGTAATATTTTACAGTATGGTAATGTACACTATGGGTAATGCATGGGGGTCACCAACATTAGGCCAGAGAAATATGGGAGTTGTGTCTGTTTGCATAGATGCCTCCAAGCTTTTATTACACCTCGATGCTGATGAAGGTAAGCAGGACACGCTGTGAGGAGAACAGTGTGTCTGACTTGCATGCACCATGTATAGGTTTAACCCCCAAACCCATGTGCCGTTGGGGGCTGGCAGCGGCAGGAAGGACCGCCCCTTGCACAAGAGTGGCCTTGTTTCAAAGGTGAGTCAACTTGAAGCCTGGGTGGCGTGGACAGAGTCTAGACAAATGTGAGGGGCACCAAGAGGGTCCCGTGAGACGGATCGCAATCAGTAGTGGTTCAAGGAAATCCAACCATATATGGAAATGGTTGGGAGATGCATTTAAAAAGCACACCAGCGAATGCTTTTGTCTCCCAACAGCTTGGTAGAGGTCCAGGCTCCAACTGATCACGGCGGGATTGCACTGGTCTTCCGGCAAGGGCAAGATCATGCGGGCTTCCCCATCACCGACACAGACGTCCACGGGTCCAACCATACTCCAGGGAAGCTCCAGTGGGAATGGAGGCACTCCAACCTAGCGGCACGTGATCCGTAAGGCCTACTGCCACAAAGGGAATAAAGCCCCCCTCCCCCAGAAAGGCCCGCCGTCCTCTACTGTACGAGTCATCGTTCCCTGGCTGGCTTTTTGTGTCTCCATTTCACAAACAGGGGGCCCCGTCCCCCCCTCCTACCCGGCCCCCAACCACCCCCCATCTCATGCAGTCAGCAGGAGGGTGGCGTGGGGGGGGTTACATTATTTCATTAAGTGCTTTTCAGTATGAGGGGGGATTTGGAGGAAGAAGCAGGGGAAAGAAAAAAAAACCTCCCCCGCGACTTTTGTGTGACAAGGTCACGACCTTAGTCGACCCCTATCTTTTCCTCTCCTGATGCTGGGGGACCCTGGACACTCGGAGGCAGCCCAGCCTCGCGCTCTCGGCCGGACGGTCGAGGACGGGTTGGGCATCGGGGTGGCCCGGATGGAAGGACAGGTGGACAGAAGGATGGGGAGATGGAGTGATCAGGAAAAGAGGGATGCAGAGGGGTGGTGGAGAACAGGAGGAGGGGGGCCAGTTAGAAAGAATTCAGCATTGTTACAGAAGGGAACCACGTTCTGTTGATCTGAACTGATCCAAGGAAACAAAAATGCATTGTTCCTCGCAGATGGAAGCGAGTGTCGCCAAGGTAACCAGATTAATCTCCCCTTTCTCTGCTGCCTCTCTTGTAGAGCGATAATCGGTGGGCTCCTTTCACAGGAAAAACCAGCCTCAAAGCCAGGGCTCCAACTAGCCTCCTAATTAGCTGCAATTACAAAGAAGACAACATGATGAGATAATAGAAATTTGCAAAATAATGACATACCTCGGCAAAATATTCCTCCTCCTAAGCACCATTTTTTTCCCGAGCCACAATGAGCCGGGCCCTTCTAAAGCGGCGCTGAAAAATGGTGCTGCATTATGTCTCACAGACTAGCATTGTCTGCCTTCTGTTTCCCTCAATCAACAGCCCATTGTCTGCCATCTTAAATAAAAATGACTCAAATAGAGGCCACATAATGATCCTCCTCACACTAATGCATATAGAGCAGGGCACAGAACACATCAAACACAGAGAGGAGAAGCCCTCCCCACCCCTGAGCCTGATGGACTAGCGGGACCTAATACAGAGGAAAGGTAATTTACAACACAATTAAGGGGGGGTCCCACATCCCATTGTCGGGCCGCTGCATGCTCAGACGCACACACGGATACGGACGGACGCACACGTGTGCGCTGCAGCGTCAGAATGTGCAGAAATGCAGCTAACACTCGCCGTGTGTCCCCTCCGCTTACCGTGAAATTAAACAGCCTGCGGAGTGTCAAGAGACACACGTTTGTCACACCGGACAAGCCCGGGGGGAGGGAGTGCGGTATGAGTGTGAGGGTTTGTCCAGGTGGAGAGAGAGAGAGATGGGAGGGCTCTTTTTAAATTACTGACATGAAGAGTGTAGCTGGGCCATGAGTGCGCGACATGTACTTAGGACCAGCTTGACACTGCTCAGGATCAGGTCACCCACGGTACAGACCACAACAATGTCCACATGAACCAAAATGACCAGTGCAACCCTGTACTGTACGACCAGTAGGCCTTGAGAACGCAGCCCGGGTGTTGGCCTACCAGTCTTCAGGCTCCCTGGTCTTCATCCGTCCTCAGGACCGCTGTCGGCGTGCAGGCCCTGCAAAAGACAACAGGCAAATGAAATGTTAGCAAACACAGAGCTCGCTATGACAACTGTGTCATCTGGGAGATGACAGCCGGGGGGCTTCAATACACATCTGTATACAGCTCTGCTGTTATTACACAGAGAGGGAGAGAAAAAGGTTAGGATGAGCACCTTTTACGAGGGCGGTGTCATTACAGGGACACTGGGGGTGGGGGTCTAAAATGTGCACCCTCATGACAGCGGTATCATTAGAGGGAGAGACGGGGGCAGGTTTAGATGAAAGCCGTGATAAGCAGCAGTGCTGTTGCGGTGTGAGCAGGCAGCCGTAATGAGGCTGCAGGGGTGATTAGCACTGACACCGAGCGTCTCTAATTACTCTAATCTAGTAAGAACCCGTGGCCCACCTCATCCAGCGCAGGAGGTAAAAGTCCCTCTCCCCTCCCACACAGCTTACCTGATGAAGCTCCACCACTCACACGCGTGTCCTGACAAGCAAACAAACGGACACGCCGAAGGACCACAGGAAGTGACCTCGTACTGAGACTGCTTTCCCAAAAGAAGGGAATGGAGCAGGTATGAGCACTGGTCAAAGAACTGGGTTCAAGCTGTTGGAAAAGAGGTACCCGGATACAATCGATGGACACAGACTAATGACCTCGTTAAGGATCAGCGTCATGGTATACCATCCGCTCAGTCTGAGGCACAATTTAAAAGGAAGCCGGCCCTAATTATCGTAATTAAGACGGTTGATTTGTTCACGCTCACATGGAAAAGGGATGGTTTTAATTAATGAGAGGACACCAGAGGATACCGGACGCACGACAATGGTACCGGACAGAGCCTAACAGGCATGACGGACACCCTGCACAGCCGAATCGTGGGCGATTCAATCCAGTGGCATGCAAGCTCTCACACGTGTTCACTTGTGCATGCGTGTATTTGACAGGGTTTAGCAGGAAGCTGGCGGAACATGATGGATTTGCTAATCTGTTAGCCATGCCTTCTGACCCCAGGTCCTTGTCTTTCCAGCTGACCTCTTCTTAGGTGTGCCCCATGTTACCCTACAGAGTCCAACAGGATGCATAGCTCCTCACGTTGACATTTTTCTCTATATAAACAGCTCCAGAATGCCAGAAGGCTACCAGATATCAGTCAAAGTGTTATACCTAGCCCCATGCTTCTCCTTTGGGCACCTGGGTACTCAGCTTGGCATTTCTGTGTGCGTGTGCTCACCCCGCCAGGGCTAAGACAGCATGTGTGTGAGCGTGTGAGGTGTGAAGCTGCAGCCGGACGCCCGGGCTGGGCACTGAGCAAGCCAGACCAGGTCGCACTGAGGAAAACGGGTGAAAGGGCCTTTGTTGGGGGCAGTTAGGATAATGAGCCCCATTGTGTGGTGTGCAGGAATGCTGGGAGGTATGGTTTAAATCAATGGCCGAGACCCTGCCATTGTAAGCCCCCCACGCCACCCCCAAGTCCCTCTCTGCCACAGCGACTCCTCGCCAGAATTAGCATGCTCCGCCCCCGCTCCGCACTTCAAGGAGGAAAACAATTAAAGTGAACCTTGGGGTAATCCCCCCCCTTCCCCAACCTCATACCCTTGCCCCACACATGCGGGGAGGGGCGCGCGGTACGTAATAAGAAACAGACTCAGCCGCGGTACGCCCTTAATTAGAACAGACATTAACAGTGGGGCAGTGAATTAGTACTGTAACCACGCATTACCCCGACTCATTCAAACCTCATGCTGGATTAGCTACTACACACAAAGGACAGAAGGGGTCTGTAGTGTGAATTTCTGTCCTCGGGGGCTACGCGGAGGTCACAGTTCAAAGGGATGTATTGCAGACTTGTCCGGGAGGCGTTAGTCTCCTACTTCAGCAAAGCTTACTGGACTGAACCAACACACTCACGGTCAACAGAAACCCACAATAACCGCGCACCGTGATCATGAGGAATACACGGTCACTCCATTATAGCCACAAAAAAAAAAAAAAAAAGCGATGTGAGAGAAACACATCCATTCCAGTGCTCTCTGGGGACATGTGGGCCAGTGTCACTGCGGCCCTCGTAACAACTCGCTTACCTCGAACCGGGGGGGGGGGGGGGGGGGGGGGGGCCCTCCGCCCAAAAACCGGGCGGGGGGGGCCGGGGGGTAGTTGGTGCTCGGCGCTGTTGCCCCCGGGGGCGTACGAAGTGGGGTTTGAGATGG
>JAACJT020000001.1:8294588-8308286 GCA_009936485.2 Gymnarchus niloticus | reverse complement strand
GGGGGGGGGGGGGGTGAAGCCCTTCAGTCAAACACAGGACCTGGACTGACAGTGCTTAATTAGCATCCGGCTCTGTTTCCCCCTGGAATGTACTAATTAGGGTTTAACATGTAAATGCAATTACCTGAGTGCACACAACATCTCAGGCTCGTTGTGACGAACCCTCTTCTCCCATTTTCAGCAAAGAAACAAAACGCCTGCAAGAAGCCAGGAAAAAAAAAAGAAAAATAACACTATAGCCTGGCTTCTCCAGGGGCGTAACGGCACAGTTAGGGTTAAGATACTGTGGCTGTAAAAAGGATCAAATTTAGAACAAATACACTAAATCTGACAAGTCATTTCCCCGTCAAACACTCCAGATAACCAGCCAGGCTGGCTGAATGGTGGATGTGTTTTGGCTTCGCGTTGTGAACATTCAGGACCATTAAGTAGATTTTAAGAGTGGAGCTTTTAACACAATCGAGACACATTGTGCATTTACCAGGCCAAACCCGGTTCAGTTCACGTTTACCCACTGCTGAAGCTGCATCTCCAAACTCCAAGAGCCTCACTGAAGCTCTCCCTAAAAAAGATTGTCTATAAACCCCACCCCTGGATTTTGTTATATAGTGGTGTCTCCTTTTTCGTAGCGCTGAGGCTGGTTTCACCTTCGCACCTCAACACCTCCAGCAGCAATCCTCAGACTGACTTTCAATACAGCAGCACCCAGAACAAAATCCACCCCCATTGGCCTGCACGTGCACCCAGGTTTATTTAACTCAACCCTCCGGCCAAGTCCACTTCCATCGGACAGCACCCACGCCACGTCCCCCTACTTCGGACTGTATCCCTGTCCAATGTGGGCTGTCTATTCAGTCATGTTTGTTTTCAAACTATAAAGAGTCTTTTTCCTTTCATAAACTTAGAGCAAGACCTTGTGGTTACGTTTAATTGATTTCTTCCCTCAGAGTATGTTCTCTTCTATAGAAATATTTCTCTTTGTTACCGCAACACAGTCGCTGCCTTTTCTTTTTTTCCTTTTTTGTTGCGGGTTTTGTTTTCCGTCCTCTTCAGCATCATCAGCAGTGCATTAGCTACCAAACGGAGTAATGCAGGTTCGATCCTCAGTCAATACCACTCATATGGGCTCAGACCTCGAGAAAGACCAAGGAACAAATGTGTTTGTAAACAGTGCCATGGCAACCACTTTCACACTGACAGAGCAGGTCCCGTCACAAAAGCGCCCCCGCCAGCCCCGCGCACCCCCAAAACGCAACAGTTCACAGCACCGCCACACTGCGACACCTCCCCCCGTAGTGGGGCGAATTACAGACACATTTACACATTTAAACAAGTATACAGGAAACCAGACAGAATTACACGCACTGCACACAGAAAGTCACAGAACCACCGGAGTGCATGCGCAGTAAACACACTCGAAGGAAGGGTAAAAATACCATGTTGCACATGGAGAGAGTGAAACAGTTCATACGTACATATGAAGTTCACACACACTATTGTAATACCACGGAACTGAATTGTGATCAGGCACATTCACAGTACCACAGAACTGCCGGCTTACACGGCTTCAGAGAACTGCACTCATTTCTCTGCCGCACACAGCAGAAAGGTGGAACATACATCTTAATGGGAACAATGCATAATTCTTAACTGCAAAAACAAGCCATAAAAATTCCAGAGTGAAGCATGAAATCCTCACAGCCTGAAACCCCCCCCCAAAAGAGCTTCTCTCTTTGTTACAAAGAATTCTATTCAGTCCTAGGAGACTTCCCTTACGAGGCAGGGGTCGACTTAATGCTCAATAGCCCTGTGGAAACAAAAGGCAGATTATTAGGTTAGAGGAAGAGCGGGGAGGGGGGGAGCGTGGCGTTCCATTCTGGCTGGCCCCACATCTGGTGACCATGTGTGCCGATGGCTAATGAAGGCCCTTCCTCACTGGCCTGCAATTAGTTCCGACAGCCCCCGGACCCCCGGCCGGAGGCTTCCATCCGCATCCCGTGTGCGGCTGCCCGGCGAGGCCCATGGCCTACCACAAAGAGAGAACAGCCATCCCTCAGAGGAAAGCGTCCCAAGATGGGGCCGCTGCTGAATTAGGAGGAGAAAACAACTTGGCAGCTGTCCACCAATGACTTCTTCTCCTGCCATTCTCTGACAGACGTTCTCTGGGGCACGCTTTCTGAGGAAGCAAGTCTGAGACTGTGGTTGGGACCCACTGTGGGTTTCGGTAAACCACACAGCAAACTGGCTGACATGTTGTCGTCTAGTGTGGATGAGTGCGGAGGCCTCAAAAGACCCTGCCTCCTTTCCAAAAAGCTCCCGGGACACTGCAAAAGTGCCACTGCTTTACGGATGTTTACATGAATAACTGTTGCTTCGGGGGACACGTTATTCAGCACACAATGTGAGCGCACTGAGGCCTGATAGGAAACTCCAGCCCACACTTAAGCACTACTGCTGATTCATCTGATTGCTTGCTTTTCATTCTAATTGTCCAGGTGGAGAAAGTGATGAATGCTGGGAATTGAAGTCCTTATCTAAAAAAATGACACCACATTCTAGGCCTGCAATTTGGCTGAATGTTTCCGTGTCTCTGCACTAATGTATAGAAGGAACAGGACTGACACTCAACGTGAGAACACCATTCAAGGACATGTGCAGGGGATGGAGGGGAGGCGGAAGAAAGCAGACTAAAAACACTCAATCTATTGTCCCTCCTCTCTCGACAACTGCTGAGAGGATGAGAGAAAGAGGAAATCAATACTGGGGAACTTGAGTGTTCAGTCTCCCCTCTCTCCTTCAGTCAGACAGAACATCCTCACAGCTGGGCGACTGGAGCTCCCTCTGATATGAATAATTGGTTCTTTAACAGTGCTTGAGTGTTGTTGTGCTGCCTCCCCAAATCTCTTACACACCCGCTACTACCTAATTTCCCCCGCTAGTTCTCTCGCGACTTCCCCACCAAAACAGCAAGAGAGAAATTTATGCTCTCTGATGTGATGGGAGGGATATGGTCACATCATTGCCCACACTGACCTAGACACCATTTGCTGGGCACGATGTCCATTGCGGATGCCACCTAAAGAACCGAAAGCTCGATGCCAGAGGCCTGGGGTAGCATCCCACCCAGTGAGTCTATAGGATGGGTGGGGGAGGGATGGGCTGGAACTCAATGTTAGCATGGAGAGGAGAATACTGTGGGATGGACAGTGTCTCACAGCGGCGGTCATTACTGACTCCCGACTTTATGCTCACTGTTAGCTTTCCTTTTTACATCACAATAGCCAAGGACAGAACAACCAGAAGATATCACAGGGGAAACTTAGCATTAGAAAAGCCCCAATCAGCATCGGCACTCAACTTTAATTTAAAAAGCTCTTACCAGTAGCTGTGAGGGTCATTTAACTCACAAAGTAATTATAGAGTGAAGAGCCAATCAGGACCTGTGTAGATTGACTGGACAGTCATACAGGTAATGTTATCAGTAGACTGGAAAAGCCTCATCAGTTATTCCAGGAGTAAAATCCATACCAGCTGCTGGTAAATGACATTCACTGCATGTTCATAAGGTTAACCATTTCCTTTATTTAATTGTGTCACTCAGCAAGCCTGCAAAATCCTCCAAGAAGAATATTTTTTATTTGTTGATACCTCTCTGCTTGGCTGCAGAGAGTCAGGTATCAAGGGCCTGTTTTTCAAAATAAAAACTGGATCTGAGCTTATAGCCTTGTGCCAGACCTTTGTGAAGACATTTGGAAATGGGAGCATCCAATATGATGACTTCCACACCACATATACAAGCCTGTTTGCATGCAGGCGATAGAAACAGATGTGCAAGGTGCAGACATCGCTGCATGGCCACTGCCCTCTCGGGGGAGTCTCCGCCCATATTCCCATGACAATGTGCCATTTGACTCCATACAGGTCCTGTACCCCGCCATACCACCTTGTCCTACCACGCAAGCCGACATGGATAATGCGATTTAACGCATCCCAGCCAACTCAAAATAAAATCTAAAAGGCTGTCATGGTCGAAAGCTTTTCACGCAACCACCTGTTAACGCTCATATCGACTGTCAGTCTTTCCCGGCATTCCGTGCAAACTTCAGTGTAACAAGCCATAGCTCCGTACAGTCATCTAGCACCTGTGGGGTGTGGAAGCAGAACGATAAAAATCACAGTGGGTGAGAATTTTCTTGCTAACCATATAGATTGACATGCTCTCTGATGCCATCGAATGGCGTTTCATGTGAATTATTTAACTGTGAAGATTCATACAGGAGGCGTTGTCACTACAGAGACTATTCTGGGGTTTCAGCAATGTTCCATTTCATGACTTCGTAGAGCAAACACTTTTTGGCCCCCCCCCCCCAATGGTCATGGGTTCAAAAGAGTGGCCTGCTACAGGACTGCACCAACATGGCTCATGTTTTTCTTGTTATGTGCCATCTATCATGGGAACCATGACACATGAATGGTATAGGCATGAAATGTTATAGGGCCTCATCATTAATTAAATATGAAGTCTTTTAAATCATTTAGGCACTACCAAGCTGATGGACCACCTTTGGTGGCTGTGATCTTCTATGGTCCCAAAGCTGCCCCTATACACCCTGGGGTTACCCTGCTTGGCTGCAGAGATTCCAGAGATTTCCGCTGTGGGATCAAGGGAAACCTAAAAAACCAACCACAACAGAGCTCTCTCGAAGGCTGACGATGCTTCACAAGTCCAAAACAAACCTTCAGAGGGCCTTTGGATATGAGTGGAGTAAATGGGGGGGGGCATGGGATTCCTGAGAGTGCCCCCATCGCTGCTTCTCCTAAAATCAAATCATACCTCTAGTGTCCTACAGAAACACCCGTTTCAGTTGAAAGGGTTTTATTTTAGCCTCCCACGTAGCAAGAGGCAGCGTGTGAAAATACGTTTTTCAGAATGGGATCGCTGTTCCGTCTGAGCACTCACCGGAGCCTGTATCTCACGGCTTCGTTGGGCGGTTTGGGGCAAAGATATGTGTGAAAATGCAAAGCTGTCTCCCGCTGAACCAGAGCAGTCACACGGTGTCCAGGCTGCTCTGTTTACTGGTAGAAGCTCTGAACTGGAGGGCTAGACTAACTCCAGAATGCCATCGATCTACAGATCTCAGCCCCTGAGTCTGGTTACTACACAGGGCAAATTAACCTTGAATGTTCAACAGTTTCTCTGCATGGTAGACAGTTTGAGAAGGGTGATTAACTCTGATTGATTACGGTTTAATTTGCTGACAAAAATAATTGATTCTGTTGTGATGTCCTCAATCTTCATTTTATCTGAACTTTTGTAAGTATCTGGATTTCTCCCATCAATGGAGAAAATGAGTTAAATGCTCTAGATACTCCAAATAGATTCTAGATGGAAAAAAATCCATTTTGGTACTGATATTACATACATCAGCTGTATAATAGGTCATTATTTACGAACACCCTCAACATGTTATTTCTGCTGAGAATTAGATCTATCTCCTGGAATGTTAAATGCCAAAAAATTCAGTGAGTTGGAAGGCAGAAATATTCACATACACCCCTCCCATTTCTCTTGGTCAGGCACAAGTGATGTACGTTGTGACAAGAAGGCCAGGTCTCAACCCGCAGAAAGGTGACTGCGATAACAGGTTTGGGGCCCTGTTTCCTTGTCTGTGACCCATAACAAAAGTTTAAGGCAGGTTGAAGCTCTTGACCCAGGACACAGCAGGGCACTGCCTGTAAAGCATCCTCACCATTTAGTGTCCGGTTGCACCCGGCACTTCTGGAGGGTGGGGCTCACTCAGACCACACCCACACAGTATGCAGCACCAGTCAGGATTGCAGAGTCTTGGGTCACCTGGTCCAGAAAGCCCAGCTAGGCTGCCAGCACTGCCTTCAGATGAGTGACCTTTCACCTCTGGAGCACAACGTCCAATGTGCTTTCCATCATGGTCCCATAAATCCTACTGTTTATCACCAGGGAGATTTACAGATGGAGAAACACCCTCAGCACACATGTGCACAAAGACCCACAAGCATGCTAGATGCCCGCACACACACATGCAAGCAAACACAAACATACGTCAAAAACTGAAGCACATCTACACACATACTAAGCAGGAGGACACCCACGTACACAAAACACATGACACTGTACACAGTACCTGTGCAGTCTCTCACACACATGGAGACATGCATCCAAAAAAAAAAAAAAAACCACATATGGACGCATCACAGCCCAAGGAGAAGTGACACTCGGGTCCCCCCGGCTCCAAGGCCGGCTGAGCGGGTCCGAATCTGTGTAGGCGTTGGAGCTGGGCAGGGACAGGACAGCTGAGTTCACCTCACAACTCCATTTCTTCATTTTCTGTTTTCTATGTACCTGCCTCATACAGAACAAACATATTCACATCTATCAGAAACCATATGTATGATAATCACCTCTAAATCCCGCAAAACATGGAAAACACAACAAAAAAACTGACAAGCCAACAGCTCCCAGTTGCCTGTTGTATCTGATCCAGTCACAGCCCGGCGAAGGCCAGCACAGCCAGCGCTCAGTGACACGGTGCCGAATACCCACTCCATCGATCTTCCTAACAACGTTATGTCACACCTTTCGTCTGTTACGATCTCTGCTGCCAGCTCTACTGAGGGCGGCTGACATCGCAGCGTCCTGTTTGTACAAATCGCGGCGGAATAATCGAGTCGGGCCCGATGCCGGAGCGTTCTGGAAAAGAGGGAAAGTAGGAAGAGCTTAATTAAGCGCACAGAGAAGCCTGCTGTTCGCAAACTATTTACGGTTCGTCATCTTGTAGAAAAACAGGGGCCTCATACCATACGGAGATCAGATCATTAAGGGGATGGTCCGTCTCTGAGGAACGGAAGGAGTGTGATGACTGAAGGGCGGGTGTGACAAGAAAGAATGGGAGAAAGGGGACAGCTGGAGGTAGCCAGAGATGAATAAAGCAACTGTTTGCCCCTGACTTTTCCTCCATGTGTAGCGTAAACAGGAAGCCCAGCTACGTTGTCCACCGGTCCCGAGTACACCACATTCCTCCAGTCCTTAAGTAATGACACCAAATTAAATTTAGGTAATCTGGCGTGGGGGGGTTCTCCGAAACATCACCGTTTTCTTTGCATATCTCTAGCCTGGATAGTTGAAAATCTGGACACGCCAGTGCGCTGTTTTACTAATCCAGCCTTTTTTAAGCGAGCCCAGCAGAAAGGCAGCATTGTGGCCACAGACAGTGCCGTAAAAAGGGCCATACAGTACCAAATTGAGGTCGTGGTGAGACAATGGCTGCCCTTCAGCTCTCCCTCACACAGTGTCCACAGCTCTATCAAACAAGTCTTTCTTTCCCAGTCCCTTTCTTCTACCGGCCGGAGTGTGGAACAATGGACGGGGCCTCGCGGGCTCAGTCCACAGCGCAGCCGTCACCAGTGCCGCTCTTATCCGCCTCCCGTCCGTTTGCCACATTCCTCATGAGGTCGTGGCACGCAGAGAGCCTCCACTACCCCGCGGGGGAGGAGCCCACTCCAAATCAAGGTGAGGCAGAGACCCTGGGAAATATGACCCGCCAGGACAGCAGGGCAGTAAGGAAAATTTACGGCCCGGAAGTACATCCTGGATGCACATTCCGAGCCAGTTATTGGGCTTTGTGGAGTTGTGGGGTGCAGCTGGTGAATATGTGGCTGGCCACCGAGGCGCCACGACGACTCTCCTGTGCAAAACAAACCTGGAATGCTGATCTGAGGCTGCCATGTATAGGCGTACGACGGTCAACTGGAACCGCAGGTCCAACCTAGTCATACCACTTCAAGTATCTCCTGAACATGTGCCTGGCTTATTCTCATATTCAGAGTGACTTCATATATATTTTTTTAACCTATTTGAACAACTGAACAAATACTAAGCATATTGCTCTTGGGAGCTTCTAGGTCACAGGTCTACATTCCTCTTCCAGTCCGCTACATCCCTCCATTCCTCTCCTAGACCCCTATATCCCCCGTTGCTATTTCTATCCCCTATCTCTCCCCGTTCCTCTTCCTATCCCCTATATCCCCATTCCTCATGGCTGTCATAGCACATAGCCTGTCCTGATGCCAAGGACGCTGTTCCCCACGGCTGGATGCTCACGTCACATAAGGGGACATGGCTGGAGGGCAGCCAGAGGAATGCCAGCAGGCTCCTGCCGGCCAGCACATCACTGGGGATGCCTATGGTGAAACCGCAGAAAAAGCTTAGGAGCCCCCCCCCTTGTGTCTTCCTCCACCAACCTCTTAACACATCTTACGAGCCCTAAGGTAAGACACGACCCCCTCCTATCCTCCGGGGGAATGGGTGTGAGGAGCGTGCTGCCACCTCTCAGATTGGGGTTAACAGTGGCCTCATTTGCATGGGGCAACTGATTTCATTAGACTGCTCCCCTGAGGATTCTCAAATAAAAGGCCGGAGCTTCAGCGAGGTGTCCCAGCCAGGATCGACATTCTGTAGGGACTGTCCCTCGAGTTCGGAAGCTCAACAGGTAGCTCCTGTGATCTGAAGGCTCCCTGGTTCCAATATATACCTCAATCCCTAACCTAGACAGTAAAAGGAAGCCAAAAATCACAGCAAAGTCTGTGACTTTCACAGGTCCCCCCCACACACGCACACACATCATATTTCACATTAGGTAATTTTAGAAGAAATATTTTAAATCAAAGTAAATGAAGAACAAAAAGGATGCTCATGTAGTGACAGTAGTGGCAGACCCCCAGAGCATGCTTGGAACTTCATGGGCACGACATCTCGTGGACACTAACATTGAACAGTGATGCGTCACCATGGGAGGCCATGTGACAGTGTGATGCCCCCACTAAAGGCCACACTCATGCACCAGCTCAATGGCGCAAGGCGACCTATTGTTACCAGAGACACCGTGTCCCAACCCGCCCATGTACAACGGCAGCTTTCTGGCAGGTCCTGATCCATACTGAACAACATGTCTTTCTGTGGGACCTAGGAGCGGGAACAACTCTCAGTGACACTGTGGCTCCATCGCAGCCCCTATCATCTATAATTCACACCTCCCAGCCCCCACCAGCTTGCAGATTCAGCTTCCAGGGTCATGCGACCACCGTTGGGACAACACATTAAACATTCACCGGTACGGATGACAAAATGGACGGAGATAAATAAATAAACCATAATGGGTCCTGCAGACCAACGACACGCAGGGACGCTGTCAGCAGGCAACAAGCTCGGTGGCCCTCGGACCCCATGGTAGGGACCCCACGTGTCCCTGCAATCCAGGAATAGACCATGTGAGCGCAGCAAGCAGACACTGAATGAGATAGCATGACAGGCGGCACTGCAATGCAGCATAGATCTGGGCTGGATATCTGGTGACCTTGATGAGGGAAGACCTGCTGGCGCTGTGATGTCATCACAGGGTGCAAAATGTCCCCCCCCCCCAGCACTTGCGTCCACCAGTTGCAGTCCCAGCTTAGCCAGTCTTATGCCCAGTGACCCCCTCCAGGCACACATCCCTTCCCTTCCCCTGCTTCCGTGTCCAGCCTGGCCCTTCCACAGCCCAGCCCATCCTTCTCAATTGCCAGCTGAAGCCCCCCAGCTCAGCTCAGTCCCTCACACTACCAGTAACCAGCTCAGGCTGTCCTGTCCACGCCTACCCAGGTAGACCCCCCCTCCACCTACCTCTGCCAGACCAGCCCATTCCCCTGTTCCACCTTCCATCTGGGCCGCCCTTGCTGGACTGCCCCCGTCTGCGCCAAGGGGGTGGGGCTTGGCGCTGTGGATCCCCTCTCCATCTCGTGTGGAGCCTAGCCACATAACAGCTGCGGCGGCCCACTTCAAAGTGGCTGTCTGCAGGTTGCCGCAACGACCAGCAGCCAATGGCGGCGCATGGCCCCCACTCACATGTGACCTCTGAACGTGACCAAGTCAGCAATGGCTTGACATGTGACTAAGTGTGGCGCAGGAGGGGACAGTCAGTACGTGGGAGGCAGACATGCACCGGCGTCTTTGGCGAGGCCCCCGCGTTGTGACCCTGTTCTCCCAGAAATGCCTTTTAATGTGACTAAGACCAGCGTGCAGGCTGAGACGTTTCGGCTAGACAAGCAGATGCAGACTCACACATGCAGGTGGCCCCTTTAATGAAGGCCAGGGACCCCACCTAGGTGCAAACACCATCTACTCAATTCCAGATCAGACAGAATAACTTCTGATCACTATCTGCCCGCAAAAACAACTGGCAAATAATGGAACCCTCAAATTCTGAAATGGGACAAAAATATCCAAAAATCTAAAAATATCTTGAAGAAATAATCTAGGTTTGGGAATTCACAGCTCAGGATATTTCTCATCATAAAGTCACAATGCTCTTGAGTCTGATGGCAAGAGGTTATGTTTCCCAATGAAATGCTGTGTATCAGTGTCTATGTCTGTGGTGTGTGGATTCATTAGTGTGTATATGAGTACATCTGTGCGGATGTATGTGTGTGAGCGTGCGTGTGTGTGTGTGTGTGTGTGTGTGTGTGTGTGTGTGTGTGTGTGTGTGCGTGCCCTCTCCTTGAGCTCAGTGCCAGACAATCGGAGCTCAAACTGCTCAGTAGCAACTGTTCCAAGTCCAATAATTACAGCTTGTCAGAAAGAATTAATTTTCTCATTTCTCATAAAGATGTGTAAAAATTACCATGTTATTATACACCCAGACTCTCCGGAGGCAGACACCAAATTTAATTTTGAATTCTTCCCGCACATTAAATTAAATCCATAAATAAGAGTTTAGGCATTCGTTCGGAAGCATATGTTCGTTAGGAGAGGCAGCCAGCGTGCGCCCAGCGTAATGGTCACCGTGACGTTTTAATAGCGCGCTCCACCACGGCTGGCGATAACTTACACACTCACCCTGGTGGTGGACGATTGTTGGGGGGAGGGGGGTGTAAGATTGAAGCCAGGCAGAGGGGCACTAGTGGCATGGGTGGTCCAAGATGGAAGGGATGGGGGGATCCATGGCAAAAACGACTGTAGGGGTGACAGAGTGTAGCGGGGGCGGGGCTAACTTTAGTGACGCCTCCGCTGCCCACGTTCTGCATCCCGACTCCAGCTTCGCTTTCCTGGGTGATTCTGCATCAAGACGAAACGGCAGCTAGACTGTTTGCTCTCGGTCGGCTCTCGGCTGGCGTCTATGGATGGATACATGCAGCCGTGTTCGTATGATCTTTTCCGGGCTGTGCTGTGACTTGGCGGGGGGGCATAAGCAGAGACCAACAGATACAGGAGTCCTACATGCAAAAAAGAGGCTGGAGAGCTGTGTGTGTGTGTGTGTGTGTGGGTGTGTTTGTGTGTGTGTGTGTGTGCGCGTGTGTGCATGCATGATTCCTGTACTCCCAGTGAAATGCTTCCTTGATTAAATTCACTGGAGGAGCTGGGCGCGCCAGTGGAAGGAGAGCCGCCCAGCTAGGTGTCACTTCTCCAAGGTGGGAGACGCCTCGCCAGCCAACACCGCAGCGGAAATAAACGCAGCACCAAAGCTGGCACTAGTCCGCAGCTTTTCTTTTTTAAAGTTGAGAAACGGAGACATCAGCATGTTCTGACTGACACCCGGTAATTGGCTATAAAAGCATAAAGAGCAAGTATTGCCAGAATGGAATGCTGATTCCACCAAGACGTGAAGGGACACAGCCAAACAGATCCTGGCCTGGTTCCATGACCAGAAAAACACATCCGCTTTGCCCTTGGTCTACAGCCACGTAGGACTACCAGGACAACCTGGGACTAAACATGTTCAGCCCTCTCCTCCACCAGTGCGTGTTTAAGCCCACGTAGACGGACATGTGCTGTGTGGGGGGATGTGAAGTCTGTAACCTCCCTGCAGGACAGATTACTCTCTCCCAAGTCACTGGCTTTTTGAAACACACTATATGAACTTCAGATGATTTTTATTAGGAGATATTTTTTGGTTACTTACCAAGCGATCCAAAATCAAACAGCTTAAACACTTTCCAGAAAAAAATTAAACTGAAATATTTGCTCATGGGTACAACAGCAGTTACATTCCCTCTGATTCCAGTATACCAAGTACCGAGTCAGCTCAGGATTCTGGGAGCTTTGTATAGTGATGTCAGTGTCTGCTTGTTTATTCTGCATAATAAAGGGGAGGACTACAAATGGAGGAGAGGAGTCCTCAGTGGGAGAGTCTCAGAAAGGAGAGGAGTCCTCACCGGGAAAGTCTCAGAGGGAAGAGGAGGCCTCACCGGGAAAGTCTCAGAGGGGAGAGGAGGCCTCACCGAGAAAGTCTCAGAGGGGAGTGGAGGCCTCACCAGAAGAGACTCAGAGGGGAGAAGAATCCGAACCCAGCGAATTTCAGAGGGAGATGGTGTCATAACTCAATGAGTCTAAGACCGTAGAAGAGTTGCTCACCTGGGAAGTCGCAGAGAGACGTGGAGCCCTCACCTGGTGAGTCTTGGCACAGCGCGCCTCCAGCACCACAGTCAAGTCTGTGCACTGCTGAGTTCTGTAGTCCAAGAGCAGCAGCACCTGGCAGGTACACACAAATAAAAACAGCCACAAACACACACAAGGAGAGAAAAGAAACTCCTTTAGAATGTAAATAATGTCACCCAGCTTTCCTGACAAAATTCCCGGCCGTTCCTCAAATACACGCGTCTGCAGGCTGCAATGCCATGCAGAAGAGCCTCCAAAAATCAAGCAAAAGAAAACAGTCCAGTGCTGAAGTTGATAAATTCACCTGTAGACACAATACACCTCCATCACACACACAGAGGCTTTTGTCAGCAGTTTGTGTGTGTAATCTCTTGCGAGCTTTCCTGTTGTTATCTTCTCACTTACAGGGGCCTCCCTCACAACCTCCCTGTATTTCCCTCTGCTCAGAGCTCCAGACACGACAGGAGCCCTGGTGACAATGGCAGCTGTGGGGAAATCAGTCCTCTGTCTAAGTCCTTGTAACACAGGAAGTGATCCTCGAGGTCCAGCTGTGGTGAAAGGGGGGTGCAGTGTGGCAGGAACAAAGACTGTATGTGGTAGGAGACCCCCCCCCCATACATAGATGATGGAGAGCTGCTCCATAGCACCGCACACAATGAACACCCACCACTGATTAGTCACAGCAGAAAATAAGGATCCAGTGCAGAATAAGCACCGCACAGAAGAAGGCCTTCCACAGGTCTCACGGACGTTACCAAGACTCACTATGGACTCACCGCTGTACACAAAAAAGACCATCTGCTGGAGGTAACAAAAACCCAGCACTGACACAAAAATGATTGAAGAACCCCCATGTAAGCACTGTAAAATGTACTGGACCACATATAGAACGCATAGCATAAGACAACCCTCATTTCCCACAGCTCATATTATACATTAGGTACTGATTTTCTCCAGCTCGCTTTATATATAGTATTATACACTCTACCCACAGCTCGCTTTATACCCTGTAAAGTATTTTACACATTACCCACAGCTCGCTTTATACCCTGTAAAGTATTTTACACATTACCCACAGCTCGCTTTATAGCTTGTACAGTATTATACACCCTACCCACAGCTCGCTTTATATACAGTATTATACACTCTACCCACAGCTCGCTTTATACCCTGTACAGTATTTTACACATTACCCACAGCTCGCTTTATAGCTTGTACAGTATTATACACCCTACCCACAGCTCGCTTTATAT
>JAACJT020000001.1:8280443-8294488 GCA_009936485.2 Gymnarchus niloticus | reverse complement strand
TACACCCTACCCACAGCTCGCTTTATATACAGTATTATACACTCTACCCACAGCTCGCTTTATAGCTTGTACAGTATTTTACACCCTACCCACAGCTCGCTTTATATACAGTATTATACACTCTACCCACAGCTCGCTTTATAGCTTGTACAGTATTTTACACATTACCCACAGCTCGCTTTATATGCAGTATTATACACTTGATGCTGTGACCAGAAAACAGAGCTCTCAACCGCAGTGACACCTCTGCAGCAGCACAGATTTAACCTTTGTGACAAATTAATAGTCAGCACTGGTACCATCAAATCATCCCACTCCTTGTGGCCTGAACATGTGGGGCAGATGTCCTTGAGAACCACCTGGCACATCAGGTGACCAGTTTCAATCCTAATGTCCTTAGCCACTTTGATAAACTCCTGCTAACCTTCTTTATGAAGTGTACAACATGAAGCTGTCAATCAGTGTGTGCATGTGTATATGTGTGTGTGGGGGGTGGGGGGGGGGGGGGGGCAGATTTGCATGCCCTTTCTGCAACTTGCAAATGACAAAAAAAAAAGAGATTTGGAAACTGCTGTTGTACTGGGTTCTGAACACTGAAGCCTTTCATTATGGTGGATCTTACTGTAATTCCTAATCTACACAGCATAATCCTGTGAGCTTCCAAAATAGGCTTTTCTGTGTCACTTCAGACAATTCGCTTTTCAGCACTATTATAGATTATCACCAAAGCACAATTACACACATAATTGGAGACCCTTTCACGGTCCTCAGGCCCACGCTCAAGTCATTTCAATGTATGGCTGCGTCTCTGTGCGGTACCTGGATTGTGGGATGGTGTTTACTGTCAGCTGGAATGTTGTGCTGTGAATGCCACTGCTTCCTCACAGCTTACGTGGGTTAGGGTGCTTCCACATCCGAGGAGAACCCTTCGGTGAGGGTCCAGATCCGATAGGGACCACTGTTTACATGTGCCAAGATACAGGAAACTTAGTGCTGAAGGTGTCCGGGAAAACACGGAGCGGCTCGATAAACAATGAAGCAGCAGTCACCCGTGGCAATGGCCATCACTGACCCGTTCGTTTGAACCTCATTTGTCTCGTTATCTCGTTATGTCAGAGCCACATGGAGTCCCGGTTTTACATGTCTGCTCTGGTGAGGGGATGAAAAGAAAGAGCAAGTACCTGGGCTGGCCTGCAGCGTGTCTGCAGCTGTTCCCACAATGCAATGAGAGTCTCCCAGAAAACAAAGCTTTACAAAAGCGCAATACATATATTTAAAAAAACAAGTCACACAAACAGACTCTCAATGTATGCACCTGGGAACGTGCCCAGTGCATACCTTTGCTCAAATACACACGTTTGCATTTCTATCTGTTATTTTAATGTGATTAGTGGTTCCTAATCTCCCTTCAAAAACCTCCCAAATAAACAAAAATGTTTGGGCACTTCTCTTTAAAAAAAGTTCTCTTAAAAAAAAAGTTTAAATCATTTGTGAGGATATCCTCAGAAAGTCTCTTTTTAGGTCTTTTTTTCATGGGGCATTTTCTAATTGTGTGAAAAATTTGTGCCCCCAAACCACCCCTTACACACAGCTCCAAAAAGCAAACTCTCGATCACTCGAGAAATTCACATTAAGTGGAGCATCACTATTACAGACCTGCAAATTCACGGAGCGTTTGGCCTAAAAACAAAAGCGGCTTTGCGACTTTTTTTTCCCTCCCCAAAGTGTGTCACGCAGCTCACCCGCCTATTCCATGCTATTCTTTCCATTCGTTCACTCCACACACCTCACAGCTCCACCACAGCGGCGTTACCATCAGTCATACACATTGTACACATCTTCTCACAGAGGTGGATGGCGACTCCTAGGAGATGAGTCTCATGACCATGAGGATGAGTGGTCCTATAGATAATGGAGTCACGTGTATACAGCCACACCTGTTTGAGTGTGCCGCCATTTTAGGCAAACTCAGGCAAGGTGGCCTCCAGCAAGACGAATTAGCCTTCAATCCTGTACAGATGAATGAAGCTCATCAACTGGGGCAGTCTGTGGCTCTAGAGGTTAGGTGCTCATCCCCAAGATAGGAATGTCACTGGTTCAAATCTGACAGCCGGCAGAAGGTGTCCATACTACAACCGTCGGGCCTGTTACACCAAAAACTGCTCCAAGGGCACTGGATAAATGGCTGACCTTGCACTCTAAACCCAAGCTTTGCTTGCACCAATGCGTCCTCATAGACAGCAAGATGGGATATAACAAATTCTTTATGTACAATGTGAAAATGGTACAATGGCTAATAAAGATTTTATTTCAAGAACTGACATCAGCTACGTAGTGCACTATGAGAACAGGAAAACTGTGATGGGCGAGCTCCCCGGACCAGATGCCCCTGTGGAGATCCTGCTGGGAAAGCAGTACCCAGGCCTCTGCAGAAGCCTGTCTGCCACCTTTACAAACAGACCCATCAGCTGTTTATTCATCATGGTCATAACAGACACAACACTTCACAGCAAATGACTGCAGCTAACAGTTGTTAGCATGCTGTTTGAGGCCTCTGTGTAACAAAAAGAACCACTGACCAAAGCACCATGAGGGACTGTTTAATGCTCCTTTTAGCCTAACACATCCCTGGGCCTGCAGTCTGCCTTGGGTACCACAGGAATGTAAAACCTAACCAACACAACCCGCCTCCACCACCTTATCGTCATCTTGTCCCACCACCTCTCTCTCATCCCGCCTCCCCCTCCTCCCTCCTCTTCCACTCACTCTCCAATCCCCACCTTCATGCCTGACACCCCAGTACCCCTCAACACAATGCCCACCAGGCACCATTTCGGAAGTCCCGACGCTGTCGAGCAACCAGCAGAATCACACATCCTCATTCGCTTTAACACGCTGCCACACCACAACTTCCTCTTCCTTCTCCTGGACGTCCCCCTACGCCATAAAATTGCCCAGCGCAGCAGTCCCCAAACCCATCTCACAGGAGCGACGCCTGCCAGGGGGCCAATGTGGAAACCAGCTCGACAGCTTTGGCTGCCACCTTACATACGTGGGGGGGCTGGCTCAGTGTTCTGCGGAACCTTTCCACCCCTGAGAATGTCCTGTCATACACACACGCAGAAAGTACTCAGCTCCTTAAAGTCATATGACCAGAAGATAATTGATTACTCCCCTAATTTCCCCATTTAGGCTTTTGGAAAACAGACAACTTGACGGACACAAGCAATGACTAGGGATGTTTTTTTTTCTAATCTTCGGTCTTTCACTACAGTCCCTAGTGAAAACCCTCCTTGCTGTTTACACCTATAATTATATCAGCTTCGGCGCTCATAGAATAAAACACCGTTACATGGCATCATGTTTTTCGACACTAACGCAATACGATTCCCCAGGGACACACCTGTGCCCATTTCGTAGCTCGTAACACCACCAGCTCCATTGCCGCGTGCTCCTTAGGGTACATCGGCGTTGCTCAATGGAAGCCCAGCCCCCAAGGCGCGTGCAGATGTGCTAAGATGCGGTGAGATATGCGGCCCCACTTCTGAGGAAGAAGCGACCAGAGCTAAGAAGAGGAAGTAGGGATGCACATCAAGAGGCCCTGAACGAGAGCTTACCCATGACCTGTGATTCTGTCCGCACACACACACATGGCAGGGGCAGCTTTCCCCAAACCCAGGAATTAAGTCTGTGGTCTGTATCCCCCCCAAATTCACAACGTTGTTCCCCGCCCCGCCCTGTCAGCCACGGGTGGCAGCGTGTAACTATGAACTCTAAACGATGAGCATGGTTCCGTAACTGTACCACCACCTTGGAGCAGGTGGGTGGGACTGTAGACACAGCTCTGTCCCCCAGCCCATGGCCTGCAACTCAGCCTTTGATATGGGACTGTAGTGACACACCCACCCCATGAACCCTGTCCTGTGACTCTGGCCCCTGGGTAGGACTGTGGAGCTACATCTGCCCCGAGGGACACTGGCCTGTGATTCCACCCTCCCCTGAACCCCCCACAGCGGGGCCTATCAATACATCTGTGTGCCACCACCTTTTGAGGGTTTGGAAGGTGGCTCCAATATAAACCGGCATGAGGGGGCACTGAAATGAGATGTTTGGCTGTTAAGGGGATTGTCACAAGCTGAGCTCCTTAAAGGTAGGTAGACTGTCAGGCAAGTCTGAAATTTTTCTTGTATCACAGCAGCTCTATTTGCGACATTACAAAAAAGACCAAAATTAAAACGTCAAGACAAATACATACATTATCATACCATTACATCACAAAAACAAATCCATTGTACATTTACAGTTACAGGTACTGGTGTACCGAATGGGCCAGACCACTGAAGACCAGGCTCTTGGTCATCTCGTAGCTTTGCCTTATACACACAATGACATTCTGATCCATTACACGCTTCATTATATAGCTCCTTTTCCAGCACGATTCTGGTGCAGAACTTCAGGCTTGACCAGGCCGTAGCATTGCTGACGTGATGCCAGTGATGCAGATGTGTCCTGCTTGGAGAACTGGGAACTCGGACATAGGCAAACCTCCAGCACTCAGGAAATGCACAAAGACATACCACATGAGCCATCATGTCTCAAATATTTGGTCCAAAAGATTAGACATGTCCACCTTCTCTCCGAAAGGGTCTGGCCAAAAACAGTCGATCTGAATCAGCCACTTTTCATAAAGTGAGAGCAAATTAGAGATACCAGTTAAAACCATGTCCTCGGACTGCGGGTAGAAATTGATGCAATGTGGGGAGAACATTCAAACTCCACAGACACAAAGTGGGGGCAATGATTTGAACCTCCAGCCCTAGAGGTATGAGGCAACAGTACTACCCACCAACTTTGTCTAGAGCATGTTTTCCCTAAAGGCCTGCCACGTCACGTCCTGGTTGGACCACCGTGAACCATACTCGTTCATGCGAGTCGCCATCTTGTTCAGCCTTATCCGGCAGTACTTTGCTCACTTTGCTATTGTCTGCCAGATTGGCTGCACGAGCTCTCGGCTGTCACGCAGTTGCTCGTACGCTTCCTCACCCCGTTGCAAAGTGCATACAGTCGGGTATGAAGCGTGTTATCACTGGCCTATGTTCACAAAGCTCCTCCCATCACTTATCGGGCCACGACTTCTCCTTTCCTCTGGCGCGGGCACACTGACACGACGCACAATCACACATTTCTTTCTTTTGTTGAGAAGACACTTCTGCTTTTGGCACCACATTCCTGAAACCTGTCTTATAGTCATCACTTCCCCATCTCATACAGTATTTCTCCGGTTCCGGTCCCACAACATACCAGAGGCGACCCGCAAATTTCGCCCTCGCTATGGACTGCGGTTCCGCATGTCATACACCGGCCTCCGGGCCACAGGCCCTGCATCCAACCTGCAGGTTGGTTTCCGGGGCAAAGCGGCCACATGGTTCTAGCCTGTGATGCTGAACTCTCTCCCGGCGTGCACTGCGAAGTAAAACTTTACTAGATTGAGCCACAAAAGGAAACATTCCCCAGCATGCATAGTGAAGTGAGCTGAAAGGAGGAATGATCCCTGCATTCCCCACAGAGTGAGACATCTTTTCAGGCAGAACAAGCCCTCACGAGCTCTCTTTAATCCCACACACATAATTCATTTAACAGGAGCCTGTTGTAGCAGGAAGGTGTAGCACAAGCAGAGGGCGGAGGCCTGACCACAGAACATCAAACACGGCCCTGCGCTCAAGCCACTCCGTGGAGGGCTGCAGCTATCCCAGCATCCCCTACACTGCTTCCCTTTGATCCGTTCATCTTCTCTGCTCCGTCAACGTCAGACTTTCCATTCTGATCTCTTTAATTGACCTCTAAAACACAGAGTGAAAAAAAGAGGAAAAAAAAAACAGCAAAAAAAATTTAAATCATTGATTTAGTGTCATGTGCAATTATGCCGCAAAAGCCCAGAAGGCGGCTGGCCGCCCTATTGATGCGGAGTGCTGAGGTTGGGCCCGTCATTGCTTAAACATGTCCTGCGGAAGCTCTCTTCCACAGCTTGCAGATGATGCCCCTCATGCTAGACTTTGTTCTCAGTGAAAAGGAGTGAAACCCAATAAAGCAACAGCCAGAATCTGGCCAAGGAGTGAGAAGGTTCTTATAAAAGCCATCAGTGTGGTTCAATCAGCATCCATTTTTCCAGAATATTCCGAAATGTCCAGTTCCATTAATGGAAAGTTTCAGAGTGGCACTCCTGAAATTCTTGCTTGTTACCCACAATGCGCCTTGTCTAGGGCATGGCTCAGAAATAAGGCTGTCTTGAAGCACAAGGTCTGGGAGCAAGGGAAAGCAAGGAGTGGGGGAGGGAAGGACCAGAAGGCAGAGAAGGGAGGTGGACTTCTGCTCCACTGGTCCCAGATCAGTCACACGTACCTGGAACAAAAGTGACGTCACTCTGTTTCGGTGAACAGGAATGACTGCGGCAGGAAGAGCAGGTAATAAGCAGAGAGAGATGCTCCCCGTGCACACATCCTGCTGACCCACAGGTGGCCCCTCGACCACTCAGGAACACGAAGACGCTGTGAGAGCAAACATACCTGGACGGCAAAGCTCACTGGCTGAGCATGGCTTATGATGAAGACCAATATACCAATACAGCGACATTTTGAGCAAGGACACCTGAGATGACAGGTTAGTGCGGCTGTAGCCCTCCATTCCTCTCAGAGCCTCCAGTTTTACCTGACAGCGCACTTCAACCAAAAAGCACCAATATGACTGGTCAAATATGCAGTAAGTCCCGACATTACCACAAACGAGACAGGGCCCAGAATGGGGGGTGTGGGTGGACTTTGTCTGGCCTGAATTCTGTCTTAATCCCCCGCCCCAAAAAGAACAAGTCCTGTCCGCTCAGAGATGGGCTTCCCTGCAATGGGGGCCAAGACGCTATTCTTCACTTATTTACAGAGCAGCAGGGAGAATGGTGGTTAAGGTCTCGCGGAAACCCCCAGGCGGCACCACTGTGGCGAGATGATTAACGTGAACCGGCCTGCTAACACACCTAGCTGTGTTAATGGGCAAAAAAAAAAAAATCTAAAAAAGGCAAGTCGCTTTGGGCAAAGGCGTCCTTTAAGCGACTAAATGCAATTTTATTTCTTTCATTTGAAATAAATAAATAAATCGGGGAACGCGCTGCGTCACGGTGCATTATGGACCACTTGCATCGGCGGGAACAGCAAGACAATGACAGGCAGTGCGGGAAATATGGCATAATAAGAGAGGGCAGGGCGCTTCGCTCCGGACCGCACCACTCAATTACCCAGCAGGCTTTTAGTGCCACTCCGCCACACTAATGCAATTCACTGAGGACCCGTCTCCACTTAGAGACAAGGCACGACTCAAACGGGTGGCTTTGTGACTGTAATGCATGCAGAGGCTACTGAAAGGGTAATAAGGTCATTTGGATGCTGGAGCCATTAGGCTAATACCGCTCTCTCTGCTGCTCAAATGTACGAGAATCGGAGGGGAAAAAAAACAGGGGCAGAAAAAGGGCTTCCTTTCAGATCACTGGAGGCTTCTTCCTTTTTCAAGTATCACGTTTTATTGAACGGTATTAATTATGGGGTTGTTAGCTTCACAAATAAAAGCAAATAAATAATGACTATTAAATTCTCGAGCATCTTGTAACGAGGACTCCGGGAGACCTAATGACAGCGGGATGTGTCGGGGTTCATCATGGACCCCACTGGTGTCCGCTCACAAGTTCAAAGGCTGTAGGCACAAACGCGCAGTCACACTCCCACGATGACAATACAACTGCAGCTCATTGCTGGCTGCAAAACTCTTACCAAAAACCTCAGAGTAGAACACAGCAGCAAAACCTGTTCTGAACACACAGGGTGGAAAAAAAAAATCATTGTCAACAAACCCATATAAAACCCATGGTGATTTTCCCCATTTGTGTCAAAAAACAGAGGGTCTGCTGAGTTCAAACGGGTCAGACCACCCTAGTGGGAGTGTTTGCTAAAATTGAACTAGACCATCCAAGATATTCAGGGTATGAAAACGTCTCCTTTGGATTGCACTTACCGTCCTACTGTGGAGCTTCGATGCGCTCCCTTGGAAGGTGGCTAGCAGCTACAGTAAGACAGATTGATTTAAAAAAGATGATAAGGGGGTGTCCCGGCTCTTCAATTAGCGGGAGGCCACTGATAGCGGCCACATCGGGTAGGGGCGACTTTATCCTTGCTCTCCTCACCCAGCATCTGTGGCTGCCTTCTTCACCATCGTGGCATTTCAACAACCCCCACACTACTGTGCGACTCTACCCCCCCCCCGTTGTTTGCCCCAATCCGATGACTCTGCAGTGCTACCCATGCGACTGCATGGCACTGCAGTATGCTGGAAGGGCCCCCCGGCTGGCTAACACTATCAGTGAGTCAAGTTTCATTGGATGTAAGTGAAAATAAAAATCTAAATTCCCACCTGCACACAAGGAGACCAGTGTTAACCCCTGGAACGGATAAGCATCCTCATATTTCTGCCAGAGTCCACCGGAGTTACGTGGAAAACCGGAGTTAAACGCGTAGAACCCTGGAGGATTGCGTTGCCTCGGCAGCACTGCATAACAAAGGACATATGCCTGTCGATCGGTGTGCTATCAATAAAATAACAGAGGATAAGAAACATAGACAGCACTGTGTGTGAGAGAGTCTCTTCACTTTTCTTTGTTTCTGATGCACCAAGAGCAAAGCGTCTAATTAGCCGGGGAAGTTCCACGTGAGATAACCAATAATCAATCAATAACTCAATAATCAATCAATAACTCAATAATCAATAACTATCGTATATTATGGTGGAGTATGAATCATTTCATTCTGAACACAGAAGGAACCTTCTAGCTGTTAGGTGTGACCAGTGTGAACACATCTTATGGTCCATAGGAGGCATTTGTGCGTGCTTGCCCACACACACACACACACACACACACACACACACACACACACACACACACACACACGTGATTCCTCAGCCCTGGCCCAGAGCAGAGGGAAGTGCGCCGCTTTCTGAGTGTATAATAAGAGATCTGTTAATTAACTAGCAGCGCCGAGCTCCTGGCGAGGGGGGGATCAAACGCAGGCGCTGGCCAGCAAGCTCCCTCCCTGCACACATGAAATGCGCCGCGCTCTTTAAAGACTTCCTGTCATTAGCCAAGCCCTTGTCCGCTGGCGGACCAGACCTCCTCTGTTCCTCCAGACAATGAGGACAATGACAGCAGAAAGAAAACAACCCCGCTAGGAAGAAAGAAGCAAGCTATTTACCACACACAGCAAGGAGGAAGAGGGCTCTGCACTGTCTGAGTGTCTGTCCCTGCGTGTGTGTGCGGACACTCGAAACACGCGGCTATGTGTGTCTCCGTCTTCCTGTGTGAATTTGTGCCCATTTGTTGTATGTGGGGGGGGATATTATTCAACATTCTACGTCACAGCCCCCTAGGACCGCTACCATCCAGCCAGGTTCATTACCCAGAATTCCCATCTGCCCCAAGGGCACGGTCCCAAACCAAATGTTCAAGCGATACCAGGAGACGGTTGAGGCACCCGGTGCTGTGAACCTCGGTGGAATGTGTGAAGGCAAAGTGCCCACGTGGCCCCCTCTGCCACCCACATCCCCTCACAAAGCAAAACGAGGCAGCACGCGGGGGGGTACACAAAGAAAGAAGCAGCTGTGATTATTGACGACCATATGAGTGTTAATTAGATTACAGCCAGATAACTAAATGCATGATCTTATTTCACGCAGGGACTTTAGCTGCCCTTGCCATCCATTTGGAAGCCTTGAGGACAGAGGTGATGACGCCATTGCGGCCAGGACCGCCCCCTCTGGAAATTACCTAGTGTACCCTAACCTGATGCAGCACATCAGTGAGCACACAGACACAATTCAGCCAACAAACACATACGGGCGACGTTTAAGCTCAGGCAGACCTCAATCAGTGCTCCATAGCCATTGGCTAACACGTCAAAATCCCAAGATGAATATCTGACACTTGCCCCTATAGTTCTCAAGGGATTTCAGCTTCTTGCAGGATGCTTGGAGCGCAGGAGTGGAAAAACCACCTTCCTGCTCAACGCTGGCCTCCATTGTTCTGAGGGCCCTCAGCAGAGCCCATTATTAACGTAATTACTACGTATTAAAGGCCTGATATTAAGAGTGTTAACTGCAGCACGGCCCAAAACAGGCATTGCTACGATTCTTTTTTAATCGCACATCTGGAGAAGGTGACGGGACGACGCAGGCTCTGGAGACTCCGTCTACCCCAACAATCCACGTGGGAAGTATGGTGGGAATTTGGGGGTAACCCAGGTTACTCCTCCAAGCAAGAAGGAGCAAAGCATTTTGTTGAATCAGCGGGTTTCAGGTCTGATATACCAGTCAAAGCCCCAGAAGCCCCTCCCCCCTTTGTTGGCATACAGGGTCATTGGGCTGGGACCTGCCGTCGTGGAAAGGAGTTTTAAAGAGATGGCGACGCGGGTGGATGGAGACATGGGGAACCGGCAGACATAGAAGGTGGGAAGAAAGATGACCATTTTGACCAGGAGTAGAGAGTGGAGTGGAGTGGTGTGGTGTGTGGTGTGTGTGTGTGTGAGCAAGAGACTAACTCTGATATTTGGAGTTGGGTTGAGAAGCACGCACACACACACACACACACACACACACACACACACACACACACACACACACACACACACACACATCTCAGTAGATACCTCCACTGATTCTCAGTGACCAAAGATCCAAACTTTAACATCAACAAGAAGCAAGCTGATAAAACAATAAGAGTTACTAAAAGTTAGGAATCGTTATAAAACACACAAAAAAAATCTTAACACACACAAACCGATTTCTCGGTTCAGCAAAGCACCAGAGACAGTGTGACAGTGTTAAGCCCAAGACAGAAGACACAGCGTTCAGCCAAAGGTCCAGTGTGACTTGTGATTAGAGTGAGGGAGGCTTTGTAATAACAGACCACACTTTACATGGTTAGCAAACCTCATAATGAAGAGGCCGTATTTGTACCAAGCCACATAATCTTGTTCACTTGTAAATCTTGCTGAATCAGATAAGGCAGTAATTTGTATAACTATAAAGAAATTTCCTGCTAAAACTAAAATCTTTGCATCAAAAAAAAAAACAGTTCAGATCTTAGGAAATCACATGAAGGTCCCTTAAAGCAGGACAAAAACATGAGCAACAGCATAGAATGAGAGACAAGACCCTTAATGATGCCACCCAACTGAGGTCAGACATGAGACCCTCACAACATCCTGTCTTGAGGAATTGTGGGTAATTTCTGTGACAAAGGCTCCACAAGCCTCATCCCATTCTGCTATTCTGCCCACCAGCATTTGGGTTTGCATTTGGTGAATGTGATCAGATTTACATGCAAGCAATCCCCCCCAAGCAGAGATGCAGAGAGGATGTCACAAAATCACCAGTGGAAGGGGCTCTGCATCAGAACCCCCTATTCTGAGAACCTGGACCTCAGTCCAGCCCGATATGCTCCCCTTAAGTAGAGAAGAACCACATGCACCACACCCCCAGAGAAGGGAAAGCCCACTCCTTGCTAACTGAACACCCCCACCCCCACAGGCCTGAACGGCAGCCCCAAGAGCAGCAGATCTGTCACCCCTGCGCACCCCGCTGCCACTCTGTCCTCTCTTCCTCTCCCTCCCTCTCCCTACCCCCCCCACGCTGTCCATCTGTCTTGCTCCTTCTCTCTGTCATTTTCCCCCCATGCCGTTAAACGTTGGTGGCTGCATTTTCAGCTCTCAGGAGGGGCTGTCCGTTGCTGTCCTTCCTCACTTTGACACGGCACTTCCCTGGGGTTCACGTTGGGCCCGCGGCACAGTTAAGCACATCCCTCGGCCGATGCCACAGGCACCCATTCCCGGACGAGAGTCAGCGACCTTCTGCTCACAAGTCCAGCTCCCCAGCCACCATGTCCACAGAGACAAAACCCAGCGGGATTTTCTCGCCACACGCTCACGCTAGTTTCGCCCTCCTGTCCCCTTTCTGTCTGGACTGGCTACTTGGGCTGTCAACTGAGGGATCAGCAACCCGGATTGGACGACTGTGGACCAATGGAGGGCTCCAGCTGACCCCTCCTTTAGCAGTCAGGGCGCCAGTTTTCGCGTGCCATCCTTTCAACGGCGTCATCTGCTCCTCGCTCTCCTACGTGTGATCACGTTGTCAGAAGCGCGAGAGGCACTCTGGAATGATGCGCTGAGACACACAAAACTATTCAAACACACACTTTGTGTTAAATTAAATACATAAGTGAGACACACACACAAACACACTTAATGGGCATACTATTCACACACACATGTTCACATGTAGACTCTGCAGCATGATATACATAGCAGACACACAGAGGGCATTACACACATGCTGACACGCACTCCCCCAGGTCACACAGGCCCCGCTGGTACGCGGCCCCTCGCCGCAGCACAGCCGTTGCGTGGACGCCGTTAACCGGCCGTGTGATGACAGGATGCTCCTCGCTGTGTTTATTAATGAGCCGTTCCCGTGCGTATCCGTCGCGGCGCTGCTCGCCTCGCCCCCGCAGCCTTGCTGGCTTCACCCCTCCACCACAAGAAGCTCTCCTCCCGATGCACCCCCCACCCCGGCTCCGTGGCGTGCCCCGGGCAAGCGGTCTCACCACGTCTCCTCCGCATCTGCGGCACATGACCACAGACTGACCTGTATTTCGACATCTTCTCAGAAACAGACCGTCCCAATCGCAAAGACGCCACAACGTCAGCCAAAGTCACAACATCAGCAAGGCCTACACCCACCCCCAGTCAACCTCACAGCTTCTTCTGAACTTAAGCATCACAGCATCAAAGTGTGACACTCGTATGTCGTATGTACACATATGGGCTTCTCCAACTTCACTTAAAAAAAAAAAAATCACCTGAATCATTCTGAACTTTCACTTCTAATGTATCAGTGTTCTGAATGCATCTCACAGAGCTTCTGTTGTTCTTTTTTTTTTTTTTTTTTTTTTAAACACAAACCAAGGAGTTCGCATAACTTCATTTAAATCCTTCCCACCTGCTTGTTTACCAGCTGGGCTTCCACAGCTGAAAGGTAAGAGTGTCTTCACTCATACCCTGGACCCGCCTTTGACCGGCGTCCTGTTCCTCACTGATCCTGTCACCTGCTGCTTATTCGGTGAACATTTTTATCGAAAAGAAGTCTTTTCGAAGGGCCACCCAGACGCTGCGCTCCGCCAAGTCTCTACTCGACAGATCTGCAGATGCCGTACAGAGTCGTGGTTAGCAGGTATGGCATTGACACAGCTGTGTCTGCCTGGCATGTCTACGCCACTGTGCCTGTTTGTCATTGTCATATCTCAGTTTCCAGTGTGTCCCTTGAATTTGCATAACTCTAGTCATTACAAAACACAAACGTGTGAGCTCACACACACGCACACACATAGTTAAATGTACGCATATAAACACACACATACACACAGAGCAGCATCGGGACACTCACTCTGGGATGCAGAATGGGAGGGGCCAGGGGCGGGGCTAGGCCGACCATCAAAGGTCCATCCACGGTGGACCTCATTACGGCTCAAACCAACTCTACTCGTGCTCCATTTCATTTGCGGATCCTCTGTAAATGCTTTCTTCCCCATCCCCCCCCACCCCAACTCCCCCAGAAAGCATGTCAGATGTAAACAAAGCCATTGCCAAAGCTCTAATTAAATACATGAGCTGTATTAACATAACCTGAAAGCCCCGGCCAATTCTCTCCCTCTCTTTTTTTCCTCCCCCCACACCCCCCAATTTTTTTTTGTTGTTATGATCCAACCAGTGCTCCCCATTGTGGGCAGTGTAATTACCATCAGGACCCGAAGCCCAGCTCTTTGATATGGAAATGGACGCTCACCACCAGTCCCAGGCCCCTCCCCCCCCCCCCTCCCCCCCCCCCCCCCCGCCCCCCCCCCCCTTCCCTCTCAAAAAGCTTGGCGAACACCCCGACCGCGGGGGGCGGCCCGCCCCCGTTGA
>JAACJT020000001.1:8196047-8279362 GCA_009936485.2 Gymnarchus niloticus | reverse complement strand
TTGTCGGGTCAGCGAGCAGGAGACAAGCGGGGTTTGGAAGCATGGGGGATGGGGGCGGGGGAGGGCGGACGCGACGGATCAGAGGGGAGTCCAGATGGACGCGGAAGCCCACAGTGTCCCCACACCCTCACGCGTCATATGTTGTCCCATCTGCGCTGTCACCATGTGCTGCCTTTAACCCAGCCGCTGCGCAAGCGGGAGACACTGCGGCTGTTTCCCGCAAGGGACGTAGATGTAAACCCCCCCTCCCCAGGTGAACACACCCTAAATAACATAAGCAAATAGGTTTGAAACACTCTGGCTCTGCTTATCCTTATGTGTCCTCCCTCTATACTCAACCTCTGACTCGCTGGCCAGAGGAAGACCACCTTCTTCAGGATGAGGAGCACCTTCGTTCAAACAACCACCCCACCCACAAGTGAAAACATCTCTCAAAATTCAGAGTGGGTAAGCATGGAAGCGTGGCATGTTGACTTCTCCTGTGTTTAAATTCTGGTTGTGTTTCTCTTGATGGGTTGGAGGTTTGAGCCACGCTGAGTAAGCAGTCATCATGGACAATGAGCTGCACAGATGTCTTCCAATCCTAGGTCCTGTTGAGCCTAGCCTCATACATCTGCTTGCTGTACTGCATTACATAAACTGGTTTACAGTGGCAATGAACTTCATGCTGTTATTTTCATGTTAAAAAGAAAAAGACAGGCTACAAAAAAAGACTGTCCTTGTGTTACCCTGGTCAGGTAGCTACGACTGCTTTATAAACCCTAATATCACAAAGTTACATTTGTGGAATGTTACCTGTCCCGACTGTTATTCTGAAAACAGAGCTGCTGATAAATAGGAGGAACCATTTTCGGTTAGGGGGTAATTTTGATCCATGCTGGAGTATTTCTTCAAACGATCAGCTATTGTGGAACAATTAGTCTCACTAATTGCTAAGTTTTGTTGTTTTAATGAGCCTAATTGGGTGGAATAGAGGCAGAAAGAAGGGTGGGAACCTAAAGGATAATGAAGCTACCTGTTTTCCTTTGTTCTCCAGGATAGGGCCCTCGAGAGAAGGAAAATTACATCACCCAAACGGAGGCAAGAGGCCGATTAAGGAGAGAAATATCGTCTCCACTCCAGGGGAGAGAAAATGAAAGAATTCTCACCTGAGATTAATAAAGCAAACATTAAGCATCTACTCTTCAAAAGACTTCAATTTGTGAACCTCTTGTTGAATGTCAATATATTTAAAAAAGAATTTACTTCTCTGTGACTGCACCAGTAAAACTGCATTACAATTTGTCTACACTCATAGTAGACCAGCTCCAGTAGGTGATCAACCATCTCTCTGAACAAAATGCCGCAGATTCCCAATGCCAACAGAGCAGAATGTGGTCTTCAAATGTTGGGCAGATGTTGTTGGTGACTATCATGTGTTTGGTTGGATGACAGCAGGCTGTTATTGATCTTCGGTGGATCTCTGGCCTGACCTCCATGGCTGTCAGGTACCAGAGAACCAAGTCCAGGACCCGCTTTATTTCCTCTTCTCCGCTTCTGAAAAACGGCCTCATTCACATCACTTAAAGTCAGCAGCTGAAGCCATCACTCAGTGCCACAGCAACCCTGGCTAGGTTTAACTGCATCATGTAACAGTCTGCCAACACACATCGACTATGTGCAAACCCTGGGGCTGCAGTCATACTACAACCTGCTACACCAACCTCGTCCTCCTCCTGTAAGGAACATAACACAGTCCCGCTTCTTCCCAGCCAAGTCAAGCATTTATTAACCTCTCAGATGGTTTCTACAGCACTCAGTTTGAGCCCACTGCCAATAGCCTTACAACAGCTAGCTATCTAAGAGCCAGCTGAAGGAACTTCTTCCCTCAATGGGTCAAATGGAACCACACACATGGGCAGCTGGTAGAATCAGTAATATTTCTAGTATATCACTGGCCCATGAGCCACAATAACGTGGTGTGTCCAAATTATTGTCCCACAGCTCCCAGTCTGCACTGTCTCTGAGATTTCTATTGTCAGGAGGACCTTTGTTTCTTATTTGTGGGTGGACATATTCTCCTTCACCAGTCAAAGTCTTCACAAGACAAAGTAGGCTGAAGTCGTCTGTATGTACATGTAGGAGTAAGATTAGGTTCTGCAAGTGAATGCATGTGTGTGTTTATCTGCTGCAGCTGGTCCCTCTGCTAGTCCCTCCCACCCCCTAACACACGCACACTTCATTGTATGAAGCTAATCGCAGACAGGAAGTGATCCATAGCATCAGTTGTCGAGGTCAAGGAGTCACGGGCTCTACAACAGCCTTAAATGACTTCCCGAGTCACGACAAGTAGCAACCTTCAAAAGGGACTCATAAGCCACTACCTAAGAATTCTGCATTGCTACATGGCAGAGGTGAATGGTATGGAAAAGTGGGAGGGGGCGGGGCATTGAGAGCCCTCAGCTGACCAGAACAGCACACTCCATCAAGTGTGCAAGTTGGAGAGGAGGTCAACCCCCAGGGTCGGGCAGGAACACACAGTCAACTGAGGACGGTTACTCTTCCAAAGAGTTGTGAACCCTAAAATCTCAACAAAGAAGTTCTCACAGCCATTTATTGTGATCCCTATTTGCCAACCCATAAAACGCAAAAGATGAATTTTATGCAAGGTCCCCATAACCCTACCCAAACCACCAATAATAAAAACCACCCCCATATACATCGAAACCATCGTAACCCTTCATCCCTCATGTACAGAGAGGTCCAATCTAGCCCTCATCTGTTTCGGGGCCACATTGGTTGGTCCACATATGATAGGATCCGCGGTGGTCCCGGGGAGAGCCTCACTGGATTTTAATGATGGAAGGGGGCAACATGCGTGATCTCAGCAGAGAAGCAGCCCCTCACGAGAGCTTCAAGGTAGGTTTGTTTTCCTGCTCGCAAATACAGTATAAAATGCTAAACGTGGTCTTAAGACAGGGACAGATCATCAAATAGCACATTAATTTGGAGTGTGTGCGCCCTTGCCTAGCTCGGTAGGTTGGACAACATACTGTAGAATTGATGAAACCAGTGTCCCCCCACAAGCTTGTTAAACGTAAACACCCTTCCCACCAGACCGCAGTTAAGGTCCCACCTCCCCTCAAACGCAGAGAAGCGTGTGCACAGAGAGAGAGAGACATACACACACGTGACTCCATTTATTACTGTTTAAAAAGGTCATCGTTTTCTCTGGCTAAGCGCCCTGCGCCATTGATAATTTTATGCATAAACAAATGGCAAATTTGTGGCACATAAATATGTATTAGCAATTAATAATGTCCTCCCCGTCTTGGGTGATGCCAGGTGCATGTGAAATCGGCAACGGAGCTGGTGGCTTTGTGTCACCACCGCTCTCCACAGCCGACCCACAATGGGGACACAAAGGCTACTTTCAGCATATCGACTGGTGCCAGCCTTTCAGCTGTGGGCTGCGGACATACAGTACCCTACATGCACTATAGGGGGTGCCACACGCAGGGGGGAGGCTTTTTGATTCTGTGACCTCTGTGTATGCAGAGGAGCTGGAGGAGAAATCCCACAAGACGGAGATTGGCGACGGGTACGAGATAAAATGTTAGGCAACATTAGGAAAGGTCAGCGAGAGTTGTTACAGATTTTTGTATCTATACAGGAAAAGAAAAGACAAGGGTTTTTGGGAAAATTAGGGAAAGGCGTGGAAGAGTTAGGGTTAGACGGGTCACCTGTTCCCCCTCGACAGAGGAGTGTTACCTGCTATCTGGGTCAAACCTCAGTCCCCTCCTACTGTCTGGCACACAAACGTGCATACCAGTACACACACCACACACACAGGGGCTCATTCACTCACTCTCTCCCCCCACCAGACACACACACACACACACACACACACACACACACACACACACACACACACACAGTCCCTTTCAGTCTCAGAGCAAGGTGAGACCAGGACGACACAGCAGGTTAATAAGTTCCCTTAATGGGTCTCAGATAAACACTGCCATTGTGACAAATTGCCCAATCTCACATCATAAAAACGGCGCTCCAAACAGAACAGGACGGAAGCTCGGCAAGTCAGCTCGTGTGAAGGCTGACGGAAGGAGATGGAGAAGCCGGAATGCTGTCAGAGACGTGTCCCTAATCACAGCCGCAATCTGCCTATTCATCTCATCAGCATCACACTACTGTTAATCAAAAAACAACACATCTGTCTGCTTGTTCCATCTCTAATACAATGATAATTATCAGCTATCTGCTAATCACAGCCAATGCAATCAAAAGGGCATTCGGGGCTACATCTGTTCGACTGCTGCGACTCTCCACCCACTCACCCCCAGCAGTCAAAAGAACACCCCCCTTGCCCTTAGCTTACTTGATGGGGAGGGTTGTGACCACAGCTTCCTGCTTGCAGCTGCAGGGCCACAGACCTAAAAAAGTGATGGTACCCCCATCCCCCCACCTTGTTCACTGAGGTGGTCCCTGCCCCCCAATAGACAGACACACATGCACCCCACACCCCACTTCCTGGGCCCTAATCACAAACCCCATCCCATGCATGCTGGTAAATATTTATCTGAGCGATGTAAAAGGCATGCTGTGTGATTCAGCGACATGCTTTTCCTTCCTGGCTAATGATGATGTTTAGTCTTGGGGTCAGGAGGCTGAGCGTTACAAGCCCCCCCAGATGTCTGAAACGCTATTCTGCGCCTCTGCACAGACGCAGAGGTACGGCAACTTGCACAAGAGATCAACAATTAGCATCTGAATTTGCTATGAGTCTGCATCAGAATAATCTCTGACTATTACAGTGACCTTTTATCTATCTGACTCCCAGAGTCAAGACTACAGGAGAGTCGTCTCAGTCCCAGGACCCAGAGCAACAGTTGTCCTGGATCCTAGAGATCCGAGAGTCATCTCGGTCCCAGGACCCACAGCCACAGTTGTCCAAAGAAACCAGACTACAGGAGAGTCGCCTCAGTCCCAGGACCCACAGTCACAGGAGAGTTGTCTTGGTCCCAGGACCCACAGCCACAGAAGAATCATATTGGCCCCAGGACCCACAGCCACAGTTGTAGTGGAAACCACACTACAGGAGAATCATCTCAGTCCCAAAACCCAGATTACAGAGAGCTGTCTCAGTTGTAGCAGACTAAAAGAGAACAGTCTTGCTCCTGGTACTCAGGCCAAATAATGTCAGTCTTTCAACACAGACACATTAACCACTGCAGACTTTAAACAACAGTACAAGCAGTGTTCCCACAGAGTGGAGAGAAGCTGGCCTGTGTATTGTCTGTGGCTGACACAGCACTACAGAAGGGTGTTAATACGACACCACCCCACAGGGACACCACCCCAACTCTAAAGCCCCCCGAACACTGAAAACCAATCCGCCAAAGACGACCATCCTTCTGGGCAGCCTTGAGATAAGCTTGTGTAGCACATTTCTGCCATTTCCCACAATGCACTGCAAGCGGGGGGTGGGTGTAGGGAAATGATCATGCTGCCAAGTAGACAGGTATCACATGCCAGACACGAGGAATAAGTGAAAGTATCATCACATCATCTCTCCCACTAGATCAGCTCACAGCTGGATCACCAGAGACATGAAGCCAAACCTCAGGCATCACCACAAACCATGAAAAAGCAGCAGCCCTTCTTGAGCTACTTTAGCAGTGTCTTCTGTCAGCAGTGCTGGCTGAACATTTACGGTTTATTTATAGATCATACATTCATTTCCCCAGCATTTTGATTAGAGAGGTCAAGTAACAACTTTCTATGTTTCCCTGAAATTGGAAGACTTTGTTGCATTTGGTGGCTTTTCATTGCTAAAACGCTAGCCTCGCTTGTGAAAATAGGGTTAACTCGGTGATCGAGCAGGAATCCACGCCTCAAAGAAGTACCAACGAGGTGAGACGAGAAGGATGAGGAATTCCACAGAGGTGGACCAAAGTGAGGGCGAGGAAGCGTCCATGGTTACGGTGCTGTCGCTTCACTATGTTGGACACCCCAGAATGTGGCGCTTGGCGTTTGCCATCCCAGAAACACGAGAGCCTCCCCTGAGACTCCTGCTTCACTCCTCCTGAGCAGAGGACTCCGTTGTGGCTCGGCACATAAACGGCAGCAGTACGGTAATGGATTAGCGCTGCATGGTAGCGTAGCACGCTCCGCACACATAAGGCCGAGGGCCGGCGGTTAATGGGAAGCAGGACATGTTGCTCTGCATTTATTCAGTGTTTGAGTCCAGCTGGTATGTAGCACAAGTATGAGGCGGCCCTATTAATAGGATGGGCGAGATCCAAAAATGGGGGCCTGTCCACAGGCCGTGGTCACACTGGCATGGTCCTGAAGGCCCCTTTTTGTGTCCCTGTGTTGTTTTTGAGCGCTTTATTCACTCGGCAGCCTAAGCTGACCCCCATCCCATCAAAGGGCTGCATTGTACACTAACTCCCATATCCTCAGCGTGGACAAGTCGGACACACACACACGCACGCACACACACACACACACACACACACACACACACGTTTCACTAACTTCCTAGTGCAGACTTCACACCGATTCTCCCTTCGAAAAGATGCATGACCCCCAACAAGAATAAAGCTTGGAAACTTTCTTCCCCAAATGCAGAATTAAAGTTTTGCTCTCTTCATGGGGATGACCTCACAAGATCTGTTTCTCTGAGGTTACACTTACTTTCAAGGACAAAATTGTCACCAGGTTACATGAAGACCTATACACGAATGTGGGGAGGACACACACATACTGTGAAACCCATCCCATATGCTAGGAGAGTTAAGTAGATCAGCATAGTAAGGGACAGGGCTGTAAAATGTTGCTTCTGTAAGCCATCCAGGGACATAAGTCCATTTAATACACCCCGACTTGAAAACTGCTTAATGCACATCAGCTGGGAGTGTCAGAGCACTGTGCTATCTGGGCCTATAGCAGTGTATGCAAGCACACACAAAGAGCACACCACTGTCCCATCCAGGTACCCCCAAGTGATGGAGGGGCAGTCTGACTAGGAGAGGAGGTGGGGGGGCCTGTCAGAGATTCAGTGAAGAGGGTAGGAGTCCAGCCCCCGCAGGTGACCTGTTTCCTTGCCATCAGGTCGTCCTCCTGTGCTCATTAACCTCACTTACTGTGTTTATCTTCTGCCAAGCTGGTGTCCGTGGGTCAGTCAGCATGGAAGTCGAACTTCACTCCTGCCGGCAGCCTCTGAAATGATACCCCTCTGAAGGGCAGGCACTACCTCAGGGACAACCTTCCAGCCCATTCAATGCCCCCACTCTCTGTTCCTGATTTCCAGCGACATCCAGGATCTCTCTCTCTCTAACCCCTGCCTGGCTTGGATCTTCCAGCAGTCCCACCTGTCAACCCTCGGGGTTCTGAGAATCTCTGAGAACCCCAAGGAATCCAGGCTTCAAGTGCCCTCTCACAGCAGGGATATGCAGCTCTATCCTGCTGCAGATCACCATCTGATCCCTGGATAAAAGCTGCTCCATCAGCATTGAATGGACTGCACCTCCCGGGAAAACTATGGAGGACCAGTGGTACAGAGACGGATCGGGAGAAGCGGGGAAGAGCCGAAGCATTCCTGGTATGTGCTGGAGTGTTCTCCTCATCAGGAGCATGGACAAAGGCGGCGTTTGTGGGGGAATTAACAGCCAGATGTTACTGCAACTATCTTAATAAGCTAAAAGGTTGCAAATGACTAGCTGTTGAAAAAGAAAAAAAAAAAAAAAAAATATGCAATTGAAAATAAAGACTGAACTGATTTGAACTGCCCAGCCCCCCAGTAACAGAATCACGAGCAGTAATGGCTGACAGCACGATTTCTGTAGCTTCATAAAGCCATAAGCGTCTATAACCTAGAGGAAGTCCTTTTTAAAAAAGGAATGGGTCTCAGTTCTAACCAACCTGCTGTTTTTTTTTGTTTTTTTTTTTTTACCTGAACTCGGGAAGCAAGCATACTGATTTTAGATCCTGGAGCACGTGGATGCCGTTTGATGCTTGGTGGTGTAAAAATGACGTTTAACTGCATCCACTTTGTCATCACTGAGGCCACATGGGGGGTGGGGGGGTGCGTTGCATAGTAGAGGATTGGGCACGATGTATATTCATGAGGCAATATGTCCGCAACCCTCCTTTAACCCGCACTTATTTAAAATTACCCCCGTCTTTCCGTCCAGCACACGAAAACTCATGCAAACTCACTTGCTGTGGATGGATTACGGCGAATAGAATAAAATGAAATGAAATTACCATGAGGGCAGGCTGGAGAGCTGGAGAACCACAGCCATTCAATAACATTATTCCAACATTACCACAAGCACTTAAGGGAGAACCAGCCACTCCAAAAGGGGGCTCATTTCCACACCACTTGATCTGGACATGGAGTAATATGTCAATACTGCCCCCCCCCCAAGGTGGGAATCCCCCCAACACACAAACACTACACACACCCTCTCCAGGCTTCCACAGCTCAGTCAGAACTCCCCCACACTCAAACACCTTTACACATTACCCTACAAACAAACCTTTTCCTCCATGTCACTTTCCCCCACTGTCTCTGTCAGAGGTATGAAAGGCCTTCCAGTATGCACATCACATTTACCTGATGCACTTATTTAAAGCTAACTTCTCTCTAAATTTCACTAAATCGCCCATTTGAACATCAGCCGCACTCCTACTTGGACTTAAACCTACAACCACTGGGCTCCCACTTGCCTGCAATGCTGTTCTCGCACCCTGGCTAGGCCCCCGCACCCCATGAGATTTACCGCACGGCTTGGCCTGCGTCACCTTGGCCCTGTTTAAGGAGGCTGCCGCACTTGTATACATGTCGCGGCCCATAAATCCCCTCTGCTTCAAACAGTGGGCCAAGCTGCTAGTTGATTATACCCCTTGTCTCACAAGGATGCAATAAAAATTCTTTGGCCCTCGGCGACGGTTTCGCTGTCTCATCTTCGTCTTCCATTTTTTCCCTGCCTCCTTTCTGTCTCGCCCAGTCTTCCCCCAATCCTCTGTCTCATTTCTCTCCGCGTCTTTTTCCGTCCTCTGTTTTGCACCATCCTCCTTTCTCCATAGTTCCACACCACTTTCCTTACAATGAGAATTCTTGAAGATCACAGCAAGAGTGTGTCACTTCCATGGGAGGAAGAATGACAGCATCAGAGAGGCAGTCAGGCTTCCATAAGTGGCCTGCAACCACGGGAAACGCAGTTCGATGAACCACACATGCATACATCAAACAGACACTCCAGAAATGAGATCGATCTGCCACGGTGCCTGGGATCTCGCTTACGTCAACGTTGGGAGCCCCACCCCACAACTTTGCTGTTGTTTGGTCATGATTGGGGAGTGAGTATTGCATGGACAAAAGGCACCTCCCCAAAGAGGAGGAGCCCAATCCCCAAGTAATCAGCATCGAGATTTTCTCTAAAGCACTCAAATAGAATATGAACAAACCAATCCATTAGATGCATTACTGTGCATCAAAACTTAGCAATTAAACCAACTTTCATTCGTTCTATCGCATTATAAACAGCATTGGCCAACGGCAGTGAATGTGAGGGAGCAGCTGGCCGTCACGGACCCTTGAAAGTGGGCCACCGGACCTCGGAAAGCCCTCCAAAATCTCCCGGGCAATCTGGTGTCTGTCGAAAGCCGGTCTAAATCTCCACACCGGATGTGTGACCGAGAGCCAGAGGGGTGCATTGATGGGCTTCAGTCCTGCCATGCTCTCCCTCTGCACCCCACCCCTCCACCATCTTATCACACTGTTCTAATCCCACAGTAACATTTGGAGAGGTGGTTTTTGTGCAATTCTTCCAACTGGCCAGGGCCTCATAAGGCCATATACATTCAGCAAGCCCTCCACCTTCTCAAACAGGGGAAGCACATTTTAGACCTACATCATAAAGTTGGTGAATTATTGCCCCCCACGACCTAGTTTTGAAATAAATGAACAAACAAACTTTACTAAACTGAAACAAGGAGCAAACTCAAGAATGCTATATTTATGCTTATATTTACAGTAGGATATGTACAAATGAAAATAGTGGGCTATATTGCTAGCAAATAACAGACTATGAGCAGCAGCTTATCTCACAAAATCACTCACCAAAAATACACATGGGACCAAACTTGAAATGCTCCGCTGTCAAACGCTGTCAATCAAAAAGGAGTCCCGCCCCCCTGACAGTTCCTCCAATCATCACGCAGCAGCTCAGCATCCTGGCCAACCCACTACCCCGTTTACTCCCAGAGAAGCTGAGCTTCCCTGGAAACGACATTTTGAAGCATTTGTCCAATAAAGGTTTAGCTTTGCTGCACTGAAAACAAAGCATATTCTGAAGTGCCATTGAAGTCCAGTGAAGCTAAGCTTCAATGGGGTTTAATTGTTCGAGCTGCCACGGGAATGTAAGGGGGAAAAAAAAAAAAAAAAAAAAAAAAATCACATTAGACGACCTACAAGAGATTATTGCTGATTGTGAATGAACTAGCCATGAAGTTGAACACACTTTAGCACGCTCTTTGTAATAGCTATGTAAATACAACAGTACATTTTTAACGAATTTTTTTTGGGAAATTTTAGAGGAGGTGGAGCGTCCCTTGTAGTCTTAGAGCAGTCACCTCTGCTCCACCCTGACAATTACCCCCACCTTCCCTGCAATGGGTGTTTATATCACAGGGCTTTCATGAGACACAAAATCTCTTGTATGCTGGCATCTCCAGGTAACCTTTCAAAAAGCCCAGGCAACCTCATATAACCCATGAGACACGTCACACTGACCAGCAGAGGGTGTAGCAATGAAGGGTGGACGAATCAGCGTACTGGTGCCACGCATCACATCCTTCTTTTTAATCGCATTAATTCTACTGCAGCGCTGTAACAAACACTCGAAAAACCTGATTAATTCCACAAGAGGATTACGCCCCATACAAAATAATGAAAAGGGAAGAGAGATGGGAAAAAATGACATAAAAGGGATTAATCAACTACATTTGATCCAGAAATAGCAAAGTAATCCAGGTATAATTCATGTGGAACAGAATCAGCGATCAAGCAGATGTGTAACATTTCTCTGTTATACCATACAGCCGTGCGGTTAAGGACCCGCCATCATTAGGTGGGAGATGGTTCGGTTCTGGTCAGAGCTCAGCTGAGGAAGCTGCAGACCCAAAACAGGGAACTCACACATGGCAACAGAACCGCTGGAACAGCCAATTCAGCATTTTGTCCGCAAGCCTCTGAAGGGTCATCGTGTGTGTTTCATTGTGCGTGTGTGTTTAATATGAAAAGAGGAAAAAAATTATTATTTTTTTCCCCCCAGTGTGGAGCCAAGTCATCTGGCTGCATCAATGCCCAGCTGCGCCAGTTGAGCTGCACTGGGTTCCCTATGGGTTGTTCAGCTTAGGGAGAGACCTGGAGAATGGTCTGTCAAGGTAGGGGTAATCGCGTAAGAGTTTGCGAATTACACGCTTTCATCGTCTCCTCTTAGAGTGGGGGAACGCACTGTCCAGGCAGAAGTAATCAAACAAAGCACCGCTGTTAGCAGATCGGGGCTCTTTGTTTCGCTGTGGTAAGTGGGTCTTCAAGCTGTGGGTCATCCAGCGTTCGGCTCCCCTGTTATACTCCCCTCAGTGACCTGGTTCTGCCGGTGCGGCCTGATGCAGCTCGCTGCAGGAGAAAGCAATGCAGGGTACACGCACACACATGCAGAGGGAGGTAGAAAAATAATGTCTGCCTGGATAATGGATGTTTCTATCTGCTGAGTACCTAATTATTAGTGAGGCACGTCTGCAAACGCTGTTGTTTTCAAACAGACAGACAGTTGGAGAGACCGCCCATAATTAGCTGAGGCGGCCATCCCTCTCTTCAGCGCCCGTTCCCTGAGGCCGAGAGGAGTTAGATAAATCGAATCATCCTCCCTGCGCAGGAAGACATGCCACCGAACACGGGAAACAGCGAGCGAACTGACACAGGGTGTCTGAAGCAGAAGAGACACAGCAGCTTGTCAGGGATGCCACCGCTGTCGTTCATCTGTCACCTGCCAGCGACCCAATGAGACACGGTCGCCATTCCACCAGGATGAGGCGCCCCCCTCCCCCACCAGAGATAGACTGGACGGGGAACCTGGCCTCCAGGGCATCACAGAGCCCAAAATGGCAGCACCTGAGAGGCACCAGGGTATTAGCAGGTAGAAAACCCCACCCCATCCAATGGGGGCATTAGTACCCACCCCCCCCCCCACCCCCACCCTCCCGCCCGAGGGGGCCTGACGACAGCACGTTAGGCCGCTGTGTCGCTGTCAGGTCTCATTATGCTACCTCTTTAGCAGGACGGAGATTAGAACAGACAGGCAAGTGAACAAATTAAACACTCAACTCTCTGACTTAAAGGCACAAGGCCCCTCCAGCTATGCTAAGCTGCAGACCGCCAAACAGAAAGATGGGCGGGGCAGGCACAGGCCACACCTCTTGCCAGCCACCCACCTAAACTGAATGATCAGGCTCACATCTGTCCAAAAACTGCCATCAGGATCCATGGCACTGTCTGTACTCTGTCATTAAAACATGACTGATGTGTGCCAATCACAGATCTCATCACCCTGCCCCCCCAGCCCAGGAGCAAATTCAAGGACGGGCGCTGCTCAAGGCCGAGACACTGAACCCATCAGACACACATAAAAGACCATAAAAAAAAGCTAAAGAGCTGGGTGTGAGACTTCCTACACTTGTTATGGTTGAGTGAACAGTATATAGGGCAGGCTGGCCTTTGCGGGGTGATAATAAAACGCTAAAGTCTTGCGGCTCGCAGCACATCGTACATTAAAGAGAGGAGCCCAAACATCCTGCAAGCAGATAAGTCAATATGTTCCTATTCTGTCAGCGTGAGGGATCTGAGCAGAACGAGACGGTCCCGCTCCGGAACGCCGTTAAGGCAGCCCCCGCGTCACACACTCACCCTTCTGCATCCCACAACTTTACAAAGGACTCGCCGTCACCCGCCTGCCCTCAGACTGTGGGCTTCAAACACGTATCCGCCTTGTGACAAACATCCTCATCGCACTCAGCATGCCATCTCCCGTCGGCAAGGGCGGGACTGGAGGCGGGGCCTTGCAGCCCAGCCACAAAAAAGCCGCGGCTGTCCATGTCGATATCGCAGTGCTGCCGTGGCGACAGCCCCAGCCCTGTCCCTTTAACCTTCGGCACTCGTCTCCGTGGCAGCGGTGAAGCTTAATCAATGGAATAGAAGTGACATTTCAGACTAAATCAAATTACATGGAAACGAAGGCAAACGGGAGGTCTACACTAAGTGCTGCTCACATTAACGTTCAGGTCGTCGCCACGGCAGCAGAGAACCTACCCAACATTCCCGGGGGTCGGTTTGGCACACTTACACTGGCTGCCTGTTGGCACCTCCCCTCCGTCCTGTTTTATCAGCCCCCAGTCTCCATTTATCAGCGTGTTTATGGAAAACAAAGCCTATTAAGTAACCTGCTTATAGAGTGGGGTCATCTCGCAGCCCTGCAGTTAATGCATGAGGGATTAAAGTAGGACAGGAGGAGCAGTGCTGCAGTCACACACACGCCAAACAGCCACGCAGCGCAGGCACGAGAGGCCACCCCCTAGCACCCAGCATGCTCCACAAAAAGTGTGCATCTCTCATACGTGTAATTGATGGCGGCTGCACGTGAGGCCCTGGTGCTAATTAAGGTTGCAGGGTCAGGGCTGAGCACTGGAGTAAATCAGTGTGCATACTGGGAGCATTTGCAGGACCCCCTCATGTCACCGAGTGGGCCCAGAGTGCTGCCGGCCGAGGGAGGGCCTCACCCACCTGTCAATCACCAACCCCACCAGTGTCACTTGGCAACCACAGCAGGGACTGGGAGAACCTCAAAGTGGAAGAGTCTGGTGGTGGTGCACTGTATAAGGCATGCCAAAATGCACACGTGCTGACACACACAGAACAGGAAGCTCACCGATTAAAATGTATACAGTGGGATGAGCAAAGGGCAAAACTGCAGGAAATACTAAAAATGTTGACGCCAACCAGCTGAATTAAGATTTCTAAGAAACTGTTTCACTGGCATGCATTTACATGCACTGATACAAAAACGCAGCCCCCTAACCCCACAGTGCAGAAGAGAAGGTATTATAGAGAAAATACAAAACCTAAAACCATGGAGAATGAAGCATACCACCCAGCGGATTTAAGACACTAAAATATGACCTCTGTTTCAGGGAGCTGCTTTCCATCCAGCACCCTCACGACCCCATGCCCCACCAAGGGTGTGGCTTCATCCGTAGATTCCTTGAGGAGAGTCTTAAAGAGACGGCGGCCGGATAGGGGACCTCTAACATGTGAGGGGGGATAACAAAACAACAAAAGGAGGGGAGACGGCGAGGCAGGCTGGGACTCGGATTCATTAAAACCCATCAGACTGTCTTCCTGTCCTATCATGCAGCATCAAAACCATCTGCAATCTAGAGGAGGACTACAAAGTGCATCCTGGGGCCTACAGAGGAGAGGTTTTGATCAGACTAATTAAAAGCCATTTTGTTTTAAACAAACAGACACAACTCTAATTGGGTCTTTTACATAAGAAAGGGAAGATGTTGAAAGTGAAAGCACGCACGGCGGAGATCAGAGGCAGGCTCCCGGGCCGAGGAGAGAGCGGGTGTGCATGCGTGGTGACACGTACATGCGGTGACACGCAGATTCCAGCAAGCCCCCCCCCCCCCCCCCCCCCGCAGTGCACCAAGCCGGTTCATACGACATAGACTGGCCAACGCTAGAACTTAGCGGTCATCAGCGCGTCTCTCTCACGTGTGAGCTGCAGGCGTCCCCGGGGCTGGATCAGCCAGCAAGTGCGACAACGCATCGTGCTGCCTGAGGTCCAGTCCATCCAGCAGCAATGCGACAAAATCTCAGCGGAGAATGAACGCAGATCCAAAACACGGGAACGAGATCCTTTATGCCACCAAAAAAAAAAAAATCTGGAATTTACTATGACATGTCCATGGAACAGGTACAGGGAAGGAACGGCTGAAGCTCATGGAAGCGTGGAACAGGACTTTCTCACTGTCCGTACGGATTCTGACTTCGGCAGGGAGCGTAAAGGAGGCCACGCCGTCCTTGGCACCAACGTGGGGGCTGCAGAAATTCTGGGATAATTCAGGGTAACGTCTCAACAGCAAATAAGAACCAAGGAGATTCCTGGTGGATGAGAAGCCACATAAGGATGAAACCCCGTATTAGACTCGGGGTGGTGATCGATTATTTCACAGAGAACAGAAAAAACTTACTTGGACTTTAACTGCTCCTTGGATGGATTCCTCCTCTCATTTGAAGGCATAAGAACAGGTTGCTTTAGTGGCACAGTTTTTATCTGAACAGATTTGTGATCAAACATAATGGCCAGCATTAGGTCCCACCTGGCCAGGCACATCCAGAACACATGGAGAGCAGCAAAGCACACCCAACTCGGCAAGCGTGTGAAGCGACGTGGGGGATGTAATGGACACAGATGTGCGCTGTAGCCCTGGGCGTCACAGGGAATGGGGCAGTACCAATCACCACACAAGGGGCCACAAGCCAATAGAACTTAAATTAAGACCCGTACATTCAGACTGCTATCATTGCAGGCTTTGACCACATTCAAACCCCAGAGGAGGGATTCTCTTCCAAACATGACCACTGTGACCACACCCCATGTAGGATTCCCCCATTCCCTGCTGACTTGCAATAGTTGTGTATTTTACTACGGCGCCAGCAGCACTATGTTGACGCCATTTTCCAGGTTACAAGCCTGTGCATTTAACCGCTATTCCACCCACTGGCACGTTAAGGAAATGCAGCTCACAGTTTGACCCATTTATTAGTGGAGAAAGTGCAAATTAGCACCAAACCCAAAAGGTACAACAACACAGTCAGTTTTTTGAATGCACTGACTTTTCCGGTTACGTATCCCATGCACTAAAAACACTAAAGGATGCGTTTCTCATTCGCAAAGGTAAAGGTTGACCATGTGGTCTTTTTTACCCCCCCAGTCCCATCTGCCATACATCATCGGCAACATTTACAAACAAAGAGCACTGCGCAGAAGGCAAGCCACGGCTTGGAAACCATTGTGCTCACATGAACAAAGCTAAAAAAATATAGAGACACAAAGGCGCACTTACATGCTGTGCGAATTAACTGCACAATTCCTCGGGAACAACACTGACAACAAGATTGACTTCCTTTTGTCTCCGTCTCGGCGATAATCGACACAACGCCATTACAAAGGCACTAAAAACAAATTCAAGAGCGCACGCACAATGCACGGTATCGCTGCGAGCTCCGGGCCACTGAATACAGATGTTCAGTTATTTATATGATAATAATACGACACGACTGACTCCATTCAGATAGGAATCACAATATGAGACAGATACACATTATGGTGGGGATTCGGAGGCCTAGAGACAAAATGATCCGCAGAGCGATCTGTTCAATAGTCTGCAGAAGCCTCTCTGAGAGGATGCCTAGCTGATGGATGCTTTGCCACGACGCAAACGGCCGTTTTCGTCTCCCCTCCCACTGCTTCTATGGCACGATTTGCCAAACCAATAGCACTGGGTTTGGTCACGGGAGGAGAAGCGGGGGCTTTCGCCAGGTTCGAGGTCTGGAAACGCAGCTCGTCACCACCAACGATCAGGGGTGACAGTCAGAGGGAGACATAGAGAGTAGGGTGCCACCGTAGACTGAGATGCCCCCCACCCCGCCGGGGCTGCACCATGCTCCTTGCTGTACCCCCAGAACCCAAACGATGCATGAACACATTGTACCTGAAGATCCACATCATTCTTAAGTCTCATTGCTCCCAGCAAACCTGCCCACCGCCACCCCAACTGACCCCATGTTTCCAAGCAAGGGAAATGATCGCCAGGGGAAAAAAAATCCCAGACGTGAAGCTGGACATATGGCCATCTCCGCTGATTCACAATCTCCGTCGTGTGACTGAGACTCCAGAACAGAAACACAATGACTGCAAGCGGCTGCCCCCCCGAGACGGACGGAGAAGACGAATCAAGCAGGAAACGCTTCTCTCGTGTAAGATGTATTATTAATGCAACTTTTATGTGTAACTTTAAAATTTAGAGGGGAAAAAAACCACATTGAGCAGATTAATGAGGTAAATGTAATGATCTGAGCTGATCAAAGACAATCGGTGCTGGACCCACATAGCCACCAATTAGTGAAATAAGGCAAGAAAGGGGCCAGGGTACGAGACAGGGAAGGAGATGAAGAGAGGAGGTCAGGAAGAACGCACTCATTTTCTAAATGAAACAAATCGCTGCCGTGAGGGAGGTACAGGGGGCAGATAGGCACCACAGCCCCCTCCCCCCACCCCCACCTCCCATACAGCAGGGCCACTCTGCCAGGTGTACTTTGCTCGCTGACCTCTTCCCCACGCCGGCCCTCTGATCAAACGGCTCTTGCAGGTTCTACCCTGCATGCCCCTTGTTTGCCAAGCATGGTTACTGTTTAACTCGGGCTGCTCGTCACCCGTCGTCGAGTCCATCCACTCCACATTGCTTGCGCTCTGGTTCACCATACATTGCTCACTGATGTGCACGTGGGAGCCACTAAAATTCCCAGCGCATCATTCAGGTATTTATCGAACACACCTACATTCAAGATCACTTTAATAGCTAGTAATTCTACCCATTTAAAGTGAATACCTCACTGACAGTGTTCAAGCGTTCAGTACCAAAACATGATTGCAAGCCGCATTTCAGTCAAACCTGATTACTGCACACCTCCAGTTGAATTGCCATCTCTAAATAGGCCTCAGTGAGGAAGAATATGCCCCGAAATGGAGTGGCATCCCATCCAGGGTGACTCAAGCCATGGGAAGACTCACTGAGACTGAGCACTTGATATGTTATGGGTGGAAGGACAGACAAGACCTTGTCTTTATCAAGTAAGTGATGTGTTCTTAAAACGTGGTAAATAAACAATGTGTCAGATCAGGATGGTGTTTGAAGTTCCTTGCTGTACGAAGAGCTCAGACAAGTGGAACAGGAGGTATGATTACTCAATCGTGACTGCCAATTCTCAATCATCACCCAATATCCTTCTCAGGTTTTATTTACATTTCCAGCATTCACTGGCTAATTACCCCAAAACTAGTGTCCATTTGATTGCATCATTATGAATTTCTTTTGCAGAAGCAAAATCCTGTCATGCCAATTGGAAGCCCAGCGCCAGGTCCTGAAGTAACTTCAGGATGAAACTTTGACACGAGCGACAAGAGGAGAGGCAGAAGACCTATGTGACCGTCCCCCCAGACCATCAGATCAAACATACCTCCTCAGCTGGCTTCCAAACAGCCTCAGCCTCTACAGGTAGAAGCTTCAACGTCGTAACAGACCTCAGCTCTGCAGGCTGAAATCATCGCGAACATGGACTTTGGCGGCGTCGCCAAACATATGACAGTGGGAGTGGCTATTTAGACACCTGTCACAGAGTTTAATGGCCCAAAACCCCATTAAAAAAAAAAGAAAAAAGGCAGGCAGCAGATAGTTTAGTGCTTAGAAAAATGGACTTGCAACCAAGCTGATTCACATTCAAGTTGCAGAACACTAACTGCACAGACAGACAGAGTGGTCGCTGCTGTCAGATCCTTGAGCGACCAGCCACCACGTAACAGACGCAGGCTATAAGCTATGACAGTCACGTAGGATAAATGCATCAGCTTAGCGCTGAATAACATACATGATACTGTCGACGCGACATCCTTCCGACACGCACCTTTACCTCCCCACTCTCCGCCAGTCAGCTGGGCAGCTAACTTCAACTGCCACACAAAACACTGAGCCACACGAACGGGCAACACCGACGCACGTCAGTCCAGAGAAAGACATCTGCTTAATAAATAAATAACGCTGGATATATTAATCGGTACTGTGTGTGGCCATCGCTCAGTAAAGACGCATGCGCACACACCGTTCACCCCATAAGAGAAGATTCTCACACACTACCAAGGTGATAGTGCCCAGAAACAGCATAGTTACTAGTGACCATTTTTTTTTTTCTTCAATAAAGCAGTCCTGCCTTGAATATGGAATAAGCAGCAAGTCTGCCCACGTCATTTATTAACGCGATTGTGGAACATAGAATGGAGGATGCGTTAGTCAAAGATGTTCGTATGGAACATTCCTCCATATAAACAATGGCAGACAATGTAAAATGTATAAATACTCCAAGTGTGTATAGAACATAAGCAGGCTAAGTGGGGTTCAGTTTATAAACAGTGCTTTTATAAGACATACTTCACAGTATAAACACTGCATAAGACCTACTACAGCAGTGATAGAGGGGTCACATTTATAAATAACGACCATGTATACAGTAAGGAACCTTTGGTTAGATAGCTGGATGCTCGTGATACAAGTCAAATAGCAGGCAGTTTTGTGCAAAATGACTTGCACAGCCCATAATTCCACTTTTTAGGCTCTCCCATTGATGGGTGTTTAAACTACACTAATCACACTTGGTGCCTGTTTCGGGGACACAGCAGAGAGGTGATTAAAGCGGGAACCAAGGCAGGTACGCAACATTCTCCTTCACATTACCCTACCTGCCGCCCGAAACACCAGGTGCACGGCGTGAGCTCCACCTGTTATGGTCACTTGATATTCTCACCGTTAAGAACCGCCAAAGTGGCCACAATCATCTGCCTCCCTGCAGGTGCTGGGACTTGGGTGAGAGTGAGGATTCAGGTCAGGAATGGACATACCCAGATGCGTGGGGACCCCACAACCAGAAGCCAGTCTACGCTAACACTTAGACCGGACTACAAGTTGCTCTCATCTCAAATCTCACTGATACCAGCCCACACAGGTGCTGAAGCTCACATATGCGGGTTTGAGACACTGCACATGGACAGAATTTCTCCTTGAGAATTAGTAACATTTAAAGAATGCAAACTCAGGCAGACTGTTTATGAATTGAGCTGGGTTGGCCAAGAGGCAAACCTGGGTCAACAGCTCGGAGGGCAGTTACGCTGCTCTTTATAGCGTCAATAGTCCTAGGTGTATCAAAGCAAGCAAATCCACAACCTGAAGCTCCTAACAGCTTTGCCCCAGTTTTTTGCTTCCATGTAGAATCATATTAGGTTGAAGCCAAATTGGGAGTCTCTCCCCCCCCACACAGGTTCAATAAAAATGTTTGGAGGTTTAACTATTATAATTTTTTGCATGCATTTACAAATCCCAATCGTGGGCTCTTAATAAGATATTTTTGTTCCACCCTGTTTAGGTTCTTCTCCCTGCCTGGTTTTGCTCCATTAAGATGTTAGGACAAGCCTCTTAAGCCTATTATCCTTACAATTCCTACGTCTTGGCAAATATCATTTAGCGTGGTCCAAGATCACAAAGTGTTTCCCGCTTGCTTGTGAGGGAAGGCTGGGTTTATCTGTAAGCTTCTCAAATTGCTCACGGCATGGTGACCGCAGAAAGCAAAAGTACGGTCCCACAAGCCGCCACACGTTGGGGAATTTGTTTATCGGTTCCTGCCCTGAGATCAACAACCGGTTTAATAGCCCCAGGCCAAAAGCAACAATGGCAGGCAACACCGCTTTCAAACGGCACTTGAACACAGTGACTTCCTCCCCCTCATTCCTGACACACGTCCCAGATATTCCCAACAGTTTAAGATTAGGAATATTCCACCCAGAACAACTTCATAACTGCATCACGATAAGTGCTGGGAATGGCCTTGGAATTTGGTGGAGTGACAGGGAATGGGATTTGAAAGGAAAAGGCAGCTTTATCGAGTTTTTTTTTTTACTTGTGAGTGTATTTGTGTCTCCCTGCCTGTCTCTACAGTCGGAAACCAATCCCTGATTCTGTCACGAGATAAAGACCACGACCCACGGAGCTCTGCTTGGCAAAGCAAACCGGTAGAGCAACTGACAGTGGAAGACATGCTTCTCAAAAGCAAAATTAGACGCATTAAGTAGTTTTTTTTTATGCCATACAAACTGCTAATCCCGTGGTTTTCAAAGGACCGTATATGCCCCTTCTCCCATTGTTTAGCGGGCCCCCGCGCCTCTCTGGCAGAAAAATCAGATAAAAGACCTCACGCAACCTCCACAAGCTACCATATATCGTTCCCGAACCGAGCAGAATCGCACGTCGCGGCCTCTGAAGCACAAAATAAACGGCGCCATGCGAAGTGGACACACCGCATCGATCCCTGGCAGATGACGCGTAGTCACAAGCGGGGCCGAGTGGCCCAGACCTGGAGGAGACCGTCACCGGGCCTGGCGTGTTTTTCACCCGTCTGCTCAAGCAAATAATGGACATGTAAAACGTCAGCCCGCAAAAATATACCGTTGACATAGCAACAATTACAGTTGCTACGATATTGTGCCCTGTCTTATTGTGGGAACAGATTGCCCGGTGTAGCTACTTAAACCCTGCGGTCTGACACTGCTAAAAATCGGGTTGTTTTCACAAATGCGCTCAATATGGGGAATAACCTCTAAATCGAGATGCAGCTGGTCTATGCTAAATTAAGCAATTATGGCCATTATCAGAAGACTCACATTCATAACTAAACGTGTTTTATGAACTTTATGGCTGACTGGCTACAATTTCAGAATATGCCAAAAGTATTTTATTCAAGAAATATAAATGTAGCTTACAGTAAACGATTAAAATTAAGCCTCTCAAGATTTGAGAGTGATATTTTACAAGTGGATGCTAGGATAAACACATAAGCCTATTTGCATTACAGCGACGACCAGTGACTTCAAAACACGTCGTTCGCCCGCTACGTGAGCTTGCTCAATGCAAATAGTCAGTGTACACACTAAATTATGTAGATAACTATAGCCTGTAGTCTGCATGGAAAGTAGAACAGACGACAAAGTGTTAGCGTATTTGTTTTACTTGCTATACCGTAGTACAGCAGACCTCTACATAGCCCATCTGTTCCCAAGGAAAAACTTTCTGAAGCCCCTGAATGGTTAATATTGCAAGGTCCGTGATCACATTCAGGCCTAAATTACCTTATAATTTTATACTGGACTTATTTAAGATGCGCGAGCGTATGCATGGTTTCATAATTAATACAATTAGTTCAATTTAATTTTATAAACCCCTTGACAACAACGCTTTAATTCTCTCCGGTAATGCAACTATATGTAGCATATATATAATAAAGATTACCCTATATACGGGATAACTTTCAGACATTACATGTCAGTAAATATCAGACATGCATGAGCGCATGACATTTGTTCAAGGCAAACGGAGTTCGAAGATCATCATCTGTAATATCGGCATGACCATAAATAATATTTTGTCTCTTTTTATAGACGGCGTGGGTTATGTGCAGAACAGTGCGAGGTGCCGACCACTCGGTCGCGCTGAGAGGAGACCCGAAAGCTCCACCGGCGGCTCTTCACTGCTGACGCTTGACGGCATTACGACAGACAGCGGGAGATTGGCGGGCTGCTTCATAATCCCACACGGGAATTACGGCCGGAGAATCTTAGAGCAGGATGTGCTGGCGGCAGCCGGGGGCTCACTGGGACCCGGCGCTCAGTAGGTAAGGACAGCAGCCGAGCCTCTCCGCCGCGGCAGCGGGCGGCGTGTAACAGCGAGACGGGCTGCCGTAGTCCGGCGCTCGCCTCCCCTCCGCAGTCTAGCAAAATACAGTGACAAATAGCGGCGTTTAAAGTTACAGATGTTTCGAGACACTTACCGGCGCCGACGGCCTCTGCTCGTTTGATCTGGGGATCAGCCTGAACGGAACTACAAGAGGGGGGTTAAGGTCTGCTGTTGTTGTTGTTTTTTTTTTCTGTTGATTTCTGTTGCTCTCAAGGACGAGGTGAAATCCCGGGGCTGGTCATCAGGCGGCTTCAGACACAAACAACGTGAGAGAGGAAGAAAAAAAAAAAAAATTACAAGATACAGGGACACGGGCAGCAAAACTAAATCGCTTTATTAATAATGGTACAAAAAACAAAATCCCCCGCCAAGAGTGGTTACCTTGGCGTTTAAGACACTTCGGACTAATTTAATTGGTGAGAAACGTTCTTATACAGAAATTACAGTGTATCCTTCCTGGAACCTGCTATGTGCTCCAGTTCAAAGGACTCTCCGCTGTTTCCTCTCTCTCTCACACGCAAATGCCACAGTATGGTTCAGTAAGGGCTAACGGCAATAGGTAACGGGGCACTGAAGGAAATGGGTTCGAAACCAGTCAAAGCAAAATAATAAATCATGCGTCCCGAGCCAAGTTACTTTTACAGTAAGTGGAATATGAGTGACATGGGAACTCCGACAGCCACCTTTTGGGTCCAGACTTACATCATGTTTCCATCGGAGGGGGGGTGTGTCTAAATTGAGTGACCGCAGCGGTCAACCTTCACACGCATTATTATTATTATTCTTCATTTGTTGCTGTCCGCAGCTGCTCTTCAGTGGCTCTTAACTACCGGCTAATCAGAGCCCTATCAAAGGAGCCAGTCCCCCAGGTGTTACTTCAACACTGCTCTGCGATGCCTAAAGGTCAAGTGCGCAAAAAAAAAAAAAAAACCCCAAAAACTGAGCCATCATCCCGGATCTCGCATTTCCCTTCCCGGTGCTTTGATGTACGGTAGAAGCCGGTGGAAGCCCCGTCCGGAGCGCTGGCAGGACGGCGCTCCTCTGTGAGCCCAGGTGTTGATCTCGGATCGCACACGCCTGTCTAATCAAATCGCCCCAGTAGGAACTGTTTTCCCCACGTGTCCCGAAGCAGCTTGTTTGTTTTAATTCACCTGTCACATCCGCTGAGCTTCCACAGCTATCATCGCTACGGAGCCGGCGCACAGACGTCTCTATCGGGCTTGCGTTTGGTTTTTATCTGCGCGGAAATAAGCGTGAGAAGAGCCTAAAGAGTGCAGTGATGAATGCTCTGCTGTAGCCGTGTTTACCACTGGCGTTTTAGTACTGTCAAAGATACTACCACCGTGAATGGAAAAAGTTAACAACCCTACCCCTTCAAAAAATGGGATTATTAACTAATGATTGAAGCAATTACCATAATTGCAGTCGGTTAATTCAGCGTTCCAAATTAATCAATTGTAATGGCCTTTATATCTATCATGCATAATTGTCTGATTAAATGTGGATAATGTGTCAGTTTGTAGTGCTACGAGTGACGAACTGTGTATTTCCGTGTACCGGTACCTTCCTACACGTGTTGGTCTATGCTATACATTTCGGAGGGGACAACACTTCGGGTGCTGGCGATGCTGGGCGCTTCTGTGGAAGTTTAAAGCTCATTTCGAAGAGCTCCGACGCATGCATGCCAACTCGCACTTATCTGGAGTCTAAGAGTGGGATTTTCTGGTATTTCAATATTTCATATTTGACATTGTCTAGGATGCATTAATGAAACCTACATTGACGATGTTGGAGGTTTGCATAGCTGGCCAAATGCGTAAACTCCTGAAACGTGTTTCGGTCGGAGGGCAATAGTTAGATATTTTTTAATGGAAGAGGAAAGCGCTTTTGGGGGGGATTTCTCCTGGCCTGCTTCACGCTGTATGGAATGGTGGCGCAGGGCCCTGCTGGTAGCTTCCATTAGAAAGTATACATCCAACAAATGACCACCTGGCAGAAGTTGGGTCTCTCCCTCTGGTCGAGGTTCAAGCTCCTAGCCTCCTAGCTTGCCTCCATCCGCCCTCAGGTCGCATCTGTTGTGTTCTGCCCCACTGATAACTGGAGCGTGCAATACAATGAATGAATTATTCTGTTTAGGTTTCTGGGCATTTTTCGTTTTGTTGCTTCCTTTGCCCGTTTTCTAATCACTATTTTCTGAATCATGTCACTTAAACGAACAGAATGTATAAGGCTATTAAAGCACATACAGACGACTTGTCCTACTAAGAACTTTTTAAAGCAAAAAAAAAAATGCGTATTTAAATTTGAGGGCACACAGGTTGCATTCTGGATTATTAATACAGGTGTCGTTAGAAAATGCAGTGATGGTGGCATGTTCACGTCAGACTGTGTGCTTATGTATAAGGGTGTTGCGTTATAGGCGCCGAGTAGATCAGATGTGACAAGTGGCGCCTGAGTGCCGCAGATTTCTGCACATCGAGTCTTTTGACGTTTCTCATCGCTTCAGAGCACCTTGGGGGCGCAGACGGTCTCTCCCGATCGTGCCTACTCTTAAATAACAACGATCTGAAGGGACGACTACAATATTTTTTCGATCTGCATACACTTCTGTAATGCGGCTGCTATTCGGATCTTTAGCATATTAATTAACTGAGCTTGAAAAAGTCCGATCAAAATGACAAATAAAAAGATCTTTATCCTCACGCGGCCGTCGACAATTGGTCTTGGCGACTCATAATTCTTTCCCCCACCGTGGATGTTTCTTTTACTATCACGTTTCACAGACGCAAATCCACCGCATTGTTCATCTTAAAAGGCAAACACGTTAGGATTTCGGCCATTCATCTCACAGGAAATTGTTTTCATATGCCTATTTCACGTGCTCTCACTTTATTTAACGCTTATTGGTTGATTGCTTATCTATTTTTTTTTTTTATTGCTTTAAAGAATTTCGACGCAATAAAACTTTGTCCTTTCCCAAAGAGAATAAAACAAATCGAGTAAATTGTTATAGGGTCTTAGAAGTGTCTATGAATGAACTGCACAATGAACAAATGTTTTTTTTTCCTCTACAGTCTTGAAGAAATAATTATTCCATTCATCACATGGCGTTAGTAATTTATCACATGTGCAAAATTTCATCCGTTTATATGTAATAATTAAATGATGTTAGATTTAAACCAAAAAGACTAAGTAACTCAGGAAAATAAAATCTCTCATATTCAAAGCAGTAAATGGCTACACTGTTAGAAAGAAAATATTAAGAGGTTAAATAATATGGAATAAATGTGACTTTCATCAGCGACAACAAATTTGCATTTTGCTGCATTTACGGTATGAATATCAATTATTAACACTGACATACTTCACTCAATATGTACAAATAGGGAATGCCGACAAACTGCTATCTTATTGCAAATATCATTAAATATTAGCATAATCAGCTGCAATTAAGCGTTTTAGAATAATTTTAGAGTTTTTAGCAGTAGACAACTTAAAATCTAGTGATGGGCTTACATGTGGCATCTTTGAGTTACGTGAGTTAAATTCCCAAGATTCATTAGCATTAAAACTCTATGTTAGTTACTTTATTCACCTCTTAAAGAACTGCTTTCGGTTTTATATATTTTAACAAATATCCATCCATCAACCCATCTTTTAACAGCTTATCTTGGTCAGGGTTGTGGGGTTTTAACAAATATCCTTAAAGCTTTAATGTAAACGTTAAAAATCTTACTTGCAATCGGTATAGTCGATTATCGCTCATGGTGAGGGGCACAGGTGCCCTCTAGCGGCAGAACTCCGGCCAGCCGATTAACTACAATGTTAAAGTATAATTTAAAGTACTGAAATTTTTACTTTGACACAAGTTTCTGAACATGTTAATTTTGTTGAAAAATAATGCGTACAGCAAAAGTTTTCTCTCCAAAGCTCTGTAATTCATCTAACTGCAATAAAGGAAGAGCAGGTCAAGACAATGTGTCAGGTTTGCTGAAGGAAAATACTGCAGAAAGTACATCCACCTTCTAAACGACGTGAAAGACGCAAGTCATATTATCCGTAAAGAAAGAACGAATGTTTAATGGATCGTTTAAAAATAAACTTTTAATTACAGCTTCATTTTTATTTACCTGATGACTTTGTTGTAAATTTCTAACCGGAATATATGCAACAGCTATATGGTTTGATACTGTTTATTTGATGTATGTGTGTATTTTTGTCGGATTTTAAAAAGATGTAACTCTCAGAATGAAGGAAATGGTTTTTCTACGACGTATCCGTCTATAATAGTCATTCCCGGTTAAAATACCTTATCAAGTTTCACTTCTGAATTATTATTAATCGCCAGTAATATATAGTAATTGATCTGCATCACAGCCTATAGTTTCGCAAATACCAAAGCACGCTGTTAAGTTTCTTCTTTGTCCAGTTCGAGCGGGGATTGTTCTGATTTTACAATGAGGTAAAATCTCACTGGGACTTTTGGATATTATGCGTTGCAGAACAGGACAACACATTCGTCGTATAGCTGCAAACGGTGAAAATTCGGCTTTACTAAAGGGAGCCAGAAAACACTTAGGAAGAATCACTCAACAAATCACACAAGGACGTAGATCTAAACAAAAAAGGAAGGTTAGTAATATGTGATAAAGACCAATTTCAGGTTTGGCACTGAAGTACAAAACATATACAACACGCAAATAAGAAATATGTTGGAACTAATTTAATACGTCCATTAAGCGAGATTCGGAGAAGCAAACCAATCTATATTATGCATCTATACTCTATAATGTAAAATTATTTCAAATAGTCAGTATATATGATTTAAATGTACAAATTAATTTATGCGGAAATATTGTGTGTCAGGATGGTGGAGGCAGAATTTTAACTATGTATAAATCCACAAATGGAAAACCCATCATAGCCGTAAAGTGTGCTATCTTATAAGAACTATTATCTTTGTCTTGTTCATTAATGCGTAAGATAGGATTATAGTGCATCATGCCACCTTTCCAGGAGGCTGGAAGGGGGGCATATCAATGATACCTTTCAGTGTGATTTAATCATAAGTGCAAAGACATTCCCACTGCATGGCACACCTCCGCAAATAATACTTTCACGATCAGGTCGACAATGTATGGCAGAACATAGGTTTTAATCAAAAAAAAAAAAAGATAAAAATAGGGGGAAGCCGGTAAAAAACAACGCAGAGATCAGAGGACTATAGCAAACGCCGATATTTTGCCTGTGGGTTTGTTACCAATCATCATCCTGTCCTAAAACAAAATTTATTTTCCATAAATAATGAATTGGTGATGGGAGTAATTCATTTGGTCACAACAATAAAGCAGGCAGTTATTCCATAGGCAAAACCGTACGTGTAAGATGGCGCTAAAATTGCAGAATCTGCCTGCGTTTGAACAAAAACATAAATCATGACAGACGAAAAATGACGAGAAAAGTAAACTGATTAAATTCCTGCTAGGGGGTGGACGGGATTTAAAACGATTCACTTTATTTCAGTAACAATTACTATCACCGGCCTATGTACTTTACAGGCAGCTCACCGCAGTAAAACATGAATGACTAAGAGTTACACAGATCATGGACAAATGTGTCTTAAAGTAATCAGAAGTTCTCATAGGGCCAGAATCGACTTAAAGTCTTGGTAGCTGCACTCTTTACCAGGTGGAATTAATTGATTCAGTTCAGTGTTACTGCGCTCGTGTGTCAATATCTATGATGTCCCTGCATTTTTGTATTAATGCTGTGTCACTGAACTGTCGTTTCAATATATATGCTGCCAATGTATAATTTTTATTAGTATTGTGTCACTGTCCTTTTGTGTAGGTATATATGATGTTACTGCACTGTTGTATTAATCTTGTGTCACTGGAGTTTTGTGTGCATATGTATGATACCACTGCACTTTTGTTTAAATGTTGTGTCGCTGTACCTTTGTATCAAAACGTGTGATGTCATTAATGTGTGATGTCACTGCAGATTTGTACTAATGTGGTGTCTCTGAACTTTTGTGTCATATTGGTGTACCTGCAGTTTTATTTTAAGGTAGCATAAAATGAATGGTGTATTGTCAAAATAATTTTTAATATCTTGATCAATTTCCCTCCCCACCAGAAAATATGAGCATGGCAAAATTTGATATGCAATTAGTGACAATGCTTCAGAATTATCAGACGAAATGTTAAATGCTTTTTGGAAATGAAGCAATCATCGGGAAAGAAAGCAAATCTATAAAGAAGAAGTGATAAACTCACAGTATAACCTGTGGGGGGAAAGCATATATAAAACACAGGCATAATTCAAACAGAAATGCAGACAAACACAAGGGCACAATCCACAAGGAAACGCAGGAAGACGTACACTTGGTGTCCAAGAGCACAAGCAGAAATGTGGGTGTTTACAGAAAGGTAGATACCCTTCATGGCTCTAAAAGTAAAATAACTTCACGAGTTTAACTGTGGCTCCGATGATAAGAAAACAACCACTGGTCACTAACAGCTGAATTTGGGACTAGAAGGTCATCGATTCACATCTGCTGAGGGCCTGAACAGTTGTTGCTGTCAAGTGAGGTCAATCGAATTCGGCTCGAATTGAACTCTGCAGCTCTTTAAGTGTACGAAGCTCCTATGGTGATTGAAAGACAAACAGGTAAACATGTGAGCATGTGTGTCAGGCAGCGACACATCGGGGACGGCAGGGACAGTGGGCACGGAGGCGGTAGGTGTCTGCGTAGCCTCCCACACCAGAGGGCTGTCTGCCTCCCACTGGCTTCTCTCTCAGCGTCACCACCTTCTGGCCGAGACCCAGTGTTGCATCTGAGGGGCAGATTGGTGAGCCGCACCACACCTTTCCAGGTCCGTAGGTGTTTTCTGCACACGGAGCCTTCTGTAACAAGCAGAGGGAGGGATGGGGGGGTCGCTGATGGCAACAGATAATGTCTCTCTGATACGATGAGCCACATTATCTCATGTGGTCCTCTCTTGCAGCAAAAAAGTCTTTCTTCGGTCAGAGTAGCGAAAGCTGAAGATGCAGCATCGAGGGAACAGGCGACAGATTCAGACCCACCTTGTCTCAGCACCGGTCCCCATTATGGCAGCAACATCAAGGGTCGGGTAGATGGTGGCACACACCAACAGCCTCCCAGCAGCTCCAGGCTGACCATTTGGGTCGTGCGCAAGTCTGACATCCCAGACAGGATTGAAGCAGAGCACCTGGGATGGCTCGGGAAAAGGGAGGCATGGTGCGATGGTGCATGGACTCCCCCAGGCTCTCAGGAGGATGCCTCATACACTGCTGTCCAGTGTACATCCATCTCCTTTGAGATTTACTTCAAATTGTCTAAGGATGGAAATCCCATACCCAAGAGAGGGGAAATTGTACAACCTTTAGGTGCAACTCAAGCTCTCAGACACACGCATACACTCCATGTGTTCAAGTGTGTGTTGCTGGGTCTATATGATGAAAGAAATGACCGTCACGTAGGTCCCCATAGTACTGCGGATGGCAGGGTACTGTCTCCTGTCTGCTATGGCCTGCACACACATTGCGGCTCCCGATAAATACTCCCAGCCCAAGTGATGAAGAGGGTACACAGATGAAGGTGGTGTTGGGATGGGAACACTGTGTCCTCTACCCTCGTTAGCAGCGGTGCAGGGTGCAGACAAGGAGACGGGTGGGGCTGGCAGTGGCGCTGACCACGCCTGAAACATGGCCATGCTTCCTATCTGGAATGATAGTAACAGCAGACAGAATGTTTATCGACTGATGTGGTTCTCCAAAATGATGGCGGAAACTGCCAGACAGCAGCTTATCCAAAAACCCGAGACCCATGGAAAAACATCCGTGTCGGTTTTATTCTTTCGACGCCACTGTTTCGTCAGCCTTTCATCGCTTGGGCCATTCTAAAAAGGTAGGATATTTGTTGCCGTGGTGTTTGCTGGCCCTTTAAGGAAGTGACATCATGCCATATCGCTACTCCACAATAGCCATTGTCCATGTGCCCGACAGGAAGTGCCTGTGTGAAGCTTACTGTGGCTGATATGTAAAGGCAGACGTGGGCGGGAGATTGGGAGAGAGAGGTGTTCGCATTGTTCCAGGTAAATTCCACTGCCACGCAAGGCCCCAGGGGAACTGCCTTTCCCAGCCTTCGGACCGGGACCCAGTCTTGATCCCACAGCCTTAATATAGTGCTGAATGCCCTCGTAGTGGAACCAGCATCGCCTGCCAGTCTGTATATGCATTTTGGGCCAAGGGGGGGGGGGAGTCTCTCACGCCACCACAGCAACACAAACAGGAAGTCCACAGTAAACAAACTTGTGGCCTGGTGTTTGCCCCAAGAGTCAGGCCTCTTACCTGCTTTTTTGCACTGAGGTTTTAACCCATGGAAATTCAAACCCCTGTCAGCTTTTCCATCCTTGCAGCATGGCACAAACTCAGTTCGGGGAGACAAGAGTTGATCCATTCTTTCAGGAAAGTTTCCAGCTTCATTTGCAATGTTGACGATTTTCAGTTTAGCCTGCGAAGACACGGGCATTATACCCGGCAAAATACCTCTTCTTAAGGAACCTTATTGTAACCCTCTCACCATCAGACCTTCTCTGTCCCACTTGAGCATAAATGGACAGGCATTTCCCTGAAATAGCCCCCGTCTCTTAGGGTGATTCAGGAGCAGCGTAATAGCGGCCTCCGGGTGCGTTTATTATCGTCTTTTCCACTGCCGTGGGGTAAATCATTTCTTTCAGGGAGACCTTTGTGTGGGCGAGATTTCCATTAACCTCTCCATGCTGGCACCGGCCCGCGGCGGCAGAACGGCGCCGTACCTCTGGCGTGCGCCTCATGACTTGTGAGGCCGGGCAGATGCAGCACCATACGGGACGTTTAGAGATGGGGGATAGGTAAAGCGTTTATGTTTCACTAAAGTGTCCCTCTGTGCCCTTTAATTACAACACGAAGCATGGTGACGGACAGTCCTCCTTGCATCTCGTCCTTTCAGCCAGGCACCCTCGTCTGCGAACATTTGGAGGTTAAAACTATGTTTGCTCTTTTTTTTCTTTTTTTCCTAAGGACAATTAGATTTATTTTCTTATTATTCCTGATTAAAACATGGCAGGCAGTTGATTTATCATCTTTCTTCTGCTCTTTGAATAATTCACATCACTGATTTGCTGCTCTACTCCAGCCTAAATGGGAATCCCACTGGTTTACCAGACCGCCCTTCCTCTGTCACTGGGAGGCTGCCAATACAGGGGACAGTAGGAGTCTGCTGCCACCGCCACTTGGAGAGGACGTTTCCAGCTTGCGCTCACTTGGCGAGCCGACGTTCAACACTATCACTCTTACCTGATGGTCACCCATATCTCGAAAGACTGCTTTTAATCTGTCTTTCTATGACGATGTATGCAACTTACTACCTATAAGAACTTTTGTTTCTTTAAGTCAATCACTGCTGAAACCTACTGGTTTGAGTTCTTCAGAGAAAAAGCTATTAACTCACAGATACAAATGTGGTGACCTGCAGTCACAGTATTTCTATTGCAAATTAGCACATCCATCATCCAACCATTTATCATGGTGAGGGGTATAGAAGGGCTGAAGCTTATCCCTGGCAGCACAGGTCATGGGTACACCCTGTACAGGATGCCAGTCTATCACAGTACCTATACACGCTATGGGTAATTTAAAGACACCAGTTAGCTTATCGGCATGTCTTTGGATTCAGGGAGGAATCCAGAGGGACATGGGGAGAACACACACTGACCAACCTATTTGTAGTTATAGAAACATTAATCCATTGGTTTGGAGCCTCGTTGGCTGCATGATGTGTGTCTAAGACAGTATCTTTAGCAGAGTGACATTTTAATCAAAAGGGAAAACATGGCACTTGGTCATATAGACCTTGGTCCAGATGAAGTGAGTCTTAGCATGGATTGACCCGTAGTGTCTTTACATGTGAGTGTATGTGCTTTTCTATGGTCAATGCCCCATTGAACTCACCCTGGCTGAAAGACCCCCCCCCACCACCACCACCACTCCTGCTGCAGGTCACATGACATCGCTAGCTGGAATGATTAGGTAATGTTGTCTTTCCATCTTCGGTACCCGTCAACCAGCATGCTGGGGGGCAGAGCACCCTCCCCTGAAAAGGTCCTTTGTGTCCTGGTCTGGTTCCTGCGGAAACGGCTGTGGTTTATTCTCCTAGAGGGAATATGAAGCTGTGGTTGGCCAATCAAACTCAGCTGGGGGGGTTACAAGGGGAGACCAGCTAAAAACAGCAACCTCAGATTCCAGGGCCAGACTTAGACAAACACAGGCTCATAATGGGTCATTATGCCCCACCGACACACAGCCCCCCAATTCCAAATAATAAATCTTTCAGCAGCATTATTCCTAGGGACGTGGCAAAGGTATACCTTTTCAACTTTTCGAGCAGCAAATTCATTCTCCCTGCCGCTCCATGTCTGCCTACCCTTCCTGACCCTCATTGACAGTGATTGGATAAAACTCCACAAATAATATCATCCCAATATTACTGAGGCAGGACCAGCACTGTGGGACTGTCACTGTGGGTTTGGACTAATACCACATTACTGACACTATTAGAATGATATGTCTGGTCCATGATGCAAGCTGAAGAACTTTATTATCCCAATAAACCAGATTAGATTATCGACATGGGAGAGGAGTTAAGCAATTGTCTGTGGAACTTTTACAAAAAAGTGAGCCCAGACCCATGACTAGCAAAAAGCCAGCAGGGCCTTGGATGTAACTGAATCCCACAAAGTACAGCCCAGTGCGGTTTGTTCCTTTTTGTTTTGATCGTGGCCAAGCTGTTCATGTGACTTATGACTCTGACGCCTTCAGTAGTTGCAGACCTGTGCTGAGCATGCCTCTGTGACAGAGCCTTACCAAAGTGGTCAATGCAGCGTAATGGACTGTGGACGGTACCTTCTGGTTGTGTTCATGCTGGATGTGAGCATGGGTGGAAAACAGTGAAATGGGAAGACAGGGACAGAGGATGAAGACCATCTAAAGACGCACCTCGCCTCAAGGTGTGGTTCAATATTTATGTGCTGGGAGAAGACCTTCCCCCCACTGGCCCTCCCCAGGAGCAGGGTGACCACACATGCATACGCACAGGCTGAGTTACAGAGTCACGCAAACACAGTAGAGTGAGTCACATCAGCACATATACATGTGTCACTTTGACGTCATGCACACAAACACGCACATTTAGTCCAGAGTCACCTTCAAACAAAATCTGCACACCTCATTCCATGTTAAGTCAAAGAGAACAAATAGATATGGGAGCAAATGGCTTGGAGGTGTTGTGGCTCCACACAGGGGTTCAGCATGTGCAGGAAGGAGCCTGGCTGTAGCCCTCCCACCCCCCCGGATGGCCAGCGGTTATCCCAGGAAGTGTGGGAGTTTCTTCCGGCGCGCTCAGGCTGTGGTGCTGAACTCCGGCTGGCCTTCCGGTTCACTGGGGTGGTAGGACTGCTGCATCTGCACAGCCAAGATCTGAGCGGCTGAACAGGGCCACCTTTTCTCTGCCAGAGAAGGAGAGAAGGGACAGCAGCCCTACGCAGCATCAGCGGTTAACCTCCAGGCCTTGTGATGGATGAGTCGGCAGAGGAGATGAGATCGCACTGAAGGGTAGACAGAGTGGGAGGCAGCAGGCAGAGTGTCGAGCTGGGTGGTGCCGCTGGGTGAGCAGCCTGACATGTGCAGCATTCTGACTTGATCACACAGGTCTGAAGAGAAGGACTCACAGCCAGGATGTGCTCTGGCCTTCCTAATGAGCCCGCCCACACAACAAAATGACTATGTGGAGCTTCAGATGCGCCAAAGGAAGGGCAATACTGGACTGAGTTAAGGTGAACCACGTAAAAACATTAGTCTTAGGGAGCAGGTGTGATAGACAAAGGTGTGCATGCAAACAGGTTGGTGGTCTTACACAAGCTGACGTTTTGTAGGTGGTCCCATGTGCTGCATATTAGACCATCGTGGTACTCAGCATGGCCACCTGGCAGTCCCCCATGGTCACTTATGGTAACTCAGTCTCTCAGGCCCCCGTGGTCACTTGTGGTCACTTACAGCCTCTCACAGTCTGCCATGGTCACTCCAAATCATTCACTGTGTCTTACAGACCCCCGTGGTCACTCGCGGTCACTCACAGTCTCTCACAGTCCCCTATGGTCATTTATGGTCACTTACGGTCACTCACAGTCCACCATGATCACTCACGGTCATTCACAGTCCCCCATGATCACTCCTGGTCATTTACGGTCTCTCACAGTCACCCGTGGTCACTTGTAGTTACTCACGGTCTCTTACAGTTCCTTGTGGTCACTCACAGTCACTCACAGTCATTGGTATTCATTGCCCTGGACCTGCATTCCAAATTCACATCCACAGCTGGCTGGCTGCAGTTGTAACTCATAACCATATTCTGCCTTTGGGCTGGGGGGGGGGGGGGGGCTTGGAATATGGATCGCCATTTCTGCTTGTTTTCTAAGGCAACATAAAATTTTAGGCCAGCCATTCAAGGGGCTCATTTTCCTGAAACGGAACAGAGCTGTTTATAACATGAACCAAGGGACTCCTTTACTCACTTTGCACTATGAAATTATAGTCCATTTTGATCTGCTCTTCCTTTTAAAAATACTTTAAAAAGTTTATTTTTAATCTTGGTGAAACCATTTGGATAAATAAAGGATAAATAAGAAAAAAAACAGAAATAAAATCTCTGTCCCCCATTACTGGGAGATTAAGCACATAAGTACCACTGTAGTTAAAACGGACTAAAACTGTTAAGGAAGATAACATGTATGAAGAGAGGATAACATTAATACAATGTCAGATCCACAACTGGAGGCCAGCATAAGACTGATGTTAGCAAAAGCCATTACTAAATGTCTACTTCTGCCTGGTTAAAGCTGTATTTACTCATTATCTCCAGCTTGAACGTTAAATGTGTGATATTATAAGAAAGAGAAGCTGATGGTTTATGATTAAATGATTGCATCATTCTGTTAGGGGATTAAGACATCCACAAAAAGAGATTATTTTTATATCCATGTTAATGTTGAGTGTCAGGCATCCAAAACCCAAAGATAAAGAAAGAAAAAAAATTTGACATGAGAGACTTCTGATTGGCTCTGTAAGACAGGCCTGATGCATTGGCGCCATCTACTGGAAGACAAGGATGTGGTTACAGGCATTCTCAGTGCTCAGCGTTGCATACTCTTATGAAAGATAATGGGGTCAGGAATGAGTTCCTGTCTGTATTCCTTTCTTTTTAACTTAAATTGTCAAGAAGTTTTATTGGCTGAGCTCTCCATAAGCAGTATGATCTTCCAGCTTCTTGAGCTTAGGTGTTTGTGCATGTTTTGAAGACAGCTAGTAAATTTGACCTCATTCTTGTCTGTTTACACTAGTGACCTCTCCTCTTCACACCAAAGTGCCCTAAAACTCAATACTCCAACAGAAGAAAATCAGGGCACTTGGAGCTAATGCCTCTCACATTTATACTACGTGAAGAGAGTGAGGTCATAACAGCAGTGTAGTGACAATGAGGTCGTAACAGTAGTGTAGTGACAGAGTGAGGTTATAACAGTATTGTAGTGACAGAGTGAGGTCATAAGAGTAGTGTAGTGACAGAGTGAGGTTATAACAGTATTGTAGTGACAGAGTGAGGTCATAACAGCAGTGTAGTGACAGAGTGAGGTCATAAGAGTAGTGTAGCTACACATGGTGAGGTCATTACAGTGGTGCAACTACAAAGAGTGAAGTCATTACAACAGTGTAATGACAAAATGAGGTAAAGTGAGGTTATAACAGCACAGCAGTAATGTAGAGTGAGGTTGTAACTGTAGTGGTTATGGACAGTATAATCAAAACAGCAATGTATAGCTACACAGAGTGAGGTTGTAAAAGATGTGTAGCTATATGCAGTAAATTATGACAGTAGACTGCAAATTTATAATTAATACAAATTTATCATTTGCAGTAGACTGCAAATTTTATAATTCAGCCTGTTCCTTCTTTGCATGACCTTTATTAGAGTTATTATTAGTATTTTTTACTAATAACTTTCTGCCTGCTGATCTGTCACGAGAGGCTTATCCACAATACTTACTGAAACCACACCACAGTAGCTACAATTGAAGCTCTGGTCAAATCTCGGGTAAAAGTCGAGCGTCATGTCTGAGGTGAAGATGGCGACGGAGATGATAGTGTAAAAAGAAGACAGATGGAAGGCAAGAGGGAGAAGAGGAAAAACACAAAGTGGTTGTAAAGTTTGTTAATTAGAATTTCAAATGGGTCAGACTGGAGATGACAGCAGTCCGCTTGTCGAATCAGATCATGGTCAGCCCGCTGGGGGTGGGGGGGCAGAGAGACTGAACCAACTCCAAGTGCTCCATCTAGACCCCCAACCCCCACCCTCGCATTTAGCACAGTGCCAATGGTTCTCTAATGAAAAGTGACAGTCAGGAAGCAGTCTAGAGGGCTGCGCTCTGGGCTGGTTGTTCTGGATGGGGATGTTGCCTCTTCATGTGTCCGAGATGGCTGAGCCTGGGGGTGTGCAGCTTCCAAGATGGAGTAGGTAGAGCGCTAATGAAAAGAGGAGACTCTCTTTCCCTTCGACAGACTCATTGCTGTTCAGAGAGAAGAAATAGTACAGTAATAAATACTGTACAGCCTATTTGCAGCGTTGTTTACGATGGTGAATCACCAAGGAAGCCTATCTTCATTTAATTCAAACATATGGGATTTAGAGTTTAGAGAAGAATAAATTCACCCACAAGATGAAGAGCTTGGTGTAACACGGTCATGCAGGGTTGGTTCACTCCGCCTCCACACTGAGGCGCCAGGGAGCACCAACCCCATCTTCAAGTCCAGAAGAGCCTCACATCTACCTTATCTGTTCAATCCACTTCATCATCATCAGCAGTGCCACACGAACCTGAAGGTTAACCCACATTAGATTCACATTAACCCAAATGTTCTGTCTGCAGGAAAGTCACATTAACCCCCGTGTTCCTTCTGCAGGAACGTCACATTAGCCCATGTCTTTGTTCATGCTATTTCTGAATTTTTTCATAATGGAAGCCACACAAGGACCAGTTTATTTCCATATTCGAACATAACTTTGTTTATGAAGTACAAGACATTAATGAAACACGTCCCAGACAAAGAGGCCGCATTTTCAGTATGAAGGCATTAAGGTTCCGTTCGTTCCAAGTGCCTGGTCACCCTGCGGTTATGAGGATGTCAGTCTCTTTGTGAGTGGAGCTTGACCACCCCCATGTGTAAGTCTCATTGTTTTTTTTGTGCAGAACCCTAATCAGACACAACGCAATGGCATGAAGATACTTTTATTTAGACAAGCAGAACAGACCATACCCTGGATCATTGCACCTGACAGGTGACATGTGATACACTGTGAGCGAGAGAAATACAGATTCTACAATAAATTGATTCTGTGCTTGGGGATCTACTCAGCGAGTGAAATTCAAGGCAGTGTGCATTCACAAGTGACATTAAGTATAAAACATAGTATGTCTTAACCAAAATATATATTTTTCTTACTTCTAAAAAATTCTCTGCTAATCATGTTTCCCTTACAGAGAACTAATCTGATACAATACAATTCCACTAAACATACAGTATATCGATAATTGATTGTGTTGTGCTTTACTCTGCTTCTGGGTCAGATTACATCAAACCACTGCCAAACACACAAAGACGTTTGTGTTATTGTCACAAGGGCCATAGCTAACAGTACAGACAGACCACAGATGGCACTACAGACCTACACAATTAGTGTGAGGATCCTCACACACTTGTCATCTTATTTTAGGTAAGTTAACTGTGACCCCCTGAAGGGGTCCCATGAAGTTCTATGGAAGGTTCTACAAAGCACTATATCTGGGTAGTGGGTAGCTGAGAAGTATATGTAACAGGATTGTTGTAAAGAGAGCTCTGCAAAGCAGTATTTTACTCCACTGTTCATCCATCATGTCCCATCCTGGGTGTATCCGAGCTTTGTGCTCTTTGCTACCTGGGGTAGGCTCCAGGCCCTTCCCATGACCCTCACCTGGATAAATGATTAGAAGATGGATGTTTATCCATCACAGCATTTTTGCAGGCAGTTGCAGAATCATTAGATGGCTAAGAAATCCCCACTCTGTAGGTGTTACACATGGCCTTCAGGTTGTAATTATTGCATACTGTTCTACATCTACACATACAAAGGGACATAGGCAGCTTACGTGTATAACAGTGTGTTTCTGTGCACCTGTGTCAGTGTGCATTGGTCTGAGTCTCCGTGTTTATGGTGTGTATTTGGAAGTCACTGTATGTATGTAGCTGTGAGTGTATGTATGTATGTATGTATGTATGTTTCCAAATGTTTGTACATTTTGGCAGCACCCTTGACACTGGGGTTCCATTTCCAGTTGGCTCGAAGGTGTGGGGGAGGGTATGGCTACACCGGGATACTCCATTCACTGGGGATCCGTCCGTACTGCAGCAGAGGATTAAGTAGAGGTCACAGAAAGGTCATGTGCAGGTCACACTGAGCCAGGGACTAGCGAGCCACCGAATAACACATTTACTACTTTCAGGTCCCTAGCGATTCCCTAAATGCCTAAATGGATGACCACAGAAACGTGTGCACGAAAACACAGGCAGACAAAAATATCCATCAGCAAATCTACACGCTCAGCTGCGAGAAAATCTGAACTAAATGTTCTAAATCCACGACAACCATGGAGGCAAATCCAATTATTTGCGTCTCGTGTTGTAAATTTGCTCTGACGGACTGAATGAGGGAATGAAAAACCGCCTGCATAGACAAACAAAGGGAACCGATTTCTAATTAACATGAAAGTGACACGGAAACCCCCGCCTCACCACACCGCTCCACCCCCCCAGATCCCACGTTCCTTTGTGCGCCTCTGACTCGGCCAGATCAAACGGCAACGGGTCCAGCATTGCGGCGCGTGCCACGGATTTCACTGAGCGCTCAACTCCCATGCCTTTGTTGGGACGGCCTTGTTTGTTGACGTCCAGGCTTTGAAGTTAATAAAAGCTGAGCTAAATAATTATGTTAAAGTAATTACAGAGAATGCCTAATGAGTATTTTTTGTGGGAAGGGGGAGCAATGTCTGCCCTTATCTCCTCCCTTCCATCCCTTGGTGGTGATTAAGCTCACATTCACCCCCACCACCTCCACCCACACCCCAATCCACTGTCGGGAGTGGCTGAAGTTGGGACGTGGGTGATGGGTGACACCACCAGACAGCCAATACAATCATGACCCAGATCCGGGTGGTCCATGGAGATGGCAGGTAGAGGTGGGAGGTAGAGATGAGAAAATGTCTATAGCATCTGTCAGGGAGATTTTTGTCACCTTTGACTAGCGTGATGTAGATGACCTCACCTGGATGTCTGTAAGTTCCTTCAGTAACCTGGAGGCCAGAGGTGGGAAATTTTCTTCGCAGGGGATTTGCAAATTCTGTGAGGAAACAGGCACAGGCTTATAATCTGACTGAAAGAATCCCTCTCTAATGGAATAATACAGGCAACAATTTTGCGTAAGTCAGTTACATTCTACTTAAACGGTCATGATTGGTTTGCTGGCTGTTATTCGTGGGTGGACATTTTCAGTACAGTCAAGGCAGGTACGTAAAAAGCTGAGTGTGCTCACCTTTCCTTGGTACAGAATGCGTCCCACGGGGCTCACCACACAAGCAGTACCAGTACCAAATATCTCCTTGACTCGGTTCTCCTTGAGAGCACACAGTAGGTCTGCCATGGTGAGGTAACGCTCAGAGACTTTAAACTCCCCCTATGAAGTGTTGAGTAGCACAAACTGAGATTGTTGTTCTCCCAGTTCATAACCATCCCTGGGCCGATCCTTTACTGCTAAATGACTTCTAAGTCATGGATACTTTGTGAACAGAGGTTAGCTCGGCTCTCATTAGCTGAGTAAAGAGAAAGTTATGATGTATATGATCATAGCCAATAGCTCTTGGCCAAGCAGAAGGTAGGATCTCTCACCGTTGCCATTACTGCAACCATAGAAGAGGCATCTCTTACCCATTCTCTGGAGAGCTCCAGAACGCTCTGGCGTGTGATGCCGGGTAGGATGATCCCATCTAGAGGTGGAGTTGCCAGTTCCTCTTCTGGAACACAGAAAGGCTAGGAAGCTGATATTTTTGTGGCATAGCTTCAAACAGCAATAAGGAAAGGTGAGGGCACAGAGCACACCTTGGATGGGCTACCAGTCCATCACAGGGCACATAAACACTCACACACTATAGGCAATTTACAGAGGTCAATTTTTGCATGTTATTTGGACTGTAGTAACCAAAGCACCTGGAGGACACTTTCACAACACGGTGAGAACATACAAACACCATACACACAGAGTGGAGGCAGTAGTCGTACCATCGGCCCTGGAGATGTGAGACAACAATGCTCTGCATTATGATTACCTCCATTTTCATTGGTCCAGTAGAAGAAAATGTTCATTGTGCCAACTTCTGTGATCTGTTGGTCTTCTCCATACAGCCATAGGACCTGCTGGCAGCCTAAGTCTGCGGCCTCATACTGAGGGTAGATCGTGGCTCCATAGTTCCTACACAAAATGAGAACATAAGCATAAACAACGCCATCACCTCACGTTCCACAAATGCATAGTGAAAATGTGTAGGGGACACATGTACGGCAGGGTGTGATCTCCGACTGTGAATAGCCAAGACAAAGCCAACATCGCAATTTCTCCATATACTAAACATTCAGCTATGCCCAGTCAGTTCCCACTACACCACCCTTTAATATTAGGCACACCTGTATCTCGTCGACCTGGTTTTTGACATGGACTAAAAGGACCTGGTTGCTCAGTTGACTCCATGAGAAGTACTAAGCATTTGTTTCATGTCCTGGTTTCTGTGTACAACTCCTGCCTGCTTTCATTGCTCTTTGTCTGGTCATTTGGAGTTGGCTGTTGGACCTGTAATCCCCACCTCGACTATGTGAATTTCTGCCTGTTTTTGGACTATGGATTTCATTTACAGTTTGTATTTGTTTGCTCTCTCTGGTTATTGGCCCTTTTCCTGTTTGTGAACCATGACTCCAGATATAACCATTTTGCTCCTGAACTTGGATCCTCTTATCATCCAAGCATTACAGAATACTTTGCCCATACTGAGCTAGAGCAGAGCTAGAGGCAAGACTGACCCATGAAGGAGAATATTAGTGAGATGATCCATCTGTCACAGGGCAGTATGGAAACACCAGTCGCTCCCTGAGGGCAGACACCCTTTGTCAGTGTCTCCACTTGGCCCCACCCTACTGCCATGTCTGCTGCTCCTAAACCATGGCTGCCCACTGTGTTTATTGCTACCCCAGACAGGTACACCAGTAATTCTAACCATTGTAAAGATCTTCTAACACAGTGTTCAATGTTCATTGATCACCACCCAGAAATGTTCTGAACTGAGTGGGAGAAGATTCGTTTTGTCATCTCATTGTTGATGGGTCCATCTCTGGAGTGGTCGATGACATGACAACATAACTATAGCACTACAATAACTTCTGAGACCAAATTCTACAAACTGTTTAAAGCAGTCTTTGACTATCCTGCTGCTGGCTGAGATTTACAAAGTCAGTTATAAGAAATATGTCAGGGAAATCGACCTGCATCAGAGTGTCAAATCTTAGCCACAGGAAGTGGCTGGAGTCAGCAAGTCCTGCTCATCATGTGTCGTCATGGGAAAATCCTGGACCTGCAGTCTCTCTGACACAGGGACTGCACTTAATTTCGTTGTACCCGTTACAATGACAATAAAGATATTCTGATTCTGAGCTGGTCTGCCACAGTGATACACTAACCTGGACCAATTTATCCAAATGTCAATCTTCATTGACAACCTATTGCCGTATCCAAAATGACAACTTCCCTGCAGCGCTTCAAGCCCATGGTCCACTCTCGTGTGATCTCAGCCGTGGCCATCAACCTCCACACCCCCTGAGAAAAAGTGAGGCCTTGGTAATAACATTCATATAGTTTAATCTGTCTGCCAAGCGGTTTCAGTACCAATGCAAATATTCTGTGAAAACCAAATGGATTCTAGGGCAGCTGTTAACTTCATTCATGAACGGCTAACATAAAGTCAAGGCGTCCCTCTACAAAAGATCACTTCACCTCTGTACTTCCATTCCTTGGGTTGGAAACCACTGCGCTGGGGATGTGTGGCTCATCAGACACACATTCTCCACTTATAGGTATGTATCACGAGGAGACACAACAGAGGAATCCTCTGGTTTTAGGTCACCCCTGCCTCAGCATGCATAACTCAGTTATTTCTTGGAAGCAAGAGGTTTATTTCTAGAATCATGGTCCAAAAACAGGCAAAGGGTCAATAACCAGGTAGAGATGGAGGCAAACAAATCCAAATTATGATCCAAATCAGTAGTCCAACAGCAGGCAGAAAGTCACAAATTTGAGGTGGGGAGGAAAGGTCAAACAACCAAATCCAAATCACATGACAAGAAAAACGGAAAAGCAAGCAGGAGTTGTACACGAAATCCAGAACATGAAACAAATGCTCAGTATGGTGGGACACTCAATACATCACAAGGAGTTCAGTGAACTGCTAAGTACTTTTAATCCATGCCAATTAACCGGGTTGATGAAATACAAGTGTGCCTAATATTCAGGGATGCCACAGTGAGAACTGACTGGGCGTGGCTGAATGAACTTCCTATTTGATGTGCATGTGACACTAGGGGTGCGTCTGAAATCGCATACTTGGTTGCTATTACTATGTTAAACTTAGTATCAGAACTGATCAGTATGTCCAAATCCTCAGTAGGCATGAGACAGTAGACGAACAGTACCCAGATGACCTACTAGATTCTGAAAAATTCTGTGTGTTACTGCAGGACTTTACACTATCCCACAAGACCACTGGAGCTGCAACCAGGGAGAACGTCACTTGGACTAGGGCTGCTGTCTAAGTGTTTTCACGTCTTAAAAAATCACGTAAACTCAGGGCTGTGTAATTAGTAAAAATACAGCGATTATCAAAATAATATTCTGAAACACAATCACCATTATCACTAAGGTAAACGCTTCTCTTCAAACTTTCACAGGGGCCAAGTCGCGTCATTGATAAACATCCAGGTGACCACAGAACATCCGAGTGCATCCATACTTTACTCATGCATACATGAAGTACTCACTAGATTAATGACTGACTGGCAAGCTTCTAACGAAGTTCACTATTTACTGCGCAAGTATTTGATTTCGGACCTACCCTAGGAGAACGATTTTTTGTAGTTTTGTCTCCCCATATTCAAGGTTCAATACCACTTAAAGATGGAAGCTCTTGTTCCAGCATTTTCCTCTGCCTGTGTAATCTCTAGCTGGCTGCTTATTGCCCAGTGTAGTGTTGGTAAGGTGCCGGGGGTCTTAAATAACTTCTTAAACTTCAAAAGTACTGGCCTATCCATTGGTACTCCCTTGTGTTTGTTTTAATTTGCTTAGTGACTAGTAGTCAATGAGCTGGATTTTGTTTATTGTCCACACCACTGCTGTGCTCTTTTCATATCCATGACCACATCCAATCTACAGTGACCTCTGAGACTCCAGAATGACATTAAAATGACACCGTCTCCTCAACAGGACGACCCGGCCAATTGGACTTCCTCACCCTCCTAATTTGCAATCTCCGGTCCCCCCTTTCCAAGCTCGGACGTATTTTGAGTCAGCCCACAGGGACACGGGTTTGATTCCAGTGCTGAAGTAGGACCCGACCGGACTGAGGATGACAAAAAGCAAGGCCCTGGATGGCCGTTTTACACCCAGAGAAGACTGCAAAGACAGAGAGAGAGAAAGAGAGAGAGATACAGCAATAAACACTGGGAACAAGTGACACCACAAGATAGCAGTTGAACGCCCAATCCATTCAGGGAACAGGTAAACTGCTAACACCTGGCTCCAACTATCGAACAGCAAACCCAGAGAGTGAACAGGTATGCCACTGGACCGCTGTCATGCCCATACCATATCCAGCCCACACCAAAAATACACCTGGCCTGGTCAGTATGCAGTTGTGTCGGTGCCCATTCACTGTGATACCTGTACAACCTCAGGCCTGAGGAGTGGACTCATATGCTAACATCCAATCCAGAGGGCAGCTGAGTATGTAAGTCCCTTTCATCACTCACCTCAGTACCTATGAATGTGGGTCGGATGTAGAGGCTGGCTGAGTCTGACTGTGGGATCCAATCCTGGTCTATCTTCACCAGCTTCCTAATGCACTCCAGGAGCTCCTCGCCATCAAAGCTCTGCAGCCAAGCAACGCAGAGAGACAGAGAAGGCGGGGAAAGAGGAAGGGATGTGGGCATTCAGGATCAAATGTAGGGCAACTACATTAGCACAGGAAAGGTGGGACAATTCCAGCTGATTCTCTGCGGCAGGACAATGCGTTTACCGGTAGACAGGCCCTCTTTGCAGACACCAGCATCCTGTTCATGTTCAGCATTGGCCTGAAGAGACGTGCCTGGCCGTCCTGCCCCCAGTAAGCCTTAAGACCCTCAAAGAGCTTGGTGGAGACCAGAAGTGTGACAGACTGAGATTGATACCGAGACAGTCTTCCTTGTGCAGGTGAAACCATGTCACTTAGCTGCCTTCAACAGGGCTACATACATCCACATTCCTAGTGAAATGTACTCACCTGAACAGCATAGTGCAAGGCTGAACAACCTGGGTGGATGGAGAGGTGACGGAATGGGCCAATATAGGGATGCTGCCACCCCCCGTCTCTGGTCCACTCGATTGTCAGCATGTGGTCTGTGAAGAACTTCCCAAAGACAAGGTCTTTCAGGTCTGGTTTGGCCTCGAATGTGGGTGCCAGTTCAATGACAGTATCAGCGGCCTATAAGAGAGGAATGGCAGAAACACACGCATGTGTTTGTTTATGGCTTTTTAATGTGTTTGTTCTGTGCAAAATTAATTATTCCAACTCCACTCCAACCAAGCTGGAAAGCATGCAAGGTAGAAAATAAGCAAAAATAGTGTCGTTACTTTTTTATTTATGAAAGAGGCATTTTGCCTTGTTAGGACATTCCTAGAAGGGTTAATTTTCAGGAAAATGTGCCCCTCAAGGTTTAGAAAATATGTATGGTCACAGATTCTGAGTATCACACGGCAATTCACTCTGTAAATTGTGACACCATGAGACACAACACACTCGAGCCCCCTGTGTGTTCTCAATAGTCTACACATTCTTCCTGGACTGAGAAGAGGCAGATGTGTATATGTTTGTGCATATCTGTCTATGTATATGGGTCAAAGAATGTATGTAGGACCATGGCAGTATGCAATTCTGCAGGTTGCCCAGTGACAGGCAGGGGGCAGTAACAGGCCTGCTGGCTCACAGGCGAACTCAGGAGATTGTGTGAGCAGACGTGTGAACATAGCTGCAGTCATGCCAGATACAGAGATTAGAAACTGCCACAGATATGCCCTCCCTGCCTGCAGAATCCCAGATTACCAAAGAAAACTGAGGTCCTCGGGACACCGTCACACCCGTGACGGTTGTCCAGCTGGCACTGCAGAATGTCACTGTCTCCATTTCAGCATTCTGCTTTGCCAAGCTTTTCCAAAAATATCTCCTGGAACCTAATATGTCCCACGTCATGAAGCAGAAGGTGCTAAAATGGAAATGCGGAATTGAAGTTACACGTAAATAACTCCCAACACTTGGCAGTACGTGAGATATAAAAGAAGTGGAAAATGCATGCCATCATCCGGACAGCGTGGCGGTGTTGCCCCCACAGAGACGGGGCGTATTCTCACTTCTGGGGCTCAGCCAGCTGTCCCCTCGCCTCGCCAACTTCGTGTGTCACAGAGAGGCTGTTAATCCACCTCATCCAATTGAGGTCTAGGCTCTAATCCCCATAAGGCCATGGGGTCTGAGACCAGCATGCACTGCTGCAAGTCCACATGGAAGCTGCAACATTTCCGGCTCTCTGTGGTTCTGTGTAATTGTCAGCATGCCTGCTTGCGTGTACATTGGCTGCTCTATGTGTACGCCTGCTCATGTTTATGTTTCTCTGTTTGTGTGTCCTCTTCGGTCATTTCCTGAGAAACACATAAAAGCAAACAGCCCCAACCTGACAGCCATAAAATAGATCACTTCTACTGTGCCTAGATATTCTGTACAACCAAATAAATGTTCAATGAACAGAGGAGGATTTTATTTCATATTTCACAAATTGTGGTATGGATTGATATTTCCATTCCCCAAAACTGTAGCTCTGTGGAACAGGAATACAGTCACCATTTGCCAGCAGTGAACAGGGCTGATCGTACAGAAGCCAAAGCACCTCTGTTTACCTGATTTCAAGTGGTTTTCCTGCCAAGGATCTTCTGACTCAGCAGCTTCCCCAGACTTGAGAGTAGCACTCATTCTTAATCCCTACCTGTGTTCCACAAGCCAACATGCCAGACTGGCAGAGGTCTGCAGTGATCTCTAGACAGACAGACTCTCATTGACGGGGTCCCAGTCCAGCTATTCATGGGACGTTCACAGGGATTCACACAAGAGGGATCAGGTAAGCTCTGAGCTCCGTCTACATGCCTGAGCAGGTTTTGTGGGAGGGCACCCAAACATTGGAGTTGCCAGCCCAAGAAAGAGCCGAGCATCCAGAGAATGGCAAAACCTTCAGATATTGTGAAAGGGAACGTTTTTATTTGGGTTTGTACGGGGCAGAAATGGGCTTTTCTAAAAAATGCAGGTGGGGGCTGGCTCGTTTACACCACCCCCACAAGAAGTTCTGATTGACATGACAGACCTTTGACCAGATAAACCTATGAAACATCAAAATACCACCCCTGGACCCCAGCCTCTCACAAACACAAGAGCGATGTATGCAGTTTCTACGTTTTCTGCCAGCATAGTTTACTTTGGCCCTGATGCCCCGTTGTACATTCTGTTCTGAGACATTCCATACTCTAGTCCCTTGGCGATGACAAGAGCTGTTTGATTATAAGAAAACGAACACGACCGATCTTAAACCTCGAGGTCCGCGCAGCAGTTCACCGTCAGAATACCGTAATATGATCTCAAATACGCTAATACAGGGGCAAGAAACTAAAGAGTTAATGAATTTGCCGTTCTGTTTCTGATTTTATTACGAAATTCACCTTAAACGTTGCCATGTGTCCTGCTTCTCCATTACGGAATTCTTTACAAGACACCTAAAATAATAATTAAAAAAAAAATTAGCGGTATATACAAAATACCAATACACACATAAGCAAGTAATCCCGACAAAATGCAGCATAAAGAAAGCAATATTTAAATACAGTGTCAAATGTGTATTTAAATGCTGTTCTTCTTTAAGAAATACGACAGTTCTTCATAGTTATTTAAAATATCATTATAGATAAATTTAAATATTTATCGTCGTTAAATCTGAAGCTGCTATTTAACATGAGGTGAGCACATTCTTCTATTTTGAAGTTAAATAGATTGCAGATTTCAGCCCATCAGCTCGTTGACTCGGGCTGCTTGTAGGAGAAGCTAGCGCTCGCTGTGTGGCTACCCCACGACATTCCGATACTCCTCTTTAAAACAGCGAAAACGCTCTTCTAAACCCACCAAAATGCCCCAAATGCGTGAGGTGGCATAAGTAAATATCCTGTAAATTGTTATTCCTGTTTGGTCATAAGCAATTGTGCAGAGGCTCACGTCAAAATGCTTTTAAAATAACTGCACTGTCATTTCAACGCGAAGACACTATTTTTACGTACCCATCCAGTGACGTCATGCATAAAAACACATTTGTACATTAAAATGATTAACCCGTTAACCTTAACCAGTCGTTTGTTAGCATGCTTTAGACTAACTCGTGCATTAAGAATGATAACGGTCGTCTTATTCCGCTCCGCAGAGCTCAAAATTAAAGCTAAGCTTCTACTGTCCTACAATTAACCGTCCGAATTAAACAGCCGATAAAATATCACACGAGCTGAGCGGGCAGGTCGCCGTAAACAGATATACGGTGCAAAGAGAGAGCTAACGGAGGCAATGGCCGTTGTTTGGTTACGGATATAGGATATACCTTGAGAGAGGGAGCGCTTTCGGCTGATGCGCTCGCCATGATGTGTACGGAAGAATAACGGCGCGCTGTCGACCGTGCTTACAGGGATTTGAGATTACATCGGCACCGCTGTACTGTGCTTTTCTTACACTGCACAAAGAAATTATTTACAGCATAGAACATCATTAATTGGGCATAGACAAAATAACGGGTGATAACTGTGTGCGAAACTTTAGACTTAGGACTTACATAAGGAAAGTGTTAAATGAGCTTTTTTTGTTAAATGAGCTTCTGCTGAGAGCAGCACAATGGCTTCTGCCGGATATTTTAGGCTCAGCCGTTTAACGCACACTTGCTAGGAGTCTCACCAGGCTGGTGGTTTTCCCCATTCACAAACGTGTACCAAACAGCACACAGCTCAGAGGAGTAATTCTCTGTGAAGGATTACAAACACTAATACTGAAGTGGGCTGTTACCTGTCACACATTCCAAAGGACTCGCAGGGTGATTTGACAAACTCACACAGTGCTGTTCTTAGATGCTAGTATTTACACTCACATCTATGACATGGGTCCACATTTTCGGTGGTCTTCTTGTTTAGAATTTAGATTACACTGCAGGTCAAGGAAGGGGGGTATTGTTTGAGACACAGACACCTCTGCATTGCATGGCACCATTTTGATCCTTGTTGTTATAATACCCTCTTTGTACACATATGTCATGGATAGTGACTTATGTTACTTCACAACAGACATCCATAACTACTGCATAAAGGATAATACAACATTTTAAAGATTATGCTTAAGAATCTAAATCTTTGTGGTTTGATTTAACCAGCACGGGTCAGTCAGGTTCTAAAACAATCAGAAGACCAGGTACATCAGACTAAATAAAGCATGTAACCAAGTCAGCAGTGAAATTGACAGTGCCCATAGGACACTAGTGTTTTCTGATGTCACACAGGAGCTTTATGTATGGATCTGCATTCATAAAATTCCCTACCCCACTGGGATACATATAGGAAGACCCCATTGTACCAGAGGGGTCAGTATGTGAATAGTGCCATCACAATGCTGTCATAAAACTGAAACAAACAGTCATCACTAGTTAGCCCACATCCAGTGTCTTTGAGAAGGACTTGACTTCCTGTCTTGACATTATGGTAGGATAGACCAGTCTATGGACAACCATTTGAAGGTCAATGGGGACCAGCTTAGCTGGCACTGTGACTTCCCTCCTGCAGGGTTCAGATTTTGAATCCCACCTCTGCTCTGTGAGTGTGGAGTTTGCATATTCTCTTCATATTGCACAGGTTGGTTTCCTCCCACAGTCCAAGGATGCGCAGCTAATTGGTGACTCTAAATTGCCTGTAGAGCGTGACTATGTGTGTGTGTGTGTGTGTGTGTGTGTGTGTGTGTGCGCCCCATCATGGGCTGGCAACCCATCTAGGGTGTACCCCAGCCTAGTGCCTCATGCTGCCTGGGACAGGCTCCAGGCCTCCCTGACACCCTGACCAGGATAAAAGAAGAAACGACAGAGGAATGGTGTTGTTTATAGCTAACAAATAAACTACATTAAGCAGGGTTAACAAATGCTTTTTCATTCGCACAACTGTAGCACTTTAACGCAATGTATTTATGTACAATTGACATATCAGTGAGTTGTAACTGTCAGTATGTACAATACTGGCTACCGTAAATATAGCATCACCATAAATGAAATCCGATTAATTAACGGGCCTGATACAACAAGACATCAAGATACACCGATGCCTTCCAGAATAAGGGTTGAAATTTACCCACGATTTCAGATACTGCGCGACTGAAATGTAGAATTTGAAATTTCCACTCGGGGGCGACGTTAAATTAGACTCTAAACAGAAGCGCAGTTGTATAGTTTCTGGCTGAACAATCAGATATTGAGCATTAGAAATGCTCAGGTACTTCAGACATCCAGTGATACGCATGGCATGTCGATCGGCTGAGGTTCAGAAGCGTCGTATGCTCGCTTAAGACATCACCTATACGCTACACTTAAGTCTGGATGACGTTACGCAGGTGCTGCTCTGTGACGTAAGAGCGCTCTTAAAAACCGTACGTCATGGCGCTGTCCTCTTTTGAACTCCTGGCAGCAGCCTGCGTTTGTTTGGGGACAAAAATTAAAAGGGGGAAAAAAAAGGAAAAAGAGGTAAAAACAATCAAAAAATTGAAAACAGCCTTCAAATCACTCGCTAGTGTTGATTCGTAGACGGAGGATAACGAAGGTATTTCTAAAATACGTAAATTACTTCTTTCCTACCAAAGAAATATTGATGTGTGGTTATTTACTTTTATAAATGTTTGTGTTAAGTAAAGCTGGCTAAATTTATGTTTTAATTTCCCTTGGAATTATTTTCGGTAGTTTAAATGAAGCATTATAAAACGTGGCTTGACAAGCCGAATAGAAATGGCAGGAATCATATGGATTTGTAAAATCAAATTGCGGTGGAAACTTGCCCATTATCATCTTTAATCCATTTATTCTCGCTAGTGAATGCTGAACTCTCTGAAACATTACATCTTTAGCAGGCAGATGATCTCGGAATGATACTTTTAAAGTTTGCTAGCAAACCACTTCTTTATTGATACAGTGTAACACCGGTTGCCCTTGATTTTTCAATGAATGGTTATTAAATTCTTCGTTGTTTCTAGCTATTAAAATTCTTAATGCTGCGCTCGAAACGTTAAAACTGACGATTCAAACGTTGTGCCTATGTCTTTTGACTCTAATTTTAACCTTGTAAATTGTTTGCTTGCATGTGGTCGAGTGTTTTTTGTGATGAAACCCAAACAGGGTTTGCATGTGTGACTTGTGATATTATCCTGTTCACAGCTGGCCCAGTATGGATGTGGGCATCATGCAGAGGCGACATAACCCCGTGGACAGCATCTGCCGAAAGCTGCAGACCATTCAGCGCCGGGACCAAGAGGGTAACTCTCCCTTCCAGATCCCGAAATTCCAGTCGCGCAGCTACGACAGCCCACAGTGTGGCCTGCGTAGGAATCTCGAGGCCATCCTGAAGAAGCGCGCCATCCGTAGCGAGAGTGATCCAGAAGCCTTGCCTATCCCCCGAAGCCCCTCCACCCCAAACAGACCCTGCACGCCCCACACCCTAGACATGCTGACCCCCACTGGTTCCCCCGGAGCTCAGCTCACCCACTCCTGCTCCACCACACCTACCAACACCACCTACACTATCGCCAGCACTCTTGTCGACCGCCAGGGGCTTGGCAAAGGGGGGTCGTGGTCACAAATCTGCTCCACCCCCGCCATGCAGACCGGTGATGGCTTTTACAGCTTCTCCCACTCCACCACCTACCTCAAGCAGGGGAGCAGGCTGTCTGATGGGGACTCCCAGGAGAGTCCCACCCCCAGCATGATCTCCTACAACCTCAATTTTTGCTCCACGGACAACTCCAACTTACTCGACTGTGGCGGAGGCTACCCCGCCCTTGTGGTGAAGAGGCTGTCAATGGGTGATGGTGAGAAGGTTTTCTGTGTCGTTTGATGCCGGTGCCGTTTATATCACATGGCCAGCTCTCTGCTGTCAGGAGTGTGTGTGTTTTCAGGAGATGTTGAGGTGAAGTTCTGTAAGTATCTAAATAAAAAAGGAGGGGAAAGGTTTCAAGGTTTGGTGATTGGGTTCCTATCAGGGTTTCCCCCTTCTTTTAACCTGCCCCTCCCCACTATCCCTCAAAGGTACTTTGTGCTCTTCAGAGGGCCGTAGAGAGTCCATGGCAGAAATCAGCCTGATCTGTGAGGAGGATCTCTTGGATACCATCTTTCATGCTTGTGACACGCAACGCAGGGGTATGTGCCACTGCGGCATGTTTACACGTTTAGGGTGTGCGATGGCTCATCCTCTTTTGGTACTAAACACTCAGTGGGATGTATGTCGGTGGAGAGAAACTGTCCATCACCCAACAGTCACCATGTCCTCCATCATGGACTGTACTGGTGTGGGGGTCTTCACTGCTTGAGTGTGTATGCGGCAGGGTGAGGCCACGATGGCATTGTTTTCGGCCTCTCTGACACACCAAGCAGACTTGGGTCGCTTGATTCCACCCGGTCTCTGTACAACTGGCGTGATTCGGCATGCCGTGGGCGGCGGAGCGGTTTTGTGAAGCTCTCTGCCTCCCTCATCTGGCTTCCGGCAGGTTGCCCTGGTGACGGCACTATCTCCGATCCCTTCCTCTAGGCAAAGTGTACGTGTCCCGCATTGTGGACTACCTGCGGCACACCACCAGCCGAGGCTCGGAGGACAGCGGCCTGGAGGAGCTCTGCAACATGCTGGATCCCGAGCATAAGGATGTCTCCATTGACCTGGACACTTACCACGCCATCATGCGGGAGTGGATCGAGGACTGTCGCAACCAGGGGTAAGAAAGGAGGGGCAACTGCTTACCACAGCATGGGATGGCAGAGCAAGCAGCCATCCTGGTGGGCAGACCATTTGGCTGGATCTCTCTTTGTGGGGGGTTACTTGAAGCCTTTTCCATACTGCTTACTCTTATGTTGAACGGGGGTGTAATGACGCATTACACAGACTGATAGTGTGGGTTTACATTGCTCTGGAGAAGTACAGAGCTACTACTCCCTGTTTTTTGTGTGTGTGTGTGTGCATGCCACTGCTTGCTTTTCAGATTCTTAACTTTTTAAAAAATCTGCTATTCTTCGCTCTTTGTTCCCCCTCATACCAGTGACAGCACTCCTGAAGACTTGACACAGGAATCAGTGAAATTCAAAGACAGCTTGTCAGGTAAGTTTATGATGTGATGGGTTTTCTCTGTAAAACATGAGTCAGATTTGCTGTTCTTATGATGGCTGATTGGTTGTATGCCCAAGGGTAGCAGGTAGCCGAGTAGCTAAGGTCACATTCTAGTGACTTGAATTGGTGACATTGGTATTTTATCCAGGTTGGTTGTTCACTTGTATTTTTTGATATAACTGTTTGCCTACATAAATGGATAACTTGAGTTGGATAACAGCATCAGCTAAGCAATTAAATAAAAAGTGTACTTCAGTCTGACTTCAAAGTGAGGGCAAATGTTGTATTCTGGTGTGTATCCAGCTTTGTACCTATAAAGATTTCTTCAATAAAATCTTTTATTGAACTTTCTCCAGTAAAATAAAAAAAATATACTTGCAGTATGTTAAGCTTGACATTACCAAGTAGCTTTGTTAGAAAGCGCCAGCTAAGTCGCAACGAGTTAAATTCAACTGAGGAGTGTTGTTCAGATGGCTGATGTATTTGCCCACCTCGTGTCAGCTCAGCGTGTTCATCATGTTCCCGCACAGCGAGACGGTCGGCACTGCTGAATATGACCTCAGGCAGCTTGGAGGCATTTGGGGGGGAGGCTTCGCGAGGAGATCTGTGAGTGCTGCTTGGACTTTGTGTGCCGAGATGAAGACTGATAAAATCTTAATTGATGCGTTTTGCATGAAGCTTCTGATAGCTTTGAAAAGGACATTGTATAAATCAAAATCAGATCTCCTCTTGGTTCTTGGAATTCCTACATCCCAGCAAACGGGGAACATTCCTACAATGTCCAATAACCTTGTGATGCCATGTATGCCAGGTATCTGTATAGAAATTCTGCCTCATTGTATTTGCGTTTGGTCTTGCATGGTGCTTTACCATCTATACTTCCACATGTCCTATAATTCTGTATGTGGGGGACAATGTCAAAGCCTTATGTGCTCCTCTCTGTGTTCCTAGCGAGACATCTGACCTGGTGTACTGTGTGGCTGACCTGCAGCTGAACAACCAGAAGCTTCAAGAGGAGGTCAGGAAGCTGAAGCAGACCGTGGAGGCTATGGAGGAAGCCAATCAGAAGCTGATGGAGGAGAATGAGGAGCTTCAGGGGCAGGCCAGATTGTAAGTGCTCCTTCTCTTCTGTTTCAGCATGTAGCTGACACTCATCTCAATGCAGCTTGTGAGATTATCCTGAACTCTCACCGAACTTTGATACTTTGTCTTTCATACTCAACCCTAAACTGACAGTCCGGCTAGGCTGCTCATGATTTCAGCTAGAAATAATGAACTCTGAGGGCTGTACTCTTTTAGAGTGGGCTTAGGTTTGCAGCATGGCTGCCTTGGTTGAGCGTACCAAGGGATCTTGGAATTGTTATGGCATAATCAACCTGACATCTTAATTGCACTGCAGTGTCAGTTTTTTGACTTGACGGGTCAGGTGACTGTCTCCCCCATCTCCCATCCTCATGTTGCAGAGGTCAGCAGTCGGCCCACAAGGAAAAGCTACTGAAGGAAGAGGTGGAGCTGATGAAGGCCACGCTCAATGCTTCCGAGGAGGGCCGGGCCAGGGTGTCAGCCCAGAGTAAGCAGACAGTAAGTGGCAGAAATATGGTTAGTTACCATACTGATGCTAAAGCCTCAAATCGCAGCTCTTCTGTTCTGTTGAGCAACACTATTTCTTTGGCACATAAATTAGTAATCTTCTCTTCAACCTTGATCTCAATTTTGTGACATTTTTGTTAATGTTGATAACGTAATTATCTTTGACAGAGACTAAGTGTAAGTGCACAATCTCTCATGACCTTTTGCAGGAGCAAGAAAATCAAGGCCTCATTTCAAAGATTGCATCACTTCAAGAGGAGGTACATTTACTCTAGTCTCTGGTCTTTGATAAGTACATATTGCAGGACTGTGTGTACTATTACAGTCATGCAATGTTTATGTTCTGTATGTTTTTAATGTTACAGGTTTTCTCAATTGCTTTGACACACCAAAAAAACACCATTCTCGAATTCCCTTATCTATAAAACATTTGGCTACAGCACACGTACATTTCCCATTCTAAATATTAAAGTGCATGTAACATGAATTTAGGCAGATTTCTCATTGCACTTACACATTACTCATTTCATTTGGACAAGTTTATACATTTGCCAGGCAGTTAATATACATCCTCACTTATGTTGACATAGTTGACCATTGGGTTAATCATTGCATCCAAAACATTTTGTACATGTAACATTTATGTTTCTACAAAGGACAAGGCTTGTGAGGCGTGGCTATACGTTTTCATTTCACCATTAAAGTTCCTTTCCTTTGAAAAACAAATGAACACACATTGTCAGTCTCATCCCAGTTACATATCCTGCCAATAATTACATACAAGACTGTATACTGCTTTTGACTTACCCTGTGCATAGTGTTGAAAATGGAGCAGGAGGTAGGTGTCAGGCAGGGACAGGAACCTGGAAGGGGTGTCTGAGTGCCTGGTAAGGTACAGAAGAGGAGAGTGAACAGAAGACTGGGAAGAGGTGGGTATAGAGGGAAGGAAGGCCATAGACATCCAGGATTGTCCAATGAAATATGGGTCACCATTGCAGATCATGTAGTCAACCATGGCCTGAGGCACAGAGAGGGGTACAGCCTGACAGTCAGGACATCATGGCCGAGGCTTGCTGGGGGTGGGCACAACATGCAAAAAGATGTTTACCTCTGGAGTGTGCGGAACCTGACATCAGGTTTGATGTTGATGTAGCTGTGGCCAAGCAATGAGGAGGGACTGGATGCCTCGTTAGGTGCTTCATTTATATGGTACAATCTATTTACTGAGTGTATTTACACTCCTATCTTTGTGTACATTTGATAAAACATGAATATAACCATAAAATGTTAATTTTTTTTTTTGTTAAAATGTATGTTTTCGCATTGTAACCATATTTGCCTCTTTCGTCTTTGGCATTGAATTGCATGAATATTCTTGACATTTGTAACGAAAGCAATACACAGTGAGTTCTGATGGAAAAATGTAATGTTTTACTGTTGAAGTGATGGCGAAAGGATTATGTCCATTAGTTGACTGTGTTGTACTGATTGAGCAACTTGGTGTGTTTTGACGCATGTACTTGGTGTTTTAGATTCTTTTGCACTGGTGCTTTGTTTTTTTAAAAAAAAAAATGCATTTAGAGTTCTGAGTGACATTTTGGTGTGAGAAATGTTTCTCAATCTCAAGTGTCTCTTAAAAATGTGATGTTCAAGTAGTGGGTTGTATGGCTTTAATTTTCCAGTTGATAATACTGTACCCCCCTGCCCCAGAACCTTAAGATCGCCATGGAAATTGATGATCTGCAAAAGAAGATCATTGAACTGTGTGACCTCAATGCTGACCTCCAGGTGAGCCCACTTCTTTGAGTGAGTCTTGTTCTGCTCTCTGAGGTGGAGTGTTCAGGTAACACAGGCTGGAAGATTTGATCAGTTCTACATGGTTTGAATTTAGTGACGTATCTAGCACCCACTCACTGTTACCAGAGTATGGTGTCAATAGGTGACAGTTTTAGTGTCATTGTAGCATGTCGTTTTATAGGCTCAGTCGGTCAACGTTGGCTGACCCTTCACTCTGACTTCTCACTCATATTGCTTTGGACAAACGACCTGCTAAGTAAATGCAAAGGAGAATTTGTGAGAATGTTCTTGTATTTAAAAAAAGACCATAATGAAATGACAAAACTCTGTTGATGGTGGAAATTCTCTAAGGCTGGTGGTTGAAATTTCCAGTAGTTATGAATTCAAGTCATCGTGTTTCTCTTCCAGGTGCAGATCCACTCGTTTGATAGCGTCATGAATGAGAAGGATGCATTGCTACTAGAGGTCAGCATGCACCTTCCAGTCAGAATGTCCATCGCTGATTTTCATCCACTTATTCAGTATAAGCTATGAACATGGCCTGCTTGGAATAGCATTGCGGAGGCCTTGTCTGCATGCTTTACATCATTTACTTGCAGGGATCTGTTTCCCAGTAAGGTCACAGCCTGTTATTTTAATGTATAACAGCTGGCTGTGCATGCCTTAATATATATGTCAGGAATATGGTGAGTACATTCTAAACAGCTCTGTCTTGCTTGTGTGGTGGCTTTAGTCATTAATCCTATTTGTTGGCCAGTGTGGAGGTCTGTCTGATTCCTTAAAGGTTCAGAGATGCGTGACTTTTTTTGCACCTCTAATTATTAAATCCCGAATGTCTACCCCTGTTTCCAAAACCATAAATGAACACGGACATCTTCCCATTCAGAGAAATCGGCAAATTGAGGAGCTAAAGGCTGCCATCATTGAATATTCCTCAGTCACTGAGGTGAGTCTAGTAATGCCTATTGTGGTTCAATGGGTGCGTTCTCTTTGTGTGAATGTGAGACCCTACTTGGCTGTGAGCTTTCAGAATGGTCCTCATATTGGTTTATTAATCAGTATTTGATATTTAGCAGCAGGATCTCAGACCCTCCTGCACGATGATGCAGGTCAAAGTGAAAGTTATTTTTGCAAGCTGAGGTATAGCCTTGATTATGGGTTCTATGATACCTATCAAAATGGGTACATTACTGTGTGTGTGTGTGTGTGTGTGTGTGTGTGTGAGATAGTTTGCCATGTGTCCATCACTGGTTTTAGGTGCTGAGGTCTGACAAAGCCAAGCTGGAAAGCCAGATGCAGATGATGCAGCCTGATTTGGCGGTGTGAGTATGTGTGCTTGCTCTCCCGTGCTTGAGCACATCCGCTCTTCAGCTCTCAGGCAATCAGACCATGCGTGTTGTTGTCTGTTTGGCAGTGCTGGTCTCTCCCTGTCGGTGGCTTACAGACTCAACCAGACAAATGTGGGTTCTCTGCAGGCAGAGCTGGCTCTTGCTCAGGGGAAACTTGAGGTTAGTGAGGCCTCCACATGCCCCCGTCAATAATTACTGTAGTCCACATAGTTGTCACATCCTTCTGTTCCACTGGGGTTCAAAGGTCACCTGTACACCACCTCCTAGGTACATCCAGCAGCTCCTGGCATGACTCTGGTTGGTTGAAATGTCTTGGTTCTCCCCAGGGCCTTGACAAGAACTTTTCCTCCTTCTGTTTTGCCTCACCGCTGGATGAGACCCTGGACCGGGAGGTTCTGCTGCTCCTCCAAGGGCCCATGCCTGAACAGATGTCCCTTGAGTTTAAGGCTATTGTCAGCAAATTGGTATTGTATAAGTCAAATGTTACCTGTTACACTGGGTCAGGAGTGATGGGACGTATATATGGAAGTCAAGTTCTTTGTGCCACGTGTGCGATTTTTCCTTAAAGGCCATAACCTGTGTGTGTGCATGGTTTCAGAATCAAGACTTTAAAGAGGATAGTTACTCAGTTCTGACCACTGTGGAGCAACTTTTAAAGACCAATACAGAGCTGGATAGTGGCTGGGACAGGAGGGTTCAGGTCAGTCTTGTTTGTACGTTTCCTCCCGGACTACGTAAAGCGCTTTGTGACCGCGCTCCGTGTTAAAAGCGCTGTATAAATTGAATTGAATTATTCTGTTGTACATTATATTCAGAGCAATTTTGCAACTCTTCCATTTGTGTAGCTTTACGTTGTTGTCTCTGGTCTTGAACAGTTTTTACCTTATTCCTCAAACACACACCCCTTCTGATGGCTGGTCCCCAGCCCCTCAGTGTACATGATGCTGTGTGTCTGTCTGAGAGCCACATAGGCAGATGGTATGCTAATGCCACTTTGCCCAGGCTCTGTAGAAGGCCTATTGTCTGTGGGAGTGTAATTGAACCGTGTGGGCTGTTTTTTTTTGTTTTTTCAGCATCTATTTGGGAAAATGCGTCATTGGAATTTGTGTAGATTTCTGATTTGCTGACCACATCATGGCCTCGCTGGTGCATTACTCTGCCCTTCCTCATGACTAAGATGGCAATCATACGTATTTATTTAAAGATTACGTAAAATCCTGGTCCCCGGGTTCGAAATGGCTGGGATGCCTTGCCTGGAGAATTACATAATCCTCCATTGTAGTGGGCAGCTGCTTGATAGTGCTGTAGCAGGGAAAGCTGTCGTACCCGTGAAAAAACACGGCTCCGATAACCCGGGACGCTTTAGGAAGATCGCCCAGCTGTCGATGTGAAGCCGTACGACATCCATTGCAGACCTTACAGGTGGATCTGGAGCAGAAACGGAGGAACTGGGCGCACAGTCTACAGCAGCTGGACCAGTACACCACCTCATTGGAGAAGGAGCTCATCAAGATGGCCAGCAACATGCGCAGGTCCCGCACTGAGATCCTGCACCTGTCAGTCAGGTGAGGTAGGGGGGTGGAGTCTTCAGTGGTGGTGCTGGTGGGGGGGGGGTGTAATTCTTGTAGTGGGCCAGTCACTTGGGGGAAGGAAGTGCACAGCTATTGAACTGCTTACCTGTGATTCATTGCCTGCATGTAATGTTGGTGTCATGTTACGTTTGGGTTCACTCACTTTGATATAAGCTGCCCTTGCAGGCTTGCAAAGAATTCCAGCTTATCCTCATCATCACTAGGGGATAAAAGGGGTGAGGCATCCATGATTTGTCACTTGGCTGAGGATTCACAGGCTTGTCTGGATGTTGGGCACTGTGTGGATGGTACAGGCAGAGTGTGGAAGGTTTCATGTCAAAGCGCTTCGTGAGGAATAGGTTTCGTGCAGCAGAGGCGTCAAATTCAAACTGCTTAGGCCAGAATCTTAATGCATGTCTTCTGCACTTTATACCGCCCCCCCACCCCAGTCACCTCTTGGATTGTTATAGTGTTGCTTATGTGTGATCTGTCCTGTTCTTTTACATTTGCTTCTCTGGTTTTTCTGGTCTCTCTACTCCAGTCTTGTGTCTGAGCAGCGCATGTCTTGCAGGGTCCAAGAGCAGGAGATTCAGAAACAGCAGCTGCGTGAGGAATTGGCCCAGCTCCAGGTACCTCGCCAGGAGGGCACAGACGCAAGTGCCCAGACCGAGGGTGAACCACAAGAGGGCAGCGACGCTAGCTGTCAGACTGCGGACCGACCACAGGACGGCATTGACAGCTGGTCCCAGACAGAAACCCCCCTGTGGGTGGGCATTGAAGCCAGCTGCCAGACTGAGGATGTGCCACAAGAGGGCGTTGAAGCCAGCTCTCAGACCAACTTCACCCCACAAGAAGGAATCAATGCTGCCTCCCAAACAGAGGACTACTTGCCACAAGAGGGCATTCATACTAGCTCACAGACTGAGGAGGAACTGTTTCAGGTCCGTTTAAAGTGGGTGAAGTGACAGACATATGAAAACAGAAATAAAATGGCAAAAGCTGGACTCTAAGGTGTCATGAATACTAGAAACAGGTGAAGGAGGGGAATTTTTGGAAAGTGGGCAATCAGGTGATCAGTCTTGGGATGAGTTAATTGCCTCAAACTGCCTCGTGTCAGCATAGCATTCTGCCAGCCGCCTTTAAGAGGGCAGTTGAAGGGTGACTACCCCCTCTCCCACAGTGTAGTTCCACTTTACACAGGAGTCTTCCTGTGGCTATGCAAGACCTACAGCATTTTAGATGATCGTGGGACTGAGGTTCATTAGAGAAACTGAAAACAGAAGTGGAACAATTGGGTGGGAGGCTTTTAAACTTCAGAGGCTTCGCTGAGCTGGATAAGTGGGAGGCTGGTGTAGGCAACGTTGCCACTTCAGCCTCCTTTTGTTTCTGCTGTTTTTTAAACACTTTTTTTTTCTATTAATTTTACTGCAGCTGAACAGGAAGTTAACTGTGTGTTTGAGATACAGAACCAACTCTCATGCCACGCCTTTCAGGTTTCAAGGGGGTCCGAGGCCCACGTGCCGGGCAGGGGAGAAGTGAGAAGTACACAAAGTTTGCTGGATGATTTTTCCAGACAAGAGAATGAGGAAATGAATGTCTCAGTTGAAGACAAACAGATGGAGCCCTGGGCCCTGGAGGAGGTTGAGCTGCAAGCCAGCCTTCCTGTTACCCTGGCAGTGTCTCTAGACCAGACCTCCAGTGGAGTGGAGGAAGGTGAGATCTCTCCTTGCTGCCAAAGCCACCGCTCCCTGTCCCTTTGAGGCACTTCTCTGAGCCTCCCTTGTAGATACCACTCTCTGTCTGCCTATGCTCACTTCCTTAAGGCTGCTGTTCAAATTTCTCTCCTTTAGACTTCTACACTCTTTTCCATTCCAGTCCACAGTATCACAGATGCAGGTATTTTTAGACACCTATGGCCATGTGTTGGCTGCATTATGGTGGCTCAAAGTGATGTAACCAGGCTTCAGTCATTCTGTTCTTCTAGGGTGAGTGTCCTCAGGCTGGATTACCCTGTTACCCTTAAGGATATTGCTCGGATAAAGACCTCAGGAGTACGATTGTGCTGCAACATTGCATTATCTCATTGAGAAACCTCGTTCTCTGATACCTCAGCCTAGAGTAGGAAAGAGGCAAGCTTGCCAATCAGCTCACAATAAATCATCGGGCTGTGTGGGGTGGGGAGGGTGTTACACCATGATGCTGGCTCAGTGTGTGTCAGTGACCCCACATTTAGGAGGTCATAAGCCAAGACCAGGGTAATGTCGGGCATGTAGCCATCTATTCTAGGAAATGGTCTCAAGTTCATTTTTCCCCTTTTTATTTCAGCAAGTATAGAAATGGTGAAAGAAGGTTTAAGAGGACACGTTGGTTATCTACAGGTGGGTGCTAGTGTTTTTCCCACATTCTTTTTGCTTTTTTAGTCTTTCATAATTATTTTTCTGGTATTTTATGTGATTTCCAGCTTCTAAGAGTAAAGAATAAAGTTGCCTTTAAGGAGGGGGTTTATTTTGTCTCAGGCTATAACAATTTGGCTGAGATTTGTTTTGTGTGTGTGTGTGTGTCGTCTTTGGAATGTGTCTGAGAGAGAGAGAGAGTCAGAGAGAGTCAGAGAGAGAGAGAGTCAGAGAGAGAGAGAGTCAGAGAGAGAGAGTCAGAGAGAGAGAGAGAGTCAGAGAGTCAGAGTCAGTTACCCCCCTCCCAAATGATGAATTTGGTGGTGGGGGAAAATAGGTGTGACCTCCATACTGACGGCAAGCAGTTGCTGTAAAGGAACTGTGACACACACACACGCATATAGAGCCCAGTCTCTCTGACTGCACCTCATGTTCTCCTGTGTACTCTCACACCCACTTTCCCCCAGGACTGGTTGTCTGATAAATTTGCCAAACAAATGAATCCCTGACCTGATCTATGTTCTGAGTAATCTTGCCATAAGCAAACACAACATATCACCCATGATCCTGCTGGAAGTTGCATACATATCCTGTCAGATGGGCCTCTACTGTCCAGGAGGACTGCTGCTGGTGACTCAAACTTCCCGTTAAACCTCTACAAAGTGACCCTCTCAAACTGGTCACTCACTGGTCTGTGTTAACAGTCAGAAGTTTCGCTTTGAGCTGCTAATCCAGCCATTTACCTTCAAGAGTTCAGGGAGCCTGATCAACACTAGACAAGAAGTTCAATCTTGTCACTAATAATGGCATCCCACAGCTGGAAGGAGTCCCAAAATGCATTAGGCCTGAAGACTCCAACCAACAGGCTCTCTGGACTGCGGGGCTCGTCTCTGACAACCCTCCTCTCCCACGTTCTCATTTTCAGCTCATTGGTAAGATCTCTTGCTTTCTGTCTCTTGGTTTCAGGTGCTTAGAGCCCTGCCTACATTAAAGGTCTTTGTGTGTGACTTCCTATCCCTCAGATGCACTGACCCTGGACCTGCTGCTGTCCTGCTCCCACATTGCATTTCCCCTGCCAAGGCGAGGCTCATTGCAGGACCTCACATTGCTGGCTGGGTATGTCCCACCCAAGCAGGGTGACAATTCTGTTGATCTGGACTCTTTGGGCCCAGAATTTTATCATGGGGTTCTTCCAGTCTTAAACAGTGTGGTCTGTGAAGTTTCAGCATTTATGAGGCAGCGTTACATCAGCAGAAGGTGATAAGCTTATGTAATATCTGATTCAGACTTGTGTGGAGCAGCAGATGCTGCATATAGGCTCTCTGGTGATTATGAGCGGCATCTCTCCCTGCCGGTGTTGGGGGCAGGGTGTTTGCAATGCAAAATAGTGTCCTGTGGGCCTGGCGGGGGCGTGGTGGGCCTTTTGGGTGGGGTATCAGGCACACTGGTGTCTCTCGCTTTGCGTATGCAAGGTGTGTGGCCACTTCCCTCAATCGTTGCCTCAGTCACCTTCAAGTTCTTGGGCTCCCTCTGGAATCGGGTCTTCACCAGAGCATTTTGACTGTGCATGCCACAGCATCTCCTTTGCATTTCTGTCCCTCTACCTAGGTCCTGTCCGTGTCCGTCTGGTGAGCTAGTGACCGGTGGAGGAGGCTGTCCGGCCAACGAGGACGACTCCGCTGAGAAGGACGATACCGCTGCCTCCAGCATGGCCGACAGCCAGGTTAGCGAGGAACCGATAGAAGTGTTTTTACTGCCAGAGAGGTGCCATTATGTGCACCACCCCCAGTCTGCTGTTCTCTCCCTTCTTCCTTCCCTTTTTTCCTCTTACCCTCTCCTCTGCCGTTTTTCATTTCTGCCCTGAGAAACAAGTCACCTCAGACAGAGTTGAGGATTTAAAAACCTGACTTTGTTGCATGTGTGGAGTAGCTCTTGTCATAAGGGGGGAGGTTGGTCAGATCCTCTGAGGTGAGCAAGATGAAGGAAGCTGCATGTCACGGTGGGCTTTTTGAGACAGGAGACATTTGCTCATCTGATACCTGTCTACACACTCGGCTTGCGCACAAATTATGGTTGGTTGGTGTTGCTGCTGCATCTGTCAGTTTGTGATGCCCAACGGAGCAGATGGGCGTGGAACGGTTAGTGGGTTATAAAGAGGTGTCTGCTGCCACCTATGACCTTCGTTATTGAAAGGAGCACATTTTGTGGGGTGGAATCTTGACCCACATGTGTCCTTTTCAAGTATGACACTCGCACTGAAATGCTATTTCCTAATTCTGCTGTCTGCAGTTGGAGTGTTTGTGCTGAAAAACCTCCTCATTGGGTCTTCACTGGCTAACCGATCGATGGGTTACAGCCTGAATCAGTCTGACCTACATGAACAGATGGCTGAGCTGAAAGCTCTGGGGGGTCCCAAGCCTACGGAGTTTGAATTTAAAACTTTACATAAGGGTGTCTTACATAAGCACAGGATGTGGGGGTTGTACTGTTTTAGCGCTACGCTATGGAGGTGTCAGCTTGCTGCTTCTGGTGGATTGCGATGTGGAATCCATCCTGTCTTCGTGTTTGTTTCTTCACGCTCGCTTAGATGTGTTCACTACTCAGTCGTGGCCCCTGTACCAGCCATCGTTATGTAACAAATTAGCGTTGGACTCCCACGGCTCAGGTACGGTGTACTGCATTTATATGCGTGTCCACATGGGGCTGTGTGTGTGTGCGCGCCCGTGTGTGTGTGCGTGCGCGCGCGCGTGTACACAGCCCTCCTCAAAGACTTGAAGAGATGTGTTTTGGTGTTTTGCTGGATGTTCTGACATGACGAAGTTTTATTGCACTTGCTTATGGATTCCAGTTACTATAACGACCAAGCGCTAGCATAGCTTAACAGCTTGTCAAAGTGCGCCAGTCTACATGGCATAACATGGCCTTTCGCGTGTGTGAAGTGATGTAAATATGCGTCATGGGGTTGCAATCCCTGCTACCGTTTTCCTGGAACTTGTGATGGACTTAATCGGCTACTTGTCATGATAAGAAGCAGTTCGTTTTCAGGAGATGCAAACATCGTTATGGCAGAATTACAGATGTTAGTGGCCCTGCTACTAATGAAGCCTCCCTTCATTCTTACAAGTTGTAATGGAATTAATGGGCTCAGTTGCTGAGAGAGACAGTTTGCTTGAAGTTTTTAAATTTAACCTCCCTGTAATCGAAAGCTTTAAGCTTGGTCTTCTCAGCCCCTGGTGGTGGTCTTGCTGAGGATGCTGAGGACCTCTCTCACATTTGTCCGGTTTTCATGACGTCTCCCAATGACCTTTTTTAGCGGCAATCTGTGGACCAGCCACCAGCCAGCAGGACCCCAGTTGACTGGTGAGTTTCCATACTGTTTAGGCTCCTGCTGTCCCCTATCTAGCCTCGTCTGTGAAGGACAGTAAGAAACCTCAGTGTGGGGATGGAGTGTGCCACACACACGTGTGCAGCTACTGCATTACTCAGCATACAGCATGGTTTTTATAGTGCATTATTTATTGTTTATGGTAGTGCAGTGTGACGTCCCCCTCCACTACTTTCATAGAATTCCTAGAAAATTGAGTTATAGAATTTTTTTTTTTGTTTGAGGTCCCCTTCCTTAATCAGTTTTTTGAAGGTGTGATGTCTGCATGAATTCACCCTCCCTCCATATGAATGTATTTGTGTATAGTGAGTCAGAAATGGGCCTATGCATAGCGATGTGCTAATGCTAAGCGACGCTTCAGTGTAGAGGTGAGGAAGCACATGCTTGCTGACAGGTGTCACACAACAGAGCCATCTGCTAATGTAACATGTTGTCATTCTTCCAGCATGCCACTGACACCAGGAAAAGGGCAGGCTGCGCTGGAGGTTATGCAGGTTCCTCCTACGAAGAGGAATGTAGTAGGTAGGCATAACAGTCAGCAGTGTGGCTTAAAGCTATGCCAGAGCTTAGGTCACGAAAGAGTTAACTAAAATTATTTCATTCTTCTTGCTCTCTCACTAACTAGCATCCTCTGAGCTAGTGAGAGGCAAAGAACATGATAGCCCTGTGACATCAATCTTTGGAGGTCCTTTTCCTTCATTGGAGAATCGAGCCATGACAGCCAATGGGGAAGGTCAGTGTGGTCGTCGCACGGTCTATTTGGGACCTGACCTGGTTCTTGTACTCGTGTAATCTTCTCTTTGATTACCTCACAGACAGAGGCCTTTCACAGCCACTAGTGAGTCAGAGTCCACAGGCACTCAGCTCCATGAACCTGAGGAATAAATTTAAGAGGGAAATGGTAAGACTGTCCATGGCTGATTAAAACGTCAACAGTTTGATAGTGTGGATCTTGTGTTTATCTGCACATGTCTAGGATGTATGATTAGGAAGAAATGCCACTTCTCTGTGTGTGGGTTCAAGACCTGTTTTACTGTTTCTTGGAAGGTGTCTGAGATTTGGAGGGAACACCTGATGTTCAACACCTATGTTACCTGAGTATGAAGCAAATATTTAAATATATTTATTGGACAGGTGCTTTCACGCAGCATGGAGGCCATTGAAGAGCACAACACCCAGGAAGACCTCGGAGAAACATCAGAAAAAGGTAATTTAAGAGAAGCGTCTGTGGTAAATGGTGTGCGTTGTGAGGGCGAAGGACCTTTGTGTTGAGTTGGCTCAGTCCCCTGTGAGGCTCTGCTTAATATCAAAGTAACTGGGGAAAATGTGCTGAAACACTAGCTGAGTAGCACTAGTAGTATTCACAGTTTATAATAGTATACTCAGAGGTTTAAATCCTCTACACCAAACCAGTGATACGGGCAGATTTTCTTTATGGATGCAATGTCAAGAGAATGTATAATTTCAGATTTATAATTTCCTTTGTTGCTTAATAAAGGGACTGCACTTAATTTCGTTGTACTCGTTACAATGACAAAGATATTCTGATTATGTTTAATCTTGCAAGCATCCACACTTTATAGCCTTCAGTAAAATCAAAATGGTTTAAAAGTGTAGTCTCCTATGTGGATCATGGCTGATAATTAGAAGTATCTAGAAATGCACTCTACAACAAAAAAATGTCAGCGAGACCTATCCTATTCTATTAGAAAGTTTTTAAAAAAATGTATTTTATATATTTACACTTGCATTATATGGCCAAAAGTACTGGGACACCAGTTAATAGGGGGGTTCACATACTTTTAGACGTGGGTAATTAAGCCATAGGCCTAGTCATTGCTGAGACAGGTGTATAATTACACACAGCCATGCAATCTCCAGCAACAAAGACTGGTGTCAGAATGGGTCATACTGAAGAGATTAGTGACTGTCAATGTGGCACCATCATAAGATGCCACCTTCCCAACAAGTCAGTATCAAATTTCTCCCTTGGTTAACTGCAAGTGAAGTGATTGTGATGTAGAAACTTCTATAAACAAGAGTTCAGTTGTGATGTCTTAGGCCACACAAACAGAAAGGGACCCGATGACCCAACAACCACACCCAACCTCACTGATGCTGTTATGGCTCAATGGGAGCAAATTCCACCAACAATATTCAAACATTTAGTGTAAAGCCTTTCCCAAAGAGTGGAGGCAGAGGAGGACCAACTTCTTATTTATACCCTTGGTTTTGGAATGAGAGAGTCCACAGCCAGGTGGCCTAAAACTTTTGTCCATATAGTATATATCTGAAACTACCAGTTAATGACCTCATTTTTAGCTTGTGGGTTAGTGTTCTAAAGTAAATGAGGTACTTTCACTACAGGTGGGAATCTGCTACATTCTGAGGATGTGATGAGCCATCAGACCCAGGAAGAGGACAAAAACAAGTGAGTGAAAAGCACTTATCTGTTTTTCTTTATCAATGTTTATCATCATCCTGTTGTTTATTGCAGTGTTGCTGGAGTCTCGTTTTTTTCTGTTCACAGTCTGTCTCAGACTGAAAAAGAGATTGAGGTGAGTTGCGGAATGTAAACCTACTGGGTCCAAATGACCTGTTTCATGTTACTCTGAGTATTGTCAACTGGTGCAGTAAGGGTTTGTGTTTTCCTGTTCGTGCAGACGGAGTTTCATCGCCTGTCTCTGGGCTTCAAGTGTGACATGTTCACTCTGGAGAAACGTCTACGTCTTGAGGAGCGTTCCCGTGACCTGGCTGAGGAAAACATGAAAAGGGAGGTCTCCAGCTGTCAGGGGCTGCTCCAGGTTGGTACCAATGAAATGTAGCACCATATGGAGGAAGGTGACTAAGAAAGATGTTTGGGTGTCCTGGCATTTCTGTGGGCCATACTCAGTATGGGGATGAAAATATATTGGATCAGTTAGGTCCACTTAAAATTCAGTCAGCACATTCAGGTGAAATTGTTTCTGACACTGGATGTTGGTGCCCATCTTCTGCAGGCTTTGGTGCCTCTGTGTAGGGATGACAACCAGTCCATGGAGATCATCCAGAGGCTTGGCAAGAACCTGGACATCCTGATCCAGTCGATGAGCAGAGTGTCCAGCCGCTCGGAGATGCTGGGGGCTATCCACCAGGTCTGGTGTTCAGCCTGAGATGTTAGGGGGATGGGCACTACAGGATAAAGAGATGCCGGGTGTGTGGCAAAACCAGGTGGGGGTGGTGCATACACGGTGAGAACTGCTGTCATCCATCTGTGACCCTTCAGGAGAACCGGGTCAGTAAGGTGGTGGAGGTGATGATCCAGCATGTGGAGAATCTGAGGAGGATGTACACCAAAGAGCATGCTGAACTGTTGGAGCTTAAAGAGACCCTGATTCAAAATGAGAGGTCTTTTGGCTCTCTTGAAAGAGGTAACACAACTGCAACACTGGCTTTCAGACATCCTAAATGGGGGGGGGGGGAATACATTCAAGTGGTGAATATGCTAACATGGTACTTTAATTATGAACCAGAATTTGCATGCTATCTGTTCTTACAGATGATTTCAGGAACAAGAAAATGTCAGGATCTCAGTACTACAAGGTAAGTGGGATGTTTATAAATATGCCACTTGCATGAGGTCACCTGTGTGGCTCTTCTACAGGTTGAACATTCAGTGAATGGGGCATCAGACTAAGGCTGGACACAGCACCATGGTAACCACTCACCACTGACCTCTCAATCCCCTCCCATCAGCCCTCCACGCGACGCGTCAGTATTGCAGCTATCCCCCGGAACAGCGGAGGACCCGCAAACTTTGACATGGTGAAAGATTCCATCCTGTTCATCAACCACTTAGAGAACAGCTTTGCATCTATAGCACTCAACTTGTGGCAGGAGTTTTTTTTGTTAGACTACAATAAAAAGCCCTTTAGACTTGATCAGTGAGGGTTAGCAACAGCTGCTGAAACATTTCAAGGTTTCCACTCCATCTGTGCTTTACCAGTCTCTTCAGCCATCTATCCATACAGTGTTTGTCTCTATCTTGTACAAAAAAACAATGCATCACATGAATGAGAGAACTTAATTTGTATTGAGTGTATCAGTACATTCTCCCAGTCTTTGCAGATGCCGCTCACTTGTCATGAGTAAACTTTTCTTGTATGTGCTAATAGTCTCACCTCATTTTGGCTTTCGTGTGATCCATAGTATGCCTGTTTCTCTCTTCCTGCCTGCAGAATAGACCTCATGACACCATGGACTCAGAAGCAGAAAGACTCAGGAGAAGCTCATGGTAGGAGGATTTTTATTGTATTTGAGTTGGCAGTTATAGAAAGGTTGGGATTTCTGGTGGCTGATGAACTAGGGAAAGATTGACTGATAAACTCATTTTCCACTATTGCAGTGCTTTTAAGTTTTCTGTCATTTGGTTCCTAAAAGAAAAGTGTTCTACTGAATAACCCTAGATTCTGGTATACATTGAAACTTGTACTTTTTCTACATAGTAGTCTGTTGCACATTAACATGTACCCAGAAACAAACATGAACTTAAACTGGAACTCCTCTGTAAATCATATTGCTTTGAGTAAAACAGATCAATGGTTGTCTGCTATCATCGTGGTTACAGGAAGATGGCTGGGAAGAACAGTCTGCAACCATCACTAAAACGTGTCGTTAACTCGTATGCTTGGGCAAAGAGTGAGGACCTTTCTGCTGTGAAGGGGTAAGGATTCCAGGAATGAAATGCACTATACTGGCAAAGGCATATGGATATGAAGTTGACCAAAACATACTGACGACAAGCGTAACCAATTCTGCTCATCACATTTGCATGTCATGCTCTGCTTGGAAGTCTGTGGAAATCACTGTGCTTAGCTGAACTGAGAGGCTGAGTTCCACACACTTGATCCTTCATGTTGAGAATTTACATTGTCTATTTAAATGGTATGAATCTCCATCGCATGACATGTTGCCTGGAAACACTGGTTGCATGGTGTCTGCCTTTTGCTAGAGGTACCTCACACAGTGTGCAATGTTAATGCTTGCAGGTATGAATGCGAGACTCAGTCCCCCACTGAACAGGAAAAGAAGGCGAATGCAGAGAGGAAGTCTGGCTTAACCGAGCTGGGCAGCAAAATGCCATCCCTTGTAATGCCATCCATGAAGTTAGTAGGACATCTCTGTTGACACTTGTAGCATAACCTAGGCTTTTTTTCCCCTCCCTTCCTCCCTTACAGAACCATTGTTGGTTTATGAATAGGTTGTGCTGGTGCTGGCTGCAATGTGATTTTTGGTCATTGATTGCTGCCTTGCTGCTAAATGTGCAACCCTACATTGCTGTGCCTTGCTCGCTTGCTTACATATCGTCCTGTAAGTGATCTGTACACCCATGGTTCTCTCTCTTTCCGTTCAGCCCAGATCAGATGTCAACCCCTTTGGGGGTGGTGCAACCAGTAGTACCCAAGGGCACCTGGAGTTTGTGGGTTTCAATAGTGGTAGCAGTGTTGCTGGCAGGCTTCCTGGCACTTCTGGCGAGTTTGGCGTTGCAGCCGGCAGTGGACGCAGCGCCTGTGGGTCCTGGCGATTCCTGGGTGACCATCCAGCAGCTCCTTTGGCCTTACACTGGCCTGAGGCACAATGGGCAGCCACCGGTGTGAAGGGCTGTTAGCTGCAGCATTCAGAAAGGGGGGAGGTGGAAGAGGGACTGCTCTGGTGTATGAAGGGGGAACACTTGGACTGTTCGCGGGGTGATCCTACTGATGCTGAAGACTTAAACACACCCTTTCATTTCCATGGCCAACTGGAGATTCTAAAAATTGTGTTCCAGTGCAACTACTGTAGATATTCAGAGGTTGGAATGTTGAAATTAATGGACCACAGCATTGACACCTGCAATACCAAGTTGTGTTGCACTTATCAGTACTGTGTTGACCAGCGGCGCATCCTTGTTTTAAATGGTCTTGTTTTTATTAATGTTATTGGAGACTGATCTGAGTCTGGGTTGAAATCTGGGTTTAAACCCAGGTTGAAATCTGAGTTACCTGGTATGGCTACCTTTTTAAAAGCACTTTGATAGTTCAGGTACAGCTGAAGAAAATTTTATTGGTGGATATTTTGTGGTAATAAATGACCATTTTAATACCGATTATGAGTGAAACTTTCATTTTATAGTTTGTTAGTTGTGTTGAACTTTTCTTTTTGGACAGTGTGTGTTCTTGCTGTGTTCATCAATGTGAATTCATACACATCTGTATGTTCCAAAGAGGGTGACATGAAATTTGGACAATAAAATTAAACTCTATGCTGTCTTTGAGTTTGTCTAAGCTGGTGAAATGGGTGAAAAGGAAGGTTCCTGGATGGAAGCACTGTCTCCTGTGAGTATGACTGGTTGGGGAGTCAGCAGTAGCTGAGCACCCGTGTGGCAGTCAGCAACTGGAGCACACAGTTGATAAACAAGGGGTCCGAGTCCTGCACGCGGGTGTGAGCGGTCCCTCCCATGCTGTCACGGAGCATGTGCAGAAAGGTGGCGTGGAACTCTGTGCCCCCATCCAGCGCTGTGGAGAAACTCTTGTTCTCCTCCTCCATCTGCAGCCGAAGGCTTCTCTGAGTGCTAAGCAGGTAGAGAGACCATGCCTTTTCAAGCACAGGCCCTGCCTCCAGGTGCTCACAAGCCTTGATTGGGGGGGGGGGGGTTACAGGATGTGGAACAATGGTCCCATTTACAATTCAGAGAATTGTTCCAGAATGTTTTGAAACCTGTAATTTAACATTCCATTAATGGCGAAGTTATAATGTGTGTATTAATTTAGTGTAGGTGTGTGTTGCCATGCCTGTCTGCATGGCACTATGTAGTCTCAGCCACTGGGAACAGCTTCCTGAGTGTCAGGACGCTGGAATCACCATGCTACAGAGAAGCCCACTCCTGCCAGCATACCTTCACCACTAGGTACTCCCGTCCACAGTGGGAGTTCCATCGGCTACAGCCAAAGGCCACGGCGGAGGAGAGCAGTGCCATCTGCTCATAGGCCACCTGCTCCGTCCGCCAGTCCTATGGGAGGAGGACAATAAGAAAACGTTCTTGGTGGAAACTCCAATCAGAACTTCACAACTGCTCAGCCCTTGGTGGCCTGACATACATAGAGCTTTTCATACTCCAGAAGCATGCATTCATGCAGTTTTTTAATAGTAAGAACCCAGGCTATAATGTGTCATGGAGAGATCAGAGTGAAGAACAGTGACGTCTTCTGGCTTGTATTGGTGCTGTCACAACGGTCCTGGTGCAACTCCCACCTTTGTGTTGATGCTGACGTACTTCTCTGAGCACTCCTTCACAAACACGTTGACCCCAGCGCTGCTCATTGCCTTCTGCAGCGCTGATGCGCTCATCCACCGCCCCACCACATCTGGCAGCTTGTATCCTGTGACCGAGGTCAGCTTGCATTGCTGCTCCTGCATGTACCCAGAAACCATTAGGGCTGTGAGTCCAACTGCAATGGGTGAAGGAAAACCCTGAGAAGAAAATGCTTGCCTTGATCATGATGTGAACCTCGGTGACCGCAGCTGTGATGGTCAGCACAGCAGAGTTCAGGCCCAGTGGTCGTAGCTCCCAGGCCTGGAACGGCATGTTGACGTGCATGTCCTGCAGGAAAGTGAAGGTGTAGAACGAGTCCATCTGAAAGGACACCCTCTTCAAGGATGTGTCATACGTGATGTTGCAGATGCCGTTCCTTGTCCACTGGCAAGCTGGGGGGGGCATAGGTGTATTTGTACAAAGAGGCTTTGACAAGTACTGGAACTAACCAAACCATTTTAAGAAGCAGAACCTGGGTACCAGCCTCCAAAAGCATTGTAAAGCTCACCTGTTTGGTCCCAGCGGGCCACTTGAGGGTCCTCCAAGAACACCACGGAAGTCGGGAGGGTGACAGTGACACCTATAGGCGGGGAGGCTAAAGCAGTGCCTGCATCAGGCTGTCGGGATGTGGAATTATGCAGCTGTGATTGGTCTGCAGGATAGGGAAAGTTCTGGAGTCCCATAGCTGACAGCTGGTGGGTAAATAAGCAAACATCCATTCCTGGTATCAGGCCAGTAAACATTTTCTCACCACCCACAGTCATTCTGGACATTTTTTTAATTTCACCACCAGACAGATTATTAGTCTTTTAAATCCATAATTTTCTGAACAAGTGTGCTGGTGATGAATTGTAAAAAATATATTGGCTCCACTGTCCCAAGCAGAACCACAGTTCTTTCTGAAGGACTGTTCTTCAAGCGGTTGATTCTGGACCAACTGATGGTCTGAAAAGGTTTGTGGAATTACAGGTTTCATGATGGCTGTTTAGCTATAGCTTATCGGGTAGGATGGTGGATATTCCCCTTAGCATTATCTCATGACGCTGTCTGTAGTTTTGTGCTTACCTCTCTCATTTCCCAGCCATTGACCAGTTGAGATTGGGGTGGTATCTGTAATGCATCAAAGTAGAAAACCCCACCCAGGGGCATGTACTGATGCAAGTCAATCACATCAGTCCCCACCACAGTCATAAGTGGTTCCTCTGAGTGGGTGGAGTCACTCTGACCTGCACACAAAGCCACCAATGGAAATGCAAGCTCTTAGAGATGAACATTAAGGCGTGACTTGTGATACGACTCAGTGGGCTGGTTTTTAAATCGCAGATTAAAACTAATCTTAGACTAAATCACCCGCTTAAAGGGAAAGCCTGATGAAAAATTAAAAATACAAATGCAGTTGATCAACCAGTGCATGTCTGGTGTAGGAGTGTAGCTTTCTTTAGCTTTTTTGAGTTTGTAACAGCCTAATTTTGCCAATAGCCACAGCAACAAAGACACAAGCTGATCTCAAATTTAATTTTTCACCAAACATTCCCTTTAACAGGGTGATTTAGTCTAAGATTGGGTTTAATCAGTGTTTTAGAAATCGGCCCAGTGTTATTCAGTAAAAATGATGCCCAGCTAAAAAATGAGCAGCATAAAGACCAAAAATGCTGCTCAAAAACACAGCACACATCACGTCTTTTTCCCCTACCTCCTACCGCAGTCTCCTCCTGCAAACTGTCTCTCCTGGCCTTCCCCTCTTCCTTCACAGACTGTTTCAGGTATGCACTATTCATTTCCTCCATCTCAGAGGCCGTACTGATTAAACTCTACCACACAGACACACTTTTATTGCAGCTCATGCGGAAACAACAGCGACCCGAATCTGAACAAGGTAACTATTAAACCATTCATTTCAACAGCAGTTGGCTTCACAGGCCCATCACTCATCACAGTTTAGGTTACCCTAATTTCTCTTCACCTAATAACCTACGCCCACTATGAACACACGTAGAATGCCTCACCTTTTTGGTCTCGGACCTGACAGAGTGCCTGTCTTCTTCTTTGCGCTCTGTGCTCTCCTCCACCTTCCCCCCCTGTTCTGTCTCTCCCTCCCACAACTGTTCTGTTAAGGGATGAGACCTCTTAGACCCGATGGACCCCTGGCTGGTGGTATGTGGCCCGGGACTCAGGTGGGACAAGTGGTCGAAGCGTGTGTGTAGTATCCGAATGGCCACATCACTCACGGCCAGCAGCTTGGGCACCTCAAACCCAAGGCCTGCTTCATGAAACTGGAACCCTTTAAACCTAAATGAAAATTGACTCCTTAAATCGCCATGGAAACTTGACAGTGTTTATACCAAACATCGTAAAAACCAGGCTGGATTTTGTAGATAGTTTGATATATCAAAAGCATATGTCGCCCTGTGAAAAAACAAGAAAAGTCTAGTATTCCTTTTTAACTGTGTAGGGTTAGTATCAGTGAAGGCAGAACCCAAGCAGTTTCTTTCTACACTGGCTGTTTTTAAAGATATGTACCTTAAAAGTGCCCAAGAGCCAGTATGAAATATTTTAAAATATGTATCATATTGTTCCCTACATTGCCAAAAAATCAGTCAGTCTGGTATAATAATTTGATGACCTAAATATGCGGTGGACCTATATATCTGTGTGAGAGAAAATTCAGTGACATGCTGCTGGGGTGGGGGGGCTACCTTGGGTTCTTGGTGAAGTTAACCCAAAGACACAGGGTGATGTCAGCATCCTGAATGACTGTCTGCATGTTCCCCGTCTCTGTGTCCACGTTTGCCTTTGACCCCTGTGCACAGAGAAGGTAATATCAAGTAATGGTGAACTCCATTATTAAAACACGGCTTGCTACACTGTCATATTTTTAGACTGTTTCCAGTAAATATCTGGCTATAACATCTTGCTTTTCCTTACATCAATGACATATTTTTGGTATAAAAATCTACATATAACAAAAACAAATTTTAAATACAAATAAGCAACAAACTTTGCTAAAACCTGAGCTCTCCATATTCAGCCAGGCAGATCTGCAGATTTTTCTGACAGACTCATATTAAGCCACTTATCCTGGTCAGAGTCACAGGGAGGCCTGGATCCTATGCCAGGTAACACAAGGCAGGGAACAGGATGCCAAAGCACACACATACAAACAAATACACTATAGGGAATATAGAGAGACCAGTTAACCTAACTGTATGTCTTTGGAAGAAAACCTGAGACCTGGAGGAAGACCACATGATGTGAAGACAACATGCAGACGCCTCACACTAACAGCAGAAGTGGGATTCGAACCCCCAACCCTGGAAGTGTGAGCCACCATGCTGTAGGTGGCTCAAACCTACAACATGTAGGTAATATATAAAGCTAAAAACCATTGCACATGTTTTCAGGTAGTGTGACATTTACCTTCATTACACCACCTGAAGGCTGAAGCTGCTCTCTCTCCATTTCACCCCTGTGACAGCTGCATGGAGAGGCCCTACCTTCAGTATCTCTTCTGTAGCCTGGTTGTACTTGGAGTGGATAAGGTCCTGCAAGGACAGAATTGTCTCCTGGTGTCTCTGTCCATCACTCCTGCTAACCTCAGGCTGAAGTCTGTCACTCAACAGGTCCTCCAGTTCTTCTATCAGCTGGGGAGGAAAGGCGGGCCAGTTGGGAATCAGGGTAACAATTGCTGATGTTGATCACGTCAAGTCAAGTCAAGTAGCTCTTCATTGTCATTTCAACCACATACAGTTAGTACGGTACATAGTGAAACGAAACAACGTTCCTCCGGGACCGCGGTGCTACACAGACCACAGGACTACAAAAGACTACACATAACAACATAAAGTACACGTGTGCAAACATTGCAAACAGTGCAAGGCAGACAGTGGTACAGACGATGACAGCGCAGTGCCGACCAGTACACAGTTGTGATATATACAAAAGTAGCATTGCGTGATATTGTGTGTTGTGGGATTAAGGTCTTGAACAACCCAATGAAAAATAATAAACATTGAGAAATTAATTATAACAAGTGGGGACTGACAGCTCATTGCAAACCAGCCAGTAATATATAATATTTCTTACACTATTGTGTTATAAAACTATTAGTTTTCTGGTGAGTGTTAAACAGAGACTAGTAAAACTACCTTTGTCATGTATCAAGTGTACAAACCCTTAGAGCCAGGGCACAATTCTCCAGAACAGGGCCAATCCGGGCCTCTGGGTCATCCCTCCACAGACTGATGAAGGTGTTGATTTCATGCGCTATCGACGGGTCCGGACTCCCATCACAGCGCATGTAGCGCTCCCACTGAGAGACAAAGCAAAGCCACAGCATACAGTTCACATTGATTACATGCTCGGAAGAACGATGATATGTGTGACAGAGGTTTTTTCATGTATTTATTTCATACAGGATTGACAGGGCCGCGAACCCACCTTCGCTTTTGCGTCGAGGTCCTGTTTCCCTCTTGCTACCTCATTTTGTATCTCCTCCAGCAGGTGTCGCACTTCGCTCAGCTCGTGCTCTCTGCGTTCTCTGTCCTATGCAGTAGTTGACTACATTCGTCTGGCTGCCGGCAGTTAGTAACTACATTTGCTACGTATATCTGTTAGGAAACCTTTTAAGTTCAGTTTTAAACTGGTGATAAATTACAGTTACCCGTGTTAATAAAACCTAGTTCAACAAACGACGTTCCTCTGTGAATTCATTGAGTTTATTTCTATATATAAGCCAACTTTTTATCGGTCCATCGCGGTTATATACAGAGCAACGCAATGAATTTACAGTTGAATATGATATAAGTTTCTTTCTTTATTATATCTAACGTCTTATTCCGCTGTAAATTCATTGCGTTGCTCTGCAAATAAGCGCGAAGGACCGATAAAATGATGGCTGGAAGCTGGATGTTCAATATTTATCAGCTAATTGCAATCTTAAAAATTCAATAGTATCTTAACCATATGACTTAAAATACTAAAACGAAGTGTAAAATGTATTAGTGTGTAGCAGCAATGACACACAAGCTCTGGAATTCGGATATGATGCACCCCGCATTTTGTATACTGTACATTTTTAAAACTTTTTATATCCAATAGCATTTCAGCAGTATGACATAGAAGACTACATCCACGTGTGAAATGTACAAAGCAGCCCAAATGACGGACAACATTTGGATTTTCGACACAATGCACCACGTGTTTTATATTATTTTCTATGTCTGTTAATTAAATATAGCGTTATAACCATACGGTTTACGAAGTGAAAACCAAGTCAAAATGTATAACTAGCTGGCATTAATGACGCACATCCTCTGCTTGATTACGGATAATTTGCACAGAACCACAGGCATTTAGTACCAGCGTTACATATATGGCAAAAAAGTTGACATTTTTCCCTGGAATACGCTCCCATATAAAGCTCGCTGCTGTTTAATGGGTGCTACCGTGAAATTTTACAGTTGGTTGTAGTCTTGTAAGTCACATGGTTCAAATGCTATTGAATTTAATAAATTTAAAAAATTTAAATAAAACACGCGGTGCATCATGTCAAAATCCAGGCGCTGCCTACTTATACATTTTATGCTTGTTTTAGTGTGTATTGTAAGTCATATGGTTAAAATACTGTTGAATTTGAACGATCGCGAATATCGCAAATGGATTTCAACCCGGCTTTATTTCGATGGCCGACCGAGCGCGGTTGTTGCCCTACGGGCGACGTGGGTGGGTGTGTGTGTGACACCGCCACTGCATGGATGCCCCTGTAAGACCTTCAGTTTGAGCCTCTGTTGTTCCTCCTGCTCCCTGCGCTCCTCCTCCTGTCTCCTCAGCTCCTCTTGCTCAGCTAGCAGTCGAGCTGCCTCTGAAACGGCCAGTGGAGGCAGACGGCATGAAGAGACACATTACGGATTGCTCGAGGTCAGAACGATACCCCTAGAGTCTGTTTACGGGTAACCATACCCTCCTCTCTCTGTTTCCGCTCATCCTCCTCTTTCTGTAACTTCTTCTCGGCCTTGCTGAGCTTGCCTCGTTTCTTGTTGACTGACTTGAGACAGAAAAGCCTGATTACGGTTCGCGCTAGCGTGCAGCTGACGAGAACTTGATCTATCAGTCTGTGATTTCACTGGGAAAAAAGTGCGATTTTGTAATGTGATATGTTACTCTTTCTTACGTAAAACTAAACTCCATTCTAGGATCAACTTAGACTAATAAGTCTCATTTACATTTTGACAGTTTGTTTCTCCTCTGTCAGACGAATTCAACACACCAATAATTTTAAGTTTCCTGGTAATAGTAGGCAATACCTTTCACTATTTTATAATATTTATTAAGATTAGTACTGTTTGCTTCACACAGTTTCTCTAATATTTTTAAAATGTTACTTTTATCTTTGTTACAAGACTCATTCATTCATGTAAAGACCAACACAGAGAAGGTTTGCAGATCAAAAGAGAGAATCATATCTTGTCCCATCTCTATTTGAGTTTGATTAGCCTAGCTAATATCAGCTTCCTCCATACAGCTTGGTCCTGCACCTTCTCCCCAGTCGGAGCCTTTTTCTTTAAGTTTACCCTTACTCCATCCATCCACCTCCACTTTGGCATTCCTCTTTTTCTCTTCTCCTGAACTTCCATTGTCATCACTCTCTTACCAACATATTCATCGTCTCTCCTCATCAGCTGTCCAAACCACTTCAACCTACTTTCCTGCAATTTCTTAGATATCACTCGTAATTTTGTTGTACCTCTGATTGTCATTTTTTATTCTGTCCTCCTTCTTTGAAAGTTCACACATCCATTTCTTCATTCACATTTCTGCCACATCCAACTTCTTCTCCTGCGCTCTCTTCACTGCCCATGTCTCAGCCCCATACATTATTACTGGTCTTACCACTGACTCAAACACCTTGCCTTTAATCCTCACCTTGATTCTTCAATGACACAATACTCCTGATACCCTCTTCCAATTGTTCCATCTGCGCTGCACCCTATGAGTAACCTCTGCACCCAATTCTCTAACTTGGGCTACCACTGATTCCAGGTATTTAATCCATTCTTCTAAATTCCTCTCCACTTCCTCCTTTCTGGTGCTACACAACTCAATGCCATCAGCAAAAAGCATGCACCGGGGGTTGCTCTTTTATTCCAAACATCAACACATCCATAACTAGATCAAAGAGATAAGGGCTTAGTGAGGATTCCTGATGCACACCTACTCTAACTGGAATCTTGTCTGTTACTCTGACACAGCTTCTAGCCTGGATCCTCACTCCCTCATACATATCTTGGACAATCCTCATATACTTCTCTGGTACTTCTTTCTCCTTCATACACCTCCAAACATCTTGACGTGACACCCTACCGTACACCTTCTCAAGATCAATAAACACCATATATACAAGCCTTTATGTTTTTCCCTGTGCATTTCCATGAGCTGTCTCAGTGCAAAAAAACACATCAGTTGTTCCTCAACTTGGCACAAAACCAAACTGCTCCAACCTTATGGTGGCCTCTTCCCTATGCCTTCTCTCTATAACGCTTTCCCATATCTTCACCCTGTGTAACATCAGCTTCGGGTGTTTGGGGAATAACATTCATCATTTTGAGAAATGCACTTTTTTCTTTTAAATTTGTTAGCCAACGTTCGTTCTGCTTGTATTAATCAATTAAAATTCTTTTCTTTTTTCCCATTTTGTAATTAATAGTTGCAAGCGTTTGCGTTTTCATTATTGATTAGTCTTAAACGTAAAGCAAACAGCATGCATCATGTGTGAGAAGTGCTCATTGAATAGTTTAGTCCATGAATTCTAGTAATTAGGCTTCTCTTGCTGTTTGTGTTTAGGATGTTGTAGGTTATAATGTAGCTTAGGCGTTATTATTGGCTGGGTTTCCCCATTAGCAGCTTTTTATTACTGTAATGCAGGCTACCACCCAATGGTCACATATATACTCCTCCTTCTTCAGGTGCACTTTGAAATATTTCAACCCCACCCCTGTGAATCTTCAGCTATCTGTACAATCTTTTGATGTCGTCTGGTTCAAAAAAACAGCACTTGGTCCTGACCAGGGTACTGAACTCCATAGTTCTTGAGTTTTCAAGTTCACTGAGCTATACCGAACACCAATATTGTTGCCAATACTTAAAGCATTAACACCAATAACCATTAACACATTCCCGATTAGACCCAATAAATCTTTCAATGTCGGCTGGCTTCTTTATTATTGCATTTTGTAAAATACCTTATTTATATTGTATTTATAATTTGTTTTATGTCAATTGTTTCTCTAATACTGTTTGTGGAGGGTTGTTTTTGTTTGTTTCTAAAAAAAAAAATCTCAAAGACATAAAGCTACGCCGTTTCTGTCTGAGTCAGTCTATGAATACGATGTTTGGTGGTGGAACTGGTTGCGATGCAAGGAGCACCAGCTAAAATTTTGCCTAGGGCACCAAACTGGTCAGGGCCGGCTCTGCTTACAACAACAGTAAATCATGCATGTTAATCAGCTTAATTATATGGTTCAGTTGTGAAGATAAGTTAGGTGCTTCTTTAATGTATGATTCATTATATATTAATATATAATAATTTTTTTATATAAGAAGTTCTGTACTCACCATTTTGCGGCACTTATTGACTGTTTTAGCGTCCTTGCTACTATGGAAACAAACAGGCAGCGAACGATCATCAGAACCGCTTTCTGGCAGGCTGCTTTGCGACACTTAAATCTCTTTACGTTTTTGCTATGAACTAAAAATTCCACATGATCGAAGGACGAACTGTTCGAGGTACAATTTTTAACAGAACGTGACGTGTTTAATATTTTAAAATTAATTACTTTTATAATTGTATGGAGTAAGCTTTGTCGCGCCCTTGAAGTAATCTCTTGTTAAGTAACAAAAAAAAATACAGTCGTCAGTGTACAAGAAAAACCAAGGAACCCTTTGCTACCTTAGTTGTTTTCAAATGTGTATCCCCCTGCTTTATGTGACGGGTTTTTAATGTATGGAAACTGTTATCTCTCAGTTTAGTCTATACCAAAACCTATCTTTTAAAACGTATTACGTAGTAATCTATATAATTTAATGTGGGTGACTATTTGATTTTTTTAACATCAGTGTTTAGATTGAATTGTACGTACGTTTAACTAAATGTTGTCTACACGTAACCTCCACTTAAAATGGCTGTACTGTCATTAATTTTTCACAAATACAATTGTCTGCATATTACTCTTTTAAATATTGTTTACGTCTTCAAAAGATAACTGGTTCAGTAATTTTCTATGCAGGATCTAAAACATATAGCGTTCACCTGTTTAAGTCATCTGGAACCCTGATTATTTTTTAAACTGAAGCAATATTAGACGCCTGTCTGTTTTCACTAAAACAAGCCCGAAAACCGTACGCTGTAGTGGCAGGTAAATTTCTACTGTACATAACTCAGTAACCACCCACAGGCCGTTCACCGATTTCCGCCTGTTCAGAGAATCTCCCTCATATTCCTAATGCTGAGTGCCACATACTCATTGGGTCATTCCAAGTCAAATGAACCGATTTTCCAGAAATCCCACGCACTGCGGTCTCAAAAAATTCTGAAAAAAATTCCAGGCGTACACATGTTGTTCAGGAGACACGCTGTAAAATTATTTTGATGTAAGATCAATACTTTCCAAGATACAGCCAATTTTGTGAGGGGAGAGGGGTGTCAAATTTGACACAGCTTTATTTTTTTCATCAATTTCACAAGACCATATCTCAAGAACTAAACCACCCAGCAGGCTCAGATTTTGCATACTGGTACCTTTATAGGTATAGTACATAATGAAATCAAAATGCCTGGTCCAGATGACACCACTTGGTAAGAGCAGACCTTCAAAAATGGAAAAAAAATATATTTTGTGTCTGGCTTTGCCATGTTTAGGCTTTCAGAAAGCATACTTCTAACTGATACAGCCTGCTGAAATTTTTTTCCATGTTTAGATACCTACACAGGGCTTTTCAAAAGGTTATAAACAAACAAGAAACTGCATCAGGGTTTGATCAGCAGACCTCTAAAATGTGAAAAAATCATTTTGGGTCTAATTTTCAGACCAGCTTATTTCACTGTGGGAATGTCTAGACATTTTTAAAATTATTTTTCCTGTATCCTACATGTTCCCTTCTTTCTCAAAAAACAAGTCTTACTTTTCTTATGTTAATCTTTCATTTTTATTTTCCATTCTAAACATGGGTTAAATTCACCATTTGTCAGTAATGATAATCATCAAGTTCTT
>JAACJT020000001.1:8148890-8195947 GCA_009936485.2 Gymnarchus niloticus | reverse complement strand
TATGCTGTCTAGATTTGTCATAGCTTTCCTTCCAAGGAGCAAGCGTCTTTTAATTTCATGGCTGCAGTCTCCGTCTGTAGTGATTTCTGAACCCAAGCTACACTTTGCAGACCCCAAAATTTCTATTCCTATAAAATAAAACATACACTTACAATACTTAAAAAATCTCAATAATACTTTATTAAAAATAATTGACCCGTTGAAGGTAAAGTAACTTTCCACTCGTGAAAACAACTTGGAAACGTAGCCCTCGGAACACCAGTAGCAAAAACACCAGACGCTCAGTAGGACCACGTGGCCGAGGACCACGCTTTCCCACAATGCAACATTCAACATGGCGGCGCACCAGTAGCAACATGTGTATACGTTGTAAAATCTTTTTAAATCAATTTGTTTTGCTTTCGCAGTTTTCCGTTGTTTTTTGAAAGTTAATCGAAGCGGAAAGTTTACGTAAAAATGAAGACCAAATCGTCATATCATAGATCGGAAAACACCTACAGGGTAAGTATTCACAGATAGTGAGTTTATACAGCTATGCGACATGCAAGCTGATTTCTCGTTTAATTGATCCGTAAACGGGTCCTTAAATGAACATTCTTCGACCATATGTAATACGTTTATATTCTTAAGATTTATCGTTGTCAAGTCATGATAAAATTAAGTGAAATGGCAATTACTGAAGTCTTTTGACTGTTTGTTTTCATCACCTTTCCAGTTTCTTACCTTTTCTGAACGGCTAGCAAATGTGAATATTGATGTAATACATCGCATCGACAGGACAGGCAGTTACGCTGAGGTAAAGACAAATTCCTTGTATGTGCTGAAATAAAATGCCATGCCATCATGTTTGCAGCAGCGTTTGACTTTATAATTTTAATGCAATTGTTAATGATTTTGTATGTGTCCCACAGGAGGTAGAGACATACTTTTTTGAAGGATTGATGAAATGGAGGGACCTCAATTTAACAGAACATTTTAGTAAGTGGATTAAACGTGCATAAACTTCGGCGATACATTTCCATTATTGACAGTTGTTCATGCAGTTTTTTGTTTTGTACAGCAACCTTTTTGAAAGAGGTTCTACAGAAGAGTCAGTCCTTCAAACTTCTGGTGTTCCATCAGAACTCCATTGTGGAGAGTCTGAAGACCCACCTTAGTGTGAAAAACAGCCTGGCCTACCAGCCACTACTGGAGTGAGTATAAAGGAACATTTTTTCTACGCCTGCTTTGAGGTAGCTCATGTACACAGGCAGTTTGATTGAGGGTGCTGCTTTATAAAGACTCATAAAACGTCTTTCCTTCAGCTTGGTTGTTCAGCTGGCTCGTGATCTCCAGACAGACTTTTATCCTCATTTCCGAGACTTCTTTCTCATCGTCACATCATTGTTGGAGACACAGGACACAGAACGGCTGGAATGGGTGTTTACTTGCCTGTTGTACTTGTACAAGTACTTGTGGAGGCTAATGGTCAAAGACATGAGTGAAATGTATAGGTGAGTCTGTACTTGATTCAGTAAGTGCTTTCTTGTTAATATCTTGATGTTTACCTAACCCTTATGGCTAAAGAACAGTAATAGTTTTTATATAATTGGAGATTTTGCTGATTCAGCTGTGGTAAAATACTATGCCACAAATGATTTATAGATGACAATGTTTGTAGGTGGTAGGGGTGTGACGGTACAGTTTTTCCACGCTTCGGTATGTGTCGCGGTATTGGGACCACGGTAACGGTACGGTTTCGGTATCTTTAAGAAGAAAATGAAAACACATCACCCTTTAAATAATGAGCTTTATTTTGACTTTCTATTTTACACTTTATTATTTGAATAAAGTTTAACATCAAGTGAACTACTTGTCTAAACATTCTGTGTTCTAAGCTTTGACAACCTGGAAGTAGCCTAATTTGCCTTCTCTATTTTATTTAAACAGGCTACATACTTGTATAGGCAATATTAAATATAAAAATAACGAAGTCCAGAATTAGATACACTGAGATTTTACCCTAATGAGTTTGTTTACTGTCTTTTTTCCCCTCATCATTGTATTGCACGCCGAATCCGAAATGTTCCCACACCGCAGATGTGAAAGATGGCAGGACCTCTTCACGTTAGCTTCTCTCTGTCTCCCTACTAGCACTCACCATTATCACATTGGAGTGAAGAGAATATTTGTTTTAGCCTCTCTTTTCTAGCTCGTATCTGCATACAAAACACTGATAGCCAGAAAGCGGATAATTTACGCCATCTGCTCTTGTATAATGACATTTAAACTGTAGTCCTCGAAAATAAGACAGCCCCAGTTTTTTAGATGTATTTCTGGGGGGAAAAACACCGTCTTATATTTGCGCCAATACATATAGGAAAATGACTAAATGATATCGTAATACCGCGGTACATGTGTGCGTACCGAACCATCGGGACTGTACCGAACTGTTTGATAATATACCGAATACCGTTACATCCCAGGTAGATGGTCATGGGTACACTGGATGAAATCATGTTCTGCAGTGTTCAGAGTCGGGTGGCACTCAGCAGATTGTCATTTTTAATTTAATCATCAGAATCTGCAGTAATGATGTGTAGTCTGATGGCTGTTTAAAACATCCTTGGTTGACTTAGCAGTCAGCCCATTTATGATCAGTTGCTCTGAATTTTCAGTGTATTAAAGAAACACGCATTTTTGTTTTTTTTGTTTTTTTCCGCTCCCCCTCAGTTTGTACAGCACTCTGCTGGAACACAAGAAGGAACACATACGTAACTTTGCAGCAGAAAGTTTTGCTTTCTTGATGAGGAAGGTAAGGTTTCAGCCCGTGTTCTCTGACATGCCGTTTAAGTTTCCGTCAGATGTATTTTGAAGGCTTGGCAGTTCCCAGAAACACTCCTGTGGATTTGAGGAATGGCTCCAATATTCCAGGCAAATCCGTTTCAGCTGCACTGGCTTTCAGATTCAGTTTTAACTGTGTTCTCCTTTTACTCTTAAAAGCATAAGCTAGGACAGCACATCTTAATCCAGTTTATCTTCAGAAATCTTTGCTGCAAAGGCACCCTCCTTTGTGTTCTCGGCGTTTGGAAGACACCTTCAAGACTGTCATTGCAAAACTGTCATGTGCAGGTACCTGATCTGGATCGCCTCCTTACCATCATGTTTGTGGACCTAGCTGAGAACTCAAAGAAGGCTGAGGGGGTGGGACAGCTGCTGTTTGAAATGTGCAAGGGTGTCCAGAGCAGGTTCCACTCCTGTTCCAGCACGGTAGGTGATTCTGCATAGTCGATATCATCATCAGTTTGTGAAAGCTCATATGGAGCTTGTGTGCGTCATAGTCCGGTGCAGTATTGCCAAAGTGCTGTTATTAATTAGTTCCAGACAAAGACAAAATATTTGCAGTATTCATTGATGTCAGAGCCTGGGCACAAAAAAAACGGCTGGAAGATTTATCTAAATCTGTGATGTCCAGAATTTCTTGCCCCGCATCGGTGTCAGTGTTGCGACATGCAATGTGTGCAATGCCTCAAATTCCTCTGGAGTTTCAGAAACATTGTACGAGAATTTTAGAAAGTTAAGGATAAGGCCTTTATTTATATCACCCCCCACAGACACAGAAATGCGTGCTGTTCTGTGCCAAGTCGCCCACCACAAAGGGACCTGTGTGAGGGATTGCTCTGCTGACCTCTTGCCTTTGCTCTGTCTCATCTGGCTTCCACCTCCTTTGCAACTTTCTCATTTCCAGGCCCTTCCTGTGATGCTAAGGAAGCTGGGCCCAGCAGACCAGGCAGGTCCATCTCTGCCATGGCTTACTGTTGGGGACGCCCTGGCTACTATGGCGGCTGCAGCAGTCAGTCACGTTGACAAAGAGCACCTTCTTGTGCTGTGGGAGTCCCTGCAGGTGAGTGCAGGTGGGGGGCAGGGCTGCTAATCAGCCTAAGGATAGTGATTGGCTGGGAATGTTGTTGGGGTATGGTTATGCATGTCATGTGGTGTCTGCATGTGTATATGCTTTTGACCATATTCCTGACATTAGCTGCCCTTCCAACCCCCTGAAAGTAATCATTTTGGCTATAATCTTGAATGGTGCCTTAAGGGCCATGTTTGTTGGCGTACTCTTCCGTAGGGCTCTGTGGATGAGGTCAGGAGGCAGGCGGACAGGAGCGAGGACAGGTGGGAGGTATGCCAGCATGTGGAGAGGCTGCTGAATATCTACCTGGTCCTTGTGGATCACCGAGAGGGGGCCAAGATAACCCGGCCTGAGTCAGTCTGTGAGGTGAGCCTTCACTTGCTACTTGGTTTTGTTCCGCTCTGGGCTCTTAGGTTCTTTTGAATGATTGAATTGAGACAATTGTAACAATTGTACTGTATTTCTATATTAACATTGTGGGATTTAATGTTTTTAAGCGTTTTAACTTTTATGAAAGGGAAAATTTATTACAGTGCTACTCTGTGGCATGATGGCTGAATGGACAGCACTATTGCCTTGTATTTCCAAGGCTGGAGGTTCGAATTCCCGTGTCACTGTGGTTTTTCCTGGTAACTCTGGTTTCTTCCTGCAGTACAATGGCATGAAGGTAGATTAAGCGGCATCTTAAAAGTGCCTGTAGTGTACAAGTGTGTGTCGCGCCCTGCATTGGACTGACATCCTATTCAGGGTGTACCCCAGCCTTGTGCCATATGATGGTTGGAATCGGCTCCAGGGCTCCCATGACCCTGACCAGGATAAAATGGATTCATCATTATCATCTGGTGTTCCATGACAGGCCTGGCCCTCTTTAATGCAATAAAGTGAGCTCCATCTGTTAGATCTCTCACTAACAAATCATTTTAATTAATGATCCTATTATTGCATGCAGCTTGGGATTCATGTCTGTAACTGAAACTTGGATGGATCTTAGTAATTTAACTGTTCCCCCGCATAAACTACAATATTATGGATGCTTCCTAAACTGACAGGAATGGTGGTGGAGTGGCTACTCTGTTTAATGGTGCATACCAATGTGAGCAGAAATCACATTGTGATCTTCCTTCCTTTAAGTCTCTGTACTGTGTGTGAAAGGTACACTGTGAACTCTGCTGTTATCTGCAGACCTCCTCTTCTAAGTTTGTTTACCATCTTTCCCAATGACCATCAGTCATTTCCACTGAATTTGCTTTGTCATAGCTGGGGAATTTAATATCTACATGGATAATCGCAGGTGATATTTGTGTTTGTTGTGTGACGGGGTATGACACGGCTCACACACTCAGGGTTGAACTCTGGATTTGGTTATGACTTTGGGTATTAGCATTTCAGTTGCTAATGTTACACTTGGCCTCATTCTGATTTTGGTTGTGTTTTGGAGAGGCATATTTCCCCCAATACCCAGATTAGAATGGTTGTAAAACAGGATTACAAAGAAAAGGCTGCTGCACTACTTATGAAGCCTGTGACCTGTCCCCAAGTATCTTTACCTTTAACCCTAAAATTGCTGCTTGTATTGATGCTATTGCAGCTGTAAAATACTGGCGTGCACAAACCCGACGGGTAAGGATACGGGAAAGCTGCACCTTGCGTGCAGAAGAACTAAACTTCAGATCCACTATGGTTACAGGTATCAAGACATGCTGTGCATTTATAACAATGCCATCAAGAAGGCAAGAATCCTTTTCTCTCGTGATTAGCAGGAACATAAGTAACTCGTACACTCTGCTTGCCACTTTTGAAAATCTAAGAAATCCACCACCACGGTTACTTCCTGAATTCCTTTCTGCTATGAAATGTAATCAGTTGTTTCAGCGACAAAAATTCCAAATATTACACTGGCCATTGATTTCTCCATGCTAACCAGTGAAGCCATAGCATCTCCTGGGTCTGAGCTAATTTGGTTATTACGATTTAATGCCCCTGACTGCAATCTCCTAGAGGAAACTGTGAATTTAAAACCATCCATTTGCTGTGTTGGTCCTTTGCCCAGAGTCTTTAAAACTGTGTTCAATCACTACATCAAAGCAATAACTAAGTCAGCCCTCTACCATCTTAATGAGAATTCAAAAGAATGTTGGCCATGACAACCATGAGAACTCACTCATGTTTTAAGCTCCAGTTTGGTCCATTACTGCAAAGTCCATTGCTTGGTCTTTTCAGAAAGGACCATTAGACAGCTTCAGCTCATCCAGAATATGTACTGCTGTTGCCAAGGAAGCTGAGCACATGACTCCAGCTCTGACCTTTACTCTGGCTACCAGTTAGGTACCAACTTTAGTATTGCTGCTTGTTTTTAGAGCTAAACACAGTGATGCAGCATTCAGCCATTATGTTCCCCACAGCTGGAATCCACCTCAAGCTCTTATATGTTCCAACATTTGCTGCTTTTCCATCTCAATTAGACTTTTCAGAAGCCTTTTCTTGAGGGCTCAGCTTATGTACTGCTACGCATTGTCCTGTTAATTTTTTTTGTTTCCTGTGTGGTTCTTTTAACTCATTTGTAAGTACTTCTGTTAAAACATTTCCTGAAATGCTTTCTCTCTTCCCTCGTTGTCTTTCCCTGACCCTGTGCGCGTGACCTTTAACCCCCAGACCTTGCTCTGTGTGGCTCCACTACCCTGGCTCTCCTACTCCTGCCGTCAGCTCTTGCTGCAGGTGATGTCGATGCTGCTGCAGGGAGAGAATGTTTCCCTGCCTGCCACAGTCATCCAGGAAGCAGTGAAGAAGGTGTGTGCGTGTCTTTCTTTCTCTCTCAATACATCAGTCTCTCTGCACCTGTTTTTCCATCCCATTCACCTGTTACCGTGGTGATGTCCCAGATGGGTGCGTGACCAACGCCAGGCTCACTTGTTCTGCTTCTGCTGTTAGGTTTTCAGGAGTGGGATAGACCCGGACCTCCTCTTGTACTTTGCCAAGGGAATGTTCAGCATGAAACAGTTTGAACAGGTGAGTACTAATGAGCACACCGACCTTGCAAGGTTTTAACTGCTGCTGCAGTGCAGGGGTGCAGTAGAATTTCCCGGTTTTGTTTTAGCGGTCAGTAAACCCCAACAGCACACATCAGCATCGATGAGGGAGTCATGAATATGTATGGCTGACTTGCTGTTCTCCTTTGCTGTAGCTCTTCCTCCCCAGTCTGCTGCTGTACCTGGAGCAGATGTTCAGTGACAAGGACCCTGTGACCCGTCAGCTGGCGTTGGAGCTTCTCACCAGCCTGATCCTGGAGAAGGCCGAGCCTCCTGCTGATGGATCCATGGCCTTTGAGAAGTACCCCCTCGTTTTCACGGGGCAGCATCTCGGGTTAGTCTGGCTCAGTCTGCAGTCGATCCCACCCTGTGTTATTGTGGACTTTGTCTCTGGTCTGCTGGGGATACTTCAGGTTGAGGTAATTCACCAAATATTTTGGTTTTCTATTTTTGTTTTTTTTTTTCTGTAGACCAGGTTTCTCTAAAGACACCATGTTTTCCTGTAAGGGTAAAGACATGGTCCCAGTGCCTTTGTATATCCTTTCCCTCATTGACCGCCCGGTGGAGCAGGCTTTATCAGATCTCTCGTACCTCTGGGCAGCCTTGGTGGTCCTGCCTCATGTCAGGTAAGCTGTGGGTCAAGTGTATTTTTTGCTCATGCATCTTATATCTTGCTGAATTCTGTTTCACGTCAAGTTTCTTCTGTGTTTTAGGCCACTGGATGCAGGGATTGCAATCCCAGTCCTGACTCAACTAATCGATCGGTTACTACAGAACGTGGAGAACGGGGCTTTTGGCAAAGGTCAGTGCTCAGGTCCTTCAAGAAGAATGTAGTTCTCTGATCGTCTTGGTTTGTTTGTCCTGACACTTTGAGATCTTTAGGAAAGTTTGTCCTGACCTTGTTCTTGGGTTGGTTCTGATCTTCCCCAGGGGGGCTCTTTGTAGCCAGACAAGCTCTGAGTACTTTACTTAGCTTCAAGGAGTCTGCTGAAGTTCTGTCTGCGGTCCCGGGCGAACGGATCCGCAGTGTGGTCCAGTAAGTGGGATTCCTTATTCACATGACATTACCACGCACTTTGTTCAGCATGTGGTACCTCAGCACAAGTTTGTGGGGAGGAGGTGCATGATCCGAGCGTTTCCCTTATGTCACTCGTGTAACAGGAAGTTCCCCACCGACCTTTCTGCTCTGCTCCTTGCTGACCTCTACTACACCAGACTGTCACTCGACGGCTGCTCCATCAACCTCTCCCAGGATGCTCTGCTGGACCTGTATCAGACACTGCACTCAAATTTGTCATCTAACGTGTCCCAGGTGCCCACTAGTAAATGTCACTGTACTCAGTTTACAGACCCAGTGAAATGTACATGTAGAGGCTGAAAGTGACCCTTCCCCCACAGATTCGACTGCTCACTCTGAGAGTTTTCACCCACTTTGCGGCAGAACTTCCAAAGAGGGCAGAGGTAAATAAATCTTCAGTATTGAAATATTTAGTTCTACCTCTCAAACCTACGAGACAGCTTAAGATGGCAGCCGTGATACTGGCAATAGTGTCAATGTCTTAGAACTTGTCTAATTTCTGACGTTTTCTAAATTTTTGTTTTCTCTACTTTTTTAAAATGCCTGTAAAGCACTTTGTAAACCCTGTGGTGAAAGCAGTGCTATATAAATAAAGATCGATCGATCGATCGATTGATTGATTAAATGAATAGTTGATGCCAAGGAGATAAGACCAACACATTGTGTTCCCCAGGCTGAGGAGGCCATGCAGTCTGTCTTTGTGGTGTGTCTCCAAGCAGAGCTAGTCCCAGCCACGGTACAGGACTATCGAGAGAAGCTGCTCCACTTGCGCAAGTTGCGGTATGACCTGGTGCAGCCCACGCTGCCCTTGAGGTCCTTCCAGGAGGTACTGAATCATCCTCCGGCTTTAAGAAGCATTTTGAGCACAGGCATACTAGGCTGGGGGGACTCCTGCTGCTTTCACAACTCCGGTGGAGGGCCTCTGTTGCTTTCATGATAAATAGTCTGACCTCAGGCTGTTACCTTCATAACTTTGTGTCTGTCTGTGCTTTAGAACCGTTCCCAGTGCAGTAGATCAGAACCTTTATGGTCTGGTTAAATTTAAGTAGCAGTGGACTCATGGAGGAACATGTATAACTGCTTTTGTTGGCTTGAATTGTTGAAGTGTGTGGTTATTTGCTGCTTGATCTTTCCCAGGTACCTCTGCGGTATCTTATTGGGATGCTATTCATCAACTTCAGCCACCTGTGGGACCCGGTGATTGAACTGTTAGTGTGAGTACCACAGCAGAGGAGAAACCCCGGCCCTTTGCTCTTTGGTGGGCCTCAGCCTGGTCTGAAGTGTCTTTCGATGGCAGGTCTCACGCCGCAGGCTTGGAGAGCAAGAGTTTCTGGAGAGTTTTCTATGAACATTTAAAGATGGTGGCCCTCTTAGCTGGTGAGTACTCAAGCTTATTAGTACGTCGGTGTGACTGTGACTTAGATGAGCTTTCTGTTTAATTGTTAATTCTATAACCTCATAGATAATAAAACTACCCAGCGTGTATTTTGTAATTTAGAGAAAGAGCTCAGAGAGGATGATGAAGATGATGGTGATGGCAGCAGAGAGCTCGGTGATGAAGTAGGGGAGAACCTGAACCCCCCTGAAGATGTGGTTCAGAGCGGGGATGTGGAAGTCCTGTTCCTCAGGCAACTGGAGAAGGCCGTGGCCAACGATGAGCGCACGGACTTCACCAACTTCCGCTTCCTGCTCTGGAAAGCCATGGCTCAGTTCGCTGAACATGTGGAGCCACGTAGCCGCGAGCTGAGTCCACTGCTGCTGCGCTTCATCAGGTGCCTGTTCCTGGGACTGCTACAGGGCTGGACAGCGCAGGCCACGGTCTTCCAGGCTTTAGAGCAGCTGCCATTCAGTTAGCGAAACTCAGCTTAAACCTAAAGCACACGTCGATCATCTTTTTGTCCTCTGCTATGCATCTGAGAACTCTGATTGGACGGAAACTGCGCAGGCCCGTCGGTCGGCCTGTAACTGATCAAAGTCTTACCCTGTTTCCTCTGGGCCCTTACAGCCAGGAGTTTTACCCAGCAGACCTAATGGTGGCTCCCACTCAGAACCTGAAGATGAGAAATGGCTCTGTCCTGCGACCTGAGGTGCCCGGCGATGAGGCTGACATGAATGCGGAAGAAGAGGAGAGAGATCTCGATGAGAAAGCCAAGCAAACTGAAAAGAAGGTCCCAAGGAGAGCAGCAACCAAGTAAGGCCTTCCTGTGATCATGCTGAATGATGCTGTCCTCCTGACGTATGTCTTCTATTGATGCTTTTAATTTACTCTTTGAAGGAGATGTCCGTGCGGCTGTGTCGTTATTCGTTATGATTATGGTGGTGTCTCTGCAGGCAGCTTATCGCACACTTGAAAGTATTTGCCAGATTCACAAACCCTCGCTCGTTGTACCTGGAGCCCAGTTTAAATAGACTCTACATGCAGGTAAGCGTGCCTCCTTCTGGCTCCTTTAGGGCTACCTGCAGGCAAAATCAGCTGCCATTTCTCAGGCAGGCTTCACCCGTTCCTACTAAAGACTTGTGCTTTTTATCCTTTCAGCTGCTTTGCCACCAGGACCAGAACATCCAGAAGATTGCCCTGGAGTGTGTTCTCACCTACAAAGATCCCCATATTATGCCCTACAAGTAAGTCTGTCACATGTAGTTGTTTACCAATACCTTTTTACTCACTCACATTGCTTGTCAGAGAGTTATTAAAAATGTTGTTCAACGGACCTAAGCTGTAATTATTTTTGTTTTATTGCACATTGCATGTGGATATCGGTATTCTGACCTGTTTCTCTGAATACTTCTCCCTCACAAAAAACACTAAGAAATTCTGAGGCTCTCTTTGTCTTCTCTGACCTTCTCTGGTTTCCACTGCTTCCTGCAAAAAATTTGGAACTTACATTTTCCAAATTCTTGAAGCACAGATCCAAGTTTCAGATTACCAGCAGTACAGGTTTATTCATCACTCATACACCAACAAAAGATGGTAAAAGTGAATGTGTGTTCTGTTTAGATTACTACGCAGAAGGCAGTCTACGGCTTTTCTCAGGAAATTGTCGGCCTCACAGGGACAAAAAAAAAAAAAAACATGAAATTGGTTGCCTAGTTGCCTGTCAGTTCAGTTCTTTGGAAGTTGTCCTAGTGTTGTTCTTTGTAATGTTTTAGTTCCTTATCACCAAAATGAGCTGAAGAGCGCCACCTGTTGAATACCACCATGGAAGCAGCTTCTGCCTGAATTCTAAGGCGCCTCTTGCAGGTTGAATTTGAATATCCATGACAGTAGCCAAATGTTTTGCTGTTTCTTCAGGGAGAACCTCGAGAACCTTTTAGATGACAAGCGGTTCAAGGATGAAATAGCACATTTTAACATCTCTGAGGATGGGGCGGTGGTGGACGCTTCTCACAGGCCACGGCTTATCCCTGTGCTCCTGAGGTGTGTGGTCACTTGCTTCTCATTAATGGTGACTCCAATGTCAGGGCAAAGTTAAGGTACCATCGTTTCTCTGGTGGACTTCTGCAGGATCCTCTATGGACGCATGCGCAGTAAGACGGGCAGCCGGTCGCAGGGCAAGGCCTGTGCCACCACTCGCTCTTCCATCGTGCTGCGTTTCCTGGCTGGCTGCCTGCCGGACGAGATGGGCCTCTTCATTGACTTGTTGCTGGAGCCCGTCAGTCACTACAGCCAGGGTATGGTGGCTAATTGCCTAATACTGCGTCAAAGACAATTAGGCGTTCTCTGTGTTACAGAGAATTGCCGCATAACTTTGCCTCTAGGGCCAGCATGGTGAATACCGACCCCTCTGGTCGGTCGGTCGCTCGCTCACTCACTTGTTCGTTCATTCTGACTCTGTAGCCTGTTCTGAGGTCACACGCTTGTTGTTTTCTCTAGGTTTGTGCCTGGCAGCAGTGTTGCATGCCATCGAAAAGACTGATGCCATCGCGGTCCTCCCCCTCGGCCGGCAGCACAGCCTGCTCAACATGGTGGATGTCCTGATCCACAAACTGGGCCACCTCATCTACCCGCATCTGCCCAAAGTGCTGCAGATCCTGCTATGCCTCACGGCCTCGGTGTCCACCCTCCTGGAGCAGAGAGACCAGGTGAGTGTGTGCGTGAGAATGAGTGAGACATCGACTCGCTGACAGCCATACAAAGACCATGAGTACCTACTGTTTTTTAACCATGCTGGTTTACATTTGGCCCGCACAGCTCAAAGCGGGTTGCATCAGTCCTCTGAAGAACCTGCGCCGATTAGGTGTCCTCCGAGTTCAGGACTACTTTGAAAGGTTCGAGACCTACAGCTTCAGCGCTGATGAGCTGGATGCCGTCTTTGAGGCAGTGGTTTGGCCGCAGGTACGAGAGATTCCCCTGCAGAGCTCACACCCCGCGGATGGCCTCAGTAATGCTCCCGTGTCATGTGATAACCCTCTGCCCGTCTAGATATGCCGCCTGCCATCCGAAGGTGCCTACACACCCACCCCACTGCTCAAGCTCATACACGTGTGGAGCAAGAATGAGAAGTGAGTGCCAGCGTCAGCTGAAAAACATGATGGGATGCAATGTAAGGAATTAAACCTGTTTCACTTGTTTTTGGTTGTTCTGCTTCTCAGGTACTTTCCCTTGCTGATGAAGCAGAGGCCCAGTCACCCAGAGAGCAATGTTCTTCTGAATGTTTTCGCCCTGCTCTCTGCCAAGAATGTGTCTCCGGCCACTATTGCCATGGTGATGGACATATCGGAAAGCCTGGTGACCACGCCTGACTTCCTGCCTACAGAGACACAGTTGCCATTGACTGTAAATGGCCGCACTTCCCCCCAGCCCAATGAAGGGTGTGACTTTGATGCAGGTGATAACTCTACACTGATACTGCCGTTTATTAGGCTGTATCTTTTTACATTGGTTTTACCTCAACTTACTTGGTCTCACGGCACCTATGTATTTTATCACCCTTTGGTCCTGAATTTTGGTGCATGTGCTTTATGCCTTATGTTAATGTAACGATTTATTGTAATTATCTCAATGCACTATTCCCCAGACTCTTTGACCATGGGTTCGAAGCTCCTCCTCCCTCACATTTCCACGTTATTGCAGTACTTCAGCAGTGTTGTCCGTAACTCTGACCGCTTGAAGAAAAAGACATTCAGGGAACAAGTTGGCAAAGAGCTTAATATACTCTCCAAGTAAGTCAGTCTCACTGTTCTTGCAGTCACTATGGACCATCTGCTGTTCCGAAGCTAAGCCAGTCAAGACTTTTGTTCTACCTAAACCGTGAACCATAATAAACGACAATTTGTTTAATTCCTGGAGAGAGCATGATGAAGATTATGGCTATCCTGAATGATCACTGTATGGCTATGATCTGCAGTCTCAATTCAGTTAATTCTACAGGTCCAGGATCAGTGGGTTTTTTGTGATGACAGGTGTGTGTGTTTTTTCTTTGTTCCAGGATCAGTAAGTTTGTGAGGGATAAAGAGCAGAGCTCCATGCTCATTAGCCTTTTGCTGCCACACCTGCAGAAACCCGGCACTGCCCAGGTATGGCCTTAGGGATAACCTCATATGTCACAGCACCCAGCTAAGTTTTCCGACATCTGTGTGTGTGTCTGGGCTAACCCATTCTCTTACCCATCTGTAGGAGACTCAGATGGATATCCTGGAGACGGTCCAGAACCTACTGAGGCACACGGCAGAACCAGAGGTCTTCCTCAAACCCCTGAGCCGCCTCTTCTCCATCATCCATCAGAAGCTTCCCCGTCAGGCCCTTTGCTCGGTCTTCCAGGTGAGGTGATTTCTGGTGAAGCCTTCACGTTTTGGTTAGGCTCCTAGGTTTGCCCAGCCCCTGTTAGCTGGCTATCCTTAAGCTTCACCTTCTGCTTCCCCTGAGTTCTGCCAGGTCCAGTCCAGAAATCAGGTGGCTCTGGTGTTGCCTTCAGGTGGGGGATGATGGGATGGCTTCATGACAACACTGCCTAACCTGTAGTTTTTCTGTGTCTACAGACGGTATCAGACCTGAAAAGTGAGCTAACGCACATCACGGACATGGCCACTCAGGTACATTTCTCCTCTGTACCCCGATTCACGTTCTATTCCCTCTCCGGAGATCTTATGCAAGTGCCGTCCGGTGTTCTGCAGCTAAACGCCTTCGACAGCCGCCACCTAGACGAGATTCACTTCGACGTGCGCCTGATGGCCTTCCAGGCTGCGACCAGACACGTCCAGCAGATGGAGACCCTGGACTTGAGCTACCTGCACGCACTTATGCACAACTGCTTTTACTCCTTTGAGGTCAGTCTCACCACATGGTCTTTACATTTGACCTCAAGCACACCTGAGTAAAGGTGATGGTCTTTCTCTTGACTCCCGTCATGCCCGAGTCTTCCTCTTGTAGGAACAGAGAATGACCAGGGTCCTCTGTTTAGTGAACGTCTTGTCTCAGGTGCAAGTGGAATGCTGATACACTATATGGCCAAAATTTTGTGTACACTCCTAATAATTAGTGGAAGTGACTAATTAAACCACAGCCATGCGATCTCCAGCAGCTAACTTTGGCAGCAGAATGGGTCATACTGAAATGGCTAATGTCTTTCACTGTGGCACCATCATAGTTTTGGAGCGTGGCTCAATTAACCCATTAACTCCCACCACTCTCATCCCACAGATTGGAGACATGTCTTTGGCTGACAGCGCCACTGTGTGTCTGACTGCCATCATCAAAAGGCTGGCCGAGGTGCACTGCAGTGAAGGGGTGTATAAGGAGGTGGTGCGACACACGGTGCTGGAGGCGGTGCGGCGAGGTTTAAGGAGTAAGACTGAGGTGAGGCCGCTCGCATCTTCAGAGAGGGCCCTTTTGGTCATGACATCATTTCATTCGTTCATAACTTCCTGCCTTCAGACCATCCAGCAGGACTACACCACAGTCCTGTCTTGCTTGATTCGCTGCTTTCCCAACTGCTCTGAGTTCCGAGACCTGGTGCAGCTCACCAACTACACCGACCCAGAATCGGACTTCTTTGAGCACATGAAGCACATCCAGGTGAGAGTATTTGAAACGTTTGGACGTACGGCACCATTAGCCGCTAAGCCTTCGGAAACACCGTGCTGTGTACCGCCAAGTCCACAGATCGATTTGACCTCCCTGACCTTTGTATCCTTCCCTTAGATTCACAGGAGAGGGCGTGCGCTCAGGAAGTTCGCGAAGCAGCTGACAGATGGAACTGTGGTGATGTCATCCCGATCTCTGCAGAACTACATCATGCCCTATGCAGTGACTGCTCTCTTCAATGAAAAGTTGCTGAAGGTAGAGTCTTGTCTGGTGGGGAAGAGCGTGTGTGTGCGTACGTGTGTTATGGGTGTGAAGAGCAAGTGTAATCTGTGTCCATGTTTCTACAGCATGAGAGCGTGACATCCGCATCTATAGAGGTTCTTGGCGCTGTGTGCAGACGTCTTACCTGGTCCAAGTACTTGTACTACCTTAAACACTTCATCCATGTACTGCAGACTGGACAGGCTGACCAGAAACTGGCGGTCAGGTACGTGTGTCTTTGTGTGGATTCGTGAGGCACGTGTGGAGTGCATTTTCCGGACTTATTCTCCTGTCCCTTCAGTCTGCTGGTGACTGTTTTAGAGGCTTTTCACTTCGACCACAAAACGCTGAGCAAGGAGATCGAAGCGGCGAAGAGCAAAGAGGCTGACGGTAAGTGAGCGTGGACGCCATCCAAGTCGCTGCTCATGTCGCTCAACTTGGCCTTAAGTGCTACTACACTTTTGGTGCTACTAGCCAGTTCTGTTTCTGATCTGCTGTTGCTGGTATGTTGGAAGTAGAAGGTGAGGAAGATGAGGAAGCTGCCATGGACACTGGTGAAAGTGACACAGAGGAGGCTGTGGAAGCCGGTGCCATGGAAACAGAAGGCACTGAGAGGGACTGTGGAAATGCACAACTAAAATCAGAACGGCCTGACTCTGGGAAGATACCGCAGCCTGTAAAGTCTGTGCCCAGTGGGCTCCCCCAGAGCAGGGAGGAGCTGGAGGTCCTGATTGCCTCTATTCAGCACACTGTCACCAAGAAGGTCCTGCCGAAGCTGCACAAGTGTCTAACGGCCAGGGTGAGGTCGTCGCACCCTGATGATGTCACTGGCAGTAATGTGTGCAGGAGGGAAGGGTCATAGGCCAGTGTTGGACAATTTTGCGAGAGATCCTTGTTCCCCCATTCTCGTTCCACAGTGTAGTTGACACCTTGTATGTATTGCTGCGACTTGCAGTGATTGTGTCTCCATATGCGCTTTCAGCTGAAAAAGGACGAGGAACACAAGCTGGCGAAGTCTAATGAGGTGGATGAGGAGGTAGTGGTGAGGGTCCCCATCGCCTTTGCCATGGTGCGCCTCTTGCAGACCCTTCCACAGGAGGTCATGGAGGCCAACCTGCCTGGGTCAGTGTTTGTGTATCCACATTGTGTCTTGATGTTGATGTGTTCTGCTGAAGAGACACCTGTATTAACCGAAAGCTGATGTCAACAGCATCCTGCTGAAGGTGTGTGTGCTGTTGAAGCACCGGTTTCAAGAGATCCGAGATGTGGCACGGAACACTCTGATCAAGATCATGGAGACTTTGGGCTCTCGCTACCTGCAGTACCTGCTGAAAGAGATGCAGAGCATTCTGGTCAAGGGGTATCAGGTGACTTATTTGTCTTATGTCTACCTGAGCCTGTTGGAATAAATGATGTGGTGATGAATGATGGAATATGAAATTTCTGCCACTGCAGGTCCATGTCCTGACCTTCACCGTGTACAAACTGTTGTCCTCCTTGAGTCCGACAATGAAGAGTGGAGATCTGGACCCCTGTTTGGATCTGCTGCTGGAGGTACACACACGTCACCCTTATAAAATGTTCTTCAGAGAACTTATTTGGGTAAAACCATTTTGTCTGTTCATTGGTTGAATATAAGCATTTTTGTGGTCAGTTTTCCATGGCTGTCTTCCTGTTCCAATGCCCGAGTAGATCTTCAACAGTGAGCTCTTTGGGCCTGTAGCAGAGGAGAAGGAGGTGAAAGGAATTGTTTCTAAGCTGATGGAGGCACGTAGTAGCAAGAGTATGGAGTCCTATGAGCTGCTGGGCCAGTTCACGGGGAAGGAGTGCATCACACGAATCATCCTGCCCCTCAAGGAGGTAGGAGGAGCCATGCATGTTTCAGCTCTGACATGAGGAAGGAGTCTGATCTTTTGGATGGTTACCATCTGGAGTTCTACAACTTTTTATTACTAGAGTTCTAAAAATGTAATCGAGCTTCCAGGGACTAACCTCCTGCGTCAGAAGCTTTGGCTTGTTTACATTTCGCCCCTTTCTCCATCTTTTCTTGAAGATCCTGGAGAACACGACCAGCCTAAAGGTGTCCCGTAGGGTACACAATGTACTGCAGCGTCTGGTGGATGGGCTGCTGCTGAACCAGGGTATGACAGCCCAGGCCATCCTGCTGTTGAGCTTTGGGCTGGTCAGCGAGAGCTTGCCTCTTCTCACACAGAAGAACAGGTATGCCACTTTCTCGTGTGTACACACACACACACACACACACACACACACACACACACACACACACACACACAGTTTACAATAAGGTCTCACATGTTCAATCTGCCATGGATCCATATTCCAAGATAAACAATACCGTATTTACATGGATCAGCAGTGAAAACTCCATGAAAGCTGAGTACCGTCATGTTACAGGGACAAGGCACTGGCTCCTCCCCCTCCAGACCCCAGACTGCCTCCTCCCAGCTGCCTGCTTCTGCCCCCCACCCCTAAGAGGGGTGCTCAGAAGGCCCCAGTCAGCAGTAGAACAAACATGCACATCCTGGTAGACACGGGACTAAAGGTAGGGGTGTTTGCTGCCAGGTGTTATTCTGGCATCCGTTTATCGTCTTTGTGCACTCGGGGGGGTTATTATTTTTAGTGAGTGTTCCGTCTGCCTGCTCACTTTCAGCTGCTCCACTTGAGTCTGAAGAAGTCTAAGGTTAACTCATCTGAAGCCCCCGTCTTGGAGATGCTGGATCCGTTTGTGCCCCTGCTGCTGGATTGCCTGAACTCCATGCACGTCAAGGTGAAAAGCTGCCCCTGTGTGCCCCTCACACCCCTGTCTGTGTGTGTGAATCCCTCGATCCCAACTTCAGACAGTCAGTCGACTCTGGACACTTTTAAGAGCACTCAGCGCTTCAGGTGTTACTGTAAGAGAGTCCAAGGGAACGGAATACGACGACACTACAGGTGTGTGTTTCGTGTGTACAGGTGATAACGGAAGCCCTGCAGGCCTTCACATGGGTACTGAAGTTTCCTCTGCCGGCACTGACGCAGAGCTCAGACCAACTGACCAAGATGCTCTTCATCCTGCTGAAGGACTACGCTAAGGCCGGTGCTGCCCGTGGGGAGAACTTCAATCTAGTTGTCAACTGCTTTAAGGTGCTTTGGAGACCAGCTGTACACATGTCAGGGGCATCTGTCTCAGTCATCAGTTGTATACAGTACCTCTATAATTGCTATACGTCTACTTTGAAGACATTTATACAAGTAAATAAAGTATCATTTTGATTGAGTCTTACATTGTTGGACATTTACATCATCACCTAGCTGTTTTATTTGCTTCCCGCTCTCTGTCAGAGTATGTTTTCGTCCTTAATCCTGGGTACCATTGTCCATTTGGTCTCTCTTCCGATCAGACTATTTCCATTCTAGTGAAGAGCATAAGCAAACAACCAGTTTCTCAGAAGCAGTTGCAGGTGTTGTTGGGATATGCTGAGGAGGACATCTATGATCGATCCCGTCAAGCCACAGCCTTTGGACTACTGAAGGTAATCCTCCAGTCCCCCCACCTGGACCATGAGTGTCCCTCACCTGTCCACCCCTTTCATGGCATGTATGAATTTCCTTTGTCTACCGCAGGCTATACTCTCCAGAAAGCTGGTGGTGCCCGAGATGGAAGACGTATTGAAGAAAGTGGCCAAACTGTCGATTACCGGTCAGAATGGACAGATCAGGTTGCAGTGCAGACAGGTCTGAGAGCCTCCCGTCTGTGTTGCTTTGATGGTGATGCTGATTAGGATAACATGTATATATTTTTTTTCTTCACAGATTTACATGAAATATGTGCTAGATTATCCCCTAGGGAAGAAGCTGAAGGCACACCTGGACTTTGTGGTAGCGCAGCTCAAGTAAGGCAGATGCATGACTGGGAATAATCTGGTGTCCGTGTGCTGTGCTTTGTGTGGTAACATAAATATGTTGGAAATATGGCACAGCACTTCTGTTGCATTGCAGTCATTACTACTTCACCTGCTCTTCCTCTTAGTTATGCGTACGACACAGGAAGAGAGTCTGCTCTGGAGATGTTGGCCTACATGTTCCAGAGCTTCCCTCGGGTATTCACACGCTTTGTATACATTAACCTGTTTACTACCCTAATCCAAAACCATCAGCATTTCTAAGGGCCATCTTCATCCTCGCGTTCCCACCAGGAACTCCTGCATGAGCATTGTGGCCTATTCTTTGTGCCTTTGGCACTGTCTGTGGTCAACGATGACTCCCCAGCCTGTAAGAAAATGGCAGCACTGGTGACCAAATCCCTGCTGGGAAAGATAGACCTGGATCACCAGAACACCATGTATGCGCTTGTCAACACCTGGCTCTCCAGTGACAAGGTGAAAAGGAAATGGTGACCTCTGATCACATGGAACATGTTAGTTGTTGTAGAAAGCCTCTGTCCGTGATCTTAGTAACCACTGACTCCTTTTCTTTAAGGTGCCGCATCAGCGCCTGGGGGCACACATCTGTGGCCTCTTTGTGGAGGTGGAAAGGATGCAGTTTGCCCACCGCCTCACTGCGCTGCTTCCGCTCATCGAGAGAGAGATCCACCCTAACAATTATGAAGATGTGGGTTTCTCATAAGCTGTTAATTGTAAACACAGATTTGTGGAAAAAATGGCTACAAACAGAGACAATCCTGATGTTTGGATTAGTTTGTAATCTCGGGGACAGTTTTACAGTTTAATTGAAATGCATACGCCAATGGTTACCCATCGATAGTAATGATGCTTATTCATGTCCACTAGTGCAGTATGGGCTCTTTAGACGGCATGTGGTTTTGAGTATCCAGCCTGTGACTCTGTCCATCAGATCGACGAGGAGGTGGACGAGAAGGCTGCTGATAGACTGCTCTTCAGCTTTCTGGTGCTCCTCACCAAACTCATCAAAGACTGCAGCTTCCTTCAGCTCCATGAGCCAAGAGAAACCCTCGCAAACATTTGGAGTAAGACTGGGGCATGCAACCACTCGCACAGCAGACAGTGAAGGGTCATGAAGACAATTTCATGCCGAAAACATATCTATTTCACAGATTTTGACCTTTTAAATGTCTTGACTATATTTAGTTTGGTGTTAAGCGGTAGAGTTGACGTGTAACACAAGTGCTTGATGGTCATGGATGGATGGACATGATGCACCCTTTTGCTTCTTCAGGTCATGTTCACGCTCACCTGCGATATCCTCATTTCTGGGTGTGGCTGACAGCCTCCCAGGTGTTTGGACAGCTGTTTGCTAACCACAAACCTGAGGAGTTGGTTGGCCAGTGGAGAGATCAACAGGGCCAAGTTCCGCCCAGTGGGCCTGTAGCCACAGTGTTCCTGGTAACTGACCTTGACAAGAAGGTAAGGTACAAGAAGCTTAAATGTGCTTCATGAGTAATTGCTGCAAGGGGTGTACTGCTGTATGCTCAGGCAAACAGTTGGCGCTGTGTGTGCCTCTGTGGGTTGACCGAGTGCCCATGTCCGGAAGGTCACTGGTTCAAATCCCATGTCACCTTTGGGCCCTTGAGCAAAACCCTCCATTCTGCACTCTATTCCAAAATACCTGCTGTCACATGTATATAGAGAGCAAGATGGGATGTTTGAAAACTAGCCAATTTCCATACTAGGTTGAATAAAGTACGACTTGACATGGCACAAGATTAAGGAAGCTGGCCTTACGGCTATTTTGAGTGAGATTCCCCACTGCTTTGAAAATCAAAAACACAGTACAGTAGTTTATACTGGCTCTTTTATATCTTGCCAATTTTTTGTTATATGAAACATTGCTTATACAAAACTCTAATTTATGTGTACCTTATCTGAAAGGTTTTGGATGTCGTATGTCTCTGCACCTCCAGTAAGAACCATTGTTAACTTATCTCCCTCCTCTTCTCAGATGAGAGAACTTGTCCTGTGCTTCTGTCATCAGCTCCAGTCCAAGTTCCTTGACGCATCAATGGGCGAGCAGGTAGGAAGTCTCCAAAACACCATCTTTTATCCTGATGGATCCACTTGAGGCCTTCTGAGGTGGAATGACAGTGGGCTTCATTGCCATGGCAACAATGGCGGGCCTCTCGACCAAGACAATCAATCCTTGTTTCGTGTCCCTTGGTTATATCTTGCATGTGATCATTTCAGACACAACTGAGACATGTGGTTTGTGTCATGCAATGTTTTTAGGTTCCTCCTTGTAAAAGAAGCTCACCGATAGATTCTAAAATTTTAGTAGAACTAGCCATTGCGTGAAAATTAATACGTGGTTGCTGTGTTAGACCCTTTTTCGTCTTTAATGCCTGTGTTGTACATGGTGTGAAATGGAACTGATAATGTCCCAATACTAGATAATGGAAACCCATTCACACACCTGGCTCAAAAGTGTTATCAACGGAAGGCCCTGTGGTCTGCTTTTCAAGACTTCATCAAGCCAGATTACGTGCAGATACAGTACATTAGACCTACTGACCCCAGCACAGCTAAACAACGCAGCAGGGGGTACAGATCAAAACATACAGGAATAATGCATAGAGGCAGGCTTATCCATGAATTCGTTCATTTGATGTGACAGGGAATATAAATGACTGCATTTGGCTGAATTCCCAGTTGGTTTGTGCTAACCGTGAGTGAACTGCTTTCCTAGTATCAACAGGGTGTTTTTCTTTCCTTTTGTCTGCTTTAAGTTTTGATTGAAATGGGACCTCTGCTACAAGCTATGCACATTTGAAGCTGAATGGCAGCAGATGGCTGACACTGTTCCTTTCTGTTCCAAGGTGATAAAGAACTTGCTGTTTGTGGCAAAGGTCATATACCTGATCTCACCCGAGTCTGAAACAACTAATGGTGAGGGGGATAAGGAGCAGGAGGAAGATGAGGAAAAAGATGATGACGAGGAGCAGAAGAAGCAGCGGCCTCCCTCTTTGCTGTGGGTGATGAAGAAGTTGTCAGTTTTGGCAAAGAGAGAAGCAGCAGATACACCCAAAGTTCCACTGAAGGTGAGTTAACTCTTACTAGGGGAAATTGCACTGGCCAATGAAAAGCAGATAACTTTTACTCAAACTGATGCAACGTGAGACACTATTGTTAACGCAGTCTCTCTGTCTTGGCAGAGAACATGTGTGTTTAAATTCTTGGGTGCCATGGCGATGGACCTGGGCAAAGAGAGGATTGGACCGTATCTGAGCACCATCATCGCCCCACTCTTCAGAGAGCTGGAGAGCACCTATGCAGAGCAAGGTGGGCCTTGCAAAGTCCAAGCAAGGGGTGGCCCACGGAGGTTGCTGAATTTGGCTTGATTGAATTAGGCTTCTAATTCTAGTCTGAGTTGTAAAGGCACTACTGCATGGTAATGGTCTATTAAGCAGTAGTGGATTTTTAATTGAATTCAAGTTCATTTTGTTCAGTTTAAAATCACATAAGGAAATAAACCAAATGAGGTGGAAGCTGTTTTGAGTATTGGTTCTTCAGTTCAGAAATTAAAAAATGTAATTAATGAAGCCAAGTGCTCATTTGTGTCTGGCTTAAGATTTTGACTGGAACAAAGAACTAGTAATGGACAATGATTAACCAGGATGACTAACCAAGACGTGACCATCATCTTTATCGGCTGTTTTTTTTTTTTTTGCTGCCGACTTGTATGAAGTTAAGAGTCTTGCCATGTAATCACAGTCCTACTGTGACATGGTCTACTATGGTCTTTGTCCTAGACCCCACTCTGAAGAACCTGTCACAGGAGCTGATTGAGCTGCTGAAGAAGCAGGTGGGCCTGGAGTGTTTCTCCCTGGCCTTTGCTGCTGTGCAGAAGGAGGCCACGCAAAGAAGGGCAACACGCAAGAGGCACAGGGCGATGCAGGTGAGTCGCCAGACTAGCACCATGGATGAAGCTAAGCAGCGTGACTTTCTGTCTGGTCTCACTGAACTGATGCAGTAGTGTGCACCTATGAGGGTAAACTTACTTCTAATCTTGTGGCGTCAGGAACGTGTTGGCTTAAAGCAGCGTAGAGCATAGTGTTAGGGATCTGTCACCATGTCTGGAAGGGAGTGGGTTCTGTGTGGGGTCAGCAAAGCAACTGCTCCAGGGATGTTGGATGCTGACTGACCCACTCTCTGACTCTTGGCTCTCCTCACTTGGATATTGCTTTGGATAATAGTTTCTACATGAATGACAGGCTAAATCCTGACCAAAGCCATAACTGTCCTCTTACATGTTCTGACAGGCTGTTGCCAACCCTGACATTGCAGCTAAGAGGAAGCTGAAAAAGCACCAAAATAAGATTACAGCTAAAAAGCGAAAGATTGAGATTCTGCGGCCAGGATACAAAGCAAAGAAGAGTCGCAGTCACACACTGAGAGACCTGGCCATAATGCAGTGAGAATCCTGCAGGCAAGGGCTCTGACTATCAGAAGATGGTGTAAAGTTGCAATTGCTATTGCATTTTTATATTAAAGATGCTTGTTCTGTACAATTGTGAAATATTTAAATTTCTCATGGTAAGACCAACTGGACCGTATACTATAATTGGGCAAATGTGAAGCTTGGGTGGGCCCCAGTGGACAGACCGGGTACTGCACATACTAGAGTCCAGGAATAAATGCTGGTCGATAAAACAGGCCAGATTTTGAGACTGGATTTATTGTGAATTCATCTCCTTTTTACAATGCACTCCACATTTAAGCCCATAAATAAATAAGCAGAAATGTTATGGAAAATCTAACCAGTTAGTGTTAACTAAACCATACTAGTGAAACTGCTATCCAAAGATCTCCAGTTTTGTACAAGGAAATTAAAAAGGAAGAAAGATTGGTACCCATATAAAAGAGTATCACACAGAGTGCCAGGACAGCTGTGTAACCAGGAGACCATCGGCACCCACCCCACCACCACACTGGCTAATTCAGTGTCCTTCCTCTGCTACTGCAGCTTCTTCCCTGGGTTGATATACAGTCCTGCGTCTAACTGGGGAGTATTTACAGGGGGTGGGGGGTGTATCTGAAGGTCACTGCTGACATCACTGTCTACTCTTCAGTGATTCCACTAGCCTGGGAGAGATGAAGAAAAATGAATAAGGCCTGTATCTTAATGAGCCTAATGAAAGGTCAGAAGTGATACAGCTAGTTATTTTTCAGATGCTCTTTGATGCTGGCCTTCACTCACCACTCCATGGCCTCATCCAACCCTGTACCCTTGGTTGCTGATGTTTTGAAGATCTGCCACTTCCTGTCCTTGAGTGCAGGTAGCCCCAGTGAGTTTGCCACCTCTGTAGGTGTCATGGCCTGTTCCATGTCCTGCTTGTTGGCAAACACCACCAGGATCGCCTTCTTCAGCTCCTCTTCCTGCAGAGAGCAGGCATTAGCCCACTAACACTTCCTCTGGATTGGGGTACAGAGACCCTAATCCCACCAATAACCTGTTACCAGAGCACTCTTACCTCCAGCATGGCAACCAGCTCTGACTTGGATATTCCCATCCTATCCCGGTCACTACTGTCCACCACATAGATCACTGCATCTGTGTTGGAGTAGTAGCAACGCCAGTATGGCCTTGGGAGGCAAGGTGACATCAGGATTGAAAGTTGTTGGAAAAAGCTCAATCCACATACTTCTTGACACTACACATGGATTTGACATGGGAGGTTGCATGGAGAGCAGGACTCATCATACCTGATACTGGTCTGACCTCCAAGGTCCCACACCTGAAATTTCAGATTCTTGTATGTAACAGTCTCAACGTTGAACCCAATAGCTGGAAACAACCGCATGTGATTGGGTTAGATGCCAGTATCACAACGTTGCAAATTTTCCCAATATTAAGTACTACAGCTCTGATCGACACGTTTTATATGGTATACATTTAGAAGCAACATACAATCCGTATCCTAATTCTACTGTAGGCAGATGTGCCGGAGAAATGTTCTAAATGATGCAAGCAAAGATAAGTGATAAGGCAGCTTAAGTTAAGCTTCAGTGACTATACGTACTCGGAATGGTGGTGACAACTTCTCCAACCTGAAGCCTGTAAAGAATGGTGGTCTTTCCAGCGCCATCCAGTCCAAGGATCAAGATCCGCATTTCTCTGGAGCCAAAGAGGCCAGAGAACAGACTGGAGAAGAACCCGCCTGTGGGGAGGATCCATAGATGTGGTTACGGTCCAGCAGACTTAAAGAAACTGAAGGATCATGCTTAAATGGAACTCCTTTTTCGTTACCTCTGACGACGCTGATTAATAAATTCACTGACTAGAAAAGCAATACGCTGCCTTTTCTCTACTGCAGTAGAATAAAACGTATAGAAAGAAGATCACGAAAGCCGCCGCCTCCGCACTACGCCCAGCTAGCCTGAAGCCAAGGCTCTTCGGACGACAGGACAGTGAGCCACATGCACCATTGCTAAATAACGCTAACTGGGAGTACTGATCTGCCTTAAACACAACATTTAGCTGGTGTCACCAGTGTTACACGCTAGTCCATTTCCTGTTATTACCAGGTCATTGAATCGTTGGGGAGAATATCACATTTGCAAAACAAAAAAAAAAAGAATAATGGACTGCAGTCTTATAGTGTCCGCCGAAAACCTCATAGTTCTCTTTAATAATTTCTATTCCTTACCCATATTTCCCAAGTCCTAGTCCTTCTTCGACCGGATAGTGCAAACACAGCGCACTCCACTCGGAAACAGCGTGACGTGTCCCCTAATTCAAGGTAAATACATTCGTCACTTCTCAGTAGACACTTTCGAGAAATCGTGCCAAAGTTATTAAGCTCAATCTAATACAATGCTGCATTTATCTATAAGTAAATTAATAGTGTGATTTTTTTTCGATACTTTATGTCTTTAGGAAGTCCTTTTAAAACAAAAGTTGAATGTGCTTTTCGTTTTCGCGTTCACTTCCGCTACGCCGCACTGAGCTGCGTTCCTCTTCTGGATCTAAAACTGATTGGTTTACGTTTACCGTCGAGGTGCTTCTTACCGATAACCTAGGGTGGTAAGACCGCCTCTCAGTATTTCAGTCCTGTCTGCTAATATTACACCCTCAGGAAGTCATCACGAATGTGTCATAGAAACGGCTCCTTGTGACGTCTTCGTAGAGCATTAAGGCTCTGAAGAAAATGTTTAACTGTGATGATAAGCAGGAAAATTGGGGGGTCGACAATGAATAATGCTCCAGAGCGTAGTCTTAATTAACTAACAAACTACAAGTTACATAAACCAAACACTTTTCACTAACGTTGAAGGCCAAAATTGTGATTGTGAATATTTATTAACTTTTTGTCAGAAGTCACGACTTCAAAGCGCTAATGTGCGGTTTTATGAAAAAGCCGCGTTGGTAGCGTCGAAATGTCAGGCCCCGTGTCACACGTGATCATTACCGTAATACAACGAAAGCGCAATGCTTTCTGAAGACTGGTGCGACCGCGCCGTACAAGATGGACGCTGTAGCTTTTTATTAATGCTTTATTACATTCTGTCAGCAAGTACAAACAGAGCAAAAAACAAACTATATACAAACCATCCAGAGGGTACATGACTATATCAATCACAAGTAGTACAAGTGTCACGTTATAGAAAATCATTTCAGTCCAAAAATAAGAAAGTAGAGCATAAAGAAATTGTTTTGACTGCCTTAGCATTCTCAGAATTCTTAATTGTGTTTAAGTATTGAATGAGTTCTTTTTGGAATACGCAGAAGAGGTGGGTTGCTATAGCTATAGCGGTGTATAATGCCGAATGATTCGCGTAATTTATTACCGTAATACAGCAAAGGGGCAAGCGATTTATGAAGACTGCTGCAATGGCGCCGTATGAGGTGGATGCTGCAGCTATGGTAATGTATGATGCCATCCAGGTTTCGGCACTAAAGACGAACTGTTCTCCGCTCCTCATCAAATCTTTAGAAGCCTTGCTTTGATTCACTGTATATTGATGAGTTTATTTCATTCTGCTGTCCTCGTGCGACGTTTCCCCTCCATGATAACAGATTGTTATTGTAATTTTTTTATCAGCTACAGTAACTGAAACTGTTCCACTTTTCCTAAGGAAGCATCAAGTACCCCACATGTACTAACTTCCCACATTTCATTACTTCATTTAGGTTAATACAGCAAAATTGCTATTTATGTGAATTCAGCCCCCTGAGTATTTACATTTTCATATCTATACATAGCTAGTGGTTTTATCTGAAACAGGGAATCTCCTAACAGGTGAACCTCCGAGTTCAGCACATAGTGGATCAATGTTCCAACCAAGGGATGGGTACTGCAGGTAAGAAACATTTCCTTATATTTTCTGACCAAGAACGATAATAATGAAATGATCAAATTCAAAGCAAACCTCCAAAAGTTACATATGAAATTTCTGTTAACAAGTAAAAAAAAGAATAAAAACAATGGTGATTTACAATGGATGTTTATCACAATTCACTCAGTTCTTTACTCAAGATCCCAGGGATGCAGGTTCACATTCTCCTCGATACAGTTTGACCATGCCGTATGCCCCCCTTTGTTTTATAATCGCCATAGTAAAAACATGTCCAGCTGTAAGTGGCAAATTATTTTGAGTCGTTTTGGATAGAGGTGTCCGCTAAGCAACCAATTGTATATGTCACAACTGTTAGTGAATTACTATATTCTTGTATTGTTTTCTAGTATTTAGCCGTAAAGGCATGCTCCATGCAAACACAAATCAAGTTTAGAAGAAGGTCAATAAGAAGCTTGTTTTAAATGCATTTGTTGGGTAAGTTAAATTTTAGGGTTTCTGAAAGAAAAAGAGAAGGGTCAGGTTAAGTTTAGCAAATTATGGGCCTAGTGAACCAAGTAATAGTCATTTTCTGTTGTTGTTCCTGAGAAACAGTTTAGTGAAATCTGAACCTTGCTACACTAGCAATACACATTTCTCCAGGTAAATAGTAGTGACACGGATGCCACAGGTGAGCAGTAACTGTAATCTGTTTTAATCATTACTATTACTATTGTTTTGTTTGTCTCATGCTTTTATATATCAGTATGAATAGCTGGATGATTAACAGAATGACGTCAGGTTAAGTACCTTGCTTTAGAGTGAAAGTCACAGAGCCCCACCAAAACAGAGAACCCATCTGGGGACTTGAACCAGCAACCATCAGGCTACAAATCTGTGTTCTGTCTTCTCCGTCTTTGTTAAAAAATAATAAATAGGACATGTAATTGATCAAATGCTGATTTCCCTGTGGAATCTTGTAGCATCAACCTCAAATTCATCAGTCATATACGCAGATTGCTATACAAGAGGTTTCCAAGACAAAGTAAAGTATAAGTAATATAAATGCCAAAATCATGTACAGCTTTAAAAATGATAGATAAAATGTGTATACATATATATAATATAAAATATATATATATATATATATATAAGCTGTATATACGTATATACACTGTATATACACAGTGCTATGCAAAAGTCTTAGGGAAAGAAACACAGAATTTTAATTCTGTGTATGTTGGTGTAGAATTGTGACTTTGTGCCTGTCAAAGTGTGACTGTTAACATATTTCAAAACATCTCGGGTCAGTTTAAAATTTATAGTTACTGTTCAGTACAGGCTTGTATTTGTTGAACTCAACTATGAGTACACCCGGTTTGGGTAATTAATACTTTATAGTAATTAACTAATTAAGTTCACTAGTTAAGTGAGCTGGTGGTGAAATGTAAAAAATACATGGAATGGCTGGGGTGTTCTATAGAGGAGAGGCTTGGTATCCAGTCGTGTTCTTACAGCCATCTAAGCAGATATCAGTGACAAGTTTGGAGAACAGAAGAAATTGTTAGTTTTTATTGTGTTACTGTTTATCAGTATATATGCTGATGTTAAATTGTTTTTTTTTTCTGAGCAAGTATGCAGTTACTGTCCACATAAATGGCCTTAAACATTTTTGTTTGCCTGCCTCAGACTTTTGGACTGTACTAGACATGACGAGTGCTTATGGTCACTCTAATTCTCCCAGCATTTAACACCTGTGGTCCAGTGCAAATTGTGGAAGTGAATTACAAGATAATTGGTGCAAGAGGAAATGGATGCCCAGCTACAGAAGGGAGCAGAGTGTCGACCTGGGGCTGTCTTGCTCTGCCCTGCCTCCTGTCACACAGACACGAGGAAGGCCTGCACAGGCACCCATCCTAACTGCAACGTTGGCTCTCTTGGCGAAATCGTTAATGCCCTGCTGCGGCTTTGGGTGACACAGATCTCGGTGGCATTGTTAGCCAGATTATCTGGCTCTGGGCACTTCTTTATTTTCTTTCCACGCCAGGGAAACAAAGAAGTGGAGTGGAGGGCAGGTACTTTGTGGTTTGTGGGGCTCTTCCTGTATTAGTGTTGATATTGCTTGTCCTTTTGAAAAGGGCTTCAGAGAAGAGGAAGGAAAGAGCTTTTGTTCTATGAGATAAAAATCATGTCCCACCTGGTTTACTGGCACTTGTAAACATCCAGCTTTGTCCTGGTCACATGAGTGTCCTCTCTGTATTTGATGCAGTATGGAGCCCTTCATATTCCCTTTGTAATGTCCGCCACTCATGACTGCAACATTAATAGTGAAACGCAGACTGCAGTAATGTACATAAACATAGGTAAAGGCATGCAGATAGTGCTAAGTTGCAGAAGGTACATGCTGTAACTGTGAATATTAAAGAGACACGTTTATTGTGAAGAAGTGATCAGATTCATATTTGTGGACTGTCTGACTGCGGCTGAATTGTTGTTCTTCTGTGAGATGGTGTCGTCCCTGATGTGTCTCAGGGCACAGCCTTATTTACTCCTTGGCAGAATTATGACGGTTCACCAAGTTAGCTTAGAGTCACACATACTGTCGAATGTCAAACGTTCCTGATGCCCACACTTGTCTCCAGTTGTCCATAGATTCTGCACCAGAAAATTCTGCTGCAATTTGTCAATGTGACAGTTCATTTGGGCAAAACTTACCAATAGGATTAATGTCAGGCTAGGTGGTGATTTGATTTCAGTGTCAACAGCAGATTCTTGGAAAACATTCACACATGCATGCACTCTGGAATTCCTTCCATGTAGAAGAAAATGTCAGCAACATGTTTACTGTGGCATAAGCTTTTCCTGCATGGCTGCGGCAATCTCTGCATATCCAGCCTGGAGGCACCGCTGGCCTTAATCTTTCCATCTTGCTGGCCAGGTGGCAAATCTCAAACTCTCTCCCTCTGAAAGGGGAAGTGTTAGAGGCCGTCAGTTGATATTTAAAAATTCTATCACCAGCATGTTGAGAGTGTTCTCAAAAAGTAGCTGTTTGTTTGGAGAGCTTCGTGAGACTTTTTAGACAGGGCATGCAGCCTAAAAGCAGGTCTGACACAAGCAGGGGTTTTGTATACACTAGAAGAATATGATACCCACCCTTTAATTTTTGAGCATGCAATTTTCAAAGCCTAAATGGTTTTGGTTTCAGAGCATATTTAAACAATCTTTTTGTATTTCATTTACAGAATATTTAAGAAAGTATTAATTCTGAGGCTATCCTAAAATTTCTGGCCATCTAGCAGGATAAAATTGACTATATGTTTGAGCGTTAGAGTGATTTTTCTCTGTCATGTTGTGGAGGTAGCCCTGGCCTTTGAGGAAAGCAGCTATCTTGACTTGAATATAGAAGTCCTTGAGAAGCTTGGGAGATGGAAGGAAGGGGCCTGTCTCAACACTGCGTGTGGCTGAGAAATGAGATTGACCACCTAAGCCTCTTATGAGCTGCTTTGACTTTCTGCTGTAAGGTCATTCATGGAGCAAGATGGTCTATTTGTCACTGTAAGTGAAGAGAGAAATGGTAATGTATCGGGTGCTGTAAGCCCAAGGAAAGAAATGGTTAAACTCTCTGATGTAAAGATCTCTAGAAAATGTAGGCCTAAGTAGTGAAGAAGTGGCATTATTCTGTTCACATTGCAAACATTTTCCTTCCTAAAATGACTTATTTAGTGCTTAGTGCTCATCAGATCTTGAGAACTGGACCAGAACCTTATTGAGCTGAATTACAGTGGGACCCTGGAACTCAGTGAGTGAGCTAAAATACGTGAAAAGTAAAATTCATATGTTACATGCAGCTTCTCACGGTAACCCCTAATAAACACTACACTGTACCAGACTAATAAGGTACATGCAGAACTGGATACACCATATGCTATATCGAAATAACTCCAGGGTTTATAGGCAACAGTTTTGAGTTCCCCTTGCAGGTTCCGGCCCCAGTACTGTTATCTGTGTGTTTTACATTTTTCCAGGAGGGTGCGTTACCTGTCTGGGTTGGATGTACAGCGGTAAATGTACACGTATGTCATATAATCTGTTTTAATTAACATCTAAGAAGAACACATCAACCAGTTTTTATTTTATCTAGGCTAGCTCTTTTTGAAATAGAGAATTGTACATAATCTCCAAAAGGAATTTAAAAAATGTGAAAGAACTTCTTTCCACCTCCTTCTTAAATCAAGACACAGCATAATGAAAGTCCTGTGAGTCCTTCTGGGAAAATGAGAAGTGTTTTTAATGTGTTGTAATAAATCATTCCAAGGTTGACGAACGTCTATATGATGCTAGTCAATAGTTCATGAAGCTGCAGTGTCCTCAGCATTGTTTTTGGTGTTCGCTGGTTTCTGTGTTATCTTATGTATTGGAACTGAATTATGATCAGTCTCACAAACACAAGCATTGTAATGTGAACGTGCAGTCAGCAAAGACATTACCATGCAAGCCTGAAAAAGTGGTTAAAAGATGCATTGATGGATGGATTGACTGCCACTACATTTTCTTAAAATTGCTATAGTAAAAAAAAGTTTTCTTACTTTTTAGATCAAAAATAAAACTAATTTCCTATAAATTTGCAGTTTATTTGTGAATGAGTTCGTAGCAAATGGTTTTTTGCCCAAATTGCATCACATGGCAGAATATCCCAGGATGCACTGGAGCATGCATACATACTGTGAAGGAAGGTGATGTTTAGGTGTATGTTTGCAGCAGGCGACCAGCCTGGTCGGCGTGATAGTCATGGGAACTGGGGGACTGTGGGTGGAATATCTGATCTACATTTACAAAAAGAGAAGTTTACCCCTGAGCTCTGATCCTGTCGTGAGGAGGTGACGTTGACATATTTAAAACGACCCACGTCTTTATCTGATACATCACTTGTTTGGAGGGACGTTGTAATCGTATATATATGCCTGCATCCTAACTGGCCCAGCATCAGTTAATCGGCAGGCATCAAGAATGGTGAGTTATTGCTTTCTATTGGTAAACAGTTACTAATTAGGTCTGTTCAGTTGTAGACAGCAGAAGTTGTTATTGTGGCTTTCCATGCAAACACTCATATACAAATACCGATATCAGACGAACTTTCTAAGTGACATTTGATAATGAATTAACTGTGTATGCTGTTAGAATTGTCACTGGCAGCCTCCAACTTAAAGGTTATCGAAAGCCAGTATGTCTGTTTTTTGATATAATCTTTTTCTATCTGCATGTCACTTTCAGAATGATTTGGACCAGGACCACTTTAGCCAAGAGTTCCAGGATGCCATAGATGTAATTCAGCGACACTCCAGCGACCCTCAGTATGAGCCAGGTACAGGTTTTCCTGAGCCCTTTGAGAGCAGACATGCCTAAGCACACAGTCAGACAGAAAGGGACATATGCCCCTGCATTGCCAAATGCTGCATTGATACTTGTTTTATGTGAATCAGTAGTATCCTGTAAATTCTCATCTTCCCACTTACCTCTCTCACCTCACACTCACTGTCAGTTATAATTCTATTGCCTTTTTTTAGACAAATTCATTTAGAAATCATCTTTTGGTTTTCACTTCATAGAGTGTGGACGATGGTGTTTTCTTTCCCTCCACTCAGTGTGCAAATATTTTGAGACCCTGGGAGGTCAGGGTTCGGCTAGACAACCTGGTGGTCCCTGTTACCCTGTGAATCCTGCGCCCAGCATTTCAGGGCCCGTGTATGACTGGAGTGAGCCACCTGTGAGTATGCAGTCCAGCTGCGTGAGATATTACACCGGATTCTACCCAGCAGAAGATATGTCCAGCCCTCCAGCCTGAGTGCGACAGAAACACATACAACATAATCATATAAAGTATGACACCTACATAAGTAAAAGACAGTAATATGCTGTATCTAATGTAGGTGTCTTTGTGAAGTGTTCACACGAGTCACCTGACCATTCTTTCACCCAACCTCAGCCCTGGAGCTGCACTGTTCCTGAGAATGCCATTGCCTCTTCCACGGCCTTAGAAGCACCTCAGGTTTACCCTGTGTTTCCCTCACAGCGGAGTGGGAAAGGTGGGTTTCGGAGGGTTTTCTTGATTTTTTTTTTTTTTTTGTGATTATGTCAAAACAGTAGGTGTTGACCCTGAATAGCCTGACTATGACAGGTCGGAAGAAGCTGCGTCTCTATGAGTATCTACATGAGGCCCTGCATGACGCCAGCATGGCGGACTCCATTCAGTGGGCTGACCGCGGGAGCGGCACCTTCCACTTTGTGTCGAAGAACAAGGAAAGACTAGCAGAAAGCTGGGGCAAGCGCAAGGGCAACCGCAAGACCATGACCTACCAGAAGATGGCGCGTGCCCTGCGTAACTACAGCCGCACCGGTGAGATCGTCAAGATCCGCCGCAAGCTCACATACCAGTTCAACCCCGTGATCCTGCAGAGGCTGAGCTCTGGCCCCACATCGTGCCACGCCCCCAACCACGCCCCACGAGACACCCCTCTCCATCAGTGTGGCCCTGCTGAGCAGGTCTACTATGAGACACTGCCGTCAGAATGGCATGGCTGGTACGCACATTATCCCTGTGGCAACGACTATGACCTCACGCTTAGGCTGGCTTAGCATGGTCAAAATATGTAACCACTGAAACCTTAGTAAGGACAATACTAATGATGCAAACTACTATAATTCCTCTGTGAAAGATGTATGAAATGGTGAACTAAATGTTGCTGAAAGCTGTGATCCAAGGTGCTTTTGTGTGTCACTCCCTGTGTGTCTGGTCCCTGTGAAAATTTGTTCTTGTCAGTCTGTGTTCCCATATGTGTGTGTTATAGTCCCTCTGTTACCTGGGTGTGTTTTCTGTTCCGACATTTAGAGCTGCATGCATGGCTTCTTGTAGTACTATCACTTTTTTAATATCCACTACAATGGTGCATTGTTCACAAATATTGTAAATACAGATTACAATTCATTTTGAGTCTAGTTACCTTGTAAGAATAAAAGTTCTTTTGTTTAGTTTTTGTATGTTGGCGAAATCTGGCATTTTGATGAAATGACGTACTATATTTTATTATGATTATCAGTTGTTTGTATGCTTGTATCGTTTGACCCCAAACCAGTTTAAGCTCCTTGCTAGCCAGTTTAAGAAACCCTGGAAATAGATGTGTATTTTTGCTCCATGAATATTTCGAAAGTCGGCCCTTCAAAGTGGCTCTTCATGCTGAGATATTTATTTGGCATTTGTTTTGCACTCTTTGCCTTTTAAGGTCCTGTCTTTTCTATGTTTTGAATCTATTAATAGAATGTATTTTTGGAGAAAAACAATAAAATTATGTACATTAAACGCATGTCCTGAAGTTTCATTTAACTTCATTTTTAATTCAGTTTATATTTATAGTGTCTTTCACGGTTTCCTCAAGGTACTTAATAAGAGTGTGTTAATTACAATATACATAGATGACAAAGTACAAGGCCAACTGCCCCCCCACTCTTAGGCATGCTACCATTATAGGTAAAGATATAAGACCATTGTATATTGTAATGGAAGTTACTGACATGTAGTGTTTTAGAGCTTTAGTAAGCAGTGGAAGTGTACCAAAAGGGAAATATGACCATATAAGGAATATGTATTTACTGAGCCTACACAGGTGGCTTAGGGTCTGAAGGACACGGATGGCCATGAGGCTGGTTAGAACTAATTTGTTTCAGCCTTGAGATAGCGAGATAAGGAACAAAGAGTGTGGAAAACAAGGGTACTTTGAAAGAAGAAACATATATAAGTCTGCTTAAAGAGTTGCTCGGCAGACTTGAGGGTGTCGAGGGGGGACTCCTCTTGTCTCGGCTTATTCTGTGCACTGAATAACCTAGGTAATAAAGGTTTTTTGCTGTCTCTAGACTCAGAGTTGACTGTTTTTCCACCACAATATTCAAGGGGTAAACTGTGGTCAGTTCCATTATGTGCAAGCCAGTTTGTCTTGCTGATCCTCATAAAATCTTCTATTTTGTAGACTACTGTACATCAACAATGTCACTCTTGGACTGGTGGAACTAATACCACATCCAACTTGGACATGTTGTTATATGACTTGTTTTAGTGGAGATCAAATATATCCTAAATTCTCCCAAAATTAGTGCATTTAGAAATACATATGCTTGGTGGGTATTATTCTGCTGTTCTTCAAACAGTATACACATACTGTACACAGTATGCTTTGTATATAGATAGCGTAGAGTTGTGGAGTTTATCTTCACCCATTAGAGGGCAGTAAAACACCTGTTAATTTAAAGTTTGCATTAAAGCATGCAGGGTGGCATTGTAGCTGAAAGAGTAGTGGTGGTTCCATAACACATGGAAACTCAGCACATCCTAACCAGAAGCAGGATTCAAACCTCCAGCTCCAAAGATGTGTGGCAACAACGTTAAAAAGCAAGCCAGCCTGGCGCCATACACCCAGTGTGAAATTGTTATTTGCATGTTGGTGAACACCAATGTGGTTTACTTTAAAGTAGCTGGAACTTAACTGGAATTTACGTTATGCTATCATAATGTTTTCTTTTCATTATTCGGAGTTTGACAAAGCACTTCAAATGCTTCACTCCTGCATGCTGACATTGAGCACAGCAGAGTACTCTCTGTCACAACATGAAGCTGTCATCAGTGAGTAACTGACCTGTAATCTTAGCCAGCTGATGAAACCCTAATCATTCACCCAAGTAGTCAGGTATATTTATTACAATATTTATTGCAAAGATGCCCCTGCATTCTTCATTCATCCATCCATCCATTTAACTGCTCGTCCTGTTTAGGGTCACCTGGAGCCTATTCCAGATGGCATGAGGCACAAAGCTGGGATGCCAGTCCATCGCAGGGCATACACACAGTCATTTACTATGGGCAACTCAGAGACGCCAACTAGCCTAGTAGTGAAATGACTTTGGATTATGAAAGAAAAAAAAAACAGAATACCTGGATGAAATAGAGCAGAGGTGGGATTCAAACACACAATGCTAGAGGTGTGAGATGTTGCTCCCCCCCCCCACAAAAGCACATTGATAGTAGAGTAAGGGGGAATAATGCCATAAGCTCATTTTAGTTATCAGTTATAACCAGGTATAGTTTATAACTTATTCCCTGTCAAGTATGATTTAATGACATTCAAGTTAAGAATCAGAATACTTTTGAATTTTGGTTTTAATTTCTAGTGATGACAAGATTTAGAGACAAGTTTTAGCCATAAGATATATATGTAGTTAGTTTCTGTATATTCACAAGATTTATTCATGCATTTGAGTTTTTGTAAGATTTCAACCTGATTACTTGGAAGTAAATCTGTTGTTTAAAAGTTTGCAAAGTAAGTTTGAGTTAATTGAGCACCTCATTCCTAGTCGAAACACAGGGAAAACTTTACATTGCCTAATGCCATGATGCTCCAAGAAATGTGTGGATTGACTTTGCTGTTGGACCTCAGGGAACATGGTGGTATATCTATAGAGAGCTGTTCAAGAGAGTCGCCGTGTTTTTCTGACAGAAGAGATGCACATGATGTGAAATAACCCAGCATGTGGGAGGTTTACTTTTCCAAGAACCCGGTGCATAGTTCGCATGTGTCGGAAATCTTGGTGTGAGTGACAGGCCACAGGGGTCAGGAAAAGAGGACCCCAGAATTCCTACCGATTGATCTCATCCTGACTTCCTCCAGTCAGTTGCCAGGCAGGTAAAATAAGGAGCTGACTTGGACCATGTGTAGTTTGTTATGTGCTTTATTTATAGTGAGTGGCCCCCACACACTTCATGCTTTTGTGAGTGGGGGAGGGGAGGAATACAACTTTTTAAAGAGATTGCTCAGTAGCAAGATAAATTCACACGCAGCTGAAACAAGTGGAACCTGGACCATGTGATGGGAACAACAGTTTCCCATGAATGGATCCTTTCTCAGTGGCCAAAATTCTCATGAAAGCTCAGTGTCATCTTCCATCACCATATTTAAGAGGAGAGAATCAGAAATCTATTTATGGTTTCATTGTTGGCCCTTCCATGTTGGGTCAGAATAAACAGTATTCCAGAAAACTGAGTAGAAAGAAGGGGTAGCAAAAATATTTTTTTTTCTACAGTGGGTGCCTGAAGTTTGCTTGAGTGTTTAGGGTTCTGTCTCTAGATGACTATTTGCAACAGGTGTTGAAGATATACACATTTACACATCAGGTTCTGAAAATAACACTGAATGTCACCATCATGTATGAATTTTGGGTTGAAAATATGGGATCTCCTGTTGAACAGTTCTGTGGCCGATTCAGCAATTTTTCTGAGCTTGGTCTACCAACACGGCTGATTCACTGAATACATCAGTCAATGGCATTATCCCGTTTGGCATCTTTTGGATGTGATTATGAGAATACAGGTATGAAACAAAGATGCTTCTGAGCTTTATTGATTATGATCAAACATATTTTCCAACCTGGAATGCAACACAGAATGGTGCTGACCAACAGGGGGTGCCACAGACCTTTTTCAGATGCACCCACCCCCCGTCATGACGTAAAGCCTAAAACCAACCTGTGATGTGACTCCTCGTCCAGCCCAGGCACGACCAAATGGTTTTGTGGGTGCTTTGTGTCAGGTCCACAGGATAAAGCCCTAAGTCCTTCACATCAAACTGGAGCCTGCCCTGAGATATATATGGTCTAACCTAGCTCTGTGTGTGTGTGTTACCAATAAAGGCTACATTCTTCAAATTTGCCTCTGAAACCTGTTACATACGCCAGATCTTCAAGATCTCTTTGTGAATACCTTTTTGATTCCACTGGAATTGTCAGCTTTGTTCGTGTTTATTAATTACTAAACTATTTTATCTTACTACTAACAAACAGCATCAGCATCTCAGCAGAACTAAGAGTGTTAATTCTACAGTTTTGTTCCCTTTTTGCATCCAGTTTTAAAAAAACCCATTGCACTGTTGAATAAATATTGTTTTAATAGACGCCTGGCAGAAGCAGTGTTTGTAGTATTGGAAGAGGAAACAAAAGATAATATTATTACTGGAACAGATGTTCTGCAGTAGTCTTCAGACTGAAAATGCAACTCTTTCTTCTTCTGTGAAGACAAATGTGTTATATGCATCCAGCACAGATGGCCCTGCAACAGAAAGGAGCAGAGCGAGTTGTGTTGAGGAGTCTACACGCCATCTACTCATCAGCAATTACGCGTACTTTATGGTTTCTGTTTCCAGTATAACACACACTGCCACTGCATGGCATCTGTCAATGCAAATACTACCCATCAAGAGCCCTAGTTTATTAAAATTACAATGAAAAGTTGAATTTGTACTTTCTAATTTGCCTGCATTTTTCTTTCTAATTCCTATTGTCTTGGTATCAATGTTGGCAAGAGGCATTCAGCTCTGGTTTGAGGTTCAGTGGAAAATCTGTAATCAGTATTTTATAGATGCTTATTTAGAGTTTTTGTCCTAACTGTCAAGCTAACTGTCAAGAAGGCCATTCTTATTTCCCAGCATTCATATCCCAGTTGCAGGAAGGAGACATAAAGTGTTTCTTACTCTAATCAGGCATCTTTCACACATCTACCACTGCCTGCTTAGATTTCCTGTTTAGCTTTGCGATAACATACTGTAATGTGACAGGAAACATTGGTACTACCCAAGCTCCTTGCACTGAATTGAATGGCTCTTATAGCCTTGTTGTCCAAGTCTTCATGGCCTGATCAAGTCTGGAGATTGATTTATCACTCACTCAAAGTGCTAAAAGGTTAATTAGGAATTCAACAATGACATCAATCTCAAAATTCACCATCAGCCCCTCTTTCCATGTCAGATATGTCAAATGTCAAGGTTTATGATGGCTTTCTAAATATAGGCAATATATCTAGCTCCCTGGCATCTCGTTAGTATTTATTGCCTTGGCTGTTTCAGTTGGGTGCTTGTGGATAGAATCTCTTCTGGATTAAACAGATCTTTCTCTTGGCAGAAGGTCTATAGACTCACCCAGTATCTCTAGTTTATTCAGAACTCCACCCACAATCCACAGGCATCATGTATACATACCACCCACAAAGCCTTACTTTATTCAGAGTGTCATCCCATAATGGTTGACAATCGGCAAGGACCACTTGGTGCAGGACAGCACATTCTGAGCTCTCAATTGAGGTGAATCTACTGACATTTCATAACCAGTGCATCAATTTATGACAGTGAAAAGAGGAAAGCGAGCCCAGTACTGGCAGGTATAAAATCCACGCCCCCGGTTACACTCTCCTCAGCAGTCTAACAGACAGCCTACTGTATATTCACACTCTAATGGCTTTAATGGTTTCTATAGCAACAGTGATGTTAGTATATCCCAGGTCTTCATCATTGCGAATATGCCTTCATCACATTCAGCTGTGTCTTCCATGTTCCTGCCTCTTGTATGCAATTTAATGGAAACATGTTTTTCCATATTTTGCATGAGGGAAACAATAAGATCTGTTCATGACATCCACTAAAACACCACGTTATCTGGATGCAAGCAGTGCTCTAACAGTTTAAAAGGTGACCTGCCTTTGTATAGAGAATTACAACATCTGGAAAGTATGTATTGCACACTGGTACAGTCAGGTGAGTAAAGGTGGGGAGGAATATATTTTCAAGACCACAGGCTTTCTCATGATGTTGACCAAATTTCCACTGATTGCCAACCTTGACAACACAAGGTATGTCAGGTATGTAATCCAACTTAGCTGCCCTCACCATCAAAGGTTCATATGGGTGTTGCTAAGGAAAGACTTGTAACCCCAACCCGGTCTGAAGAACCAGATGCACCCCTCCTGATTAATTCTATTGGTTTATTCTGAAAGAACATTTTGATGGACATGAGCTGGCCCAAAGGAAGACTGCAATGGGGTGTGATGTTGCAGCAGGAAAGAGTGCAGCTTCATTGTTCAGCACCAAGAGGAGGGGCCAACAGCTTCTCCATATAAAGAATAGGAGCCTATATCCCCCAAATTTGTCATTGCACTGCCACTCTCCTGGACTGAGGGTCCATTTCTCTCCACTACATCCTCCACCTCATCTTTGGTCACGCTCCTTGTGAGGGTCCCATCCCCGACCCTGCCTCCAGCTTTTCTCCCTGGGGTTCATAACCTATCTGTGATCTGGTCACATTTGTACAACAGCATCAGTCAGAATGCCAGAGCCCACAACAAAAGGTAAGAGCAATCAGTTATTCATCTAATCATCCAAAAGAAAGGCTGCAGTGTGGAATCTGGTGCTCAGGGATAAAAGTGGATAAAAGTCTTGTTAGCTGATTTCACCAAAACACAGACTTGGCTTATATAAAGGTGGTATCACCTTATATAAAGGGTCTGTTCCCCCAGCTCAGACAGGACCATTACTCTGACATGTCAGTTTTTTCTTGCTTAAGTTGCATATTTTAGGTTTATAAAAATGCTTTCTCACGTCCACTTCAGTGTAGGTGCAAATTGCACCTTGTTTTTGTGACTTGGGGATGCAAGGATAGCCAACAATTAGCAGGATCTGGTGTGGTGATGATAGATGGACTAATGCTGCAGAAGAGCTTTATTCTTACTCAATGTTAATGCTATCAACACGTGTCCAACAAAACATACATAGCAAATAGGCAATATAGGAAACAATGGTTGCACAAGTGGATCCTTTAGATGATTAGAGTACTGATTGAGAGGTCTTGAACTTGTTTGTGGTGGTCAGATTTCTCGAATGCAGAATGTGACATTATTGAAATACTCCTGGCATGATGTTGACTCATCAGGTCTGGCCACCCTTCAATAATGTCAATCCACATCCAAGACAGATATACATATAAAATAAACAGTTGTTATTAGGTGCTCTCAGAATAATGATGGATGGTTTTTGGTCATGTTCCTTTGATGAATAATACATCCATGAAGAACATTGTAAGCAGACATGATGACCTTTTGTATGGAGTAAGACACTCCTTAACCACTCTGCATCAACATGACCTCATTGTTCACTCCTGTTTTTTGAACCCCCCCACACAACTGACAACACAGTTCCCATGCGGTCTGGGGGTGACTTGTTTGGCTGCTGAAGTTGCTTAGAATAGGCAAATAGAGTGACGACAACCTCCCTGCTTTTTTGAGCCTTCAATCCTGCTCCAAACTGTTATTGATTCAGTGCCCTTTGTAGCACAGAAATAGCCATGAGAAAATGTGTTTACTCTTGTGCTCAGCCAGCAACACAAACAATGTGGATTGGTGATGGCACCTATGGTGCTCAGCCTTTGTTATTCTAATGGTTTCCCATAAATTCCCCGTGAAGCACACTTTTGCCTCTCCCAGATACAGAAATCCTCCATGTCTGGGAATACTCGTCGATTTATAAGTCTCACTGCTCATACCACCATTCAACTACTATAATCTACAGTACTGTGCAAAAGTCTTGAGCCACTCTTCATTTCTCCATATTTTGTTTCCAAAGAGCCAGACTTGTATTTTTTTAATGTAGTCTTGAGGAATAGTTCTTCAGGCTTCCTGAAGGACTTTCAAAGTTTTTGGCTCTCATTTTCAGTCCAGTTTCTGTACCTGACCAGTTTCAGAGGAATGTTTTTGTTTGTTAAGCCACACAGTGACCTACGTATGAATCATTCAAGAATAACAAAGCCATCTAACTTAAGGCATGAACCAGTGAAGAAACCGGTGCAGATGATTACAGATGATCAGATGATGTTACAATAAATCACTGCACCTATTGTCCCATTTACCTAGCAAAATATAAAGAAATGAGGGGTGGCTCAAGACTTTTGCACAGTACTACATATGCATCTTAAGAAACCATCTCTAAATCAAGTGCTTCAACTTACATTGGGCTTCTGTGGCTTGTGTTGCTTTTCCTAAGCCACAGGCGTACTGGTGAAGCATGCTCACCCATCGCCGACCCTCATACAGCCATCGACTCACCCTTCAATGGACAGGACTGCTTTTGTTGAGATGGGAAGAGTCTGCACACAGACAGGTTCATTGGCAGGGAACCTATTGCTAATTGTGTGTGCACAACACGTGACTCCTGTGGATGGCTGCTAGCTGCCAAAGACTGAAAATAGATAGATGGAATGGAAGTCCGTGTTTTCGGGAGAAGACCTTGGTAAATTGAGGGAGATAGTTGGGCATAAGTCTGCAGACTTTATTAAGGAGCTTTCTTAATGATGGGGTTCTTTTTACTGAAGAACAGTAGAGGAACTGTGGCTGTTTCACACTTGGGACAGGGATTACCGAACCCCGGAATAGTCAAGAATGACTGCCCTTTTAATTCCTCATGCACGTGCTTTGGAGCTTCAGTATATTAAACCGCAAAGACCTCAATGGGCAGTAACCGGTACCTGGCAGAGCTTCACACACAAACAAAGAAGAAAACATCTCAGTGGAGCAAATGAGGCATTGTTCAACCCCCTGCATGCCAAAGCTTCTGTTTTCCCTTGGCGTGGATTACATGTCCTCACCTGAGTGTATTTATGACCACTGTACAGTTTGTTACTCTTGCTCCATTTTTGACAGCCATAGTTTTTGTATTGTCCATTTTAGTAGCACCTGTCAACCCTGAACATATGGCCATGCTGGATATTTTCACCCACTTAGTGTCTATCCTGACTGGTCATTGCATGGATGTTGGACTCTCAGTGTGGACTGACAGAGACAGAGGAGTCTTTATTATAAGAAAAGGATCTATATTAAGCCAATGAAGTGGGTGGAGAAAAAACGCTTGTATGGCTTGATGAGCTTATCTGTCTGCAGCCAGTGTGATGGCAACAGCTGAAAATACCTGCCTGCTGGTCAGCTGCCCCGGGTGACTGAAGGGCTGAAAACAATACCTCACTCAACTCTGATAAGATCTTTGGTGAGGAAAAACAGGGACATCTCTGGGCTCCATATCCCCCTCTGACCCTCCAACAATGTTCTGCTTTAGCCATAAATAAGGGCGCATAGAGCAATGGGAAACCTCTGAAATCACATGGACCAACTGTGGTGAAGAGGTGCCCACTTTTGCTACAGGCACATCCTGAGCATAACTTTGGCTGGCACAACAAAGCTCGGTTTTCTCCTGGGTCCTCAACTAAGGCATTTTAGTAGCACTTCTCAGGAGCTGATGTGGACCATGCTGGTGCCCAGTGTTCCTGAACAAAGACCAGCAGAAGGTTAATGGATGACTTCTCATAATCACATGTTCCTGTCCGGCTGAGGAATAGAAACTGCGATGTGCCAAGCCTCCATCAGGTGAACTGCAATTCATAAATTAAATAGAGTCACCTATGTCAAGGTCATTAGAGATGTTGGTCATTCATAGATTTTGTTTGTGAGGAAGTGCTCTAAAACATAGTGCTATCATTCTAAACATAACAAAACACATTGCAGAAACCAGCAGACACATTATACACATTAAATGAATCAGTTTGTTAGGGCACCCCTGTTGTCTACTCTAAATTGTGTATTTTGGGGGTTAGGGTTACTCAAGCAGCTAGTTTGATCTGCTCTGAGTGAAGGTGCCATGCTGCACGGACCATGTAGTGTGTTACTTTTGGAATGTAAGGAGAGCCTGGTGGCTTCTGGGGCTGAGGGTCTTCTGTGGAATGAAAAGGCACCCCTTTCATTCACTAGAAATCCAAGTTTAGTCACATTTTACAGGACTTGCAGACCTGCAGGACTTACAGGACCGAGGCCGGTCGATAGTTATATTGGTATGGTCTAAACCGAGGTCACTGTCATCAGCTGCTCATATGACCTCAAATGTGCACTTAACTGCTAGGATTTGTGAAGTCTGCAAAAGTTCTGTAACGTCTACAAATTATGGAGCATCTGGATATCATAAAAAAATTACGAATAAAAGGAGACCATTCACTCCTCTTTGTGGGTTTGACTTATTTATTTAAATGTTGGTTAAATTTTACATTTGTCACTTCAACAGCCAAACAGCCACCCCCAAGTCACCCCCACTCTGTCTCCACTGAGCTCTGACACTTGGACCTCATTTTTCACAACCGTTTAGATCTCACAATGCAGTCATCTCATTGCTCTTGAGGTATTGAGTGATATTGCCATTACTGAGAGTGTATTCTCCTAGTCCTGCTTCGATTCCCGTATTGCTGTTCCTCTTGGCATTTTGATTCCTGCCCTGTGCTTTCTCAATTCAGTTTTGTCATTGGATGGTTCTTCTGGTTTTTGGATTGTTCTTCAACTTCAACCCTGCTTATGTTTCTGATTTGGATACCTTTTATGAATTACCCTGTTTCATTGATTTTTGCCTGTGTTGCATCATGATTTTCACCAAGCCCTGTCTCAATAAACCCAGCAGTTCTGCATTTTTAGATTTTACCTGTTTGATTTTCATTACAATTACAATAACCAGCATTGATTGGTCAGTTGAGGGTACTCCCACCCATCCCATCCCAAAATTGTCCCATCAGTACAATTTTGAGCTGGTGTGAATCACTATAAGAACGGCCTGCAGTGCACTACACTTCATTGAAACACCCACTAAAGCTGTTGTGAAAAATGTTTTCTACTGCTATAAGCTGGTCTTCAACTAGATTTGAGGCAAATTAGTTACAAAGCTACGTCCATACCATACTGTGCAAAAGTCTTAGGCAGGCAAAGAAGATTAAGGTTAAGTTATGTTTATCCTATCAAAGTATAAAAGTGTGTCAGTTTACATATTTCAAAACCTCAAGTTACCCCAGAATTTATAGTGCCCATCCAGTGTAGCCATGTATTTGTTGAACTTAATTGTGAATACACCTTGTTTGGCTAATCAGTACCTTTTAAATAAAGTTAATAAACTTAAGTTAATTAATTAAGTGAGCTGATGGTAAAATTTAACAACTATGTAGAATAGCTGAGGTGATCTCAAATAGAAGTTTGTGAACCAGTTTGGGGACTTCAAGCCATCCAACGAGATATCAGTAACATTTTGGAAAACAAGAACTTTTTATTGTATTAAACATTTTTTTCACAGTACTCTAAATGCATGAATGGGTGAACAGAGTTGCTTACTTTGGAATATTTAGAATTCAGGGAACTTTTATGCCATTCAGTAACAAGATTCTTAGCTGATCGAGTTAAAATTAATATCTGCTATATGAGTTTTAAATTTTTGTTCCATACAGATAAATTCTGTTGCCAATCAGTACACTTGTCAATTAAGGAAATAACAAAAGAAATGATTTGATTTTATTTTTGTAGTCAGAAGAATTCTTTTTCTTCCACAGAAGCAGCCAGCGCTCCTCCTGAAGGTGAGTAAAACAATCTTCTAACTGTCTGTCTACTGTATGGGCAGGACTCAGAGGTCAGAGGTCAAGAAGCTGGCTGAGATTCTGAATGAAGGTGTCAGTGGTTTTGTGATTAGCGTGATGTCACACATGGAGACAGACCATTCAACTGGAAAAACAGCTGGCAGACTGATTGGTGGGGATGGAACATAAGGAAGTGTAATAGGCCAGTTCTCTACAGATGTTAACATCTCTGCAGGTGCCCCCCTTTGTTAGCAGTACTTGTTAGTGTGGCTGGTGTAAATGTGAAAACATGCTGATTGCCATAGTTACACAGAGTATAAACTGGGACAGATGATTACCACTGCTGTGGTAAGGTGTGGCTGAATGTTAACCCCGGCCACACTTGGTGGCCACAGCCCTGATGGTCCGGCATTCCTATTTTCTGCCGTGTCATGTGTATTTGGTCACACTTCAGGATATCCACAGTACCGGTGGTTTTCCTGGCAGTTCTTAAGTTCTTATATGTACATGTGTGCCACCTGTAACACAGCCATAAGGTTCCACACCAGGCAGACAATGTCTGCCCCACTCAGTCTACCTTAATCCCCCCCACACATAACAGTAGCCTCCTTGTACCCTTAAACCTCAGATCAACTCGTTTTTAATGTGCTTTTTTAGAAGAGGTTCATCCTATCTGCTTTGGCTGCAATTGTGCCCAATCAGGACATACATTCAGAGTCTCTGTTTTGTCCGTGTGTCTTTGGGGTGCAAAGTGTCACCTCACTTGTCTGCCATGTGTACTCAGAGATTGTTGCCTCAGACAGTAATGCTGGTCCGCCCCTCCCTGAGATAGCTCCTCCAGGTGGGTGAATGTGGCACTCTGACTACTTTGCTCACATCCTGAGCTTCCCACTACATCCCATCACTTTGAGTGTTCTTTCACTGTCCTCATTCTGCACACTGTGTCCCTTACTTTCATCACGATCCCCTGCCTTAGATATCTCTGCCCTCATCTGCACTCTCTTTATAATCTCCATATGTTTAAGCGCCACAGCATTTGGCCAGCAATGTTTGTTTTATGGTTGAACTCATACACTTCTTGGGTAACGTTTGTTTCACAAATTAATGTTTGTACACTTCTTGGTTGATGTTTGTGTCACAGTTTTTTGTTTGTACACTTCCTGGGTGATGTTTGTTTCACAAATTAATGTTTGTACACTTCTTGGTTGATGTTTGTGTCACAGTTTTTTGTTTGTACACTTCCTGG
>JAACJT020000001.1:8111110-8148790 GCA_009936485.2 Gymnarchus niloticus | reverse complement strand
GTGATGTTTGTTTCACAAATTAGTGTTTGTACACTTCTTGGTTGATGTTTGTGTCACAGTTTTTTGTTTGTACACTTCCTGGGTGATGTTTGTGTCACAGTTTTTTGTTTGTACACTTCCTGGGTGATGTCTGTTTCACATATTTTTGTTTGTACACTTCCTGGGTGATGTCTGTTTCACATATTTTTGTTTGTACACTTCTTGGGTGGTTTTAAGTCCTTGTTGTCTCCACTTTATTTCTGCCCCTGCGTGTCCTTTCTGTATCTCCCATCTTTGGTAGCTGAAAACAGTCATGCAATAATGGAAGGACACACTAACCAGTCTGGTCACATGTCCAAGCATGCATGTTTACTGAATGTGTCCATATGAGTGAACCCACCTCCTTGCAGTGGCCTTGCTGTCCAGCTGCCTGGCAGGAAACATGCTGCTCAGTCCTGCTGCTCCACCTGGCTTCTTGCTGTGTGGTTTGCATGTGGAGGGGAGGCTGCCATGGACCCCAGTCTCTCTCACAGCATGAAGTAGAAGCTGTGATTTTCCAGTCTGCCCTCAGCACACAGAATGCCTCTTAGAAATATCTTCTTAATGGGTTAAAACACCTTTGAGTGTCAAATCAAATTAGAAATTCCATTGCATTTCAGTGAATGCAAACACCATGCTAATTGATTTTCAACCTGAGACTCTTTACAGAGTGAGGGCTTAAGATTGCGTCCTGAGTGGAACAATGGAAAACTGCATGCTTTTGGGAGAATTCCAGCACCACAGACACAAAATACTAGACTGGCTATTTGCCATTTATTGGTTTGTCCTACATTTTTTCAATCACCTGAATCATGGGAACCAGTCTAGTCATTCTAAATCCATGGCGATCACTTTATGCACTGCAGTACACCGAGGCTCTTTAAGCATTGGCCCCAGCAGTGTGTTTCTGCCCAATGGGTGCCGTGCTGGAGGCCTGCTGCTTGAGCTGGAAGGTGGGATGGGGGGTGGGGTGGGGGTGCTGTGTGCATTGTACAGAAGCTGCAAAGGATGTACCAGAGCCAGTGGTAGTGGCTGAAATGGCAGAGGCCAAGGAGGGCAAGGTGACGGAGCCCATAGTGGCTGTAGAAGCAGGGGTCACAGAGGAGGTGCCCCTTACATCCCTTCTCCCTGGTAAGTACAGCACTGTGTCCATGGTGTGCTCATGACCTCCAGTCAGTAGATGGTGCTGTTGAGCTTTGTAACAGCACTAGCAACTTGCTAGCGACGAGGAGTTAAATATAATGACAGTTTAGTAAATGTATACAGTCTTTCTGTATATAGAAAAAGAAAAAAGTACAAAAGGAGTAAGGAAGATTGGATCAGAGTGATCTAGTACTGCCATAGGATAGGAGACAGCTTAAGTGGAAGGGTATTCATTAGCCATTCAAACATCACTCTTGTGCCTCTGTACAATCGGTGTCAATAATTATGCTATGTTTAAATTTTAGTTTTTATCAGTTGTGTTGTTGGAGGATGAATGAATAAATAATGAGTTTTTTTGTTTTTTTTTTCCTTAGACTTTTTGCATGCTACAGACCTGTGCATTCCATTATGGGTCCTTATTAATCACGTGCTAATTTTAGGTTATATGTTAACTAGTTGAACTGGAATGCTTCAAATTTGGGAATTTGTTGGAAACCCCCAAGTTTTTCAGCTTTATTCAGGGAAATTTGCAAAGTTTTACCATTTTTAAGATAACAGAGCAGACGTGTCCCCTTTGTGAGAGTAATAACATACTAATAGCTCTGTTTGATATGTAAAATATGAGACTTTTATCTATGTGTGAGTTCATTTGAACAAGGTATGTGCAATGTTTATGACTGATGTAGGGGGGATGTTTTATGGATATGTGTGTATGGATGGCTGAATAGACCCTTACAAGGAAAATTAGTTAAAAGATGGATGGATGCCTGTGTGTGAATACAGCACACTGTATGTGACCCATGTGTATACTGTGTGTACTTTGTGTGTAGTTACTACATAGTTCATATGTATGGTCTATATAATGTTTGTATAACCAGTGTGTAAGATTTGTGGAAGGACTCTGGCATCAACACTGAAGGTTTCAGTAAAGAATCTACAACCAGCATTTTCTGGATGAGTCCGGTGAATGTAACGTCTGTCAGCCTTGCCCTACCCAGTGCAACCAAAGACTCAGGAGAAGGAGGAAGGGGAGCCAGCCCTGGTGGTGCCCACACAGCCTCCACCTCCCATCCTAGAAGGTCTGAAACTGGCTGTGACCTTTTGGCTCTGTGTTTGTGTAAATACCCCCTTCCTGCTGCCAACCCCAGCACCCCCGCTGAAGGATTGCCCCTCGTGGAGCAGAGGGCTGACAGCTGCAGATTGGCCCAGATAAAGGGGTCGGCTTGGGTTTCATTTCCAGCAGCAGTGACATCACGCACAAGCCCCGGATACTGTGTATCACAGAGACCTGCCATTTTCCTGGAATGTTCAGGCAGCCCAAACAAGCCTGACTTGTCAGCAAGACTCTGCTGACCTTGAGAAAGGATTCTGACATTTTGGTCGCTGCTTCCTCATGTTTCATTTTTACTTAACTAGAAACAAGGGTCCCAGTTGGTGTTATCTTCAGCTTATCATCTCTGCTGATTATTATGCAAACAAAGATAATTTTTGGCCAATAGTTTCATGCACCAGGTACTGTAAGCTTCTATGTCTGCTTTTTGTGAGAGTGTCAAATGGCACAGGAGTCAACACACTTTCAATTAATTGTGAAGGTGTCTCAAATATTGAGCCTGAAATTTATAGAGGACACCAGCTGGGGTGAACGCTTTTCATCTCTGCTGCTGGAAACAGCTTTGGGCCTGGGAACCCAATGAAAAGAACTCTCCTGAAGGACATATCTCTGAAAGGTTCTTCTAACCTGACATTGTTTTAACTTCCAGCTTAGCCACCATCCAGTGGACGCGTCGACTGCGTTCCCCATAACAGTGTTGAGTGGCGTTTCTTGGTTTCCATTATACACCCCGAACCAGCACGCACGGCCTTATTTTTGCTTGCTTCTCACAGCACACGTGTGCTTCCACCTTACTTCCTTCACTTCACATGCACATCCATGGTCTCACAGGTTATGATTCCGCACCACGAACACAGGTGCATCTATTCCAACCTCTCCGATGCTACATACATGTGTGTGGTGTCACGTGTTGTGTTTCTGTCTCACAGCCACATGTGTGCTCTTGTAATGCCTCCCTCCACGTCATGAACATACATGTGGTCTTACATGTGATGTTTTTGTTGTTGCTTGTTTTGCTGCTCTGCCGGTGATGGACGTGGACCTTCATGACCCGCACTCCACTCACACCTTTATTGCAGAAAAAGAGGAGGATGTTCCAGGCAGCACCCCATCACCACAGTCCCCTTCAGGTTGGTAACTATGACAACCACCCTTCTGCCTCCCCCTCCCAGCCTGACCGTGACTCTGCGATAACCGCAGAACCCATACATCACCTTCGTCTGAAAGTCAGAGACATTGCAGCCATGTTAATAAAGTTAACATAAGTCAACTTGGATCCTGTATCAGTGGTTTTACCTGTTAGGTGTTTAAGGTGTTCTCAGCAACACGTTCAAAAACAGCAGCAAGCCATAATTTAGGTTTCCACCAAAAATCTCCTTTACTTTCCTCAGGGATATGCAGCTCCAGCCATAGTGGTTTACTGGGTTCATTTTGGTCAGGGCCCATGCTTTTGCTGCATCAAACAGTCATGAAGCTTCTCAACTAATCCTATGTATGTATATGCAAATTACATACATACATGCTTTTTATATGTATGCTACATTTGAAATGCAATATAAAAATCAGCTTAATTCACACAAGCACACAAGGGCTTTATATTTGATCAAGATTATATAAAGGTATAGATGTGGCATTACACATCTATGATAAATGCCCAAATGATGCATATATGCTTTGTATGTGCAGTCTGCGTATATATTTATACGTAACATGTGTACATGTTTGTACTGTTGAAGGTCTATGTAAACTCACGGTAAAGCCATCCTCAAGTTCATATCTTTTAAATAGAATGGATATACAGAGAATCACCTTTGAGATAACCTTAATTGATATAGGTATTTCAAGCATTGTACTCCAGTGATAAATATGAAAGAAGATAGAGATGAAGACAATGTTTTTAAATGAGCCTGTGGCCTGGTACTACTTTCAAAATTTGTACTATAGCCAAACCTTTTACTAATTTATTCCACAACTGGCCTGCTCAGGCACCTTGAGTTCTTTCGTCACGTTCATCTCATTCTTAAGGTCCAATGATTTTCACCTCCTCACTCTCGCTGTTTTCCTTCACAGACGATGCCAGTTCACTCAAGAAACAGTCTGTTGATCTGCCTTGTAAGGATGGCTCACTATTCATCCCAAATGTTCAGCTCTAATGGAGCTTGTAGGTTAGGCTAACGTGGAAGAATCACCTGTTCTGTAGGGAACGTCTGAATAGTTTTTTTTAAGAATTTACATTGAATTTTAGAATTACGGGAACGTGTCATAATTGTGCAGCTAAAGTCTTTAGACTTAACATCCGTTTAGAGAGGATATTGAGAGGATATCCTAATACATTTCCCATACTCACGTGTTTGTCCTTGTCTGCCTTCATGCTGATTGCTATCTGATGTGTAAAGGCATTTTACTCATAAACTGTCGTTTGTAACTGCATATGTTTACGCACTGATTAAATTATTAATAGCACAAGAATATTTGTGCACATTTGGTAGTTTGTATTATATTACTAAACAGTACGTGTGTCAAAATTTTACGTTAACCCCCAACACTGCAAATAAAAAATATAGTTCCTATGCGACTAGAAAGAGAGAATTCTATTGAGGTAAAAGCTCAAACACTTTTATAATGTCTTAATTATTTTGCATATATAATTTTTTTTTGATCAGTTAATCTACCTTATAATGCTACCTATAACACTGACATGCATAGTACTCACACTGTATGCTTCCTCTTCTGTGTACGAGCAGGTGTGCCGAGTGCTTGCTGCCGTGTACTTTACAATACTATTACGCGTAATATGCTGTAAACATCTTTTTATCTTCGTTTAGATGATAGCGTTCCTGAGTCAACCGCGGGGAGAAAAGACTCAGGTAATATTGTATGACAGTAGCCAAAATAATATCAGTAAGAAAAACCACAATAAGAATCAGTGGCGATATCTTGTATAGGCGATATAGGCAATTGTGTAGGGCGGTATGCAAACCCTCCCCCCCCCATGCTTGGTGGGGTGGTCTGCCCGTGGCAGGAGGGCATCAGGGCAGGATCTCCTGTAGGACACCAAATGCGCTCGGACCAGAACTGATAATTGTAACAGAAGTGAAAACACTATAACAAAGAGCTATTCGACAGCAGCCCAATGGTGAAAACTTAGAAGCGATTTTTACCTGTAGTCCATAGGCTCAGATAGAATCGGGTTGTGTGTTAAACCACAAGGGAAGAAATGAGTCTACAGTAACACCGCTACCTGTAAGGGGCAATATGGGGTAGGAAACAAGTTATAAGGTCCATTATCTCTTTAAAGTGAAGGAAAATTCTGAAACACTCAAAAAAGGAAGGTGCTGGAAAGGTATTTATATAATGGATCCACTGCTTTTCATGAAGCTTAAAAAAACGCCTTACAATGAATCAATGATGCTCTTTCAACAGTGAGTCCTTTTCTTTGCTTTTGTTCTTTGTCAGTGCTGTTTTTTGCTTTTCAGTTGCAGTAGCGGAATAATTAAATTCAATTTTAGATAAGTATATTTGCATGCATAACTATCAGTATGTGTACGTATATGTATTTTGTCAACCAAACTCAATATTGTTGTAGTCAGAATGAAGTCGGGAATTGTGATGCATATTTGTGTGAATTCTACCAATAAATGAGTGTGAACAAATTGATCAATGCATCTCTTCAGATTGTGTCAGCTGTCGGGGGAGGCAGGAGCCTTATTTGAATAGATACTGATTAGGTAATAGTGCCTCTCTCCTGAATGAGCAGTGTGGTCCCTGGGTGATGGACAGTCTCCAGAGGACCTGGAAAAGCAGATTGAGAACCCCCCACTTTCCACGCTGCTCATTGAGAAGCCCCAAAGCAGCTCCATCAGCGTGGGTGAGTTTCACAATCACAGCCTGGTTGTTCAGTAATGGTGGGAATCACACAAAATGAGTCTCCTCAAGCCTTTTTAGGTTACTTCATTTAAATACCGAGAGATAAAAATGGCACGTTTTAACAGAGACTTGACTTTGGACATTGTCAGGGGAAGATGCCACTTTCGTAGCCAAGGTAGAAGCCAAAGATCTGCTCCGGAAACCCACCGTTAAGTGGTTCAAGGGAAAGTGGATGGACCTGGCTAGCAAGACAGGAAAACACCTGCAATTGAAGGAGAGCTTTGACCGTTTCACAAAGGTACATGAACTCTGACTCCATCGCAGCGTCTGGAAAACAAACCTTGAACAAGGTGTTGCACAACCCCATCATGTGAGCATTTTCTTATCTGCGGACCCAGGTACAGAGTAGCATCCCACAACTGAAAGATTACAAAAGACACAGGGGAAAGTCAGCCTTCAGTTCAGAAAGTTCATCCAAAGGGTACCATCATTAGAGTGAGACCCAAAAGCAAAATTCTCAAAGGGCAGAGAAAAGAAATTCCAAAACCCTTGTGAAATCTAGCACCACTTAAGCCTTCAATCAACCTAGGTAAATGCTGAAAAATCCCAAGAGTATGCAGTGCTTTCTCCCAGGTGAGACTTAAAGTAGGGAAAAACACAGGCGCACTTACCACATAAACACAATTCAGGAATAAACTAATAGGCACATGACATAGAACATGTGAGTGTGATGATACCTCCCCCACACCCCCGGTTCCCTCCGGTAGCCAGATTGACATTTCACCCAAGGTAATAGCAGATGATTTAAATTCTTTGTTGTACTGTTTGTGTAGGGGATAGGAAAGATACAAAACCAATACCACCTATACACCCGCAAGAAGTGGCTGTCTGAAAAGCCCGTGTCATGTTAATGTGTTGTCCACTAGTTCTCTACCCATGAACTTCACTGTTTTCTGTCCTGTTAACCTGTAGATCCACACATTTGAGATGCACATCATCAAGGCCAAGGAGAACTACGGTGGGAATTACAGATGTGAAGTTACCTACAAGGACAAGTTTGATAGCTGCTCTTTCGACTTGGAGGTTAAAGGTCAGTCACATGCAATCTGTTGTAGCTGGATGTTCAGGCAGTGACCATTTTGTTAGGTGCCCCTACATGTAGGACAAAATTTTGTCTCCAGAACCACTTCAAAGGTTGACGAATTGTACATTTGGAGCTGCCTTTTTGCACACTAGTTTTAAACAGAGGCATTTTTGCAATTGTGGTCTTTTTAATATCTTAATGAGCCTGGCCATTCTCCTCCAACCTCTCTCATTACAAGGTGGTTTCATGAACAGAACTGTCACTGCCCGAATGGTTTTTTGTTTATTGGACCATTCTCTGTAAAGTGTATACACTGTAGTGTGTGAAAATCCCAGGACGATGGCTGATGCTGAGATGCTGGAACCACCACATCTGGCACCAACAATCATATCACGTCTTAGCTGCTTAAATGCACTGCGACATTGTAACTGAACCTCTTGACTGTGTCTACATGCTGTATATATTCAGATGCAGTAGCATGATTCTCTGCTTGGAGGAGCTAGCTGTTTTCATTAACCAGCAAGTGTATCAAATACAATGGCCTCTAAGAGTATATTAATACTGCAGACACACTTTGTTTTGTGATGTTGATGAAATACATATACATTTGCTTTGCTGTCTTTCAGATATTCCAGAAGCTTCTCAGAGCATTGACATCCGCTCAGCTTTTAAAAGGAGGTAACTAAACAATCATCAGTGCTTCTGTAGCTATCCGAGATCCATATCTAATAAGCAGGGTAATAAATAACATTTCCAGGTTTTTGTCTGATATTGTGATTTAGGGAATATCAACGATGTCTTCTTATAAGGTCGTTAATGATGGTATTTTATTACCATGCTGTTATTAGCAACTACTACAATATGCAATGATTCTGGTTAACCATTCAGGCAACAATTGCACACAGTACAGTATATTATTGTATAAGGAAGTGAAGAATGGTCATAAGTATTTCTAGTGATCTTATGGCCTTAGTGCTCTTACCTCAGTTGAATTGTGTCGGCGCTACTTAATTTTAATTTTTAAGTTTACATAGTTGCACTGTTGACTTCAGAGAATATGTAAACAGCCTGTTTTTAGTGAGCAAAACAGAAAAATGGCTGCACACTCCCACTTATAAAGGTTAATACCACTGAAGCATGGCACAGAGAGAAGAGAAGCGGCCTTCAGTTTTGGAGAGTCCTGCCAAACCATAGAGGGATATGGTTTGGAAAAAGGCCTGATTGTCATGACCCTTCGCAGCAATATGCCTTCTTAAGGGGTCTTCCCAAAGTGAGTCAACCAGGCTGGCCCATCAACTAGCCATGGTGAACCCTTTGAAAGACCTGTTCTCGCATTTAAGAAAACTCCCTTTCAACAATGTGTCAGAAAGCAATGCAAGCATCCCAGCTCGCACATGGCATTCTCCTAACGCAACCTAGTCGAGGCACCATCGTGAGAATGCCAGTATGTGTATTGTCTTCAAGTTTCCCCCTTATACAAACCACTTCTCTCAGACTCACAGTTATCATGACAATGAAACAAAGAGTTTTGTATAAGGCCCAAGAATGCGTTCGTTTCGTCCTAGTGCATAGATTGCATCATCTGCTGCTGTTTTGCATTGTTCTTTTATGCATTGGTCTCCTGTTGCCTGTGTCTGAGATATTTATTAATCTCTTCTTGTTAACAACAGCACTGATGGACAAGATGATGCAGGCGAGCTTGACTTTAGCGGCCTCCTTAAACATAGGTGAGAATAAAAGTCCACCTCCTGGCAGCAGGGGGCAGTATCTGTTTTGGCATTGCTGGCTTACTGTGGCCCTTCCAGCTGCTGTCACTTCCAGTGTCTTCTCCTCAGTTGAAAACTTAGGTTTTCAAGCCAAAAGAGAGCATCATAGAATCTTTTGTTCTTCCACATTCGGTCATAATATTTGTCATATAAAATACAAAATGTTCACATGTGATTTGCTGTACATTATTTTGTAACATATGAAGTATTTAAAGGTTTATCTGTACGCTTAAGAATTTGAACAGTGTTCATTCAACTTCACATGTATAGTCCAGTGTCAAAAAACAGTGTCAAAAAATAGATGATTGCATATTGAGTTTTTTTATAATCAATACATACTTACATTTGTTGTGGTCATAGATTGACACCATAATGTTATGATTCCATTCACACTGGTTTTTAAAAAATCACGTTTATTTGGGCTTATCTCTCCTTTTTTTTTCCTACGCATTCAGAAACAGCAGGTTAGTACAGTGAATAAGTAATTAAAATATTAGACCTTAACTCTGGTAAGTACCACAGACTGATAGCTTCACCAGCATGGACTGTAGCTCAAGGAGCTGGACAAGCGAGAGTGTTGCCCTACAGTAGCCTGGTAACACTTTATTTAGAGGCAGTATTTATGTATCCTTCAGAGGCCAGGACCAAACATGAGAAGGGGTCTTGCCTTTAGGATGGTACCGAGGAGACCACATGCTTTGTGGCTCTAGGTCAGTCTCTGGTATATGAGTACAGCAGATGACGCCATCTCACAACTGTTTGTGTCCTGCTGATGAACAGGATTGTAAATGCTGCTGCAAAATAGTGTTACCACTACATTGTTATTTATTTATACATACAAGCATATGTACTGTATATTGTGTATTTATTATAGTGCGAACATCAAACTTAATACCTGCCTGAACAAAAATGGTAATGACAGGACCAAAATAAATGTATATATGGAAATGCATTTCCATGTGTTTTTGCTGTAAAACTTTCAGACATTGGGAAATGTCTCCGAAAGGATTGATGGAGTGACTGAAAATGAAATTCAACTGACTAACAGCACTTTGCAGATTAACATTGTTCACTAATATCTTTGTTAGCACATTGCTAATGTTTAGCAGCAACTGCCCTGTCATGCCCTTCCCCCAAGACCATCAGGGTGCTGCCACATCTAACACAATCCACTTAGGGTTTCGAACAGATAGACAGCACACTACTTGTTTTTCTGCCTGCAGTATTTTGCCTGAATCAGATCCACTGCAAATCATTTTTACTGCAGCCTGCATTACGCAGAAGTTACTGGCGTAAAATGTTATGGCTGCCCGTTTGTTACCCTTGCTTCTGTGTTTAATTTTAAGTTAAAAAATGGCATTTTGTATTTCCAGTCATTCATTAAATACATATTGCTGTTAAATGCATTTGTTGATTGAGCTATTTGATTAATGAATTAATAATTCTTGCCCTATATGACTGATTTCTATGCAAGTTCCTCCTTAACCACTGTATCCTTGTGATTTTGCCCCACTGTACAATGCTATAGACAAAAGCCTCTGCTAAATAAATAAATGTTAAAGTAAATTTATATTATGTTTGCTCTAGCTACTGTTTTCAGTTATGCACCAGCTAACTAACAGTTGCCCCGACCACAGAAACCCAGCTTCCACTTCAGGCCATTCACACAGCTGTAGCCATGGAAACAGGCCACGAGCCTCACCCCTCCCTTTGCATGACATGCCCTGAGGAATTCCAGAGAACACCATGAAGTGACATCAGGTTATCGCATACTTAGATTTGCTGATCCGGTCAAGATGCCATAAGCCATCTTTTACTTTAGATACCCATTCCCCATGAAGGTCAATTTACAATACGTTCCCATTCCTATCTCCCCTTCCCAGCCTAGTAGAAATTTAGGATGCCAGTTGTACACTTCCTCAGGGTTGCAATAGTGTACTCAGCTTCCAGTCTGCAGTGTCATTGATCTCCAGTTACCACTGCACCCGGCATCCCTAGAGCAGTCTCTCAGAACATGTTCCACAAGCTCTTCCTCTGTAGCCTCGCCCTAATGCGGCCCCTCCCCCTACACCATGATGTCTGGTACCCAGGGAGCACAAACAGGAGGAGGTGCCAGAGGTGGATGTGTGGGAGATCTTGAAAAATGCTCGACCAGACGAGTACGAGAAGATCGCCTTCATGTACGGAATCACCGACTTGCGGGGCCTACTCAGAAGGCTGAAAAGGACCAAGAAGGAGGAGAAGAAGAGTGAAGGTAGAAACCCAGAACATGGAAGTTACTGAGATATTACTAAGGTCATGCCTGGGAAATCACACTGCTCCCAAACACAAGCAGTGCCTAGATTATTTATCTAAAAGCCAGATTATTTATGTATTACCAATAAATGTTTCGTTTGTTTCCATTGACCAAAATTAATAAGGTAAAGAAAATACTCAAAATATTCTCCCTGTTTTCTACAGCTTTCGCCAAGAAGTTAGAACCTGCATATCAGGTAGACAAGGGTGGGAAAATCCGCCTTGTAGTGGACTTAGCAGACCCTACTGTGGAGCTGAAGTGGTACAAGAATGGACAGGAGATTCGTCCCACACCAAAGTAGGTCTTGTTCTCCTCCACAGACTTGTGAAGTGCTTGCTGTCCACTTTCACCTTCCAGCCTCTCACAAATGAAAAGCATGATCACCATTTCCCCACAGAATGTGCTCCGTTTGTAGTCTGTTCCTCGCTTTGTCCTGTGGTTTTGTTGGATTTTTTTTCATCTCCAGACCACAATATTTATAAAGAAATATTTCTCATAATGGTTGTTACACTAGTACAACCTGTATCCATCTGAGCTAACTAAACAACTTTCTGACTAAGAAACCAATGGACAACAATGAAATCACAAATTTACGTATCAGCCAAGTACCCACACCCCAACTTGCCAACGATACACTTATGTTAATTTGCACAGTGATTCTCAACAAAGCATCATTAAAGATGGATGCTTCACATAACAATGCAGTAGATTGCTCTCACAACGTGCCTGTGGCTTGTGTTAATCATGATTTTGAAATCAATGGACTAGACAGCATGGAAGACTGAAGGGTTTAGATGACAAACGAAGAAGATAAGAAATAATTTATTAGCTGTCAGCAATTGTCAGCAATTTGAAGTCTCCAGCTGGAGTTTGTTTCAGCCGAACAAAGTTAAGGCCGTCTGAGAAGCTAGAACAGGTGTTTTGGTCCCAGAGCACATGTCTCAAGACCCCTGGTTTTGATGACTGACCCCTTTGTTCATGCTCTTCTTGTGGTCAGTAATCCAGTCCTCTCTAAACCTGATGTCTTTCTGTCCTTTGGTGCCGCTGTCCGTCACGTGTCCCTGTGATGGTTCTTCCTCTCTGCCATAACATCCACTTTCTGCACACTCCTCCATGCCACCTGAACTCTGCTGGTGACCTTAAGCCAAAGGAAGTAAGTCTGCACAATGGAGCCGCATTCCGAGCAGCACTCACTCCTAAACCGACCCCGACTAGATGTCAAGATGGTGAAGATAAAGGGAATTTTTGAATGCCATTTGCTCACTTAACTCCTGGGAGATGGAGGCTGTTGCTATGGAAAACTGTGAAAATGCCTCCTTGTGTATAACTACATAATAAAGCATCTATCTATCTATCTATCTATCTATCTATCTATCTATCTACATTTTCTGAGCAGTGTGTATGAAGCACAAAAACAACACATGGGAATGTCTTTAACTGTATCTTTGTGGTGATTAATGTAAAGCCATCGAAAAAACTGTGTTGTGAACTATTTTCTGTGTTCCAAGAGGCTATGGGGTCATTGGAGCAGAACATTGATTAAAAGCTTCATCCCACAGATATGTCTTTGAGCACAAGGGCACCCAAAGGATCATGGTCATCAACAATTGTACCATGAATGACGATGCTGCCTACTCTGTATGTGCTGGTGATGAGAAGTGCAGCACTGAGCTGTTTGTTAAAGGTACTCCCAAGTTATACACATATGGTACAAATACACTGTACATTGTACGCACACACACACACACACACATATGTATGTATATATATATATATATATATATACGGTATATACACACTGTGTATATAATCACATTAGGGGAATTTGTTGGTATTGACACTGTGGCTTCTTCCTCTCATTGTTGCTGCTCAGAGTTGCCAGTGAATATTACCAAGCATCTTGAGGATGTAAAGACCACAGTCAATGAAAGGATTGAGCTGGAGTGTGAGGTGTCTGAGGAGGGAGCCCAAGTGAAATGGTGTGTTTTCCAGTCCGTTGTCTAACAGTCGTCAATGACAGCCATGATAGCTAAGCTGATTTAAAGTAGAAGTGTTTCTTGCAAGAAAATGGCGACTGAGAAGAATCCTGCGTTCTGAGCTGTAGTCCCATCTCCCAGGTTGAAAAACGGCGCGGAGGTGCCGACTGGAGCACGCTCACGCTACCGGGTCAAGTGTGATGGACTCAGGCACCTGCTGATCATTGATGATGCCACGAAGGAGGACTCAGGCACCTACTCTCTGATGGCCACTGGTGGCACTACTGAAGCCAAAGTGCAGGTTGATTGTATGTACAGAAACCCACCTCTCTTCGTTTCTGATGTCTATGATTTTTTTTCCCATTCCTTCAGACTCACTCACAGGTTACTCGTGATGCTCTTTTGCTTTTCTATCCCTCCCTAATCCTACTGTCACCTCCTTCCCAGTGAAACCCCTGAAGATCATACAGGACCTGACTGACATAACAATCCGCCTGGGTAAGCCACTGAAACTGCACTGCGAGATCTCTCCCGGGAATGTACCAGGTCGCTGGTACCGCAATGGACAGGTGGTCCAGTCCAGTGATCGCATCACTATCTTGCACAGGGCCAGGTGCGTCTCTGCCTTCCTGTTGCTCCAGTCCTTCCTTTCTTCACTCAGAAGGATCTTCCATCTGGTTAAAGGCCCTGCTTGGCACTTTTATTCAGCCAGTTTTACGCTGACCAAATAGAGGCTCTTTCAGTCAATAAATCATCATTCAGTCATAAAGACCATTGTCAATACTCTCATCCTGTTAAAAACTATTCCCTCATTCTCTTTATTGATGTAAATTTTGCTTTTTGAATGTTGTCTGCTTTAATGCTCTCAATCAATGACTGTCTCCACTCTCTTTAGCTTTTAAAGTTGTGCTTACTCATTTTTTTTGTAAAACACATTTTATTTGTACAGGAACCACCGGTTAGAGATTGAAAGCTCCACAATTGGCGATGCAGGAGATTACGCCTTTGTGCCCGAGGGATATACTCAGAAGCTCAGCGCCAACGTGCATATCATAGGTAAGGTGCGAAGAATATGCCATGTATGGCACTCAGCTAAAGACACAGCAAGTTCCTGAGTCTAAAGCACACACTCAGTTAAGGTGCAATACAGGCAGCAAAAACCAAGGTAGGTTACTGAGTCTGTAGTGTAACCCCACAGTACAGTACTGCCCAAACAGATCAGAGTCACATGTTCTCATTCTTGCAGATCCCCCAAAAGTTCATCTGGACCGTCTAAACTTTCCCGACAACACTGTGACCATTGTAGCCGGTAACAAATTGCGACTGGAGGTTCCCATTAGCGGAGAGCCTGCCCCCAGAGTGGTGTGGATGAAGGGAGAGAGGGTGAGTGTAGACTGGCCCCAGGGAGCTATTAAGTATGGCTGTGAAAGGAGCGGTAAGGATAGAAATGTCAGTGGTAGGGGCACACGACTTGTGTTTCCTAGAGGTGTAGCTACCTGCCTATTAGGTCATTCAATACCGTGGTGGCTGTTTAACTGACAAACGTGATGCATGTGGAAATCATGATGTCGCTCCTCCCAAACCCAAGGTGATTCTGGATACGGGAAGTCGTGTTCGAGCTGAGACTTTCCCCGACCACACCAGCCTCACAATTGACATCACAGAGAGGGAAGACACTGGGAATTATAAGATCGTCCTCCAGAATGAGGCCGGTGAAGACACAGGAGCGGTCAAGGTCAAGGTTGTGGGTAAGTCTCAGAACAGGATATGTCGGCTCAGACGTCTGATGCTCTCCCACTACATGTATGGGGTTCCTCTGGGTTCTTCAGATTCCTCCCACTCCAGACACATGAGGTTAAGTGGGTTGGTGACTCTAAATTGCCTTTAGCATGTGATCCCATCTCTGAATGTGTGCCCTATGATACACTGGCATTCTGTCCTGGGTGAACCCTGCCCAGTACCCTGCACTTCCTGGGTTAGGCTCCAGGCTGCGTACAACATTGTACAGGTTATGGAAGATGGGTGGGTGTTAATAAAGTAATTTACATTACATTTCATGTAAATATCACAGTCTCAGTCAGGATTTCCTGGAACCCTGCACTGGATCAAGTTGGATTATGGATGAATATGCTGTTAGGATTTAGATGTGAATAAACTTGTTTTGGTGAAAGATTAAAATGGATTATCCTTCCTCAGACATTCCTGATCCCCCAGAGGCCCCCACAGTTACTGAAGTTGGGGGCGACTGGTGCTCTATGATATGGAACCCCCCTCACTATGATGGAGGATCGCCCATCCTAGGTAAGCATGGAGTGCTCTTCTTAAATGGTCAGCGCTGTCGGGTATTAAGAATTTGAAGAATGCCCAAATATGGGTGTGTGTTTTGTAATATATATACATTGATATATTGATGAGTGCCCTGTAATGAACTGGCATTGGAGTGTAACCCTGCCTTGTGTCCAGCGCTGCCTCTGATAGACTCCACGTCCCACTGTGACCCTGACCAGCATATTTGGTTGGAGGATGTATGCATGGATATATTGACATGTTTGCATGAGTATAGGAGAGCTTCCATGTAGGATGCCACTGATATTTGTGATTGGGTCAGATTATCCATGGTCTCTCATATACATGTTCTCCTGCCTGTGTTTGCGTGCATGAATGCATCAGGGTACTTCATTGAAAGAAAAAAGAAACAGAGCTCCCGATGGATGAGGCTGAACTTTGACCTCTGCAAAGAGACCACCTTTGAGCCCAAGAAGATGATCGAGGGGGTCCCCTACGAAGTGCGGATCTTTGCTGTGAATGCCATCGGTGTGTCCAAGCCCAGCGAACCCTCAAAAGCTTTTGTCCCTCTAGGTGAGAATTCTGGTGCCCGTATTAGTTCTCTGTGGTCTGGATTCTGGTCTGGAATAGGTGGTCTACTGGTTAAAGGGAAAAAGCCTGGAAAGAACCATACTTCACATTGATCTCTAATCCAGACTATGTATTAAATTGTTTGAAATCTTGGGGGGGGTCAAGGTGGTTCAGTGGTTAACAGTGTTGCCTCACACCTCTAGGAGGCTGGGGGTATAAATCCCACTTCCAAGTGTGCATGTGCTCCCCATGCTTCACTGGTTTCTTCCAGGTACCCTGGCTGCCTCCCCCAGTCCAAAGGCATGTGGTTTAGGCTGATTAGCATTTCTAAATCACGTGGTGTGTATGACTGTGCCCTGCGATGGGTTGGCATCTCATCCAGGGTGTCCCCCACCTAGTGCAATACGAATGCCTGGGATAGGCTCCAGGTGACTCTGCATAGGAAAAGCTGTTTGGAAAGTGGATGTTTGAAATCTCCTGAAATTAAAGTTGATGTGTTATGATTTTTGTTTCAGTTTCATTTTACTCATATACTGTACAGTACCAGGGCATTCAAGGATGTCGTTTTCCTGAGAGGTCATTAAGAAGGCATTTTATTGTGAGCTGAGACAGAAAATATTCTGGATACATGACCGATCCCGTTATCTAGCCTGCAGCTGTTCCACATAAAACAATGACATATAGACTCTTCTGTCTATGACATTCATTGTGGGGGGAAACAAATGTGTCTTTATAATGGTTGTCAACGGGTATTAAGGTTAGGGATTTAGTCTAACTTCTTATGAAAAGCGTCATTCAGCTGCAAGCTTCAGTAAAACTTGACTATAGGAATTAAATCATGATTGTATGCTTTATAAGTGTTACCTGGTGAGTCATGTGCACCGTGTCTTCCTGCAGCTGTGACCAGTGAGCCCACAATGTTGGTGGTGGATGATGTCACAGATACCACGGTGACGATGAAGTGGCGCCCCCCAGACACCATTGGTGCAGCTGGGCTGGATGGATACATGCTGGAGTATTGCGTTGAAGGATGTACGAGGCTGTCGCTTGGTCCCGTAGCCTTGCTAACACACTGCAGCAATGTATGACATGCTAACATGGATCCCGTTTGCCATGTTCGAAGTCGTAGGGGAGAGATTAGGACTGCGGGGGACACAAATGCATCGGAGATAAATTTTAACATCATGAGTCCTTTTTACTGGGGGGGCAAAAATAGCTTAATGATATATAGGGCTGAGATGTCCCACTCATCCCCCTGCTTCCTAAGCCTTTGGCCATGTGCTCGAGTAAACAGGCAGGGGAAGTTTAATGTGGACTGAGATGTGAAGCACACTCCTGAACATATTCATATTTGCTTAACTGCTGGTTTCAGATCGAGCAGATGGCTTCCTTAGGGAAAACATGACTAAGAATGGTTTCAGAGAGGTGTATACTCATTTCATGTACTTGAATTACATCACTGAGTTTGTTTTAGGTCCTGTCTAGCTTGTGGATTGTGTGTCCTTCACAGCCGATGAGTGGATTCAAGCCAACAAGGAGTTAATAGATAAGACCAGGTTCACCATTACTGGCTTGACTACAGAACAGAAGATCCTAGTGAGAGTGAAGGCAATCAATGCTGCTGGACCCAGCCTACCAAGAACCACCCAGCACTCCATCCTGGTCAAAGAGGTCATAGGTGAGGTCACTAGTCATAAGGTCTGATTAGGCTCTCAGATGTTAAGTTTCTCCTTTCACACCTACCAATAAAATCCAGATCAAGTTATGTATAACACTAAATAATTGTTACGCAAGAGTAACGTGCAAGAAAATTCTTCAGAATGCACATAGAAGGGAGTGTAAGATATCTATATGCCTGTAACTCCTACCTTTACATTTTTCCTATATTTTATAGAGGCTCCCAAGATTCGCGTGCCCAGACATCTGAAGCAGACATACATCCGCAAAGTCGGGGAAGCTGTCAACCTCGTTGTACCTTTTGTAGTAAGGCTGCAAATCTGTCAGTGAAAAATGTCTTAAAGATGGAATGATACCACAGATTCATGTTCACATACACTCAGATGGGGTCATTTACAAATATTTTAACTGGTTCTGTTTTAAAAACAGTTTCTATCAGAGGCTGGAAAACCACACTCTGTAATGGATATGGGGTATACAGGTTTTAGTTGTGTTTGAGATCTCAGATAATTAATGAATAATACAACTGATTTTTTTCTGGTCAAAATAGATGACAGGAAAGATCCTACACTTGTTGTAGAGCACGACTGCCCACCTCTGGTTTTTATTTTGATAATGTTATGTTTTGGGATTCAGCCATTCCATAACTTGCTTCCAGGGCAAACCCAGGCCCAAGGTGACTTGGGTGAAGGAAAAAAAGCCTGTGGACCCTACACAGGTGAGCATCCGCAACACAGACAGTGACAGCATCTTCTTCATCCGCAAAGCCGAGCGGAAACACTCTGGGAAGTATCACATGGCAGTCCAAGTAGAGAAATATATGGACACTGCAGTCTTGGACATCCAAATAGTGGGTAAGTTTGAGGACAGTAGAATCTTTTAAAGCTGTACATTAAATATATTAACATTACATGCATTACGGATCGTGTTAAAATGGTGTGGTACAGTGGCTGAGAAGGTAGCGCTCTTTGAATACCATCTATGTTTGCGTTGTGGGTTTTTGCCTGCAATCCAAAACCAGTCAGTTAGGCAAACTGGCATCCCAAACTTGCACTATACCATCTATGCTCTGCTCAGACTGGCATACTATCCAGGGTGCTCTGCCTTCCTTTATTCTACTGGGAAAAATTGTTGATATAGATGGATATATTATTTATGATTTTTCACTAGGAGGTGTGTTTTTTAATGTTTAAATATCTAAATGATTGTCTTGTCAATCCCTACTCTTCCCTGAAGACCTTCCAGGCCCCCCTCAGGCAGTAAGGATAGATGAGGTGTGGGGTGTCAATGTGGCACTGGACTGGACTCCCCCTAAAGACAATGGCAACGCCCCCATTACTGGCTATACTATTCAAAAAGCGGACAAGAAAACCATGGTGTGCAGCTCGCCGTGCTGGTTGGTTATGCGAAACCCATGTGTGATTTAAGTTTTTTTTGTATTAAATTGTTTTAGCTAAACAGATACTTTCTTCTAAAGCGGCTTTCAAAGCACGAGTCTGAACTGAGCTGCTTAGTGAATGTGACCTATGGAATGTGCCATAACTGACTATTCTGTTAGCATGGTATTTCTCTGTTTTGTACCAGGAGTGGTACACATGCGTGGAGCACTATCACCGCACCTGCATCACCATCTCGGACCTGGTGGTAGGGAATGAGTACTTCTTCCGCGTGTACTCGGAAAACATGTGTGGCCTGAGCGAGTGTGCCACTGTGACTAAGGACAGTGCCCTCATCGTCAAGGAAGGTGGGTGTCGGGTAGCTGAGTGGGGTGCAGGTTATGGGTTTTCAGAGGCAGGACTGTAGAACTAAGGGAGCTTAGAGCGTATTGCCTTACTCTACAGAGGATTGTGTAGTTGACTGAATTGCTCTTGGAGGAGAACTTACAACCCTACCACGATTGCTAACATTGAGTATCCACTAAATGCTTTGTTGCATTCACAAGGCCAAGAGATGTTTTAAAGGATAGGGTGCAATAACAACAGGACACTGAAAATGAAACCAGCAGAGACACCACTTCATATGAATCCTGACTAAGACACAACCTCTGCTGCTGATTCTGAACCCTGCAAGTCTTCCTGCATGACTGTACTGTCGAGATGCTCTAGCAGTGCAGATTTCTTAACAAGCCCAAACCTTCCTTTTGTTCAGGAGAATAAATTCCTTTTTTTGCGAGTTGTACCAAAGTAAATGGAGAATGCTCCTTAGTTTGTGTTTAGAAGCACAAATGGTCAACCCAATGTTTCAAAGATGTTTACTGTATTCAATGAAATGATTCCAAAGACAGCAAAAGATATGTTGTCTCTCTTTTCATCACATGATGAATTCCCCCATGATACAGCTGAGAGCCAGTGTGATCCACAACCCCCTCTGCCTTTCCTTTCCCAGGCCTGAACCTGAAGAACCCAGAGTACATTGAGTACGACTTCACTGAGCCACCCAAATTCACTCAGCCTCTGATCAACACGTTTGCCGTCGCGGGCTACAATGCCACGCTCAACTGCAGCGTCCGCGCCAATCCCCGGGTGGGTCCAAGTCTCTGATGCTAAACCTATACTTGCCCCATCTCAGACTTTGCCCTAGCCTTCTCCATAACCCCGAGAGTAGCCGACTTCAGGCTATTCCACCAGACCTGAGCCATCATGCAAGTAGTGTCATACCTCCAGGGTGTTCTTCCTGCATCAAGGTCCAGGCCTAGACTGTTCATTCATGAGTAAGAGGCATGGAGGCCAAATTAAATGTGAGATGAGACTTTAAAACATAGAAGGATGGTTGTTGTATCCTTCAAATTCTAGCTCCCCTCAGGTTCCATAAATCATTGATGTTTCAAACAGATTCATCTGTAATTTTTATCTTCCGGCTGTAGCCTAAAGTCATGTGGATGAAGAACAAGATAATAATCATCGATGACCCACGTTATCGCATGTTCAGCAACCAGGGTGTGTGCACACTGGAGATTCGCAAGCCCAGCCCATTTGACGGTGGGGTCTACACGTGCAAGGCCATCAACGATCTAGGAGAAGCACAGGTGGAATGCAAGCTTGAGGTCAAAGGTCAGTTCCGGTGGGCAATCTAGTCATTTATTCAAGATGACTGTATTTCAGTCTTCTGAGATCTTAGTGAACCTCAGACAGCTTCTCAGTTCATTTTATTTCTCCAGGGAATCACTGTATCATATAGCAAATCAGAACCGGATTCTAACTGAAATAGAGATAGCACATATGCCTCCCTTAAGAAAAAATATATAGACATGAATTTGCTGTAGATCTTGGAGGATAAAAATAAAAATTCTATTTAAGATTCTGCAAAGAAACAACTCCTTGCCTCCGAAAAAGTATAAAAAGAGTGTTGTGAGCATCTCAGACTATGGGATAGGTTCCAAGTTTGCCCATTTGTACTCAGCTCCATATGGACGTGCCCTACAGGAGCACACTTCCCCTGGTGTCACTGACAGCCCGTCAGATGGCTGGCTGTGTGCCACAGTATACAGAGGCGGCTGACCTTTGATTGAACTATACTGCATATATATTCATGAATTACTCTACTCTAGTTTGGCTACTGGGGACCAAACTACAAAGGTGAATCAACATGTTAAAAAAACAATTACGTTTTCTAAATAATGGGCAAAAATAAAAAGTAGTAGATCGGAAAGCACAGGCAAATCTAAGATGGCTTACAGTTCACAGTGGAGTTTTGACTGAGGGAAGCCCTTGTTTCGCCTGGAGGAACACTGCATTGAGATCCTCACTGACCTGCCCCTTGTGGTCAGTCCTCAAAGGCCTTTTGAATCATTTTTCATTTTTATTGTTTAAGTCTTTTGTCTGGACTTCTTGAACACATGGAGTCTGGTTTTAATCTTTCTTTCCTTGACTATTTTACATCTTGAATCGGTTCTTCTGTTGTACACTCGCTAGCCACATCATTGGGTACACCTTACTAGTACCGGGTTGGACCCATTTCTTGTTCCTAGCTGATAGGAGTGGCACCTGCAGTGGTCTTCTGCTGCTGTAGCCCATCTGCTTTAAGGATTGACGTGTTGTGCGTTCGGAGATGCTCTTCTACAAACCTTGGTTGTATCGAGTGGTTATTTGAGTTACTGTTGCCTTTCTATTAGCTTGAACCAGTCTGGCCATTCTTCTCTGACCTCTGCCATCAACAAGGCTCAGACCATTCTCTGTAAACCGTAGAGAGGGATGTGTGAGAAATCCCAGCAGATCAACAGTTTCTGAAATATTCAAACCATCTGGCACCAACATCCATGCCACGTTCAAAGTCACTTAAATTTCAGCAGATCCTCTTCTCCAAGTCTACATGCCTAAATGCATTGAGTTTCTGCCACCTGATTGGCTGATTAGATATTTGCTTTAACAGGCAGTTGAACAGGTGTACCTAATGGCGTGGCCAGTGAGTGCATGTTGTCAATGTAAAGTCTTATCCCCGTGTAAACCTCTGAAGCTGAACAGTGCTAAACTGTACCCTGACCATTTAACATGTATACTAGTGTAAAAGAAAATTACAATAAGAAGACTTTGGACATATTTGCCATAAACCATATGAATCACAGGATCCATTTCATTTTTGTCTATTCAGTAGTGATAAATGCTATCATAATCGGCTCCTCAAAGGAAAACGAAATCTGATGGCATTGAGGCTTCATTACTGAGAGGAACATGGCCGTCAGCGTCAGGTTCGTGTTCCTGAAAGAAACGGAAGATCTAGCAAACATCAGCCTCATGGACTGCCAGTCTTTTGGCCTAGAAGACACACAAAATGAGACTACGGGGTATTATTGATTGCAGATGAGTAGCAAAAACAACATGACACCACAACAATTATTCCTCTAATGAAATAGTAAGAATTGTAACTTCTATTTACTAAAGTAAAATATAGTTACTTGCAGGAAGCATTGGTCAAAAATGTGGAAGCTTGTTTATACAGACACAGACAAGTGAAAATCTGCTGCCGTAAATGGCAGACACACCACGTTCCACCATTTAGTTCACATAGCAGCATACATGGACCACGGCTGCTTTCACTGCCGTTTTTATTCCCTGTCTGGAGCTGGAATTTCGTTTGGTCTTTGATGAATTCATCCATCGGGGGATGCACATGTCAGGCCGTGCAGCTTGATAGCCATCAGTCATGGGTAAACAACACATGATCAGCAGAGGTTGCTGATTCACACGAATGGGAAGGTTCTTGGAATGCTGACATGCCAGTTTGAGTACTTAATCTGGCTCAATTTTTTTCAGATATTTTTTCCCCATAAAAAAGTATGATTTTCCTTTTACTTGATTTTTCTTTTTTTTTTTTTTTGCCATGATGGTTTCTTAGAGGTCCCTTTTGTAAAACGCTTCACTTTCTTAACCTTTTGATGCTTCTTTTTTTTTTTTTACCATTTCCATGAATACTGATTGCGCATGTAAGCCTAATCATGACATCACAGTCCTTTTTCTTTTTTTTTTTTTTACATACTTTTGTTTGTTCTAAACCCTAACCTCTGGAATCGTCTCCGTACCTTTACCAAAATTCATCCTTCACACGACGCTACTACTGTCAGGGTTCACCCACTCCAATAATACGCCATGGTGTTTAGACTGATGTGCAGATTTACCTGGAGTTGTGTAACCTGATATGCAAGTTAGACACACGAAGACAGTGCAAAAATATGTCTATTCTGCAAAGACATCACAGAAGTGGTAAACTAATTTCTTTTCATGTAGTGAATTCAATTGCGTTTTATAATGAGCCCTACCTGGGCAATTAAAGGCTTAACGTCAGATGTATCACTGACTACAAGGTGATAAGTGAATTACAGATAGACTCAAAAAGCACAGTATTAAAGAAAAAAATACAGTGTTAAAATTCAGCATGGAAAAGACTTACAGGAGGAGCCTTATCTAGACTCCCAAGATATGTACAGAAAAATGAAAGAAAGCTAAAGGCTAACTAATTAGCTATGCACCATATTTCCCCAGGCATTCTAGCCAAAGATAAAGTGGGAAATAAGATGTGAATGTTTGAGCAGGCAGATTTCCAGTCAATATTTGAGTAGGCTAGCCAATACAGCAGGGTCTGCCAACTGGGCCAGGGCTGTTATAAATGTGTTGACCCCTCTTCTTTTTTCTCCCCTAGTCCCCAAGGAATTGTGAATGTATGTTCTCATCCAAGGTAAGCTTTCATATGGATCTGGCATATGAAGCTTATATCATTCATTCTGCACCTTTCAATAATCCAGCGGTTGCTTGGCGATAGGCATTATAAGCCAGACAGTCAAAGTCCGTGAGGGGAAACGTGAGACTCGAGGACAAAACACTGGAATACAGGTGTAGCAAAAATGGGCAAATTGATAATGACATGCAAACAAATCGTGAATGTGTGGAACTGTGCGTGTTCATGCTTTGGCATAACACACCCATGTTTGCTACACCACACTTATCTGCGAGTCTTTACCCTTCGAGAACTTAGAAACTTTGGCTGACTGCAGTAGAGGCCTTCTGCTTGCATAACATCTCTCTCCCTGCTAACATCTTTCTGTTTTTCTTGTAAAGTTTGCCAGACAAAAGGTGAGTAACCCCAAGACCAGAGTGAATATTCTTAGAGTCCATCTGGCTGGCTAATCGAGAAAAGAATCAGTCAGATTAACGCAGATAGCAAATGATGTTTAAATTCATGTCACAATCATAGACGCTCCTATGTTTCACATCGGTGAGACATCACTTTGTATTTGGTTTTACTCACTACTTAATAGTATATATTGGTTCAGCAAGCCAGCTATTTTTTTTTCTTAAAGTCACAATTGGGTTTCTGGCACTCATTTTTCTGACTGCAGTTAGATCACATATATTCTTCCTCTCACTTCCTTCTCACAAAATATCTCCTCTCACTATGACCTTCCTCTGTCCTCTGATCGCTGATCACACCACAGTCCCCCTCTCCAGTCCAGACTCTCGCACCAAACTTCTAACACAGTCTGACTTTGCCATTTTCCTCACAGTTACCCTGTTTCTTCTCACCTATTGCATACAGTCTGACTGGTCCCCTCCTCTTTCCCCCAGGGGGCTTTACATTCTTTGATCTGATGCATCGTGGAGTTCCTTTACATCTGATTGATAAGTATATGAATGAGCCAAAAACTGCTGAGCCAGAGAAGTGACTGGAATTACGGCTGCTGCACTCAAACCTCCCTTGAACCCATCGAGGCTAGTCACCATTCCTCTTCCTTCCCAGTCACCTGGAGCTTGTGAGGGGCCTGGGGGGGAGTGAGGGTCTTCAGCAAGGCATGCTGTCTGTAAGAGTGGAGCTTGTTACCATAGATTCAATTTATATACAGCTGTTCCTGCCTTTTTCAAAGGGTTATGTTGATCAACTAAGTTAACCCTGAAGCATGTCAGTGATGTTTTGGCAAACTGCTTTGTGTTATAGATGATATGGAAGTGTGGAAACATTTGAACGAACAGCTGCAATTTCAGTCAACAATTGTGATTTGTACGTGTCAAGGAGAGAAGATGGGGTAAACAATCTTGTCTGGAATTTGAATTGAAGGGAAGTTTAAGTAAGGTTTTGATTTTTGAAAGATATCAGTTGAAACTAGTTTCTAGCTTTCTAAATCTCCATTGGTGATTTGAATTTTCCGTTCCCATTTTTTGTGAGGTTGCAGAGGCTGGAGATCAGAGCATGCTTTTAAATTCCACACTCATTTGTAATGTATGGTTTACTGAAGGCAAATGAATAAAATGCCATGTACATATTATGGTGTTGGAGTGCATTATTTTATTCAAAACCACAAAATTGCCAGGGAACAACAGATAAAAGAACAAACATAACTACCATGTAAAAAGTGCATTTAAATATTGAAATTCAAATATCATAAATTTGTTTTGGTACAAAGCAAATCAAAACAAAGCCAACCAATAACAATTAATTGGACTCATTATAGGTTCCCTTCAGGAGATACAAATTAGATTGAAACACTTATTCTATAAATTTCATCATAACTATAAATAGGAAACAATACTGAAATAAGCCCACTGCATAATGTTCTTAAACCATAGGCTATGTAAAGGCTGAGCAAAAGCAGACGAAAACGGCGCAAAAACATATCTCGCTTCACATTCTTAATTATTACTCATCGTTTTGTTTCATTGCGCGTTATATATTTGATTTGTGACAACAAAGAGTTTGGATCCAATTATGCAATCGTTGGATGCTTATTTAACTTTGTGACGTTCTTTAGCTCGGAGTCACTATGGAATCATATCAGTCAGCAGTAGTTGGAAGGCAAACCCCTTATCAGTTATGCATGAAGAAATCTTGAAAGTTGAGGTCCTGTTGTGTTGGAGACGATGTACAGTACAGTATCTGTGATGTGATCCGTAACATGCGTGTTACTTATGGACTTGGATCTGGTCGATCTGCAGTAGGCTACTTACCTCTCTAATGGACGTCATTTATGTAAACAGCTCTTGATATAATAAACAACTGCTTACATAATTAATTAAGCAAGTTTCAGCTAAACGACGTTCTCCCTCTGGCACGTTTCCAGCAGGCCATGGGCCGTGTGGTAGTATGAATTCATATCTCCCGGTCTGTTTCTCTTCCGGGCTCTAATTTCCTGTCCAAACGTACTCGGTACTACTCATAACTCCAGCCCGGAGACCGAAAAGCGCTCTCAAGCCCGGGGCTATGCGCCTAAATGTCGGACCATTCGACGATAGGCTTCGGGGATCGGACAACTGGGTAGCGTCGGGAGTCGTTAATTCTAGGGCATTAAGGGATCGGTGACGGGGACGGGGACGGTGACAATGCCTTACTCTCTGCGATTCGAGGCTCTCTCAGCCCAGCAACTGAAGCGGCTGGAGGAGCACAAATACAGCGCGTCCGGGCGCTCCTTGTTGGAGCCGCCTTTCCAGATATACTGGAACTGGCTGGTTCAGCAGATTCCCACCTGGGTAGCACCCAACACGCTGACCATTACTGGACTGGTCATCAATATCGTCACGACGGTTATCCTGGTCGTCTACTGCCCGTCTGCCACGGAAGAGGTGAGTGCAGCCCTAGCCACTGGAAAACTTTCAGTGCCAGTCTTCACTGTGGCCCAAATGCCAATTCCATTATTTTTCAGCGATTTAGGCACCCGTATTTATAGTGGTTATTGTTTAACTGGATTGTGTAAACAGTGGGCGCTTTAAACGTGTTTTCCACCAGCTTTCCCTTGACCTGTGGAGGCTTTACATCGATTCTTCGACTTTATGTATTATTTAAACGATGGCTATTAACTGCGCTATTAGGCAACGTGTGTCCGCACTCGGGCTTTTAAACTCTTGTTATTATTCAGTTAGCTTATTTATATAACTCCTGCTATATTATTCAGTTAGCTTATTTATATAACTCCTGCTATATTATTCAGTTAGCTTATTTATATAACTCTTGTTATTATTCAGTTAGCTTATTTATATAACTCCTGCTATATTATTCAGTTAGCTTATTTATATAACTCTTGTTATTATTCAGTTAGCTTATTTATATAACTCTTGTTATTATTCAGTTAGCTTATTTATATAACTCCTGTTATATTATTCAGTTAGCTTATTTATATAACTCCTGCTATACTATTCAGTTAGCTTATTTATATAACTCCTGCTATATTATTCAGTTAGCTTATTTATATAACTCCTGCTATATTATTCAGTTAGCTTATTTCAGTGTAAACTAGTCAAAGACACGAATAGATAAACTAGGCTGTGTTATAATCGGTTTGGAAGGCCTGGCGGTGTAGTGACTTGTTTACCCTGATCCTACTTGACAGTTACAATGTTACATACAGTATATCAATGTTACAAATATTGCTGTTTTTAAAATATTTCTTCCGCTCGTCTCGCGTCCGACATAGCGGCTGGTCGGCGGGACCAACCGGTTTTAAGAAAGCTCACAGAACCGTAAAAGTCCTGCGTGTAAGTAGACAGAGCAGCCGAGCAGTTTAGTGACATTGTTAGCTGTGCCTGCTGCTGAACCGTGATCCAGTTGGGGCCAATGGGAGTGGAGGTTCTCGTATCAGTGAATTAATCTCCGCCAGTTGACGTTGCATTACCGTGCCATGATGCCCGCCCCCCATTGTCATTACTTCCGGTTCAAAGGCCAAACGTTACCATATTTACAGTAAGCGTTGTACATTTTATTGTCGCAGGATTGATTTTACAATAAAATAAGTTGTGTTCTTTAGAGTTGCATGTTATTTTTAAGATGAATAAAGTTTTGCTTTAGCAATACTTTGTTGTCTACTGTTTTTATGAAATAAAGCACGTTATGGCTAAAAATATAAGTAATGAAATTTTGCCATATTAAAACCTATAATTTATGTGTGCATTATTCTGCTCCATTTTATGCTGGTATACAAACAGACTAAAATATTGCCAGTCAAATTTCTTATTAGTGAGTAATTTTTCATAAGGATGGCAGTGAAGGACTGGTATGCATTGTATCTTATGATGGTTGCGTCCCTGGTGCGCTAATGGTCATGTGATGTTTTGCCATCTTATAAGGCTTTATGCTTACTTAGTGGTATTTTAAGTCTCCACTTTCTCTTCCTCGTGTGTTTATGGAAAGGGCCGGGGGAGTGGTAATTGCATCAGCAGGTCCAGGATCTGTGCCTGCCAGCCCGAGAAAGTGTCCAACCGAGGGGACGTCTGGCGCTGCTGGGGGAGCGTGTGCAGCACACACACTGGAGCACACCTGGTGCTGGGGAGTGTGGCAGGACTTGAGGCGCCACATGCTGTTAATCATCCTGTCACGCAGTGTGTTCTCAGTATACGCACTGCCTCGCACTGCCCCTTTATGGTCAGTTTGGCCCACTAGACGTCTGCTTGCCTTGCCATAGTCAAGCCTCTGATTGGCTCATTGTCTGCATTTTTTTAAGCCACACAGCTGCTGTGTAGTTTCTTAGTCCTCCCTTATAAGCAAATTGAGGGCCCAGAGGTGCGTAGACAGGACTCATACCCTGTACTACCACTTACCAGCTGTAAGGGCGAGTAATGGCTCCACTCAGTGAAGATCCGCTCATATTTCAGGTTTGTTTCTTTCATCTGTCACTGCCCTGATGATGTTCAGTAATGCACCAGACTGGCAAGTTTCACCTCATGCCTTTGCAAGTGTTGACTATTACACACATGATGTAAATCTAATTTATGCTCTTCCAAAAAAAATAAAACTCTCAAGGTGGATATTTTGTAGTTGTAAAGCCCGTTCCTTGGTTGCGTTGCGTTATACTGGAACTGAGAATGGCCAAGTCACTTAGCCAGGTCATAAACTGCCAGTTATTTCACTGTAAGATGGTGGGTCATGTGACAAGCCCCTATTAAAATGAGATCCATTCTCCCGGTTAAAGAACACTCCTAGCTTTTCTCGCTAGGCTGAGGCTGAACTTCACTCCTCCCCATGCCTCACCTTCCCTGACTGGTTCCATCAACTTGTCATCACCCTTCCACATATAACCCGTTAGCCCACGTCAGGGTTTCCTTCCCTTCTGCAATGCCTGTGTCATGTGGATCTGCTCTAGGAAGTTTGTGTTTCCCCTTTTTCATTTAGTTAAAGTTTTGTCTGCAATTCTTAATTTGCTCTGGTTTATCTTTCAGTAATTTACTTATTTATTCAGCTGGATATTTGCTTAAGCACCTTTGTCAATGGAAACAGGTTTTTTTTATTTATTTGCTAGGATTTGAACCTGTCGTTTCTTGTTCACAACTTAGGCCGGTCCTCATTCTGTGCTGTACCATCTCAAGGCAGAGAGACCATTATGCTGAAGGATTTAATGGAGTGTGTTTTGGTGCTAGTCGCTGTCACGCAGGAAAATACAGTTTTAATTTAACACTGAATTTTGCTTGTGTATAGAAGAATTAAGTGGTACTTACTCTTAAGTTGAGAAACACAGGTCTTCAGAACAATACAAAAAATAAATGTATATGATACCCTGTCTGAAAACGGCTACACTTGACAATGGTGGCCGTTAGTTGCTCTTGTTGTTAGTGTGACCCCTTCATAAGCAGAGGAGTGACTGAGTATTAACTGAGAACAACAAGTTACCCAATCATTAATGGCTAAGCCGTGCAAGCTTTTGAATCTGATCCTTCATCCACATTACCAACAACATCTCCATTTCTTTGTTTGAACCTGTTCTTTTCTTGATAAATATTGTTGATTTTACTGATGCTGAACTCTTCCCTGCTTCACGTATTTGCCTTTTATCTTTGATAATGGTTTTTACATTTGAAATCCTATTGCCGATATTGATTTGCCATTTTCATACCAATCTATTATGTTAAAATTAATTTCCAAACTGATAGCTTTGTTCATGTCTTTAAGCATTCTGGCAGAGTAACACAGCTCACAATCTATGGAAAACGTACTTGGCGACAGCTCGTGATAGCAGGAAACACGCCGAGAGGGCAACAACTGCTCAACATTTAGCCACAGCAGCACGCTGAACCTGTTGCACGGTGTAAAATTTACCATTCGTAGCTCTTTTTTCCCCATTATTGACTTCTTTATTTATACAGTTGTTTTCATAACTTAGAAAATCCTTAAGTTAAATGTTTACAAGTAGGGGACTGCCTGTGTGTTAAAATATTTCAAAGGTTTCAAATGTGTATCCAGGCTGGTCAGTGAGGGAGTAGCCGAGCATGACTGTAGCCCCCCTCTGTGTCACAGGCTCCCCGGTGGGCCTTTTTCCTTGGTGCCTTGGGCCTCTTCATCTACCAGTCTCTGGACGCCATAGATGGGAAGCAGGCACGCAGGACCAACAGCAGCTCACCCCTCGGTGAGCTCTTTGACCATGGCTGTGATGCCGTGTCCACAGGTAGGGCACTGTCATGGAAGTACTGTTTCTCACGGGCAACCCTGTGGTGTCATGTCACCTTGTAGTTGCCCCAATGGGAGAACAGGTCTGTGGGTCTGTGGTGGGGCAGAAGAGCAGGAAAGAATGGGACTGTTGCTTAACGTCAACAGGTGGCTGTAGTGACACATGTTTAGGTTAATTTAGGTAGTAGGTCCCAAACTAGGGGGGTGTTGTGTGTCTGTGTGTGGGGTACTCTAATGTGTGCGCATGTTGTGAAGGAGAGGGCTTTAAAATTCTTTTACCTGCAAAGGGGTGGCCTTACTGACAGAATCTGGAAGCCATTATTACGGGAACTCTTAAGAATCAGAATCAGAATATCTTTATTGTCATTGTAACGAGTACAAGAAATTAATTAAACATGTACTGAACCCCTGAGAAAACAGAGGTTTAGTGTGGGTCGAAGTCTTTAGTCACAATGACCTTGTGGAAAATTTCCAAATAAAAGTTCTGTTTTTATCTGCATATACTACAGATGCGGATGCTCATTTAAATCACCACCCCAGCTTTTGTCTGTAACACGCTGGCTCGCCAACATGATGGTTATATTAAACCTCTATGGTGAGGATAACTGATATCAAAACGGCACCATCTTTTTTTTGTCTCACCTTCCGTCTAGTGTTCGTCTCTGTCGGAACGTGCATTTCCTGTGGAATGGGAGCCTATCCTAACTGGATGTTCTTCTGTGGCTTTGTGGGTGCCTTCATGTTCTTCTGTGCTCACTGGCAGACCTACGTCTCCGGGACGCTGCGCTTCGGCCTGTAAGTGGAACAGGTTCCGCTCCCATGTGATCTTTCCATATAACTCTGCTTTCTCCTGGAGCCCGTCTCAGGTTTCCTGTTATTACTGTACATGTAATACACAGGCTCTCTGTTCCACTTCTTTTTTTTTTGAATGCTTTTTGTCTGTTTGTCTTGCTTCGCTATCCCAGGGTGGATGTGACAGAAGTTCAGATTGCCATCATCCTGATGTACCTGATGTCAGCCTTTGGTGGAGTTAGCCTTTGGGAGAGCAGGGTACAGCCTTGACTGTCACTCGCGCGCGCATGCGCGCGCACACACACACACACACACACACACACACACACAGATACTCGTGTGCATGTATATGTTTGTTTAACCTTACATTGGCTCTCACCCTAATGTACAATGAGGGTTCTAACTAACAGGCAAAACTTGTAAATAATTAAAGACAAATCAACTTTTCATGTATTTAGCAGACATTCTTGTCCAGAGCCATGTGCAGTGCGGCAAATATAACACAATCACGATAAATATTTAAAAGCTGACTGTTAGGGGTCTGTTAGGGTTTATTACCCTTGAGTTTTGGAAACCATGCTCTCTCTGTCACTCACGCACACACTACCCACCATAAGAACACGCATTGACTTTGGCCTTTCTATGTGAAGTAAACAGAACAAAACAAGACTGACAACCTGCATTGATTAGCTGGTTTGGCTAATGGAATCCATTCTTTTTAGTAGCTTATTATACAGCCTTTTTCCACTGAATTAATCACACAGCAGTAGTCAGTAATTAAATTCTGCAGTTACTGCTGTGCAAGTGGAAATGAACCCTAAAGTTGAGCTGTACCTTTTAAATATGTGACATGGTATGAAGCACAGCCATCATTGTTGACCATGGTTCATAGCCCTCAAAAGATCAATGCCATTGGTTCAACACTTCATTCAGTAAATAAGAACAATCTGCTGTTACACTATTACTCATTGAATAGAACCTCTGTTTCACTTTTACTCTGTGCTGCCCATGGAAACTTCACTAAACTGCATTTGGGAAGGCGAGAAGGTAATTATGGGTTGCTCTTGTCATGGCAACGGGTCACTCATGGACATGAACTCGTTCAAACAGCTGACACGGCCGCCCCTCACATTGGCTTCTCCTCCCATCGTGCTCCGCATGCTTACGGCTTCCTCTGAATCCCGGAACGTTTTTTTCACCGTTCATATAATGACACTGTGTACCTTTGTACCTCTGTCTTTACAGTTGCCCGTGGTTGGCATGAAGCTTCAAACCTTCCCCGTGCTGGGAATAATCGGCGGGGCCATCTACTCCTGTTTCAACTACTTCTGGGTCATCTTGAGTGGGGGAGTGGGCAAGAATGGCTCAACTGTGGCTGTGAGTTTCTGTTCTTTTTTTACTATAAGCGATCAACAGTGAAACCAAGGAGACTTGCATCACTGAACCTTGAATGGGAACTGCTTGTGTCCTTCCAGGTTTAAAGTTTACTTTTTTACAGAATTGTTACAAAATATCTTAGGAATCTCGAATGCTCCTGTTAACATCCTTCATTAATATGGTTATGGATTCAGTTGATGTTATAGACGAATACTTGACAAGATGTATGTAAAATAATTGACTGTTTTGCCTCTGTGATTCTGTATTGCTGTAACTATAGTCATTCTAATGTGTAGCCAATGTTTAGCGTCATTTTTTGCCCTGTCGTAGAAAGTGGCAGATTGCCCATATAGGATGGTGGCTCAGTGGGAGGCACAGTGGCCTCACATCCCATGGGTTGTGGGTTTGATTCACAGCCCTGGCTGTGTGTGTCTTCTGCATGCTCTCCTATGTGTTTGTGTATGTTTTCCCATTGTATTCCTCTTTCCTTCAACAATACAAAACATGCAGTTTAATTAAATTTGCAGCAATAAATAGTGGTGTGTATGCACATAGCTCGACTGGCATACAACTTAGGATGTTTGTCTGCCTTGTACTAGTTCTTCCTGACATGGTCTGTAGGCTCATTGTGACTCTGTATTCAGTAAATGGATGTTCTGCTGAAATATCTGGTAAGAAAGTTTCCAAGAAGCATAAAACGTGTGGTGTTGTATATTGCCATGAAGGCCTGAGTCAATCCTTAAGATGAAAAAGATCCCTTCAGTTGTAGGTAATTAAGTGGTGTGTTTAAGGTGTGACTTGCACCAGATTCACATAATAGCATGCACAGTAAGGCCTGCCAGCTGGAAACGTTATGCCTGCACACATCCAGCACAAACTAGCTGAACTGGAATTAGTGGTTAAGCAGCTTTGCCTCTCAGTGCAGCCTACACTTGATGCCCCGTAAGTCCCGCACTCGGATGCATTCCTCCTCACTGATGACAAACACTTCCCCGATTTTTCTGCAGGACACCAGCGTGCTCTCTCCAGGGCTCCACATCAGCCTCATCCTCACTTTGGCCTTCATCATCTTCAAGAAGTCATCCAGCCAGTTGTTTGAGCTTCACCCCTGCCTGTATATAATAACCTTTGGCCTGGTCATTGCCAAGATCTCGAACAAACTAGTGGTGCGTCCTCCTCCATTTCTCTCATCTGGTCAAAATCTCCAGGACATCCTTGGTTTGAGTGACCAAAATGGCAGCCAGTTAAAGGCAGAGGGGGGTACCCTAAGATATGGTATTGGAAGTTTGAATTACTAGCTAAATGGGAATATTAATTTGCCTTTCATAATCCTCTTCTTGGGTGCTCTGAATGAAGTGCTCATATGGGCAGGGACTGCTGTTATTCTGTCAGTGAACTTTTGTTTCTGATGATCATAGCTGTCAAATCAGGTCACAGAAACGGTACCACTTCTGTTGTGCTGTCCAGGTGGCTCACATGACCAAGAGTGAACTCCATCTTCAGGATACAGCTTTTATAGGACCTGGACTACTCTTCCTTAACCAATACTTCAACAGCTTCTTTGATGAGTACCTTGTCCTCTGGGTTGCTCTGGTGAGTCTTTTTCTGCATCTGTCCTGCGATCACAGCACCAAAAGTACCAAAGTCCATTTTTTGAGACACTGAGGGACATTCTTCTGTGCTTTCTGGTCCACACAGATTCTGTCCGTATTAGACCTGACGCGGTACTGCACGGGAGTGTGTCTGCAGATCGCCGCCCACCTGCGGATCTGGGTCTTCAGCATTGCCCCACAGGTCCACCCCCCCCGTGACTGAGTGCTGGCCCAGCAGGAGGAGACATGGTTGAGGCATGGAACAGGCACCCTCGCTGGTATTGTCAGGGGACCTCTGAGACCTCCATAGCCATAACCTGATAAGCTTTGACGGTGCTGTCTTAGATACATTTGAGTAGCCACTACACCGAATAGCTGATTCTGGTATCTCACACACACACACACACACACACACACACACACACACACACACACACACACACTACACATGCAGCATTGGAAATAGTTATGGAAATTTGGTTTGCAGTCCGACTTTCCTTTTTATACTATCTAAACATATTTAGTCAACTTTTGTAAGCTAACCAATTTAAAAATCAGCATAGATTAACACTAAGCCCCCCCGCCGCCTCCCCACTGAGCCTTTTCACTGCGATATTTCCACTGTGTAGGACCAGCATCACTGCCTACACGGTCAGAGTAGGGAGCCTGATGTTCTGATGATGTGTGACTGGCATACATGAGGTCTCACACTACTGCTGCTTCTCTCTAAGGACTGGTGAAACAGAGACAGAGGCGGGGCCTACACTGAAGTTTTATTTACACAACCACATTTTTCCTTAAATTGGCACAACTGTGTCTGTGATTCCGTTCTGAAAGCGATCAACTCTAGACATTCCTGAAAATACTCACGTTGCAGTTATTGGCAGTGGTCTGACATAAATGAATCACATTGTGTTTTTAAACACAAATCCAGCAGGTTTATGATGAATCAACCAAAATGTGACATCATAAAACAACATCATTCAAATTATTGTGTCATATACATATATATTGTATTGTAGTGAAGACTGAAAGCTAGACGATGAAGAACTTCTAAAAGTTACGAGAATCGTAGAATCTACTGGCAGTAGCTGAAATCTGGATTTAGAATGTTACATTTCTGGAAGGCAGCATTTCCCATGAGAACAAGTGAGTGATATTTTAAATGTTTACGTTCAGTACGTTTTTTGTGCTTGATCTTAAGGTAACCAGTTAAGACAAAAGGGGAAACAAACAAACTGAACATGTCTTAACTTTGTGGGAATTAATGCTTTTTCACAAAAAAGCCCTAATTCCCAGGTACAAAAGTGACTTTCTTTTAGTGTACCTAATATCCCCCCAAACAGCACATACCAATCCTTTCACCTTATTTTCCTGTCAGTCTGTACTGGGAGCAGAAGCCTAAACCCCTGCTCTCTTCCCAAGTGGGCTGTCTGTGCAGACGCGATGTGCCAAAGACTCCAGGGTTAATGCAGACGATACAACCCATGTTAGGTGGTCTCCTCCCAAAGGGCCATGCACGCTAATGCCAGTCTGTCGGTGCTTCTTTAGTCTGACACCAGGTAGCAATACAGTTGGTGTGCTTTTGGGAAAAATTCCTCAGCTCTTTTCATTCCCAGAACCAGTTACTTAGTCCATCAACAGACAACAAAATACGTATATAAATGAATATTTATAACAGTAAAGCTGGAGTGTTTTTTTTTTTTTTTTTTTTATTTTAAAATAAGGAAGTCTGTTGTGCATTTATGTAGCTCTGGCTGCACATAAGTTCATGTGCATGTGAGTTTGTATACCTTTGGTACTGAAGTTAAGGATTTTTTAAAATGAATTGTGTCACATGTAACAATGAAGGTATGACTGACAGTCGTTTTAATGTGGCTGTATGGGGTCATGGTATGACGAGCCCTCAAGCTCATCCTGTCCTATAAGGGACCGGTGGAAAATAACCCTTTATTTTACCGAAGTATGACAAAACGGTGTGAATTGGGGGTGTGTGTTTAGATCTTATACTACCTTTTAATAAGATAAGACATTACCGCTCCATTTTAAAATATACTAACAAGTGTGGACTTAACGATATAAACAGAGCTACTTCACCTATTTATAGTTGGAACGATTGCATGAGAAGATCACATCATGAAGGTCATTTTGCTGAAAATCCACAACTGCGATTTGTGGCGATGAACACCCCAGGTTTATATCAATGTGAAATGAAATACAGTCAAACCTCGATTCTCAGAACGTCTGTCATCCAAGCCTTCAGCTATCCAAACTGTCTACTTTTAGTGTACTGGTTATGTTGAAATATTACTCCAGTCACTTAATACATTTCTTTCTAATGATTTATTTGAAGGCATATGCAACATACCACAGTAATTGCAGTAGTAGTAAATTTGCATTCAGTAATTTAATTCCGTGCCTAATTGCACTTTTTTCATATGAACTGGGTATTCTCATGTATGTTTGATTGTTTGAACTCTTTGATCAACCGATCCAACCTTGGTCCCAAAACATTCTGATAATTCAATTCAATTTTATTTATATAGCGCTTTTAACACGGAGCGCGGTCACAAAACGCTTTACATAGTCCCAGGCCCACAGTGACTTTCTGCTGTACGGTGGGAGGGTTCCTTATACTGAGAACTAGGCCTGTGCAATGCAGTTGTGTATTGCTGTCTCCCCAAGTGTGTTCATTAGCAATAGAAGCCTGTTTTACGCTGCTCAGCACGGCTATGAGGGTAACCTGACGACACACTGCGTGAGGAGCACCAGCCTGTAGTAACATCTGAACTGTCATATTACTGATGTAGGAGGATGGATTCTCCCTGCTGATGGTGAGCCCTCAGAACAGCACGGACTGAAGAGTTTTGCACATGGTGGCCATCTGCTGTTGCTGTGGATGGGAGAGACATTAAAACTGGGGCTGGGGTGACTCACTGGGGCAGGGGTGTGAAGAAGAGGGGTCGTGCGGCTGTTACGGCCAGGCTCACCTCCACCTGCCTCCACCTCACAGCTGCACTCTGACACTGAAATGGACTGGGACTTGGAAAGATGTAGCACTGTTACTAGTTATTCTGTACTTTTTGTTTTTATTACATAAAGCCTTTCTTGTGTAATTTGTTGTTCCTACCAAGTATGTGGTCTGATCTTGTCAGGTCCAGTAGATCTCAGCGTTGGTATTGTAACACGGCTGCATATCATTCAATTCAATTCAATTTTATTTATATAGCGCTTTTAACACGGAGCGCGGTCACAAAGCGCTTTACGTAGTCCCGG
>JAACJT020000001.1:8092870-8105374 GCA_009936485.2 Gymnarchus niloticus | reverse complement strand
GTCCACTCCAGGTTTAACAATCCCTACAGTCAAACTTGAATTCTGATTGGGGAAATCTGGGGAACTGATAAATCCTCAGCATGCTGGTATGTGAAGAAGGAGACTGCCAACTGCTTCTGCCCTGCAGTCAGTGGGATGTTCAGCTGACCCACACCAGGCACATACTTGGTTCTGGTCCTGTTTTATTCAGCATCACATTCAGCATGTGCAGAGAAGCAGGACTCAGAGGCTCTTGGCTGTGCGCGCAAGGAAATCTCTAAGGCGTGTGACACGTGTGCATGCATGAGTACAGTAGAGGTAACTGCATGGTACCATGTAAACACTTATAGGAGTATTACAAAAATGACTCGCTTTAAGACTTCAGATGCACCAATCAAGAAACATGGCAATACTCATAAAATATTACATGCAGATAACTAGTGATTGGACAAATGAGTCTTTGGTGGGTGGGAGTATCCCGAACTATCAAGATAACCAGCATTGATTGGCAGTTAAAGATACTCCCACCCACCACGGGATTTGAAGCCTCATTTGTCCCATCGCTACAGATAACATCTGAATTTCAGACACAGGAGGTACAACTTGTCTCCCACACACATGTAAGACACATGGTTTCCTCAAAAGCAGGGGAGATCAGCTTCATTACATTCATGATTAAAAATACTCACAAAATCTTCAAGTGTGACATCATCCTCTCATGTAATGTGCAAAATCATTCAGACAACCAAAACCAGTAATACAACAGAACAACTCGTTGAAACATGGAGGTATGAAGCTTAAGCAGACAATGGGAAATATAAAGCATTCAAACATCCCAGAAAAGGCACTTGGAAAGTGGAAAAAATGCAGCTCATTGCATTAAATCATCTCATCTTTTCTTCCCATGAGATTCAGTACCAAACCCTTTTCTCAAAGGTGTCATTTTTGACCACAACATGACATCAAAACCTAACAGCTCTGTTAAAAAATTCTTAGCAGAGAATTCAACACATTCTCTATGCAGTGTATGCTCAATGTCCATATAATATGGTTTCCTGGCACTCCAATTTATGGTATCCCTGTGGCACCAATACCCCATCCAACCCAATCCCCATTCAAAAACCCAACAACCAAAACCCCACCCTCCCCCCAAATAACAGCCTTGCAAGGAGATGCCAGTTTGTCACAGTCACAGATGTCCAGGCCCAGTCCAGTTTGGGCTTCCTCCTCCCAGCAGAACCCCCTCAAACCCATCCCTCTTCTTCCCCATCTGCCCTCTTTTACTTTCCAGCCTAAAGATGAGCTGGGGAGACCACTTCTTCACACTCGTTCGGGGTTGATGTCCTTGTTAACCCTCCGTCTTGGGAACAGCCTGCGTTTCACTAGAATAAGCTAGAGAGAGAGAGAGAGAGAGAGAGAGAGAGAGAGAGAGACCAGCTGGTAAATCTGAGTGGCGAAAAGCAGACAGGTGCACAGGCCAAGGCGAGAACATAAGGCAAAAATAACACCAAGGTAAGCCGTCTGTTTGAGCCACTGAAATGAAGCATCAACTGAGCCACAGAAAAGGATGGATGTAGAAAGATGTCCTTTGTACCATTGACCTTCCTAAGATCTGTGATAGACAAATGACCAGACCCAGAAAATCTTCACTTCAGAGCTGGTGCACCTCAACATTGTCAACTGTGTTTAATTCGACACACATACAATGTCCGAGCCCATATATATAAATGCATATTTACCTGCTCTGCAAAGAAAGAAATCACAGTGAAGATAACCAACATCACCAGTACACAGTGAGTCCAGAACTTCAGCTTATCTCGGTACAAACGCCTGCAACACAAGACACACACATACACATATCACGTTTTCAGTACAGACTGGAGGTCCTGCTGATCAGGGAAAAGGATTCTTCTACTCAGCTGCTAACTGCAGTATTCTGTTAGATGTGCTTAAGATACACAATCAGTGGCCACTTTATTAAGCACCCCTACATAGTACCAGGAAGGACCTCCTTTTGTCTCCAGAACCATTTCAAGGGATGACGAGTTTTGCATCAGGGCCACCTTTCTGAACTCCACTGAGCTGTCATTTAACACTTGTGGCCTTCCTGTTAGCTTTAACAAGTCTGGCCATGGCCTACGCAGTTACTCAGTGGGTAGCACTGCTTGCCTTACACCTCCACGGCTGGAGGCTTGAATCTCACCTCCGCTCTGTGGCTGTGGAGCTTGCATGTTCTTCCCGTGTTCTGCAGGTTTTCTCCCGCAGTTCAAAGACATGCAAGTTAGGCTAACTGGCGTCTCCAAATTGCCCAAAGAGAATGATTATCTGTGTGAGAGCCCGGTGATTAACTGGCATCCCCTCCAGGGTGTACCAAAGCCTTGGGCCATAATAAGATGACAGGTTAGAAGCTGGATGGATGGAAGTGTGGCCATCCTCCTCTGTCCTTCTCATTAACAAGGTGTTTTGGTAACAGAACTGCCATGTACTAGATATTTTTGGTTTATCACACCATGCTCTTAAAAAAAAAAAAAAAAAAAAAAAATCAGACACTGTGCAAGCCAATCCCAGCAGGGTGGCTGATTCTGAGATGCTGGAATCACCACATCTGACAATCAATCACACCACGTTTAAAATTGCTTCTATCACACCTCTTAGCTGTTCTGATGCTTAGCGGCACAGTAAGTGAACCTTTTGACCCAGTGTGCATGCTGTATATATTCACTTTCAGCCACTTGATTTTCTTTGGAGGAGCAGATGTACCTAATGAAGCGGTCACTGAGTGTGTGTGTTTTATAAGAGTTTCTTAGTGAGGCGTGGCACTGACAGGACCTCCTGAGCCTAATCAACTAATATAACCAGAGTTCCTGGCAGACTTTGCATTTCCACTTTGCACTTTGCATTCTTCCCTCGCTGACATGACATCCTTATGTGTATCTGATAGTGTTTCACCAGATCAGCTCCCACCAGCCCCGGTCTTGCCAGTGGTTCAGCCCAGGACAGCTCACAGCTCCTTCCTCACCTGCTCCTTTTTTGACAGAACTAGACCATTATTCATGTTTTCATAGCAGAGTACAGCACTACATCAGAGGTCTAATTAATCTGGATAAATGGATTCAAAGACATGCAGACACACGCCTGCCCAGTGGTGTAGTTGGCAGCTTGATACACAGATGAATAAGCAGACACAGGGGATGGTATCACAAAGACAGCTGGGAGGCGTACACCCGCCAACTGATATCTCTCTCTCACACACACACACACACACACACACACACACACACACACAGAGCTGCATTCCATGCAGGGCCCAACTAGTGGATTTCTACCTGCTGACTGTGTGTCCATCGCCACCTATGCAGGATGACATCCAGGGGCTTTTCCATGAAATGGACCCCAGTGTGTTCATCCACAATGCAAAATAGTGACATCACCTTTCCAAAAACATATAGCACTTTCAAAACAGCCTTGGCTGACCAATAAGAACCCCAGTAAAGACTTAATGCCATTTGCCTGGTCTCCCATGGAACACCACTCAGTTTTTATGAATCACTTTGCTTGAAGTTTTTTGCAAATTCAGTGATGGTGAAGCATGAAAGAAGTGCAAGATAATTCATTAAATAAATTATGTGAATTACTTTATAAAAAAAAAAAAAAAAAGTCACAATGCACTTCAGCAGTGAAGTAAAAAACACACTCATGACTGGCTAGTGATGCAGTGGAATTTAAAATTTAGGATGAACTCAAACTGATTAACAGCTTCCTGGACATGTTCCCATTCTTGCGTCTTACCATTCCTGGAGCTCCCCCATGTGGAGGAATCGGTTACGGTACTCTCTGGGTAACTCGAACTGAGAAGGAATGGGGAACATGGACTCGTAGAAGTCTCTAAGTACCGCCTTCACCGTAGGGGCATCCTTATGTGTGTGGTCAATGTTATCATTCAGACAGATGAACTTCCTATAAGGAACACAGGTAACAACGTCATACAACTATGGTGCCTAAGGAGGAAGCTTTTGAAACAAGCATTGTAATGGACACCCAGGATAATAAGGACCTCCCTCCCACACTCACCTAGGGTTCTTCCTAATGTCGTCCAGCTGGCCAACCACATGGGATACGTTGGTCCGAACCATCTTGAAGGCAATCTCCTCCTCCCCCATGATCTCAAACCTGCTCAAGGAAGAAGTGAAAGTTACGAGTGCCCTGAACTTTATGGCACTGGTCTCTTTAAATGACATTTCTGTTATGAATTTTCCAACCAGTACTTCCAACTTTTGGATTCAAGCACTTTGTGACCATGCTTCGTGTTAAAAGCGCTATATAAATAAAGCTGAATTGAATTGAATTTTACCTGCCCTGGAACAGACCATGAAAGGCAAGAGCACCCCAGTAAGACCAGAGAGGTGTCATTTAAAGCGGTTAAGCGCTAATGCTAGTTGAACTGCTTACTTGTATTTGTTTTGGTCTCTGAAGGCCTTGTGAATGCGCTCGGTGATGGGCTTGCAGTTGACGACCAGACCTTTAGTGACTGGAGGCTGTGGACAAAAATCCCAATCTCAGGCACTATTTAGATTTCCAGACTCATCCAGGGCATCCTGGGAGCTTGACAGCCACGCTTATCTTAGCCAAGTTTCCATGTTGTACAATACAACATTCACACTGCATCACACTCTATGGAGTAGCATGGATGCAGGGCCAAGGGTCTGGGGGAGGGTCTTAGATCCCCTTGAGACACTCACCATGCTGGGGTCGTAGTAGGCCTCCTGGGTAGGGCTGATCATGTGCAGCTGTGTGACGTTGGCAGGCAGGCTCTTGGAGCAGTTAATCAGCATCTGCTCCAGGCCTGTTAGATCCTGTCCAGAACAGAAGAGAGACAGTCCAAAATTATACAGCTGAATGCCTTAATCTGTTCCTTACCTACACAAGCAGCAAGAAAAAGCACCCGTCACATACAGAAAGCAGTGGAAACATCCACTCTACCTCTATTTCCAAAGTATACCAAAGCAGGAAACGATTACCAAGGCTACTTGGGGTGCACCTTACCTGCAGGCTCAGCGGCAGCTCGTGGATCCGCGTGGCGAGTGTACGGATCTCTCGGTCGGAGAGGACGCCAGAGTGATCGGTATCGACTTCATCGAAGACCTGGGAGACACTACGCTCTTGGAGCGCACTCATCAGGTAGTAGAAATAAGAGAAGGCAAACTGCATGTCCTCTGAGTGGCGTACTTTGTGAGAGGAGGTCTTGTCAAACTCACTAGGAAACCTGGGAGTGAGACAGATCCCAGCTTACTATGAAAAAGCAGTAACATTAATTAGTCATTTAGCTTGTTTTAACTTTTCAGATTACAATATTAAATCTCTTGCTAATGAACAGCAAAAGATCAAAATTGATCAGTTTCAAAATGACCACTGCCTGTACAATTGATGATTTGATATAAATAAAAAAGCAATTTATCTTTTTTGCACCCAGAAGCCTGTAATGGGTGCCACTTACATATCCTGCAGCTCCTGCATAATGACACGGTCGATCATGTGAGGCATGTGAGCCGGCACTTTGCGAGACGTGAAGCCAAACTGGCCATTGAGCAGCTTGTTAACGTAGCGCAGTGAATCTGCAAAGGTGTCCTGTAGCCTCCGGCCAGTGGCGGCGCCATCACTATGGTACTCCAGCTGCCTCTCCAGCTTCTCACCTTCCTGTGGATGATTAGCAGGACAGAGAGCTGAGCTAAAGTGTAAAGCATGTACGTATGCTGAAAGAAATGCTCTGAAGGTGCAGTTCCCACCTCCAGCAGGTCATGGAAGTACTTCCTCCTCTCCCAGGGAAGAAAACCTCGATCAGCTGATGTATAGTGCTGGAGCTTCCTGGTGAGGATATTTCTGCCCTCTACCTTCTGTACCAGGGCTGCCTCTTTGGGTGTACTGGGCCGTCTTTCATAATCGCTAACCTTAGAACCAATCTTTACCAGTGTGCTAAGGTGTTTGGCTGCTGGTGACCCCCTGGTTTTGACAGGGATCACAGACACAGGGGGTTGTGCTACTGCACCATTAGTGACCTGGTCATCAACGTGTACCTTGATGGGAGAGGGTAGGAATTGTACCGGTGGCATTTTCTCGTTGACTCCCTCCAAGGGTGCCATATCCTTGTCTTTCCCTACATATTCTTCAAGATCTTTGTATGGCTTGTGAAGGTCCAACTTCTGTGGTAACTTAGCCTCCACTGTGCTTTCACTATGGAGTACCAACTGCACCAGTTCCTTGTGCTCAGCCTGACCTGCTGACATCATGTATGTTTCCAAAAGTTTTGCTTTGGTGATGTTGAATCCTTTTAGGGTGAGGTCTCCAATCAGATATTTCTTCTCCAACTCCAGGAGTTCACTGCGAACGTCGGCCGGGAGCAAGGATACGTTCACCTCAGGCACTTTTATGGCACTCCCTGGTGTCACCCATGGGGGTCTTTTATGGATTCTAGGAACCCTCTTCTCCAAAGGAACATCTTCAAAATGCACGTTGGACTCTTGGGCTACTTCAGTGGGTTTCGTCTCCGTGTCAGCATCAGCCTGGACATCATCAGATGTATTGGACCTGATAACCTCGCGGGTATCCACATCCACGGTGAAGAACATGGAGAACTCCTGGTCATCTGCCCCCTGGAAGGTCAGGTTGTACTGAATCTGTGTGGCATTCATGCCAGCAAACAGCAGCAGGTGGATCGTCTGCCACTTGTTAGCTACAGATGTGTGACGCACTACAGGGTTATCGTTGACTTGGGCCTCGGACACCCTACGGGCAATTAGGGCAAAGCTAAAGTAGGGCTTTGTCTCCCCCTGAGGGAGAAAGTACCGGGTTTGGTTCTTCCGCAGGGTCACTTTGTAGAGTTGTCCAAAGTTATCTAGGATAAGTAAGTGCAGGTATCTCACATAAACATGTACATTAAAAAAATAATAAAGACATGAGGGATATTTCAAATATACATGCATACTAGTCAGAATTAGGATATGTGTGATGACACAAAAGTGTGTCCCTGAGATGCTAACCTCGTCCGCAGTCACCCACATCAAATCCACAAGATAGGATGTTGCAGGCCTGGTCGCAGAACTTGTCTGCTAGCCAGGAATTGGCACAGCCCTGGTTGCAGTAGGATACACCCCCAATGCCTCCCAACCCTACTCCAAACTGCCAGGGTGGCCCATTCCCTGCCCCACCGACTCCATCCCCGGCACCGGCTCCAAACCGACTGCCCCCCGCAGCACCTGCAGGAAGATGGAAGACCTCCTCTTACCTACTAATGAAGAGTTCAACACAAAGATAATCAACACCCTGACTTCTAAATGTCAACAATATTCAGGGCAAGATGGGTAGCAACTGTTTCTCCACGGGATTCTGAGTAACGATTTATGTCCATTGCCCAGATCAGGATTTCCCAGTCTTTGACCTTGAGGACCTGTTTGTTCTTTGTCTATAAGGCGAGTTGTTTAGCACTGTCTAAGCCCCAGAAGTAACTGACTGATTTATGCTAATTATGCAAAGCACTAAACTTGCATCACTCACTGCTTGAGGTACACAAATTTGCAAAAAAAATACACTGTAATATGCTGCAAATTTGGAACACTTTCCATCTTCTCTGGGACTTCATGGAACAGTATGTATATAAGACAAAGTACAAAGTTTTGCCTCACCAAGACAGTCACCCCCATCCCAGTCGCAGGCACTGTTATTACAGGCTTTGTCACAGTAGCCGTCCTTTATCCAGGAACCGGGACACCCCTCTGCACAATTTGGTACAGGCCATGTCAGGTACACCTTCAGGTAAGATAAATCAATGCCAGAGAATACATTAAAAGTGGTTTTAAAGGTGACAAGCTGATTCTAAAAAAAAAAGTTATTACTCCTAAACCAAGTGAACCTGTAAATATAAGTATTTTGAGGATGGATTGATGGATAGATTATTATTCCCCAGCAATTACTTGAATTAACTATGACTTTCTCAAGGGCATACTGCACAAGCAGCTCTTCTGGAATTTAAGCCCCTAACTTCAACAGTTCACACAGTGACTGACCACACAGGTAAGACCAGCCATCTGATAAATAATGCCCAACTAGCAAGGCTCCATCTGCCCTGTCTTCACCTTTTGCCCCTTGGAGTGGCTGTAGAAGTCATCTGGCCACACATCCTTCCCAAACATGACATCGTCATTAAGGTAGATGAATTTGCGAGAAAGGCTAGGGATACGGTGAATATGAGTTTCAATAGCTGGGGAGCTAAAGGTGGGTAGGTGCGAGATGTTCTGGAAGATCTCCTGCAGAGAATGGCAGAAAGAAATGAGCACCTGATAGACAGCGCCTTGTTCCTCATGAGAAACGCATCATCCTAGGTGGTTTTCACAAGCCGCGGACGTTGTCAAACTCAAACTCTCGCCCTGGGCTTGCCTTAGAGATACCAGGAAGTATGAGAGAAGTCAGAAGTTGGCACTCACCTGGTGTGTGACAATCGTGACCCTTGGGTTGTCCAGGTTGAGCCAGGATGGGATCTGACCGTTAGTGACAATGAAGATGTGACGCACCCAGGGGGCATGCCTTTCCACCGAGCGCAGTGAGTACCGCAACTCCTCATTGTCTTCAAAGCGGCTTGCCGAGACATCCTCATCCTGCTTGGACTGTCGGGCCCAGCCAAGATGGGGGGGGGGGGCATAGGGAGAGGGGAATAAAATGCCAAAGGTCAGCACCTCAGCAGCCTTTCCATTTAGCAGCTGGAAGACTAAAGAGGATCATGACATTCAGCTGCGAAGAGAGGTTGTGCTATTAACCCTCATACTGTGATGTACAAGAACATTCAGCAAAAATGTTCCAGTAGAAAATTACTGAGTGAATACTGGATAAGAAGTCTCCGAGTAAATTAAACTATCATCATAGGAGTCAGAAGGCTGCTGTTGGTTCTAAATGTTTAGATGATGTAACTAACCAAATAATGACTGATTGGATGGTTGCCGTGAGAACAACCAGGAAGTGTGCAGCACCTTGCTGATGACGCTGAGGTCCCAGAAGAGATATGCAGGGCTGACGGTCAGCTCCTTCCCATCTAGCGTCAGGTTCTTTCGGGCCTGCTGAGTCAGGTCGCCAAAGTCCTGCGGACCATTCAGGTGGAGGAGTGCAATGCTGGCCTCTGAGTAAAGCTGCAACTGAGGGACAAAACAAGTACACGGTCACAAAGCACATCTTTGAACCCATGCCGGTTCCCTCCTTGAGCAGAAGCATGCAACAGTGAATTTACACCAGTCCTCCCCCGACAGCTAGCATGTAGCAGGCAATTAGCAAGACCCAGAGATTTCCCTCAAGCACATCGGCCACAGTAGAAGTCAATTCCAGCAACTGCTGCCGTGCACGTATGATTAAGTATATGCTGTAGAAGCAGGGAAGCAAGGCCTGCCTTCAGTAGCTTATCAACGGACCGTATGACACTGCCTTCGTACTGAAGCACAGCCATGGAGCAAGAGATTCAAAGGAGGCTGGAAAAACAGCCTAAGCACTGACCTCAACAATCAATACCATTCTATTGTACACTCCTGGGCAAACACAAAATGGCCAATTCTAAAATTCATCTAGCTTTTAATGGTTCTCAACAGACGAACAAATGGTGACACAGGTCTCAGGAGTCAAGAATTATCTGACCAATGATTTGTTAAAACAAATCCTTAATATTTGGCAACATTGGGTTTGGCCCATATTTTTTTTTTTGCCCAGGAGTGTACATGAAGATGTGACAATTGAACGACAACAGAATAACAATTACGCAATGGAGTCCAGCAGCAGCAGTTAATCTGTAATACAGCAAGATGACAGACCAAGAGTTGAACCCTACTGCTTATCAAAACTTAAAGCAATCCAACATGAAAGGCAGCTACAGCTAGGGGCTTACTGTCTGTCCCCCTGACCATTCTGAGTGAATCTGTTCTTTCCTGCACTCTGGAGGGGGCTGCCTATTACCCATGTAGGAGAGATGCAAGCTGTTCCCAGGAAGTGACATGATGTCATTCTCCTTAGGAAGGAAAATTTCTTGGGGTTTGACACGAGGCATCTGAGATATGGCAATGGGTCGTTTGCTTGGCCTTTCAGATTCCATCTATGGAATCCATGGCTTCATCCCACAGACCTTCAGCCTTTTACCCCCCCCCCATCAGACAAAAACAACCTAAAAACCTTGACACTTCAAAACCAGAGCCCTCTGGCCATCAGCCTACCTTGTAGTGTCCTTCCAGAAAAGGGAACTTCCCAACTTCTCCCTCTCTAAATTAATAACAATTTTATAATCATATCAGAAAAGAAACAGATCTGGGACTAATTAAACTGCTGCACTTCTGGCCCAAGTTTGCCAACAAAATGCCGGACTTCACCATGATTTCCAATATCATTCAGTCTCGGTCTTGCTGGCTGACATGGAGATTAACCTCTCATTTGCTGTCATCACCGTGAATGATACAAAAAAAGGCAGTCTAATAAGGTGCCGGTAAGCTTATATACAAGGAGAAGAACTGCCATCTTACTTCAGTTTAATATTACGGTTACATGTTTGTATGGAGAATCTGACTTTTACTGCACTTTGTCAACAGTAAAATTAGCTTCTGTGTAGCTAGAAAACCTCATGCAGAATTTGAAAGAAAAAAAACCTTATTAGAGTTTAGTAAGGCTGGTAAACACACTGTTGATATATCATTCAACAGAGTCGGTCATACTGGCACTACAGCCTTCATCTCATTGTAACAAAGTTCATCATTAATGTCCTTGTTTGGCCCAAAATAATCACACCAGCACCCCCCCCACACGCATACGAACACACACAATGGCCATGATCGGGATCAGACTCTCCCAGTTATTTCAGGCACGGCTGGTCAACGTTTCCATCTTGGTGGTCAAGGCAGGGATGGGGTCATCTGAGCACTAACCCTATTATAAACTCAGGTCTTTCAGCAAATGCTCAGAGGAGGGTCTGGTATGGTGTCGGGTGCAGAGCTGGTGTTCTGATGGCTGACCATGAGGTAATGCCTCTGACCCTTCCACCTGGACCAGAAACAAAGTAGTCCCCTCTGAACCTGCGGATATGTTTAGGGCCCAACATGTGACAGGCCTTTAAAAAAGGCACAGTGGCACAGACACACGCAGCATGGTCTCCTCTCTCATGAGCCAATCCCCTACAGGCACTTGGGTATATGCAGGATGGGGGCTGGTGGGTGAAGCTGACAAGTTTCATCACCAGTGCCATGAGCCATATCTGACAGTAACTGTAGAAGCCGCCCTTCTGTAAAACGCTTCAACCGTAACACCAGACTTCCACTTAAGCTCTGCTAATCCATCCTGATGGAAGACCCCTCTTCTCCACTCATTCACCCTGGGATGTGATCATCTTATCTTCAGGGAAAGAGGGTATCAGAGCTCAGGGATTTAATTCCCTACCCCTACAGCTTTCCACCCCTTGTTAATGCTCAAAGCTGCCCTACCTTCACTGGCTTCCCTGCAGCCCCTCTCATTACCATCAAAGGCCAGAAGACGCCACCAAAAATCCTCGACCATACACTAAAACATCAAAAAATTATCAAGAGATTCAGCAGATGTTTCTACTCAAAGATACTTGGCTGACAGTTTTAATATTTGACCCATTTGCAGTGCTGGGCGGAGGACAACTGTCTAGTCGTCTTACTCACTGGCAAAGGCACTCCTCAGCTGCTACAACAGCTACCTGCTTGCTGTTTGTGCCCAGGCTTTCTTACCAAGGGACATCTGTGACCATTGCCCCTTAAGGAAGGTGCAATTGTGTGGTCCCCGTGCCATTGATGGTAAGGGGCTGAGAGCACAAGGGGACAGGCGATGAAAAAACCTTGTTGACCTTCTCCACAACCGTCTTGGCTTTTTGCCTCTCCAAACAGTTGTTCTATAGTTAACCCCCTATCCCCCAGCTTAGGTTTCACCCTAATACCCCTGCAGTTATCACATGACAGCCCACAAGACGGAATCCTGGAGACAAAGCCGGGTGGGGAGTGGCCAACATTTTTTGTCTCACAGTCCTGGCAGTTTAGCAGCAGGCTTAAGGTCACCTATTGGATTAAATTAATTATTATTAGAACCCAGGCATATATGGCAAAGAAGCACAAGATATTATTTACAGGCATATACGCTTGACATAAATGCCATATACATAAAATAAATACATCTGGACACCATTTATAAATAGGTCTATAATGTCCCGTCAATTAGCTCTAATGTGATGAAGTATATTGGATATTTTGGGGAAAGACTGGCAAAAAAGAAGCCAGGGGATTAGACTGAGGAGGAAAACCAGCACTGAACTGTCGTGATGGACTACTGATATCAAGCCAGCAGATGGAAATGCACAAGAAGTCTTTCTGAGTTTGCCCAGTAGGCGGGGGGGGGGGGGGGGGGGCCCGGTACAGTTTCCAATAGCAAGCTAGTAATTCACAATCCCTTGCTCTCTTCTTAGACACTAGCTACCCCCAAACTAAGTCTGATCCTTTAAAA